>JAKSZT010053883.1:36836195-36996323 GCA_026826555.1 Tolypeutes matacus | reverse complement strand
AAGGCAGAAGGATAATAGAAATATTGATAAAAGTTAGAAGAGGGGCAAAATGAGACTTAAGGAGATGAATATTTAACTTGTGTAGGCAGTGTAGCGTACTAGGAAAAAATATGGAGTTCCTACAATGGACTGGGAAAACCAATGGAGGAATATATATATATAGTGATTTAGAAGGCTAGAATTATGAGGAGGGAGAGAAATAGTAAAGAAAGGTCTGAAAGGAAAAAGTTAGTACTAATAAAAAAATAAAAATTAAAAAAAAAAGAAGAAAACAAAATAGATGGAATAGAAATTGACACCCTTAAGTTGTGGGCCTATGAAAAAATGTTGTCTCTAAGAGCCACAACAGAAAACAGAAGGCAGAAAGATGCAGGAAGGATAAGCGATGGTTTGTAATACAGAATCAATATATACAGCAAGTGGGAAATTACTGAATAAGAAGCCCAGCAAAGAAGCGACAAGCTGGCAGCACCTATTTAAAAAAATAAATAAAAAATTGAAGGAAAAAGGAAGGGGGGAGGAAAGAGGAAATAATAGCAATAGACCAGAAAGTAGCAGAGAGAAACCAAAGATCCACATAGGCAAGCAGTCAGACAGAGCTAAGGGGGGTCAATGATTCCTCTAGGGTCCACGTGGATCCTTCCTGCCTACTTGTGTTTATCAATCAATTTCCCCACAGGGTTCTATATGCAGGTCCTGAAGCAGCTTTTAGCTATTAAACTAAATTGAAAAGAATTTATTTTTCATTTGTTGAGGTGACCTCACTTTTTTTTTTTTTTTAATTTTTATTTTTTTAGCCAAATGCAGGACCCAAAATAATTCCTCCTCTAGACCAACCCCCTTACGGAAGGGACCCTAGCTGGGCCCGTGAAAATTAATCAAGCACGTCCCACTTTCCGTACTCCCCAGGTTAGCTGTAGCTCTGTTGTTAGTCAGTGAGGAGTGCTAAAGATGGCCGATTCCGCCCCTTCTGGAGCCGAGCTCAAGCGTCACCGGGCTGCTCAGTAAATCAGTTTGAGTGCAGATTCGCGTCTGCTCTCAGCCTAATGCTGCTTCAGGTTGGCTTATCTGCTCCCCAAAGCTATGAGGCAGTGCAGGCAGCCAGATCGATGTCTAAAAATATAAAATACCCTTCCCTGTCTTCCAACAGAACCCTCCCTCTTTTGGGAAGTGTCCCTTCTTCCTGGCTCCACAGCGGCCTGGGTCTTATCCCTGGGTGGCTAGGGAAATCAGCTCCGTTCCCCGACCAAAATCCCCACTCCGGTTCACCGGGTGCTGATTAGCTCGTTTGTTCTGTTCACACAAGGTCCAAGGGGCGCCAGGCAGCCAGATCCCCAGAAAATAAAAATTTTCACCCGGCCCGCGGCTCCAAATGGCCGTTTTATTTAATTTTTTTTTTTTTTTCCCTAACCGCGAGGCTCAGCCGCCCGTGCCAACCTCCACCGGCAGCCTCAAAACTCACGAATCTCCACCATTCTGTCCACGCAGCTGATCCGCGCAGATCGAAAGAGATTTTCTTATCAATGTTTGGTTGCATGTATGAAGCTTAACATATAAGAACATCTTTTTTGTCTAGGCTTTATTTCTGCTCTTTATTGAAGACAAACATTCATCAAAAAAAATTTTTGAGAGAAACATTTTCTTTGACAAGGGTATTACTTAATATTTTGGCTTATTAAAGTTTCCCTAGTTAATACTTGGATTCCTTGTACTAAGTGTTCAACTTATATATTGCACTGTTTATTCTGTACCAAACAGATTTCAGAAGTACTACATTGAAAATAAACTAGTAATTTGGTTACTTTTTCTTCATAAAGTTCTGTGTTGGCATCTTTACATTTTCCAAACTGTATCTGTACATCAGAAATGTCAATTTTCCGAGTGGTCTTTGTAGGGTGGTTTCAGTATGGCTTCCTTTTAATATTGTACATACATTGTATCTTTGTTTTATGGCAATAAGTAATAAAAATGTAGACTTCATATTTTGTACAAAATGTCCTATGTACAGAATTTTAAAAATTCATAGAAACAGAAAAAAAAAAAGAAGAAGAAGAAAGAAAAGACAGTCCAAAGAATGGAAGAAAATATTTGCAAATCACATATCTGATAAGGGACTTGTTTTGAAAATATATAAAGAACTCTTACAACTCAAAAATAAAAAGACACGGGAGGCGGCTGTGGCTCAATCAGTGGGGCTCCCGTTTGCCATATGGGGGGCCCCGGGTTCGGTTCCCGGGGCTTCCTGGTGAGGGTGGGCCTGCCCGCACAGCGTGGTTGGCTGGCCCGGCGAGCGCAGGCAGCAGGAGGGTGATGGATGAATAAATAAATAAAATCTTTAAAAAAATAAAAAATAAAAAATAAAAATAAAAAGACAACTAATCCAATTAAAAATGGGAAAAGTCTTGAGTAGACATTTCTCCAAAGAAAGCATACAAATGGCCAATAATCATATGAAAATATGTTCAACATCATTAGGTCATCAGGGAAACACAAATCAAAACCGCAATGAAATACCACTTCAAACAACACTAGGATGACTATAATAAAAAGTACAAATAAGTGGTGGAAAGGATGAGGAGAAACTAGAGCCCTCATACATCACTGCTGGGAATGTAAAACAGTGCAGCCACTTTGGAAAACAGCCCAGCATTTCCTCAAATGGTTAAACATAGAGTTAACATATAACCCAGCAATTCTACTCATAAGTATATACCCAAGAGAAACTAAAAGTTACGTGCACACAAAATCTTGTATGTAAATATTCATAGCAGTATTATTCATAATAGCCAAAAAGTGGGAAAAGGACCATCTACTGATAAGTGCATAAGTAAAGTGTGGTACATCCATATAATCAAATATTATTCAGCTATAAAAAGGAAGAAGTATTGATACACACTACAATGTGGATGAACCTTGAAAACATTAGGCTAAGTGAAATAAGCCAGTCACCAAAGACCACATATTGTAGGATTCCAGAATCAATGTTTGAAATGTCCAGAATAGGCAAATCTATAGAGACAGAGGTAGAATGGTGGTTGCCTAGGGCTTGGGGTAGGGAGGTGTTTAGTAGATGACTCCTTGTTGGAGAGACTGCTATGCCTAGCCAACATGGCTACTGTGGTTAGCACAGAGTGACGCATAATGGCCTGATCTGTAGCCGAAGGTCTTCCCGGAATTGGCAGCTGCTCACTTTGGCGCGCTAACCTCAAATCTGCCTCCAACCCCAGCAACAAGGTCCACCAATCCAACACCACCACGCACCCCTACCCCCACCCTGCCTATAAAAGACTGTGCACTTCCTCAATAAAACAGACCTGCCTGAAGAAACCTGGTCTCCAGAGTCATGTCTGTGTGCTGTGTGGCTAAGTGACTGTGTGATTGACTCTGTTCGGCTCTTACCTAAATCGGGCTGGCTCTGCTACGGAGACCGCCACAACTCCTAAAGGGGACAAAGTTTCTTTTGGGGGTGATGAAAATGTTCTAAAATTGTGATGGTGGCTGCACAAGTTTGTTAATATACTGAAAACTGCTGAATTGTGGACTTTAAATGAGTGAATTATACAGTATTGAATTATATCTCCATAAAGCCATTAACAAAAAACAACTAGATATACTGATGGTAACATATATCTAAAACACAAGAATACTGAAAGGATGAATCAATGAATGGGAAATCTAACCAAACTTAAGCAAACCTAACCAAGGAAAGCTGGTATGTCTTTAATAGTATCAAATAAAAGATATTTTAAGGAAAAAGAGGTAAAGAGGGACATACCACAATTTTTAAAGTTTTGATTTACCAAAAAGTTATAACAATTCTGTTGTGTATACACTCAAAATGTGATCTCAAAATATATAAAACAAAAATGGCAGAACAATAAGGAGAAATAGAGAAATCCATAAATATAAGAGATTTCAAAACATTTCTCTTGGTAACTGAAACAAAAAGCAACATAAGAAATCAGTATGTCAAAGATTTAAAAAGAACAATTAACAAACCTGTTTAATGGAGCATACATTGACATTTTCTCCCCAAAACTGCAGAATACAAGCATTCATGGAACTTTTGTAAAAAGTGACCAACTCTAGAGCCAAAAAGCAAGTCTCAAATTTCAAAGGATTGAAATCATGTGGTATTTTTCTCTTACCACAATACAATTGGTCCAGAAACCAGGTTTCTTAAAAAGATAAATAGAAAATGTCCATATGTTTGAAAATTCAGAAATGCACGTTAGAGAGAAAAGAAAGAAATTTCTAAATTACCCCTTGGTTAAAAAAAAAAAAAAGCCACAGTGGAAATGTATATAAGATGAATTTTATAACAAAAATTTTATAAATCAAAATTTGTAGAATGTAGAGCTAAAGCAGTGCTTAGAGGAAAATTCATTGTTTTAAATATAGCTATTATGATGGTTAGGCTCATGTGTCAACTTGGCCAGGTAATGGTGCCCAGTTGTTTGGTCAAGCAAGCACTGGCATAATTGTACAGTGAGGACATTTCATGGACTTCAATCATCAGTGAGTTGATTACATCTATGACTGATTACATCTATAATCAACTGAGGAGATTGCCTTTAGCAATAACAGATGTCTCATCAAATCAGTTGAAGGCCTTAAAAGGAGAAGTGATTTCAGCAGTTAAGGAGAGAATTCCCTTCTCTACTTCAGACAGCCACCGTCTCCTGGGGAACTCTTCGAGAACCTTCATTGGAGTTCCTGGCTTACAGCCTGCCCTATGGGATTTAGACTTGTGCATCCCCATGGTTGTTGTGAGACAATTTTATAAACTCTCATACTATTTACAGATATCTCCTGTCAGTTCTGCTTCCCTAAAGAACTCTGATTAATACAGTTTGGTACTGGAAATGGTTCTTAAGAAACAGAGTCTTTGAGAAACAAATCTACTAACTAAAGTATAGTATTTGCATACAGTTCTATTTGTGTTTAACTTTACAGTTTATTATCAAAATACTATTTTCCAAAATTCTTTAGGTTAGTGTTTTCTTCCCTTCCCTCCTAAGTGTAGCTTTATTTCATTTGTAATCAAATTAGTTTTGCTTGTGAATGTTAATAATACATTTTGTGTTTTCCCTGCATCCTGGTTGATTTTAACTATTTACTTATTTTGGGGATGGGTAAAACATTACCATCATTCTAAAAGCCATAATTATACGAAATTGAATATTCAGAGAAGTGTCAGTCTCCCTCCTCCCTTCTTCTCTGTTTCCTTTCCTCCAATATTTCCACTCCACTCCCACTCTCTGAGGGTAATCAATCTATTAGTTTCTGGTTTAACCTTTTTGTATTTCTTTTTGCTCAAAGGAGTAGATCAGTGTTGTTGTTGTTGTTTTACTCTCTGTCTTTCTTACATGAAAGGTAATATAAAATATATACTTTTTTGTACTTTGCCTTTTGCACTTAATATATTCTGGAAATCACTCTACATCAGTTCATAGAGATATTCTTCCTTCTTTTATAGCTGGATATTACTCTATTTTGTGGCTGTACCATAATTCATTTAACCAATTTCCTATGTATAGCCATTTGTGTTCTTTTCAATAATTTTCAATTACAAACAGACTTATGTAGATGTATTGTTGGAGGTGCATCTTCAGGAAAAATATTCTCTTCTCTCTCTATTCCCACTCTGTTGGTAAGCCATATTGATCATGGTTTTTCAATACTATCTTCAAATTTCTATCTCCATCTTGGACCTTTCCCCTGAATTCTCACCTAATATATCCAGCTGCCTACTCAACATTTCCACTTAAGTGTAGTTAGAGAAACATCTCAAACTTACTGTGTCTAAAACTTAACTCATGATCTCCCCAAAAACTGCTCCTTGAACTCTTTCCTATACCAATATTGGCAATTCTGACCTTAATTTTTCAGGTCAGAAACCTTGGAGTCAACCTTGAATCTTTTCTTTCTCTAATCCCACAAACAAACTTTCAGAAAACACTGTCAGCTCTGCCTTTGAAATATAACCAAAAGCCACTTCCTGCAACCTCTATTATTTTTCATAGGGAGATGGAAGGAGTTCTTTAAAAATTGATTAATTTGGCTACATTAAAATTAAAAATTAGGCATGAAAAAGGACACTATAAATAAGGTTTAAAAAAGTCAAACTTCAAGCTGGGGAGAGGTGTTTACAATGCTTATAATAAAAATTAATAATCAAAATATATAAAGAACTTCTAAAAATCAATAAACAAAAGAAAAATCTAGTAGCGATATAGGCAGAGGATGTGAACAGCCAAATCTTAGAACAAGAAAACCTGAATAACCAATAATTATACAAAAAATGTTCAGCATCACTAATAATCAGAGAACAAGACAAGGCTGCCCATTGTGACCACTGTTACTAAACTTTGTACTGGAAGTTCTAGCCAGAGAAATTAGGCAAGAAAAAGAAATAAAAGACATCCAAATTGGAAAAGAAGAAGTAAAACTTTCATTATTTGCAGATGACACAACCTAATATGTAGATAGTCCTGAAAAATCTACAACAAAGCTATTAGAGCTAATAAACAAAATCACCAAAGGGAAGCAGCTGTGGCTCAATCAGTAGGGCTCCTGTTTACCATATGGGAAGCCCCGGGTTCAGTTCCCGGGGACTCCTGGGCCCCGGGTTCGGTTCCCGGGGCCTCCTGGTGAAAGCAAGCCCGCCCACACGACGTGGTTAGTTGACCCAGCGAGCACAAGCAGCAAGGGGGTGATAAATGAATAAATAAATAAAATCTTTAAATAAAAAAAAATCACCAAAGTGGCAGGATACAAGGTAAACATGCAAAAATCAGTAGTGTTTCTATAAACTAGTGAAAAACAATCTGAGGAGGAAATCAAGGGGAAAAATCCATTTACAATAGCAATTAAAAGAACAAAATATCTAGGAATAAATTTAACCAAAGATTCAAAGGACTTGTACACAGAAAACTACCAAACATTGTTGAAAGAAATCAAAGAAGACCTAAATAAATGGAAAGACATTCCATGTTCATGGATTGGAAGACTAAATATCATTAAGATGTCAGTTCTACCCAAAATGATTTCTAGAGTCAACACAATCCTGATCAAAATTCCAACAAAATTCCAACAGCCTACTTTGCAGAAATGGAAAGGCCAGGTAAGGGACCTAAGTAGCCGAAAACATCTTGAACAAGAAGGAAGTTGCAGGATTCATACTTCCTGACTTTAAAGCATTACAAAGCTACAGTGGTCAAAACAGCATGGTAATGGTACAAGGATAGATATTATTGATCAATGGAATCCAATTGAGAGTTCAGAAATAGATCCTCACATCTATGGCCAATTGATTTTTGACAATACTACCAAATCCTCTCAACTGGAACAGAGTAGTCTCTTCAACAAATAGTGTTGGGAGAATTGAATATCCAATAAAGAATGAAAGAATACCCCTATATCATACCATATACAAAAATTAACTCAAAAGGGATCAAAGACCTAAATATGAGAACAGGACTATAAAACTCCGAGAAGGAAATATAGTAAAGCCACCTATGCAGTAAATTCACTGGTGACTAAAGTCCATAAGTGTCCCTGTATTACAATTAGCCTGGTGCTTGCTTGACCAATCAACTGGGCACAATTACCTGGCTGAGTTGACACATTAGTCTAACCATCACAGTTTCCTTTTAAGATGATGAAATGTTCTAAAATTGATTGTGGTAATGGTTGCCACAATATACTCTGTGAATATACTAAAAATCATTACATTATACACTTCAAATGGGTGAATTGCATGCATGTGAATTATATCTCAATAAAACTCTTACCAAAAAATAACAAGAAAACCAGTAGCAGAAGAAAAATAAAGTCCCCAACTACTGTCTAAAGCCCAGCAGTTTGCACAGTAACTCTTCATGCGTTATTTCATTTGGTCCTTCCAACAACCCTGTGTTAGAGGAATTACCTCTGTTCTACAGATATCACAGTTAGTGAGTGGTCTGGTCTCAAATCCAACCCTACTCCAAAAGGAGAGAAGGAAACCCAGTTAGGTACCTACCAAGTACAAGGTGCTATGTCAGGCTCTTTACATGTATCATCTCAGTTAATCCTTGAAACACCCTGTGAAGAATTATTGCCCCATTTTACAGGTAAAGAAACCCAGGCTAGAGAGGTATGAGCCTTATACCCTAAGATGCACAGCTAGGACATGACATCACAGGACTCAATCTAGTTCTGTCGGATTCCTGAGCTAGAACCTTTTCCCCAGTATGTACCCTTGGCATCCCAGGAGTTAGGTCTTGTGCCCCAGCTGCTGAGTGCCACTGCCTGCTTTCACTCCTGTCCCCTTCCCCAGCCTCATGTTGCTGGCTCAGTGCTTTCTGCTCAAGCCTCTCACCCGCCTGCTTGTCCTCACTCCTACTGAACACAAAGAACAAAGAGTTAACCTTTACATCATTGCCAGTTGACACCATTCCCCAGGGGAAGGAATTCCAGTGTCAGAGAAGTCTACCTGTGCCCAAGGAAGTCCCCAGTGAAGGGAAGCTATGCTCCCCACTGCAAATTGCCAGGCCAGAGACCTCTGCCTTGCCTGTCAGGAGGCCCCTGAGAAGGGCAGGGAGAGAGGGTGAGTTCTCCTGCAGGAGTTCCTGGCCAGAATTCCCACCTTGAGCAAATTCAGAGGAGTAGAAGGCTCCACAGTGGGACAAGAACATTCTCTAATGGGAGCAGTCAGGTGCTAGGGACTATGCTGGGAGCCCAGACACTGGACTTCTAAGTCAGTCCAAATTGCAGTCCTAGCCATCACCCCTTCCTGGGAGATCAACACAGCAGGTTTGGAAGGAAGATGGCCCACATATGGCTACCACTACCCCTCCTTCCCACTGGCACCCAGGTGTTAGGGAGTGAACTAGAAGAAGGGGATTTCCCTAGAAAAGGAGAGAGGTCAATAGGAAGATGTAGAAGCAGAAGATGAAGCTGGAAATGAGACTGCATAGTCTTGGACATCCACCTGCCAGCCCAGACTTTGAGGGTAGGGTTCTCTTCCTGGGCCAGCCAAAAGGGCCCTGGGCAGACTGGCTGGATAAGGAACAATTACTTATGGGGTGGAGCTGGCTTCTCATAAAGAGAAGGAGAGCTGGCCACGGTTCAGCATGAGCTGCTGAGACATGGCCAAGATGAAGGGTAAGTATGTGGAATCCCTCCACTGGGTCTGAAAGAGAGGAGCCTGAAGAAGGAGGTGATGGACATTGATACAGGGAGAGAAACTAGATCAGGGGTAGGGATGGGTCAAGGGGTTTGCAACTGGTCTGAGGATGAGTCTGGAAATAGGATAATTTAAGAGGAAGGAGGATGGGGACTGAGATGCGGGATAGGAGGTATTTCAGGGAGTAGGGAGGGGTTGAGGTATTTAAAGTAAGATAAGAGAATGGAGATGGGTCTGGAGAATGAGCCTGGTGGTTGGGTCCATTCAAGGGGACCGAATCAAGAAGATGGGAAAATTTGCCAGGAGTGGAGAATGGATCAGGGAGTTTAAGATAGGTCTGGGGAATGGGGTAAGGGGATGAGACTTGAGGGTTGCCCCCATGGGGGCATAGTTGCCCCTCTCTTTTCTTTTCTGAGGTGTCTCCCCTGCATAAGGCTCTCATGGCATTGGGAAGGGCCTGCACTGGGAACCAGCTGGATGTCCTGCTACCCCTCAGTAACTGGCCCCTGAATATCCCTTTCCTTCTGTGAGTCTCAGTTGTCCCACCTGTACAAAAACTGGATGAAGGGAGTTCTTGCCTACCAAGAAAGGGGATACAATATTTCATATTTCCTGGTTATTCCCCTTTAGATCAAGTGACACTGAGGAGCTCACAGAGCCTGTTTCAAACTCCAAGGTGAATTTCTCTACATCAGGCCAGTTAATTAAGGGGAAGAAAATCAAGTGACTCAGTATTTGTTGTGTATTATATATTAACTATCTGAGGAATGATTTCCAATCTGGCTGCCCATTAGAATCATGTAGAGAGCTTTGAAAAAATACTGTGAGGCCAGAGAAGAACAATAAGACAGCCAGGGTCCCAAAGGTCACTAGTGATCTCACCGAGGAACTAGTCCCAGTGAACCATGCTTTCACACACTCCCACTTTCACACACATACACATTGTCACATATATACTTCCTCTCACAATGCATCAATTCCCAAAAAACTAGACACCTTCAAACTTTCCCACCTAGCCTCACACTAAATATACACACGCAGAATCAAACACAAGAACACAAGCACTCATATTCTCTCTCAAACTTATGCAAAAACATCATTCCATTGCCCTCACTCTTCCAATCCCAAGCCAACACACACCCAGTTCTACAACCCATCTTGCCTGCCCATACAGATTCATAGACATATTTACTGAGGTGCCCACACTGTCCTACAATACACCCCTACGTACAATCACAGACAATGCACAATTATACAGGCCAACAATCACAAACTCACAATGACAAAAACTTACATTACAATTAGTCTCACAGAACATGCAAACATGTACATAAAATTCCAGTTCCTTACACTCACAGACATGCTCACACATATACTCAGAATCAGAAGCATGCATTTTTATAGAAATTTTTGCATACCTACTGTAGCCATTTGGCAGTGTGATATAATTGTGAATTCCAAAAATCTATATTAGATTATGCTTATAAACTGATCTGTTCATCTGGGAATGATTAAGTTATAATTGGGGCTTTGATTGGGCCACATCAGTAGGGCATTGAGCTCCACCCCTTGGTTGGTGGGGGAATCAAACATAAAAGGCAAGGTAAAGGACAGAGGGAGCAGTTTTGATATTGGAGTTTTGATGCTGGAGAGAAGGCCCCAGGATAGAGACTAGCCATTCGCATGAGAGTTCACAGCTGGCCTTGTGGAGAGAAGCAAAGCCTAGAGAGCCTCATAGTCTACAGCTGACTTATGGAGGAACCAGAGGAGCTAAGCCCAGAGAGAAACGCAGTCCCAGGAAGAGAGGAACCCAAGAAGCCTGAACCCTGGCGAACATCAGCAGCTGTCTTGCTCCAACACGTGGCAATGGGACTTTGGTGAGGGAGGAAACTTAGGCTTTATGGCCTGGTAACTGTGGACTTCTACCCCAAATAAATATCCTTTATAAAGACCAACCAATTTTTGGTATTTTGCATTAGCAGCCCTTTGGCTGACTAATACAGAATTTGGTACCAAGGAGTGGGGAAGTGCTTTTGCAATTACCAAAATGTTGGAAGGGTTTTATAAATGGGTAAGGGGTATTTTTTTGGAGGAATTGTAAAATGCTTGATGGAAAAGGCCTAGATCACTTTGAAGAAACTGTTGATAGCAATATGGATGCTAAAGAGACTTTTTATGATGTCTTAGAAGTAAATGATGAAACTATTATTAGAAACTGGAGGAAAAGCGATCCATGTTTTAAAGTTGCAGAAAACTTAGCAAGATAAACTCCTGGTGTTATATGGAAGACAGAATTTGAAAATGGCGAACCGGTGCATTTAGCTGAAAAACTTTCCAAGGTAAACTCGGAGAATGTGGCTTGGCTTCTCCTTGCAGCTTAGAGCAAAATACTAGATGAGCAAAATACACTAAGGACTGAACTTTTGGGCACAAAGAAAACAGAAACTGATTCTGAAACTCCCAAGTTTCTGGAAATCAAGTTTCCAGATGAAAGTGCCCCATTTGAAAACCTAGCTAAACCTGGAACTTGTAAATCAGAATTGAAGATGCAGTTATCTCAGAAAGACTTGTGGAAAGTCTTACTGTATGATGGCTTGGACCCCTGCTTCTTGCATGCTAAACCAACAAAATTTTTGAGAACACTGTATGAACAAAACCACTGTTTGCTTGGACTAAAAAGGACATGGAAAGGAGACATTGAAGAAGAAATAGCTTTAAGGAGAAAACCATGGAATCTGAGATCAGGAATTAAGACATCTCCTTGAGCCAAGAGAGAAGCCCCACCCATGTGTACAGAGAGGGTGAGTTTGCCCCAGCAGTTGAAGAGGGTGGATGTTCCCACCCGATGTTCAAGAAGAGTTTTGCTGTCCCAGGGTACAGGGAGGGTGGAGCACATTCCTCAAAAATTAGGGTGGTTAAGGTCAGCACCCCATAGGTCTGAGAGGGGTGCTCCTGCCCCCCATGGATTAGAGAAGGCCAGTTGGTCAACCCATTGCTCTGAGAGGGTTGAACCTGTATGCCAAAGGTTAGGGGGAATGTTGTCTTCACCTCACTGTACTAGAGAGGCTAAGACTCTAACCCAAAGATTGGGTAAGGTGTGGCAATCACCCCAACATTCTTGGAGGGTGAGGTCTGGAGCTTGATCAACACCCAGATGCTTGATGATGGTGGAACCAAGAAAATGGCCATTGGGCAAGCCGATGGAAAGGGTGGGTCCCCATGTGGCCCCAAGGAGAAGAAACCACCATCTTAAGAATGACTCTCAGACTTTGAAATTGAATGACAATGCTCTGCAGGTTTACTGAACTGTAGAGGATCCATGACTCATGTTTAACCTCCCAATTTCTCCTTATGGTAATGAAAATGGTTATTCTTTCCTTTTCAATTTGTGTATTGGAAGCAGGTAAATTGTTTTCTAAGTTTCAGAGATCTATAGCAGACGGGACTTTGCCTCAAGATGAGCTGTATTTCTTTAAAATGATTATGATATGATTTTGTACTTGAATTGTTACTGATTCAAGGTTTTTTGAATATTGTAATGTATTTTTGGAATTCAGAGGGTGGAGTATAGCCGTTTGGCAGTTTGATGTAATTATGAATTCCAAAAATCTATATTAGATTATGCTTATAAACTGATCTGTTCATCTGGGCATGATTAAGTTATAATTGGGGCTTTGATTGGGCCACATCAGTAGGGTGTAAGCCCCACCCCTTGGTGTGTGGGGGAATCAAATATAAAAGGCAAGGCAAAGAACAGAGGGAGCAGTTTTGATATTAGAGTTTTGATGTTGGAGAGAAGGCCTTGGGATAGAGCCCAGAGAGAAACACAGCCTCAGGAAGAGAGGAACCCAAGAAGCCTGAACCATGGCAAATGTCAGCAGCTGTCTTTCTCCAACAAGTGGCAATGGACTTTGGTGAGGGAAGAAATTTATGGCCTCGTAACTGTGGACTTCCATGTCAAATAAATACCCTTTATAAAGACCAACCAATCTCTGGTATTTTGCATTAGCACCCCTTTGGCTGACTAATACACCTACATACACTCATGAGCTTAAAATCACATGCACACAAATAAACTTGGGGTCCGACAGGCACAATCACACAAAACAGTTCACACACATATTCACACCCCACACCATACAATCACCCATTCCCCTACATAGCCACAGTCACAAGCACATATACATATTTACAACCACACATTCACCAGAAGACACTGTCCTGACTTTACTTCCTCCCATTCATTCATACAGCCAGGTGGACCCCAGATAGGGTGGAGTTCAGAGTCTGGGCCCCAGAAAGGCAGCCCCCATTCCTTTCTCTGTCCCAGGTATCCTAATCTTGGGGCTCCCACTGGCCACTCCCAGCTGCCTTGGGTACTATGAGGACCTGGCCAAGTGCTTCCAGGATCCCTATTATGAGTCTATCCTCGCCATAGCCCAAGAGGGTCTCTGCATCACCCCCTTGCCCAAGCGTGTGCTGATAGTGGAAGACGGCATGTCAGGCCTAACAGCAGCCAAGACTCTGCAGGATGCTGGCCACCAGGTGAGGAGGACTTGAAGGGGCCTCAATCATTTGCCTTCCATTATGCTTCCTTGGGTGGAAAAAGAAAAGGGTAGGGTTTTGGTCAAATTTTGGATAATTGTCCATAACTCACTGGGTCTGTCATCCCTTAATTATTGTTAATAAAAATTCTGGGTTCATAAACTACAATGTGAACTATGGTCCATGCTCAGTGGCAATGCCCCAAAATGCATTTCTCAATTGCAATGAATGTGCCACACTTATAAAGGATGTTGTTTATGTGGGAGGGTGTGGGAGGTATGGGGAGCAGGGCATATGGGAATCTTATATTTTTTGTGTAACATTTATGTAATCTAACTGTCTTTTAAAAAATAAAAGAATATATATTTTTTTAAAAATCTGGTTTCACCCATGAGACTTGACCTTAAGCGTGACTTGTGTTCTTGGAAACAAAGTGGAGACATGCTATGCTGACACAGGATATGAATAAAAATTACTCCAAAGAAGACATACAAATGGCCAATAAGCACATGAAAAGTTGTTCAACATCATCAGCTATGAGAGAAATGCAAATCAAAACCATAATGAGATACCACTTCACAGCCACTAGAATAGCTCTGTTGCCTGCCCACCATGGAGACCTTCTTCTTCATTTACATTACTGCAGGGCCCTTTTGGAGAAATAACATTAGTAGAGGTAAAGAGAGTTATATCATGCATTTTTAAGTTTCAATTTACCAAAGAGTTATAAAATTTCTATTGTGTGTATACCTAAACATGGCCTCAAAATATATGAAGCAGAAATAGAACTACAATGAGAAATAGAGAAATCCACAGTCATAGTTGGAAATTTCAACACATTTCTCTCAATAACTGATATGAAAAACAGTAAGCACGTCAAAGATTTTAAAAGAACAATTAACAAACCTGCTTACTGGAGCATACATAGAAATTGTCTCCTCCAAATGGCAGAATACACATTCTTTTCAAGCATTCATGGAACATTTGTAAAAACTGACCAAATACAGAGCCATAAAGCAAATTCCAAATTTCAAAGGATTTAAATCACATCGAGTTTTTCTCATACCACAATACAATTAGCCCAAAAATCAGTTTTTTTAAGATAAATAGAAAATATCAATATATTTGAAAAATAAGAAAAGCATGCTAGAAAGAAAAGAAAGAAATTTCTAAATTACCCCTTGGTCAAATAAAAAAAGCCATAGGGAAAATGTATATAAGTTGAACTTCAGGATAACAAAAATTCTATAAATCAAAATTTGTGGGATGCAGAGCTAAAGCAGGAAAATTCATGGTTTTAAATATAGCTATTTTTTAAATGATTGAAAACTCATAAAGTAAGCATCCATCTCAAGAAATTGGAAAAATAACAAATAACTCAATGAAAGTAAAGAACAAAGAACAGAGATTAATAAAATAAAAACAGACATACAATAGAAAGGATCCACAAATCCAAAAGACTAATAAAATTTTTAAGCTCCTTGGAAGACTAATGAAGAAAAAGAAAGAAAAAGAAATAACCTCTATCAAGAAGGAAAAGAAATATCAGTACAGATATTGCAGATATTGAAAAGACATGAATTTGAACATTTTTTAAAAAAATGTTCAAGAAAAATACAACTTGCTGATGAAAAAATGTTTGAATGGTATAATTACAAAATAAATCAAATCTGTAATTAAAAAACCTTCACATCAAGAAAACTCCAGGCACAAATGCCTCAACGGTGATTTCTACAAAATATTTAAGGAAGATATCTCAGTCTTACACAAACTCAAAAGAAGTGTAAAAGGTAAAACACTTCCCAATTCATTTTATAAAGTTAGCATATTATTGACACTAAAACTTAAAAGATTCAATGAGAATGGTAAATTAGAGCCCATTCTCACTCACTAACATAGAAGCAACAAATCCTAAACAGGATGTTAATGAACCAAATCCAGGGACATATTTTAAAAAGTAACATACAGTGACCAAGTTGGGTTTATTCAGGAATGTAAAGGTAGTTTAACACTGAAAAACAATGTATTTTACCACATTAACAGAACAAAGGAGAAAAATCAAATCAAATCACCTTACATATGGATAGAAAAAGCACTTATAAACTCAACATCATTTACAATTTTTTTAAATTTTAAAGTAGGAAGAAAAAATAATTGCCTTACTCTGATAATAGATTATCTACAAAAAAACCTACAGTAATAAGCATCATAACTAGGATGACATGTTGAGGTTGTTCCCTGTGTGATAAGAACAAGACAAGAATACCCACTATTATCATTTCTTCTATAGACATTATATGGGGGCCTAGTCAGTGCAGTGAGCCAATAAAAAGAAACAAACACAAAGATGGAAAAGAAGAACTATAATTATCAGTATCTATGGATATGACTGTGTCCATAAAACTCCAGGATGAAAATCTACAGATAAGTTATTAAAATTAGCAGAGTTGCTAGAAAGCAACTTTAATTTTTTTAAAAAAAATTGTATTTCTAATGCCAGCAAAAAGTTATAAAATAGAACTTTTAAAATGCATTTTACAACTGAATAAAAATGTTCAAATACTTAGGAATAACTCTGACAAAAGTTTTATAAGACCGTTGTACAGAAAAGGATAAGACATTATTGAGAGAAATTAAAGAAGATCTAAACAAATAGAGGGATAAATAATGTTCATCGATAGTAAGCCTTTGTTTTGTGAAGATACCATTTCTCCCAAATTGATGTATAGATTCAGTGCAATCCCAATCCAAATCCCAAAAGTGTATGTGTGTGTGTGTGTGTGTGTGCACATGTGTATGCACATAAGTAACTTAACAAGCTGATTCTAAAATGTATATGGAAATACAAGAGCCAGGAAAGGCACCCTTGAAGAAAAAGAACAAGGTGAGCAGTCTTGCTTTACCAGATATCATGATTTTATACAAGGTAATAGTGTAGGATTGACACCAGAATAGACAAAAGACCAATGGAATAAAACAGAGAACTCATAAATATGCTGTGGATATATAGACACCCAAACTTTATAACAGCACTATATGCTAAAGGATATTTTACAGATGAGGAACTTAAATTCAGATAGAACAAAGTATACTAAGCACAAAAGCTGTATTTTTTAGTGGTGTGTTGTCAGGCAGTGTACCAGGTGATTTACAAATTTTATCTTAATCGTAACAACTCAGTGGAATAGATATTATAATTCCCAAAGACTTTTAGTTTTGCCATTTACTAGCTAAGTCTAATTTCAGAGTACCTGCCTTCTTTCCACTATATACTGCCTCTCCAGATGCAACTTGGAAGCTTTAATAGAGAGCTCTGACTTCAACATTATGAATATAATAGCAACAACTTTTTTAAAATATTTCAATATTTATTTTGGGTTCAGGTTCACAGAGGAACATGATATCACATTCACCAATCCTATCTCTCCACTTGATTTCCAGTTCAGAGACAACCTTAAACTTCAACCTGTACCTGTTTAAATATCCTCTACAACAATGTAATAGGTCACAAGGATGAAGGCACAGGAGACAAGCAAAATTCACAGATCAAGTTGCTAAACTTGAAATTTATTTATTTATGTATATAATGTATTTGAATATATTATAAATATTCAAGTGATTTCTACATTAATTTAGTTACTCATTCTTTGCAAGAGTAATAACTCTGATTTATATAACCCTGAGAATCTGTAAATGTTAAGCCTGTGAACACACAGCTTAAAATAGATTCAAGATTTAAAACATCCTGTGGTAATTAACCACTCATCCTCTTGCCAATTATTCGCTTTTTGTTCGTTTGTTTGTTTTTTATTTAAGTATATCATTCATACATGAACATACATAAACAATAAGTGTATAGTGAAAGTTGTGAACTTACAAAACAAACATGCATAACATCATACAGGGCTCCCATACATCACCCCACCACCAATACCTTGCATTATTGCGAAATATTTGTTAGAAATTATGAAGGAATATCGTCAAAATATTACTACAGTACTAACTATAGTCTATACCTTACATTTGCTGTATTTTCCCCCAACCCACCCTATTTTTTAAAAATTTATTTACTTTTATCCATTTTTACCCCCACTTCCCCCACCGCTCCCATTTTTGCTGTTTTTGTGTGCATTCGCTGGGCAATTCTATGTGTCTGTTTCCTGCCCTCTCTTCTCATCCTTCTCCTCTTGTCTTCACTGGAATTCGATCCTCAGAAACTCCAATGTGGGAGAGAGGCATCCTGCCACGTGCACCACCTTAGTTTCTGGTTTTTCGGCATGTCTCGTCTTGGCTCTCCCTTGTGTCACTCTCCTGTTACGTCATCATCTTGCTGCGTGGCTCAGCAGGGCCTGACGGTGCACCCGCGTGCGGGGCCTGGGGGGCTCACCCGTTTGTGGGGCCTGACAGTGCACCTGCATATGGAGCCTGGCAGCCCGCATGCCTTCTGTATTTTTCTTTTTTTAATTTTTACCAGGAGATCCCAGGGATGGAACCTAGTTCCCTCCATATGAGAGACAGACACCCAACCATCTGAGCCACATCTGTCCCCCTGCTATATCTCTTAAGGTTGACCAAAGATACCTAGAGTTACAGCCTTTTTCCATACAGGATGGTCATATAATAAATCAGGCTTGGTTTATCACCAGCATTCTAAAAACCAGACCTAGGGAGAAAAACTAGATCTGGGGACACATGCATGGTTTCTAATATAGCAATGTTTACCCTACCCTGATTATCACAAAATCAGGACAGCGAAAGTATTTGCACCCCAATTATTCTCTTTTACGTTTAGGAGGTACTGGGAATTGAACCCTGGGCCTCGTACATGGGAAGCAGGCACTCAACCGCTGAGCTTCACCCGATCCCCCCAATTACTCACTTTTGATGTCACCCAATTATTGTCCTCTTAATCTCTATCTTCCTCATTTATCTATTTCACTTCTATCTCTATGACGTAAACCACATACCTGCTTATATCTCTACTTACTGAGCATGTTTATACAGATATTATCTAAAAGTACATGTAAGTGTGAACAGAGACAGCAAAACTTTTTCCTTGTGAGAAATATTTCTATGTCCCCAGGGACCAATTATTTGGGTATACTGTATGAAGAAATATAAGTTCTGGAGCTATACTTCAAGGATTCTCTAGACAGCTATAATCCCACATATTCAGCCCTGTGTAAGACTATATATCTCAACTTTTGGTTTGTAAAACAGTCACTGAGGATTAAAGGAGCAAATTTTCCCCTAGTAAGGAGGGATGGAGTTCTGAAGAGACAACATTCTTCCCCAGAAAGTATAATGCCTTGACTCCAGCAAGCTCTGTCTCCTGTCCGGTAATCTATTCTAGGCTAACTAAATTCCACAAAATAACCACCTTGTCCAACTATCTAACAGGATAGCTACTCAAGATTCAACAGCATGAAAACAAAACCATAAAATCTGCTTCAGTGTGGAAAATATAAATGAGAGTCATCTACCTCTACCTCAGCTAGAAAATGGAACAAAACAACCCATCAATACCTAAACCATTGTCAGTGATATTTATGCTTCCCCTGAGAAAGTTACCTTTTCTAGGTCTGATATCCTGATTTCCCTGTATCTCACCAGCATAGTTTTGAATGTCTGTTCCCTATCTTAACACAAACATGTTAAAAGGGGGAAAAAAAGGTAAAGACCTCATAGAAAATTTGGTGAATGTAAAAAATCTTTCTCTAAGTATTCAAGAAGACTAACCAAAGTGTAGTACCCAGAAAGCAAGAAAGTTAAAATGGAAGTTTAAGACTGAATAAAGAGTAAAATCTAAGTCTTCTGACTTCCCTGGATCTAATGCACAATGAAACAACTTCATATTTAAGACATCTGCTCTCTTTGGAAAGAGCTGAATATTATAATTCAGGGGAAGATTTTTTACATAGGTTTCAGAGTGAGAGACACATTGTCTAGAGAACAATCAGGATTCCTGCCTTATAACTGGTCAGTTAAGCACTAGTGGTTACAGGGCCTTTTTCCATATTGGTCACACTAACAGTTTTTCCTGAGAATGCGATTTCTGATGGGCAATAAGATTGGAACTATTGCTGAAACCCTTCCCACAATTGGGACATTTATAAGGTCTCTCTCCAGAATGAGTTCTCTGATGAATGATAATAACTGAGTCCAACTAAAGCTTTTCCCACATATTGAACACTTGTAAGCTATTTCTCATGTGTGGGCTCTTTGATGCATAGAAAAAAATGAAATGTGGCTGAAGCTTTTCCCACACTGAAAGCAATGACAGGGTTTCTCTCTGGTGTAGGACCTTTGATGCATTGCAAGTTGGGAGCTGTGGCTGAACCTCCAACCACACTCTGGGCACTTATCAGGCCTCTTGCCAGTATGTGTCCTCTGGTGCTGGAGGAAATTAGAGCTGTAGCTGAAGCTCTACCCACACTCCTGACACTCATAGGGCTTCTTCCCCCTCTGAAGGCCCTGGTGGGAAATCAGGCTAGAACTCATAGCACTTGTAAGGCTTTTCCCTCATGTGTCTTCTGATGGGTTGCTTGGTTGGTGGGTCTGACTGAAGCTCTTGCCGCGTTCCCCACAATAATATGGCTTTTCACCATTGTGTATCCTGTTAAGGATAATGAGGGCTGAGCACTGGCTGAAAGACCATCCGCAGACAAAGCATTTATAGGGCTTCTCTCCAGTGGGAGTTTGTTGGTGTCTAATAAAGTTTGAGCTGTTACTGAAACTTTCCCACAGTCTGGGCAATGGTAGTATTCCTCTCCTGTATAGATCAACTGATGCTTAGTAAAGTGTGAGCTCTAAGTAAAACTTCCATAGTGAGAACATATATATGGTTCTCTCGCAGAGGACCCCTCATGACTTGCAAATGACCTTAAACTGTCCTCTTCAGGGATGCACTTTCCCTGTTGATGTGCTGGGGGTATTAATGGAAATTTTTCATATTCAATCTCAAAGTCTTTTTTTTTATAATACTGTAAAGAAGCTAAAAATGCATCATCCAGCAACACTTCTTCAAAAATGTCCTCTTCTGGGGTGGTGGCAGCAGGGGTGACACTGATAAGGGGAACTCACCCCCGTGTGGGAAACATCACTCTTTTAAACAAGTTTTCCAAGGAAAGGAATTGTTCTTCTCTACTAGTTTTGGTTGGGGTTGCTTGAGAGCTTCTGCTGCCTCACAGAGGCCCACCTGATGGAGAAAAGAATGTGGCTATGATTATGGAGAAGATGTATGGTTCATGACTTTCCAGATGTTGAGGTACGTGTCCCTGGCACAGGCCATTACTGAGCTGTAGTTGGAGTAGACTGTGCCTTCTGAAGCAATATCTATTTACAATGAAGTTGGGGTCCCCAGAATTCCAATCACTCTTCACAGAAGGATTGAAGAGACTGACAGAATTATTTGTTAAAGAGTATCATCAATTAAGAAAAGCAGGAGGAACTGTGAGGGATTTATTAAATGGAGTAAAGCCTCAAGGTGTGGATTTTGCTACCACTGCTACCCCTGCTGAAATGAAGGAGATGCTTCAGTCCGCTGGTATTCGTATGATAAACAATAAAGGAGAAAAGCACAGAACAATTACTGCCAGGCTTCATGAAGAAAATGTTGAAATTACTATACTCCAGATTGATGTCAACATTGATAGAAGACATGCTGTGGTATAATTTGCTACCAACTGGCAGAAAGATGCTGAACACAGAGATCTCACTATAAATTCTACGTTTTTAGGTTTTGATGGTACCTTATTTGACTACTTTAATGGTTATGAAGATTCAAAAAATAAGAATGTTAGATTTGTTGGGCATGCTAAATAGAGAATCCAAGAAGATTATCTTCAAATTTTAAGATATTTCAGGTTTTACGGGAGAATTGTAGAAAAACCTGGTGTCATGATACTGAGACTTCAGAAGCAATTGTTGAAAATGCAAAAGTCTTGGCTGGAATATCAGGAGAGAGGATTTGGGTAGAACTGAGAAAAATTCTTGTTGGCAACCATGTAAATCACTTGATTCACCTGATTATGATCTTGATGTGGCTCTGTATATAGGTTTATCTGCTAATGCAAGTTTGGAAGAATTTAACAAAGTCAGTAAATGTGCTGAAGTTTTTTCCCCAAAGCCAATGATTCTCTTGGCCTCATTATTCAAAATACAGGATGATGTCACAAAATTGGATTTGAGGTTGAAGATTTCAAAAGAAAAGAAAAACCTTGGCTTATTTATAGTTAAAAATAGGAAGGATTTATTTAAAGCAACGGATAGTTCAGAACCATTGAAACCATATAAGGACTTCATTTTAGATTCTAAGGAAACCTTTGTGACTACTCACATGTATGAACTACTGAAGTACAAAGGAGAGCATTATCTTCTAAAGGAAGTGCAGCAATGGTCCATCCCTCCATTTCCTGTAAGTAGCCATGACATCAGAAAAGTGGGCATTTCTTCAAGAAAAGAAATTGGGGCTATATTGCAACAGTTGTCAGAACAGTGGGGAAAAAAGTGGTTACCAAATGGGAAAAGATGAACTTTGGAGTTACATAAAGAAGAACTAAAATCGATGAGAGCTGGCTACTAGAAACAGTGGAGAATTTTTGGTAAGACTCATTTTTTCTTTCTCCTATTTAGTGAGATATAAATATTTCAGGCACTAAACTCAAGTCTATCTTCTCTTATTTATATTGATAGTTGGCTTCTCCTGTCTTTATGTAGGCTTTTTTTTTTTTTTTTTTTTTTTTGCTCACGTCAGTACTAAGGTTTATCTTAAAAAGTGGTGTTTGCAGTTGAAATAACTCAGTTATTACATAAAAGATTTGTCTACTATATGACTCAGTTCTTATCTGAATCCCAATATAAACTTGAAATTTGCATAAAATATGAATACTAAGATTCATACATAGAATTTGTTCTGACAAACTATGTTTTAATATGAAGGTGATATTTTTTCTGTCCTACTGGTTTCCTTAATTATGCAGGCTTAGCTTGGGTAAATTAGATTATGGGATTGGCTTAAAGGTTATCATGGAGCCTATTATTTTAAGAAACACTTCCTTTGGAAGTGGAAGATGAATGTGTTTATGTGGTATGTAATAATATATATCAGGTGCCACATGGAGAGTGATAATGCTCTTGTCCCTTTAGAATAAATGTTAATTTCTTGTTATTAAAAAGATTATATGGCTTACTTAAAGTTTTCATGAATAGGCCTATAGATGTGCTCTTAAATGCTAACTTTGAGTCCTAAATACTTTCAGGTAAATAGGTCTGTTACACAGTTACTTCAGCTGCTATAGGCTGATAGTTTTATAACTGATTTCCCTTCTGTGTAGCCAGTGAAGCATCTTTGTACTTTATAGGCAAGTAGCAATTTTGGACCTTGATAAAATAATTTTTAAAAACACTCAATAGAACAGGGCCTATGTTGCAAGAAAGGCAGCTGCAGAAATAACTGCACACTTGTTAGTAATTAAATGCATAAAGTACACGGTTAGACCCAACATCATAGAATTCCTACTACTCTATAGATAAAATATACAGATTTATCTGTTTCAGAAGTCTGTTTTTGGTTCTGTGTAAAACTTACCTTAAAGTATTAATATTATGTGTGTTTTTACATTTAGAAACTTTTATATGCAAGTATCAGTAAACTCTAAGAATATACCATTCAGGAGGCAAATAAATGTTTCCTTACTGTACCTAGTTTAGATTTTACCCTAAAGAAATGCACTATGCTATGAAAAGGAACTCCCTGGAGGAAAAAAAACATTTAGAATAAGAGTAGCAATCTTAGCCATACTAAGTTGAATAAGGCAAGAGCATACCTTCTAACAGTTTCATGAAGTGTTTTTCATTTACTCCACTTAAATAAACATGCAACATGACAACCAATTGATGTTTTCAATCAAGGCAATCAAAACCATTGCAGGTTTGGTAAAAAACAAAATTAATGTTTAATTAAAATTTTTATCCTCTTAGTTGGGTATTTTTAGGAACTATAACCACTGAATTATGAAAAATAATGAAGGAATGTCAAACTAAAGTTAATCACATAAATGTGAAAGGATCAACTAAACCTTTGAATATAAACTTTAAAATGTATCTTAAATTATTTCTTTTTTTTTTCTTTCAGTTATATTATTTTATTTTTTATTTTTATTTTCATGTTACCTTTCTTTTATTGATTTCTTTTTTTTATTTCTTTTTATTTTTTATTGTGGGTAAAAATCAAAAATTTCACAATACATACCAATATTTGTAAAATGATGTATAAATATATATGCATATATGTGCATTTGCTTACAAAAATGTTTATATATATATATATATATTTTTTTTTTAAGAGGTGCTTAGATTACCTAAAATATTACATGGAACCTACTGGGATTCCCATGTTCCCCACCTCCCACACCTCCCACACCTCCCACCACATCCCACACAAACATCTCCCACAAGTGTGGCCCACCACCCTCAATGGACTTACACATCCTGGGGCCTTGCTTAAATTATTTCTTGCACATAAATTAAAATGGTTTTGAGTAGATAGTTTAAACAAAAGGAGTCTTCCAGGAAGATGGCAGATTATAAAGAGACAGGACTCTCTCCTATCACAGAGAAATAGCTAGAGGACAGGCAATAAAGGCCTGGGGGGGGGGAGTTCTAGGGTGTAAGACACCAGGGGAAGGCTGGACACAGCCCAGACTAGAGAGAGGCTCAGGAAAGGAACTTCAACGTTAAGACTGTGAGTAGACTGCAGCTGGAGCTGCTGCCACCTCTACCCCTCCCTACAAGGAGAAAGCATTAAACTCTCCCACCTCAGCGCCAGAGGCTAAAGACAAAGGAGACCCCAGGGATCCAACTCCCCAGGAAAGAGAGGAACATAGCCTAAGGCCAATTCAGCTTTTGACCCACAAATTTGGTCTGCTGTGTCCCAGGAGCCCTTCCAGGCTTGGTGGCACCGTGCCATTGTTTGCCTTGGGAGCCAGCAAGGGTCTAAAGAGAGCCAACCCTCCAAAATACCCTCACTACTGACCAGGACTGGTTATTGAGGATGCACAGGAGAGTGGAATTATTTCCTACCTGGGAAAAGGGAGGGGGCTGCCAACAAAGGTTGGCACTATCTCAGAAAATTTGATTTGCAAGGCTCTTAGATTCCAGGCAAGAATCTCTGTCACATTGATCAAGTCCCTATTGCAGCAAACACATGCCAACCAGACTTTGAAATGAGAAGGCTCCCAAGGAGTGACATCTACTGGCCAATGAAGGAAGTGCATGTGAGGGAATTAAAAGTAAGTGGGAGAACTTGGCCTAAAGACCTAGGGCTGGGAGCTTCAGTAAAGAAGACGGTGGCAGCCGCCCCAGTTTGAGTGTCAGGACAAAACTGGGCCTGCATGAGATTCGCATCCACATGTGCCAGTGCTTGCCGGGCAGCCAGGGTGTCAGGAACTTCCTCGAAAAATGCGACGTGGAGCAGAAGAAGGTGAATCCAGACTTGCCCATACCAATCCGCAAATGTTCCTATGTACATCCCAAACTCTGGGTCCGCTACACATTTGGCCAATTAAATAATGTCTCTTTGAACAACTTCAGTGCTGATCAGGTAACCAGAGCCCTGGAGAACATGCTAAGTGGCAAAGCTTGAAGCTGCCACTAAGGATTGAGAACAACAGCCCCTGAGCCAGGGCTCTGTTGGACCGAGTACGATGTAGGAAAATATGTTCTCCTGTTCCTTATAAAGTTTGTGCTATAAAATGCTCTCAGAATTTCTTTCTCCTCATTTTACCCCTTATTGCCCACCAATGAGGAAAACAGTCTAATAAAAAAATAAAACTTTTTTTCAAAAGAAAATAAGGGAGGCATTTTCTGAAATTTACAGCCTCCCTCCCCAAGGCCCTTGGAAGCAGGTCTGCAACACATTACAGGGTCCAGGGCACAGATTTAAGGAACTAACTGGGACAATCCTAAAGACCTAAAACAGGTTGACACAAGAATCAAAGAACTGCAATAATACAGTCTCTCACCTTTCTAATCAGATGCCTAGACATCAACAAAAAAATTACAAGCCATGCTAAGAAAATGGAAGAAATGGCACGACAAAGGAATATATCAAAGACCCAGATGAGACTAATCAACATGATTCATACAAATTTCCAAAATCAAATTAATGAGTTGACAGACAATATGGCCAAAGAGATTTAAAAAACATCAAGGAGGCACTGAGCGAGCATAAAGAAGAATTTGAAAACCTGAACAGAAAAGTAACAGAACTCATGGTAACAAAAGACATGATAGGTGAGATAAAAAACACATTATAGATTCAAATACCTAGGAGTCATTTTAACCAAAGAAGTACAGGACTTATATGCAGAAAACTACAAAACAATGCTAAAAGAAATTTATAAAGACCTAAACAAATGGAAAGACATTCCGTGATCATGGACTGGAAGAATAAATATTGTGAAGATGTCAAGCTTACCCAAACTGATTTATAGATTCAATGCAATACCAATCAAAATCCCAACAGCTTACTTTACAGAATTAGAGAAGGCAATTACCAAATTCATTTGGAAGGGTAAGTGCACCCGAATAGCCAAAAACATTCTAAAAAAGAAGAACGACCTGGGAGTAATTTCACTGCCTGACCTTGAAACATATTATAAAGCTACAGTAGTCAAAACAGCATGGTACTGGCATAAAGATAGACACATCAATCAGTGGAATAGAACTGAGAACCCAGAAATAAACCTTCACCTATACAATAAACTGGTCCATGCTAAGGAGGAAAAACAGTCTTTTCAACAAATGTTGTTGGGAGAACTGGATATCTATAACCAAAAGAATGAAAGAGGACCTCTATCTCACCCCCTATACAAGAATCAACTCAAAATGGATCAAAGATCTAAATATAAAGCAAGGACCATAAAACTACTAGAAGAAAATGTAGGGAAACATCTTCAAGAACTTGTAGTAGGTGGTGGTTTCTTGGACCTTACACCCAAAGCACGTGCAACAAAAGAAAAAATAGATAAATGGGACCTCCTCAAAATTAAACACTTTTGCACCTCACTTTTGACTTTGTCAAAAGGGTGAAAAGGCAGTCAACTCAATGAGAAAAAATATTTGGAAATCACATATCTGACAAGGGTTTAATATCCAGGATATATAAAGAGATGTTACAACTCAACAATAAAAAGACAAACGACCCAATTTAAAAAATGGGCAAAAGACTTGAATAGACATTTCTCCAAAGAAGAAATACAAATGGCAAAAAAAAACACATGAAGAAATGCTCAACATCACTCATGATTAGGGAAATGCAAATCAAAACCAATGAGATATCATTTCACACCTATCAGAATGGCCACTATTAAAAAGACAGAGAACTACAAGTGTTGGAGAGGATATAATTCACTGTTGGTGGGAATGCAGAATGGTACAGCTATTGTGGAGGACTCTTTGGCAGTTCCTAAAGAAGTTGAATATAGACTTGCCACATGACCCTGTAATACCACTACTGGGTATATACCCATAAGAACTGAGAGCAGTGACACGAACAGACATCTGCACACTCACGTTCATAGCAACATTATTCACCATTGCCAAAAGCTGGAAACAATCCAGGTGTACATCAACTGATGAATGGATAAACAGACTGTGGTCTATTCACATGATGGAATATTATGCAGCTGTAAGAATAAATGAAGTCATAAAGCATATGACAACATGGATGAACCTGGAGGACATTATGTTGAGCAAAGCAAGCCAGACACAAAAGGACAAATACTGTATGAATGCGTTACTATGAACCAAATATGTTGTGTAACATATTGTTTGATTTTTAAAAAATTGTATATGTATCCAATACATTTAATTAAGAAATGTCTATATTTATTCATCTGTGTTTACTTTTTAGTTTTTAATTGTTTATATTTTCAATTACTAAATGAACAAAAAAAAAAAAATTAGAGGGAAGCAGATGTGGCTCAAGAGCTTGAGCTCCCGGCAACCACATGAGAGGTCCCAGATTCGGTTCCCCATGCCTCCTGGAGAAAACAATCAAGACAGCAAGCAGGTGTGACAGGCTAGTGGGGCAAGCTGATGCAACAAGGAGACACAAAGAGGAAACACAATTAGAGAGACAACAAAGCAAGGAGCAGATGTGGCTCAAGCAATTGAGAGCCACTCTCCCACATGGGAGGTCCTAGATTCGGTTCCCGGTGCCTCCTAAAGGGAATACAAGCAGACACAGAGAGCACACAGTAAATGGACACAGAGTAGAGAGTGAGCGCAAACCATGAGGGGGGAAATAAATAAATAAAATAAATCTTTTAAAAAACACATTAGAGGCATACAGCAGCAGACTCAAAATGATAGAAGAAAGAATAAGTAATATAGAAGAAAGAACAGCTGAAATTGAAGAAAGAAAAGAACAAAAAGAGAAAAGAATGGGAAAATTTGAGCAGAATGTCAGAGAGTTGAATGATAACACAAAGCACAACATACATGTAATGAGAGTTCCAGAAGGATAAGAAAAGGGAAAGGGGGCAGGAAGAGTATTTGAGAAAATAATGGCTGAAAATTTCCCAACTCTCATGAAAGAAATGAACTTAGATGTCCAAAAAGCACAGCATACCCCAATCAGAATAAATCTGAATAGACCTACTCCAAGACACATACTACTCAGAATGTCAAACGTCAAAGATAAATAGAAAATTCTGAGAACAGCAAGGGAGAAAGAAACCATCACAGACTAGGGATGCCCAATAAGACTTAGTGTGGAATTCTCATCAGAAACCATGGAGGTGAGAAGACAGTGGTATGATACAATTAGGATAGTGAAAGAGAAAAATTGCCAACCAAGAAATCTTTATCTGGCAAAAATGTCCTTCAAATATGAAGGTGAGTTTAAAATATTCACAAATAAACAGGAGAATTTGTAAAAAAGAATCTGCCTTTGGAGGAATTATTAAAGGGAGCCTTACAGCCCAAAAGGAAAAAACAGGAGATAGAGGCTTGGAGGAGGTGTAGAAGGCAAGAACAGCAGAAAGGATAACCAAAAGAAAAAGACAGATGAAAATAAGATATGACATCTGGAAACGAAAGGATAAAATGGTGGAAGTAAAAAATGACATACAGTAATATCACTGAATGTGAATGGATTAAACTCCCCAATCAAAAGATATAGGCTGGAGTGGATGTGGCTCAAGCACTTGAGTGCCCTACTCCTCCATGGGAGGTCCCGGGTCCTGTTCCCAGTGCCTCCTAAAGAAAAAATAAGCAGGCAATGAAGAAAAAATGAGCAGACTAGGAGCACAAACAATGAGCAAAAACAACAAGCAAACAGATGAAGAAGCCATCTTGGAGGGTGAGGAGGAAGACATAGGCTGTCAGAATAGATTTAAAAAAAACATGGACTATCCTAATGCTGCCTACAAGAGACTCACCCTAATACCAAAGCCACATAAAGATGCCACAAGAAAAGAAAACTACAGACCAATCTCTCTAATGAACTTAGATGCTAAAATCCTCAACAAAATACTTGCTAATCATATGCAACAGCACATCAAATAAATTATACACCATGATCAAGTGAGTTTTATCCCAAGTATGCAAAGTTCAACATAAAAAAATCAATGTAATGTACCACATTAACAGATTGAAAAAAAAAACACATGATCATCTCTATTGACACAGAAAAAGCATTTGACAAGATACAGCATCCTTTCTTGATAGAAACACTTTGAAAGATAGGAATAGAAAGAAACTTCCTCAACATGAAAAAGGGTATAAATGAAAAGCCCACAGCTAACATCATACTCAATGGTGAAATACTAAAGGCTTTCCCTCTAATATCTGGAACAAGACAAGGATGCCCACTGTCACTGCTCTTATTTAACATTGTATTAGAAGCAGTTGCTCAAGCACTTAGGCAAGAAAATAAATAAAATGAATCTAAATTGGAAAGGAAGAAGCAAAACTTTCACTATTTGCAAATGACATAATCCTATACATAAAAAGCCCCAAAAAATCTACAACAAAGCTTCCAGAACTGATAAACAAGTTCAGTAAAGTGGCAGGATATAAGATCAAAACACAAAAATCAGTAGCATTTGTGCACACTAATAATGAGCAATCTGAGGAGGAAATCAAGAAAAAAATTTCATTTATACTGGCAACTAAAAGAATCAAATATCTAGGAATAAACTTAACTAAGGATATAAAGGACTTGTACACAGAAAACTTACACAACATTGTTAAAGTAAATCAAAGAGGACCTAAATAAATGGAAGAATTTTTCATTGTTCATGGATTGGAAGACTAAACTTCATTAAGATGTCTATCCTACCCAAGTTGATTTTACAGATTTAATGCAATCTCAATAAAAATTACAATAGCATTTTTTACTCAACTGGAAAAGCCAATTATGAAATTTATTTGGAAGGGAAAGGGGCCAAAAACATGTTGAAAATGAAAAATGAAACTGGAGGAATTGTGCTATCTGACCTTAAAGCATACTACAAAGCTACAGTGTCAAAACTATATGATATTGGCACAAGGACAGACATACTTACCGACGGAATCTAATTGAGAGTTCTGGTGCAGACTCATGCATATATGGCCAACTGATATTCATTCAACCAAGCCCACTCAACTGGAACAAATAGCCCTTTCAACAATCATGCTGGGAGAACTGGATATCCATATGCAAAAGAATGAGAAGAATCACCATTTCATACTCTATACAAAAATTAACTCAAGATGGATCAAAGACCTGAATATAAGAACCAAAAAAATAAAGCTCCTAGAAGATAATGTAGGGAAGCATCTACAAGATCTTGCAGTAAGAAATGGTTTCATACATTTTACACCTAAAGTGTGAGTAATGAAAGAAAAAAAATAGATATACGGGACTGCCTCAAATTAAAAACATTTGTGCTTCAAAGCAGTTTGTCAAGAAAGTGAAAAAGCAGCCTACTCAATAGGAGAAAATATTTGGGAACCACTTATCTGATAAGGGTCTAATATCCAGCATATATAAGGAAATCCAGGGAATGGATGTAACTCAACTGCTTGAGTGTCTGCTTGCCATATACAAGGTCCTGGGTTCAATCCCCGGTACCTCCTAAAAACAAACAAACAAAAATAAAAAAGAAATCCTACATCTCAAAAATAAAAAGACAAACAACACATTTTAAAAATGAGCAAGGGTGGTGTGGGGCACACGTGGCCCCCGCCAGATGCCTGGGTCCTGGGTTGGGTGCTCGATCAGGGGCAAAACTTGGAGACCCTATGATAAAACGGGAGTGAAGCTAGGGCCTTCTGTGCTCTGGAGGCGGTGGCACGGGAAGCAGGGTTCCCCGAATCTCCAGGCCTTCACAGTCAGAGGACGCCGCGGCCAAATCTTGTGCCCAGCCCTCAGACCGTAGAGCTCTGACACAGCCTGGGGGTTGGAGGCACAATTGAGGCTATGCGCCTTTCTGGGCCAGGGGCTTCCACTGACAGAGCTTCTTTGACAGACCAGCCCACAGCCAAAGACCCGAGGTGATCTGAGCTGGACTGACCCCTATAAGAGGGCAAGGGCGGGGAGACAGCGATGCATGGGAAACAGGCACCATCCTTGGAGGGCTTGCAGAATCTTCCAGCACAGAAGAGCAGGCTGCCCTGCACACACCGGAAGTGCCACTTGGGAGGTGGAAGTGGGTTGCTCCCGCCGCGTGTGGCTGAGGTTGGAGCCAAATGATCAGACCCTTGGAGATGACCCTCAGCCAGTCCCATGGGTGTGGGGACCACCAGGAGCTTGTAAGGTTTTGATGAAGAAAGTGCTGTAGCCCTCCCCCTCAGCAAAAACCCACAGCTTTAGGAAGATATGCACTTCTCCTCCCCTCTCAACTGAAATCCACAACTTTAGGAAGATAATAGCTCCCCAGCTCCTCTCCTCCCCCTTCAGCCAAGACCCTCTGCTTTAGGAAGAGAAGCTAAACTTGCACTTTTGCTTTTGTAAACCCTGCCTGCCCGCTTGCTTAAGGAATTTGCCTGATTGCCCAGCAACCCACTAGCCAATAAACAGAGACCTATATTACCCCATGAAAGCCAAAGCTCGGGGCTCAGACTTTGGGGGACTGGATTCTCCTCTGAGCCTGAGCATAATAAAACTTTGCTCTTCCGCCTCTCCGAGCGCCGCTTGGGATTCTCATCATCCAAGTTTTGTCTGCCACAACATTTGGTTCCCTAGCCAGGAAACCCAACCATGCAGGCCCATTGTGCCTCTGGCTTGGGACTGGCAGGTGTGACTGGCGGCGATCTCCAAGCAAATGAGGTAGGTGCCACCTGTCCTCTTGGCAGGACCTCTTTCTGAGGTGGTCCCTGGGGTCGCGTCCCCACACCCTGGCCTGACTCAGTGGAGAGGCAGACTGAGCAGTGCCAGAAAACTCCAGAAAGGTAAGGCCCTGGGTGCCAAGTCCTCAGTCAGGCCCATCTCCATATGGAAGGGGAGACTGATCACCTCCCAAGATCTCAAGTATCAAGATCTCAGGATAGGGCAAACCCTTTGGGAAGAACTGCATAACCTCTGAGTGACTGTGTGTGAATGAGGACGGCAGAGGCTTGCCTCTGTCATACCAGGGTGTGGCTCCACAGTTCACGCTGTGGGGTCCGAGTGGGCCCTAACCTGTTTTCCATGGCTACATCATACGGCATAATGGCCAACCCAAACTCCACCCGGGTGCTTTAGCTAAGACGAGCCAAAGTTCTCGCGAGAGACGTGGACAGGTGGGCATCTGAGTGGCCTCGAAAGAGGTAACCCCTTCCTTTGTCTGTCTTGCGCCACCAACTCAGGGTATGGGCTCATCACAGTCAAAACCTACTCTCTTAGACTGCATGCTCAAGAAGGGCTTTTCCAGAGATTAAGGCATCCAGATGAACCCTGGCACCCTCTGAACCTTATGTGAGTTAGAGTGGCCCACTTTTCATGTTGATTGACCCTCAGAAGGGACCCTGGATGTAGCCAGGGTCTGCGCAGTGTGGCTTGTAGTCACAGGAACTCCTAGCCACCCCAATCTGTTTTCCTACATTGACTCTTGGTTAGAAATAGCCCAGACTCTGCCCCCCTTGGGTTTGATTTTGCATTGGAAAAAGGGACAGAATAGGGTCTTGGCTGCACAGGGAACGGAGCCCCAGAAGCCAGTCATTCATCAGGGATCCTTGGAAGAAGGCCCACCACCCCCGCCATACGCTCCAGCCGCTCTAGCCTCCCTACTGGCAGCAACCTTGGGAAATCCTGACCCCACCAGACGAGGAGGGCCATCTCAAAAAGAGGGGACAAGCACCAAAAAGGTGTCCCTGGCCAGAAACCAATGTGCCTACTGCAAAGAAAGTGGACACTGGAAAAATGAGTGCCCCCAAAAGAATCAAACACATGGAGGGAACATCCCCAAAGGGAAATACCAACCTGAGCCCCAGGACCATCTGATCAGGCTAGTGGGACTCGACTCTGAATAGAGGCGACTGGGCTCACTGGAACTTGGCCCCCACAAGCCTATGGTCAAACTACAAGTCGGGGGCCAGTCAATGACTTTCATGGTAGACACTGGTGCTAAATTTTCTGTGGTCACAATCCCTGTCACCTCCTTTAGTGGAAAAACCACTAACATCATAGGAGCAACTGGAGACCAGTCAAGCCAATGGCCTTTTTGCCAGTCGAGAACTTGTCAGCTTGGTGGCCACAAAATAACTCATGAATTTCTGTACCTGCCTGAATGTCTGGTTCCCCTACTTGTTAGGGACCTCTTAACCAAACTGGGAGCCCAGATTACTTTCAAACCTGAGGGGCCAGCAAGCTTAAGCCTCGGGACTGGCCTCACTCTCCTCGTCACCATACCCTGAAGCAAGGAATGAAGACTTCATGCAGAAGAAAACTTGTCAGAATCCGGAAAAATTGCTGGAACTTTTTCCCCAGGTTTGGGCAGAAAGAAACCCGCTGGAAATGGCACGGAACCATGCACCCATCATCATTGACCTGAAGCCTGGAGTGGTCCTGGTCCGGCAGAGGCAGTATCCGATCTCCCGCGAAGCACAATTGGGCATGGTCGAGCACATAGATCACCCAAGAAAAGAGGGAATCCTGATCGGGTGCCAGTCACCCTGTAACACTTCATTATTACCAGTAAAAAAGCCAGATGGGACAGGATATTGACCAGTCCAGGATCTACGAGCCATCAACAATGGCACTCTCACCTTACTTCAGGTTGTTCCCAACCCGTTTACTTTGCTAGAACAGCTGCCACCTGAAGCCACCTGGTTCACTTGCTTGGACCTGAAAGATGCCTTCTGCCTGCAGCTGGCCCCCCTGAACCAGCCTCTGTTTGCCTTTGAGTGGGAAGATCCCAGAACCCAGCAAAAAAATCAGCTAACCTGGACTCGGCTCCCACAAGGCTTCAAAAACTCCCCTACCCTTTTGGGGGAAGACTTGGCAGCAGATCTGGCAACCTACCCCTGGGAAGACTGCAAGTGTGCCCTCTTGCAATATGTAGATGACCTCCTACTTGCCAGTGAGACGGAAGAAGTCTTCTGGAGAGGGACCCAGACTCTCCTACAACTTCTAACACTGACTGGGTACAAAGTGTCTTGAAAAAAAGCCCAAATCTGTAAACAGCAGGTCAAGTACCTGGGGTTCAGCATCACACAAGAGCACCGGAATCTCAGACCAGAACAGAAGAAAGTAATCTGCACTATCCCTACCTCCACCACAAAAAGAAAGCTTCGCGAGTTCCTCAGGACTGCAGGGTTCTGTCGCATCTGGATTCCCAGGTTTGCAGCCATGGCCAAACCCCTCTACAAAGTTCTGACAGGTCCAGAAAAAGAGCCCCTCATCTGGGGAAAAGCTCAGCAGAAGGCCTTTCATGACATCAAAAGACAACTCAGCCGAGCCCCTGTCTTGGGGCTCCTGGATGTAAGTCGTAGTTTCAACATGTTCGTGCATGAAAAGAACAAGTTAGCTTTGGAAGTCCTCACCCAAACAGTCGGCCCCTGGCAGAGGCCCATCACCTACCTCTCCAAGCAACTGGACCCCATAGCTGTTGGGGGGCCGCCCTGTCTGAAATCCCTAGCGGCAACCATAACCCTCGTCAAAGAAGCCGACAAATTAACGCTCAGACAGGCAATATTCGTGTCGTGGTGCCACATGCAGTCACAGCCCTAATAAACTCACACGGGCACCGGTGGATATCTAACCCCCGGCTCGCACATTACCAAGGTTTACTCTGTGAAAACCCCAGAGTAACAATAGAAACAGTGCACATTCTAAACCCCACCACTTCCTTGCCAGACGAAAAACAAAAAAGCCCTTAACTTGCTAACTGCTGAAAAAGGGGGAGCATGTATTTTCCTAGGGAAAAAATGCTGCTACTATGTTAGCCAGTCAGGGATAGTCACACACCTCTGCAGGGCCTCCGAGCTCCGGCCGGCATCCAGCACATGGGAACAGCCCCTTTTGAAGATCTCACAGTAGACTTCACAGAAGTGAAACCAAGTGGGAGGTACAAATATCTGTTAGTGATGATATGCTCCTTTTCAGGCTGGATCAAAGCTTTCCCCACTCACACCAAAAAGGCAAGAGAAGTGACTAAAGCTGTACTCAGGGAAATCATTCCCCAACACAGGCTGCCTCTGTCCATTGAAAGTGACAATGGCCCAGTCTTCGTAGCCATCGTAGTCCAAGAACTGGCAAAGAGGTTAGGCATCAAGTGGAAAGTTCATACTGCTTATAGGCCTCAGAGTTCAGGAAAAGTTAAATGCATGAATCGAACCCTCAAAGCCACCCTAGCCAAATTCTGCTAAGAAACTAGTTTTCCCTGGGTAGACTTACTTCCCTTAACCCTTCTCTGAGTTAGGTGTACCCCAGGACCCATGGGCTATTCACCCTTTGAAATTCTATTTGGACGGTCACCCCCAATTATCCAGGCCCTCAGAGGAAATCTCAGGCTCCTGGGAGAGGCTAGCCAAGATTCCATTCTCCAGCAGCTAGAGAAAACTCAAGCCCAAATAAATAAAACTGTCTTGCCCCAAAACCTCATCCCACTGGGACACCCAGTGCACCCCCGCCAGCCAGGAGACCTAGTCTGGGTCAAAGACTGGGAAAAAAAGCACCTTCAGCCTGCCTGGACAGGTCCACATACTGTGATCCTTGTAACTCCCACTGCTCTTAAAGTTGCAGGAATCATCCCTTGGATCTACAACTCCAAGGTCAAGAAAACACACCCTGACAAAGAACCGGACAGCTGAACAGCCCAACCTGTACCCAGCCACCCCTTAAGAGTTCGAGTCGCCCGGAATCACCAAACTCCATCTTCATCTACCACCTGCTGAGTGGACCCCTGCTCCTGATGGTTCCTGTTCCCAGTCGGATTGTTTGCCCTGCTGCTCAGAATTGGACTGTCTGCTATAGCTCCTACAGCCTGGACAATAGTAAATAGACCCGTAATCGCAGTGACATACCTGTGCCTTGTAGGATGTTTCTGTGCCTTAGGTTGCTTTTCCTAGTCTGCCTCAGGGCTGGCCAGTTCTCAGCCCTGCTCCATTTGTTACAAATCCACCCCCCTCTCAGCAGCAAATAGGTTAAAACAGCTTGCAGGAAAGTACCAACCCTCCTCTTCCTTTATCTACTGTACCTATATGCCGGCAAAATGTTTATAGGTTATCTGAAGCCTCAGTTTGTGAGGAAAGAGGACAAAAGTTCTGGATGACCAGACTGAAATTTGGGGGTAGCTGCAGAACTTACGACACACCAGGGTAAGTCAGTTGTTGGACTTATATGCACGCAGGCACGTCAGATGGGGGCGGGGTACAAGATATAGCCTGGAAAGATAGCTTAAAACAAGTCCAGACCAGCCTCATCCGGCTAGCTGAGGGCTCCAAGTATAAGTGAACAAATTTTGCAGGACTATAACAGCTCGCTCAATTCACAGCCCCCGTTCAACAACAGGTGAGGTGGTTGATTAACACCACCTACGCTCTCCTTCACAATATCAGCCCTGTGACCAACTACTGTTGGTTGTGTCTGTCCCTCGGGAAAAAAACCTACTTGGGCACTCCAGCCCCTCCTGATTGGAACTTAAATCTAACCCTGACAAAAGCCAGTAATTGGACTGCCCCTATTGGCCCCATAGCCCTCAACGTCCGCCTAAACATCGCAGAAAGCAACCTAACCTGTCTTAGAGGTGGCCCCACACCAAGGACAAAGTCTAATGGGGACATCCCTGAAACTTTGTGTACTTCCTACCAGACCTTGTTAACTAATCAGACTCAATGCATCCCCCGGGGACTGTTTTACCTATGTGGAAGTACTGCATATAGGTGCTTAGAGGCCAACTGGACAGGAAGTTGCGTTCTAGTGTTTTAAACACCTGAATTATCAATCTACAATGAAACAGACCTGGAGTTGGCACTAAGCCCCCATCAAAAGAGAGCCAAAAAAGCCTTACTCACCTCCAAAAAAGCCTTACTCACAGAAGTGGTCGTGGGAATAAGAACAGGATTAAGAGGACTGGGGTCCTTTGTTAGATTCTATTATAAGCTTTCCCAAAAACTAAATAAAAACATAGAGTGGCAGATTCTTTGGTATCTCTCCAGAACCAGATCAACTCACTAGCCGGAGCAGCCCTACAAAATAAAAAAGCCCTTAACTTGTTAACTGCCAAAAAAGGGGAGCATGGATTTTCCTAAGAAAAAAATGCTGCTGCTGTGTTAACCAGTCAGGGATAGTCACCACAAAAGTAAAAAAAAAACTTAGGGATCAAATCCCAAAGAAGAAGAAACACCTAAACAAATCCTGGGGTTGGAACCTCAAACAGTGAAACTCTTGGCTCCTGCCTCTGGCTGGACCCTTGATTACCTTATTCATGGCAGTCACCTTCGGCCCATGCATAATAAATGCACTCATCAGGTTCATCAAAATGACCATAACATACATTACTACCAAAATCCTAGCCTTGAAAAAGTATAAGCCACTGAGTACAGATGATGCCCTATGGGAATTATAAGGGCATCAAAGGGAGGAATGATGAAGAAAGTGCTGCAGCCCTACTCCTCCCCCTCAGCAAAAACCCACAGCTTTAGGAAGATATGCATTCCTCCTCTCCTCCCTGGAATCCACAACTTTAGGGAGATAAGCATTCCTCCCCTCTCAACTGAAATCCACAACTTTAGGAAGATAATAGCTCCCCAGCTCCTCTCCTCCCCCTTCAGCCAAGGCCCTCTGCTTTAGGAAGATAAGCTAAACTTGTACTTTTGCTTTTGTAAACCCCGCCTGCCTGCTTGCTTAAGGAATTTGCCCACTTGCCCAGCAACCCACTAGCCAATAAACAAAGACCTATAGAACCCCATGAAAGCCAAAGCTCGGGGCTCAGACTTTGGGGGACTGGATTCTCTTCTGAGCCCGCATGTAATAAAACTTTGTTCCTCCACCTCTCCATGTGCCACTTGGGTTTCTCATCATCCAAGTTTCATCTGCTGCAACAGTTTAAGGATGAGGTATGGCTGTGGAGAGTGTCTCGCATGAAAAGGACTCCAGGCTAGGCGAACCTGATTGGTTTGCCATCATGAGGGGAGAAAAAGAAAATGTCTTAAAAGCAGATGAAGGAAGCTTTTGTCAGTAACCTCAATGGAACCAGTGTGCTGGAAATCACCCAGGGCTTGTGCTTGCCTGCATTCTGTATCTGGTGCAGAGGATTCCTAATCATTTTCTCACAACATGTCTGTTATTACTTTTCACATACCCAGAGAACGCAATTCTTCATCGATTTTGCTTTTCTGATAGTTCCCATGGTGGCCACTTTAACCATTTTATCGTCATTTCCCCTACTTGAGCAGCTCACCATAATTATCTTTGGGGCAGAGCTGTTTTATCAGATATACCACAGGAGGACTTGCTATGCCAGAGTGCCTGTCCAGAAAATCCTTGAAAATTTCTTGAAAATTGGTTTAGAATCAGAACACATTCCAGCCATCTCCTGTTTCCATGTAATTAACAATGCATTTTCTGTTATTGCCATTTTGGCTGTGAACTTCTCACTTTTCCCCAGACGATTGGCCAAAACAGAGCTCTATGGGACAGGAGCAATGGATTTTGGAGTAGGAGGCTTTGTTTTTGGGGACTGCAATGGTTTGTCCAGAGGTTAGGAGAAAATCCAATATGAAAAGGTCCAGATTTTATTACTTTACAAAGTCATTGTACTCTGGCCATTAACTTTCCTAGGAATAGGACAACTAGTCATTATAAAGTCCATAGACTATCAGGAACATTTAACTGAGTATGGAGTTCACTGGAACTTTTTACTGTAATAGTTGAGAAACTGATAACATCATTGTTTTTTTACTTTTTTCCCTCCAAATAAATTTTGGATTGTCGCCATCAGCATTACTGTATTATACCAGCTAGCCCTTGACTCTATGCCACTGAAGAAGCTAATTTTGTATGGCACTGATGGCAGTGGCACAAGAGTTGATTTATTAAATGAGAACCGAGAAGGAATTATCTGCCGCTTTGTTCCCGGGCCTGAGGGTGATCAGCCCTGCTGCAGCCCGGGGAGCGACACGAGCTAGTTGTGGGCCGTCCGGCGTGCACTCCGGAACGGCGGGGGGGTGAAGAAGTTGTCAGGAGAGCGCAGGCCCGGCTCCCTGGTCTTCACGGAGGTTAAGGAGAAGTTGTCACAGGGTCGCCGTTTGGTGCCCTGTGGTCTCCCTGACAGTACTAAATGAAGAGACACCACTCACTTGCTTGCTGGAAGGTAAGACCTTTATTCAGGGAGAGCTGCGCAGTTTTATAGGCAGAGCTGGGCGGGGGTGAGCGTGTTGTCTTCTGATAGGGCGAAGCTGTTGCTGGGCGTGGAGGGAAGATTTGGGAGGGAGGGGGGAGGCTAGAGGAGAAGGCCAACATGTCCAAATAAGGTTATGGCTGTTGAGGGAATGCTGTGATAGGCTGAGAGAAATGGGGAAGTTGGGTCCAGGAAGAAGGTGAGGCGTAGTGCCCCGCAAACGCCTGAGGCAAGGTTTGGCTTGGGTAAACATTACCTCAATTATCTCTTTGGGGTATGTGGCAATACACATGGTTGGTGTGCAAACAGGGTCATATGTGATTAAGAACAGGTTACAAATCAAAGACTAGACAAAAGTAACAATTTTTCTTCTACTGGCAGCAATTGGCCTCTTTATAACTCTTTACTTAGCTCAGACAAATGTAGAAGCAGTATCTCGAAGAATGGCCAATTTAGCATTTTGTGTTTGGATAGTTGCTTCTAGCCTGATCCTTCTTAGTAGTTTATTACTGGGTGATATAATTTTGGGTTTTGCTAAGTTTCTAATTAAAGGTGCTCTAGTACCAGATTCTTGGAAACTTATCCAGCCACCTGTGACAAATAAAAAGCATTCAGAATCTCTAGTTCCTGAAGCTGAAGGTACCCAGTCTTTGTTTAATCACAGCTATGAACAGAAACCAGTTATTTTTCTTGCTGTCAACTATAACAACTGGCTTGATCAACCTGATGATGGATACATTAGTAGCAGTACCTCATGGGGCTTATTTTTGCTCTATCTCTATATTTTTACCAACTGTTTAATTATATATGTGCTGCATTTGCAAGATAAGACTATAAAATTTTGGCGATAAATATAGTTTCTGTATTTGAAAAATGTTTTATGGGGAAGAATAAAAATTGAAAGAAATATGATTTTGGCAACTCAATATTAACCATATTTTATTATAAAGTTATTCAACACTTCAACCTCTGTAACAATCATAGTAATACTTGATATTTTAATGGGTTTCAACGCTATATAAAATAGACCAATAGAGAAGAAACAACATCCAGTAATTTGTTAGAATATTTATTAAATTTCAGTAATTCAAAGAAACTTTACAGTTGTGCCACTGCAAGATTGAAGGTGGGAGGAGGATTTTTAATTTTCATTTTTATCTCCTTATACCACTGTTGCAGTTGGGCAGTTTGATGTAATTATGAATTCCAAAAATATAATTGGATCATGCTTGTAAACTGATATGCTAATATGGGCATCGTTAAGTTATGATTAGGGCATTAACTGGGCCACATCAATGGGGCATTGAGCCTCACCCCTTGCTGAGTGGGGGAATCAAATATAAAAGGCATGGCAAGAACAGAGTTGAAGCCGTTTTGATGTTGGAGTTTTGATGTTGGAATTTTGATGTTGGAGAGAAGGCCCCAGGAGAAGAGAAGGGAGCACATCGCCTGATAGTCTACAGCTGACCTTGTGGAGGAAACAGAGGACCTAAGCCCAGAGAGAAGCGCAGCCCCAGGAAGAGAGGAACCCAAGAAGCCTGAACCCTGGCAAATGCCGGCAGCTGTCTTGCTCCAACACGTGGCAATGGACTTTGGTGAGAGAGGAAACTTACGCTTTATGGCCTGGTAACTGTGGACTTCTACCCCAAATAAATATCCGTTATAAAGACCAACCCATTTCTGGTATTTCACATTAGCACCCCTTTGGCTGACTAACACAACCACTCTTTTTTTATTGTTAATATGTATTACTTTTATAATAAAGTTTACATTAAAACATAAAAAAATGAGCAAGAACTGAAATCACCACATTATACATTCCCTAGATTATTCTTTAGTTTCCTTTCAAATAACATTTAAATCCACAGACTACCCTTTTCAGTCACAATCACATTTATAAATAAGCAGTGTTAGTTATACTCCCTATGTTACTCTATATTCATTTCCACACTTTTACAACGAACCTTATTAATAATGCTACAAACGTTAAGCATCAGCTCCCATTCTCAACCCACATTCTATTTCCTAGTAACCCAATACTCTAGAGTTTACCTCTGTAAGTTTACTCATCATATTTAGTCCATATTAGAGAGACCATACAATATTTGTCCTTTTGTGTCTGCCTTATTTTACTCACCATAATATCTTCCAGGTTCATTCGTGTTGCCATTTGCATCCTGATTTCATTTCTTCTTAGAGCTGAATAGTATTCTATTGTATGTATATACCACATTTTGTTTAGCCATTTATCAGTTGATGGACTGATTTGGGCTGGTTCCATATTTTAGCAGCTGTGAATAATGCTATGAACATCGATGTGCAAATATCAGTTCACAGCCTTGTTTTCAGTTCTTCTGACTATATTCCTAGGAATAGGATTGCTGTATTATATTCAGCTTCTTGAGTTACTGCCAAACTGTCTTCCACAGAGGTTGCACCATTCTACATCTCCAACAACAGTGAAGGAGTGTTCCTATTTCTCCACATCCTCTCCAGCACATGTAGTTTTCTGTTTGTTGTTTTTGTTTGTTTGTTTGTTTGTTTGGTGATGGCCATTCTATAAGGTGTGAAATGGTATCTCACTGTAGTTTTGAACTGCATTTCCCTAATAGCTAGTGATGGTGAAAATTCTTTGATGTGCTTTTGGCCTTTTGTATTTTATCCTTGGAGAAATGTCTATTCAAGTCTTTTGCCCATTCTTTAATTGGGTTGCTTGCCTTTTTATCATTGAGTTGTATGATCTCTTTATATAACATGGATATCAAGACCTTGTTGGATATATGGTTTCCAAATATATTCTCCCATTGAGAAGATTGTAGGAGAGCACTTTTAAAATGAAATTTTATTATATTTATTATACCCTCTTCCACAGATGATTTGAAGTGACTTGAAATAAAAACAGATAAAATTATGGTTTTAAAAAATGGCAAGGATTTGAATAGAGACTTTTCCAAAGAAGCCCAGCAAGAGGGCAGGAACTCAACCTGAGTCATGCCCTCTGATGTAGTCAAATCAGAAAGACTAATTTTAACAGGTAAGTAATCTAATCAGAGGCATCTCAACTGAATTTAACGCAATCAAACGGTATCACACCCAGAGGAATAGATTATTTTACAAACAATCTTTCTCTTTTGGGGATTCATAAATAATCTCAAATTGCCACACTCCACCCTTTGAAACCTAAAAAGGTATTACAATATTCCAAAAAAAAAAACTTTAAATCATTTCAGTAGCAATGCTAAGTACAAAATCACACCAAACTCAGTTATAGGAATATAGTTTGTCTTGGGTCAAAAGTCCCCTCTGGCTGTAGACCTGTGAAATTTACAAAACAAGTTATCAGTTTCCAATATATAAAGGAGGAACAAACATAGGATAAAATTTGCATTACCATAAGGAGAATTTGGGAGGGAAATATGTGTCATGGGTCCCCAAGAGTTCCAAAAACCTGTAGGGCAAACTCCATTAGATTTTAAAGTCAGAGAGTCATCATTAAGATGATGGTTTCTGGGGGTCGGATGTGGTTCAACTGGTTGGGCATCCATCTCCCATATGGAGGGACCCGGGTTTGATCCCCGGGACCTCCCGGTAAAAAAAAAAAAAAAGATGATGGTTTCTTCACCTCAGGGCCTTCTGGGGACCTACTCTTTCCATGGCCAATGGTCATACTTCTGGTTCCACCCTCTTCAAGCATCTGGGTGGTGACTGAACTCCAGACCTCACCCTCCAAGAACAGTGGGTTGATGGCCACACTTTCCCCAATCTCTGGGATGCCCTTAGTACAGTGAGGTGGTGGCAACATTCTCCCTAATTTCTGGTATACAGGCCAAACCTCTTCAGAACAGTGAGGTGGTGACCTGGCCTTCCCTAACCTATGGGGAGCAGGCCAACCACCCTCAGAGCAGTGGGGTGGCAACCTCACTCTCTCCAACCTATGGGGAACAGGCGCACCCCATTCAGAGAAATGGGGTAGCAACTAAATTCTCCCCAACCACTGGGGAATTCATGCCACCCTCTCTGTAGCCTGGGGCAGCCAAAATTTCTTTGTACACATGGGTGGGGTCCCTCTCTTGGCCCAAGGAGATGTCTTAATTCTAAACCTCAGCTTCCATGGTTTTCCTCTTAAAGCCATTTTCCCTTCCATCTCTCCCCTCCCTGTCCCTTTTTAAAAGTTCAGACTGACAGTGGTTTTGTTCATACAGAGCTCGCAAAAAGCTTGTTGGCTTAGCATGCAGGAAGCAGGGGCCCAAGCCATCAGACAAAAGACTTTCCACAAATCTTTCTTGGATAACTGCATTTTCAATCCTGACTTACAAGTTCCAAGTTTAGTTAATTCCTCAAATGGGGCACTGTTGTTTGGGGGCTTAATTCCCAGAAACCTGGAATTTCCCCAATCAGTCTCTGGTTTCTTTGTGCCCAACAGTTCATTTCTCAGCTTATCTCTTTCCTCTCAGATTTTGCTATAAGCTGCAAGGAAAACGCCAGACACTTTTTCCACATTTACTTGGGAAATCTCCTTGGTTAAATATCCAAGTTTGTCACTTTCAAATTCTGCCTTCCATATAACATTAAGAGTCAATCTGGCTAAGTTCTCTGCAACTTTAAAACACAGATCACCTTTCCTCCAGTTTCCAATCATAGTTTCATCATTTCCTTCTAAGGCCTTATGAGAAACAACTTTAGGCCGCATATTTCTATGAACAGTGTCTTCAGTGCAATCTAGGCCTTTTCTGTCAAGCATCTCACAATTCTTCCAAAAATACCCTTTACCCACTTATTTTTATCAATATTAATGCAGGTAACTATGAGCCTTATTCTTATAAAATTGAAACGTAGCCTAATAATAACTATTGCCTAAGAGTTACCTCCTGAAAACCTTGTTACTCAAATGTGGCCTCTCTTAAGCCAAACTCACTAAACATATTACCTTCCCCCCAGCATGGGACATGACTCCCGGGGCTGAGCTTCCCTGGCACCAAGGGATTAATACCAAGCACCAACCAGCAATGCATTTGGGGGGAAAAAAAAAAATCAAAAGGGAGAAATATCAAATACAATAGAGTTTTTATGGCTAAGGGATTTCAAAATGAGTTGGGAGGTCATTCCAGAGGTTAGTTACACTTATGCATCTCTCAGGCATATCTCACTAACTGCCAATGTGAACAAAGCCTCAATTAGGGGTGCTCCTGAGAGCTCTAGAGCCATCTGGACACTATAGGCAAGGCACATAATCCCTTGATTCAGCACCCTGTCGGTGGGCCTAACCTTGGAATAAAAGACAACCTATTTCCCCAATGTAACAGAGTTAGACTCATTTATAATTTTCCTACACATGATTCTTCTACCCCTTTTACTTGAACCTATAATTAGCACTATACCCATTAAATACATGTCTGAGACTTAAATATTGAATCTGTTCATATGCCAGTTGAGCCCTGAATCTCAGAAGAGTTGCGGCCAACACCTACTCTCCAGTTCATCAGACTCGCCCAGGACAAATAACAAAATGATGATGATGTTCAACTCCCATCCCAAAAAACAGAGTATCTACAACTGCAAACAAAATAGTTCATTCCATCTGCCCCACAAAATCAGCATCCCAAAGTCCTCAAGGTTGAGGAATGAACAAACATAAGGGAGAAATGCAACCATGGACAAAGTAAACTTATTAATATTGGAGTAATGGAAGAACATGTAACATTGATATAAATATAGTGGTTACCAAAGATTCTGAGGGGAGGGGGAGGGAATAATAGGACATTTTTAGGGAATTGGAATTATGTGTAAACCACAATGTAAACTATAGACTTTGGTTAGTAGCAATGCTTTAATATTTATTCATCAATTGTAACAAATGTATCACACTACTGTAATATGTTATTAATATGATAAGATGTGGGAAGGGGAAAGGGTGAGATATATGGGAATCCTTTATACTTTCAATGTAACGTTTCTATAATCTAAAACCTCTTTTAAAATAAAGTTTATTATATTAAAAATGGCACAATAAATTTCCTTTTATATACAAAACTTTTCCCATTTGTGTAATTTTTTTAGGTTTAATCTATGAAGTAAAATTCCTAGATCAAAGATTATGGATAACTGTTTCTAATCCCCACCAAAGGTTTCACAACATTAAAACTGAAGGAACTATAACACAGTCAGTGCAAAAAGAAGGGTGAAGCACCCCACATAGAGGGGCTCCTGAGAGCTCTGGAGACACCCAGGTCCTATATAAGTGGGGTTAGACCCAGAGACTGATGCCTTATCAGTGGGCCCTATTTTGGAATCTGTGCTCCTGAGAGTGACAGAATTGGACTCAAATAAGTCCTCCCTGCACATGGTTCATCAGTCCCTTCTATTCAAACCTATATGTGATGCTGAAGTTCTTAGGTATACTTCCAGAAACTGGAGCCTCTGGCCTACCTATATGCCAGGTGTGCATGGAATCTCGGTGGGGCTGCAACTTCCTACCCTACAGCTCAATGGACTCATTCAAGTCACCTGACGAGGAGACAACGATGGGAAATGGCCATCCCAGGGAATGGAGAGGGCCTGCATCTGCAGGCAGGATCATCCCACCCACCATATCCATGGGATATAAGCCCTCTCTCACTTGGAGGTGGAGTGGACATCACCATCCCAGTCCCCTCAGGATCAGGGGAAGAACTATGGACTAGAATGGACTTGATGGTATTCTGTTGTTCACATATGGTGATTCTAGCAATGGAAGAAATTATAACAATGAGGTGGAGCCAGTGGCCACTAGACACTTTTGGGGCAGGGAGGGGATGAGCAGTTGAAATACAGGGGCTTCTTTGGGATTTGGAGGTTGTCCTGAGTACCATTGTGGCAACGGATGTAGGCCATTTTAAAATAGCACATACCACTAAGAACTGTGTGGGAGAGAGTGTTGTCTACGGGGTGAACTGTGGTCTATGGTTGGTGTCAAGGCCCCAGGATGTGTAAGTCCATTGAGGGTGGTGGGCCACACTTGTGGGAGATGTTTGTGTGGGATGTGGTGGGAGGTATGGGAGGTGGGCAACATGGGAATCCTAGTGGGTTCCGTGTAATATTTTGGGTATCTAAGCACCTCTTAAAATATATTTATATATATACATAAATAACATTTTTGTAAGCAAATGCACATATATGCATATGCATTTATATATCATTTTGCAATTGTTGGTATGTATTGTGAAAATTTTGATTTTTACCCACAATAAAAAAAAAAAAAAAAAAAAAGAAGGGTGAAGCAGAGTGGCCAGGAAATGCAGAAAAGAGGAGAAGGTGTAGTCTATCTTATGGAACCTTTATTTTAAGGGGAGGTAGAGGGAAGGCAGCATAGTATAAAAGCTAAGAGTATTTACATGCTCTTAAGTCAGATAACCTGGATTCAAACCCAAAGTCACCAGCTAATAGACAGTAGGGTTAAGTTAACCTTTTTTTAAATCTAGTAAATAGAAATAATACATATTTCTTACTGTAATAAAACAAATAATACATGTGGAAGGTTTTACATAGTTCCTAACCCAAATAAGTACTCAATAAATGGTTACTATTAAATATAATATCTGCTAAATTAGAGAAATGAAAATGAGAAACAGCAGAGCACAGAAAAAGAATGCTTTTCAACTAGTGTTTTTTTTTTACATAGTTTATGTACATTTATGGCTGTATACAATAATAGCAAAGATTGTTCTTGTGTCTGTAAGTACATCATCATCAGGCACTTCTCAGAGAGTATCGAAACAGGAACGTTAACACGAGTAGGGAAATGGCGTCCTGGGCACTCACATCTATCGCCGGCGACACTTCCAGGTTGTACACACCTCCAGGAGGAGAGCGACTGTAATGCCAGGCAGTTATGTTTGCATGAACCACTTTGCATTTTTTACTTACTGATTACTCTCTAACTAAAACCAGGAGCAAAGCTTCTCATTTAAAGTCAGTTATAAATTTAAAACTTTTAAGAGCTGAAAGTAAGAATTTAAGTAAGTGGGGGAGTATTGGTAACATATCCAGCAGTTAAGGAAATTCAAATGTTATACCTTTGAAGAGCTGTTTCCATCTGAAATGTCTTTATCCTCTTCTTGGGATGATCCATTGATTCACTGCTTACCGGAATACATTATTTGCTAACTATTTAGACTCTGTCAGTTTGTCAAAGCAGAACTTTCCAAGTAATGAAACTATTACCTAAATATATTCCATACATCTATATTATGGAAACAATATATTTTCATATTTAAAATATCTGAATAGTTCTATAATACAATATGCTTTAATAACAGTACAAACCAGAGGAAATAAACTATGAAGGCTACATAGGTGATACCATTTGCACATTTCACAAAGCAATCATTTATAATAACTGATATGTAATTACTCCAGAAAGTCAGTATTCTTACTGAAAAAGAATTACCAGAGGTCGCATAATGTTTGCTTTCAAAATAGACAAAATGCCTTTCACTGGACTTCACTGTATCTCACAGGTATCAACACAAAGAAAAATAGGGGGAGGGGGTACATTTACACAGACTCAAAAGAACCATCTTTTTTTTTTAAAAGATTTACTTATTTATTGCCCCCCACCCTCATTGTTTTTGCACTCACTGTCTGCTCTGTGTGTCTTCTTCTGTATCTGCTTGTCTTCTCTTTAGGCAGCACCGGGAACCAATCCTGGGACCTTCCAGGGTGAGAGAGAGGTGCTGAATCTCTTGTGCCACCTCAGCTCCCTAGTCTTCTGCATCTCTTATTATCTATTCTCTGTGTCTCTTTTTGTTGCATCATATTGGGGCGCCAGCTCTTCCGCGTGGACCAGCACTCCTGTGCAAGGCAGAACTCCACGCGGGCCAGCTCTCCTTCACCAGGAGGCCCCAGGAATCGATCCTTGGTAGACAGGAGCCCAATCGCTTGAACCACATCCGCTTCCCAGAACCATCTTTTCAGAAGTCACTCTCTGAAAGTAGTAAGATTTAAACAGTGATTTTAGTTTCTCTCTTGAATGAATGAATGGGGGCTTTGGGGGTCCTTGTGTCACGATGAGGTAATGGAGTGGAAAATGGGCTGACAGAAATGAGAACAAGGACTTTGGCACCAACCGTCCTCTTACACACTGCTTAGGGGCCAAGGTTTCTAAACCAGCATATTTTGGGATAATGTATTAACAATGAAGATAGTTTAAAGAATTTTCAAAATAATTAAAGTCACAGTGGGATGCTTATAAAAGAGCAGGCCTGCTGTAGGAAATCTACCGGGAACACTACTTGTGTTCTTGTTACACGAAGACAGAGATGCAAGTGTGCAAGACAATGCAAGTGTGCTTTGGGCTCAGCACATGGAAGTGGGAGCTGGTGGTGGAAGCATGAGGAGTCCTGCTGGGCCCTGCCCCCTGTGGTGGCCTCGAGCAGTCCAAACGACTTGGGAATGCTGGTGGATTAAATGGGACACAGAGCCAGGTAACGTCGTCTGTCAGTTACAGGTAATTGGAAAGTATTAAAACATAATGATCTGAATTATAGTTTAGGTTGCTAGAGGCTAAAGAAGTTCTCAAGCTCTTAACTTAAGCCAAGGCTTTAAAATAAATTCAAATGTTCAAATTGCAGCTGGTTTGTTGGTTTTCAAATCAATTGCCCCAATTTTTAAACAAGTTCTATTCCACCTGGGTATAGTAACAAAAGCCATATGTACTTAGGAATACAAAGCATTCCACAAATAAGTCTCATTTTAAAATTTCCTCCTACAGCTTAACCTTCCATACTGCACTAAGTAATCTGCAGGACAAAGGGAAAGAGCAAAAGTGTAAATGTGGCAGAATTCTTCAAGCAGGGCTACAAAACCAACCTCCACCAAGATTAAAATAAGAGCAGAGAATTATGAGAGGAAACCAGTGCTGAAGCTCAACTCAAAAGGCCACATTTAGCAAATCCCCTAGAGTGTAAGAAAGGAGCAATGTTTTAGACGTAGGTCTTGCCTTCCAAGCTACAAACATTAAGAGGCCTCCCAGAAATAACTGACAATGCAGCAGGCAGGCTTCTGTCGGAATCCGTAGCACTGTGCGGCATGCAGTTAATCAGCAATGGAAGCAGAGGAAACTTCTTTAAAATGCACACACGGAAACAAATCAGTTCTAAACATGAAATGCAAACTGCCCATAACTGTACACTGCTTTCTTACCAAAAAAGTTCCAGAACACTGAGTACACACATACTAATTGCAACAGTTTTAAGGTTAGTAAGAAACCACCAAGTAGCATCCCAAAATATAGAAACCAGTTAAGCACATATAAAATTAGTAATCAAGTTAAAAATACAAAACAAAAACTACAAATGCTGCCCTAAATACTTGTGATTCTACAAATTTTCAAGCAGACTATTTAACAAAGTTAGACTGTAGTTTTAAGGAAACATTACAGTTCAGTATCTATTCTAAAATGATCTCAAGTCCCAAGGATAACATGAAAATCATTCATCAGGAAATTAGAGCCATTTAAAAGTTTGTACAAATTGCAAATAACAAAATAAACAAAGCAATAGAAAAGACCTGTCTAAGGCTAGCATCTAATCTACTTCTTTTCAAAAGAGTTTAGACAAGCCCATTAATTCAGCAGATTGATAACAGACAACTTGGTTTTCATATGAATTATGTGGCGATATGAACAGGTCCAGGTGCCAAATGGAGTAGATGGTTCTTTGTGATTCACCAGCTGAGCAGAACACAGGCAGAACAAACAAAAGTTTAACTTACCCAGGACATGAGACCATCACAGAATTACAAAGAGTATGAGACCATCATAGAATTACAAAGAAAGTATAAACTTCCTTTGGACCAAGTGGGAGTTTAAAAAACCAAGAGCACGCTCAAATATAATTCTGTATCTACTGCTCATATACAAAAGCTGAAAGCACACAGGATCCAAAAGCCTTTTCTGTAATTACATGGGGTAGGGGGTTTGGCACTTCGTTGTGATGAAATTTCCAATGGCATTGTCCTTATCTACAGCAACACATAATCTGCAAACATCGGGTAAACATCTTGTACAGGAAAACTGTCTTCGTGGCCAAGTCTGCCGAAAAGGAAGAAAGGAACACTTTTTCCTTTTCCTTTTTTTTCAAATCAAGAAAACTGAAAGGAGAGGTGAAGGACATCTTTGAACGGCTTCTCTCAGTTCCTGCTGCCAGACAATCTGAAGTAGCCTGCATGGGCTGAGGCAGAGGCACTTGCCAAGGTGTCTTCGGGGGGATCAAGCGGCTCATGACCGAGGTGTGGGGCATGGGGCTCCCGGCGAGGGCCAGGGCACGCCCGTTGACCGCAGGCGCCTGCCGAGCGCGTCCGGGGAGGGCGTGGGAGCTGGGGCTCATCATTTCGCCCTGAGACTCCTGGCGGCCGTAGGCACACATGACCGAGTTCGGGCCCATCAGCACATTTTGGCCCAGGACCTGGCTGCTGGGCTGGGCCACCGCAGGATCAACTGGTGCCAGGATGTCACTGTGGGTCGGCGAGTCCGAAGTGAGGCTCCCGGCACGGGTGTAATGGTTCACACCCTCGAAACTCGACTTGCCGTCCGGAAGGGTCTGCAGAGGTATCTGCGGCAGACGGCTCATGCTGGACTGGCCGTAGGCGTATTGTTGGTAGTCTGGGCTCGGTGCGAACGAGTCACGCGGTGTCTGCTGCATCAGGCTACCAGATGCAGGCTGCGTCGCTGCCGCCAAGGGCGTTGGTGACTTCGGAAGGCTGCGGTTATCCAAGAGGCCCTCCGTGTGTTCGGGGCTGCTGATCTCAGACAGGCTGGGGGGCGTGGAGGCCAGCGTCGTGGCGGGCGGCGGGGACACCGTCGGCTGCACGTCCCGGTCTCCCAGGTCATCCTGCCGCCCGCTGGCAGGACTGGCGTTGGAGCTGGTTCGAGAGCGGAATGTGCTCCAGCTATCAGAGTCGTAGCTGCTCCGAGAGCCAGGGCTCGGCGGCCACTCGGGAAACTGGGGCCCGGGGCTGTCCCCAGCGGCCTCCGGGCCAGCCTGGAGCGACGCTTCCTTCTTGGCGGCCGGGCCTCGGCTCTTGGCAAACTGGCTGTTGTTGTCCATGGACGCAGCTCTCCTCCTGGGGGCTTCCCACTCTTGCCGCCCTCCGGAGACCTGAGCATCCACCAGGCGCTCTTTCCAGTCCCTCCGTTCTGCACACGAATAAACTTGCGTATAGGGACAGATTATGACGAATCGAATTCTTCCAGCCCGCGGAGCTGTTGCTGGTGCCCTTGTCCTTGAAGCAGGGCACGCTCCTGACCATCCACTCGTAGACGTGCGAGAGCGCGAGCCGCTTGTACGCCGAGCTCTCGATGGCCTTGGTGCTGAGGTTGGCGCAGGGCAGGTTGCGGCTCGCGTGGTGGCGGGGCTTCCAGGCGGGGGCGGCGACACGAGGCGCAGGCAGCTCGCCTCCGGGCGGGGAAGTCCCGGTACAACGCGCGGGACGGGGCGGGGCGGGAAGTCCCTGCGCTCCTCCAGGAGGCTCAGGCTGCGCGTGAAGTCTATCCACGCGAGGCTCGAGGTGGCCGGGCTGCACTAGCTCAAGTCCCGCCGGGGCAGCGGCTCCAAGTCCTGATCGGTCTCCACCGCCCGGGGCGCTTGAGCCTTGGTGAACCCCGCCCTCCCTGCAGGGGTTTTCCGGGAAGCCGAGGCCTGGACGCTACCAGGGCCATCCGCCTCAACTCATGTTTTAAGAATAGCATAGGGAAGCGGCTGTGGCTCAAGCAGTTGCCCTCCCGTTGACCATATGGAGGACCCGGTTCCATCGCGGAACCTCCTGGGACCTCCTGATAAAAAAAGAAAAAAAGGCATCCTACACTAGGCCCCCTGCGCGGAGAAGCGATACACCAAAAAGACCATGACACCACCAGATGGAAAAAAAGGGGGAAAAAAGAATCGCATAACATTGATATCAAAACTGGATGATAACACACAAAAATAGAAAATTATAGGCCAATTTCAGTTATGAATATAGATATAAAATTCCTAAATAAAAAAAGAGCAAGTTAAAATCTGCAGAGCTTTTTAAATATATATATCATGCCTGTAGCAGTTTGGCATTGTTTATGAATTTCAAAATTAGATATTGGATTATGTTTGTAAACTGGTCTGTTCCTCTGCGCATATTAGATTATATTGGATTCGGAGGTTTCATTTTTACTTGATTAAATAATGATTAAGACTTTGATTGGTCCCTGTCAGTAGGATGTTGCATCCCGCCCCCTTGGTGGTCAGGGAATCACAGAAAAAACTACACTGCAGAGAAGAGAGTTGGAGTTTTGATGCTGGAGTTTTAAGCTGGAGTGGGGGAAGTAAGCACAGAGAGGATCAGGGCAGCTGAGCCCTGAGAAAATCCAGCCCCAAGGAAAGAGACAGGGCAGGTCGCCTGAGAGTCTACAGCTAGCCTTGTGGAGAGAGCAGGGCAGCTGAGCCCGGAGAGAAACAAGCCCCAGGAAAAGAGGAACCCAGGAAGTCTGAACTCTTGGCAGTTGTTGGCAGCCATCTTGCTCCAACAGGCAGCAACAGACTTTGGTAAGGGAAGTAACTTATGCTTTATGGCCTGGTAACTGTAAACATCTACCCCAAATAAATACCCTTTATAAAGGCCAACTTGTTTCTGGTATTTTGCATCAGCACCCCTTTGGCTGACTAATACAATGCCCAATTAAGGGATGAGTAACTTAGACAAGTTTTAAAACGTTTCCCCATCTTTAAAACAACATGATAATAATATAGGAGTAGCTATTTCATAGTGTTGAGGTGAGTTGAATATTAAAAAACTAAGAACACAGGCTAATATATAGTAAATGCATAATAAATATCAGCTATCAATTTCATCATCATCATCCCACTACCACTACCATCATCACAGGAATGCAAGAATGACTCAACTTTAAGAAAAGAGAAAACAAACAAACAAACAAACAAAAAAAAAAAACATCACTTTAATTGCTGCTAAAAGAGCATTTCATAAAATTCAACACCTATTTCTTTTAAAAATGCTTAGCCATCTAGAAATATAAGTAAGCCTGATGTAGGACATGTACCAAGAAACTATAATATTCTTGAGAAAGAGTTATTATCACTGCTTTTATTCAGTATTGTCCTGGACATCTAGCCAATGCAGTAAATCTAGAACAAGAAACAATAGGTATAAACATATGTGGCAGTTTGAGATTATTTTCTGAATCCCAAAAAGAGAAAGATTATGTTTGTGATTAATCCATTCCTATGGGTGTGAGACCCTTTCAATTGGACTAAATCATGAGGCGTGACTCAGGTTGAGTTTCTACCCTCTTGCTGAGTCTGATAAAAATGCAGGGACAGGGAAAGGGGGCCACCATATTGATCCTGCAATGTGATAGAAAGGACTCCAGTTTCTCCCCCAGCTAAGCTGCAAGGAGAAAAGCCCGCCACCCCTCCCACCCAACCCCACTCCCCAACGCGCTGAGACCCAGGGAGATATGAGCCATATGCTTGATAGCTTGCAGCTGAACTCAGGAAGAAAGCAGAGCAGCCAAGACTGATAAAGGAGGCCCAGAAAGAGACAAGCCCTATGCTTGGTTGCCCTCAGCTGGGCCCCCAAAGAAGGTAGATTCTAGAGGGGAAGGCAGAGACCTCAGTAGAGATCAGTGGCTGTCTTGCTTCACCATGTGGCAACTGACTGGTAAGAAAGCATCTCTCCTGACGCCTTAATTTGGACATTTCACAGCCTTGGAACTGTAAGTTTTTACTCCAAATAAATCCCCATTATAAAAGTCAACACATTTCTGGTACTTTGCATTGGCAGTTCTTTGGCAAACTAAAACAAATACATAAATGAGATTATTTGCAGATAATCTGAATACCAGAAAATATGAGGCAGGATAATCAATTGGGAAAACTATTAGAATGAATATCAAAAATTCAGGACAATCATTGAAAATATGAGTGTTTAGTGAGATGGCTTGAAACAAACATAACATATAAAAGTTGATCGTTTTGCCATATTTACTAGGAATAATTCTATCAGTTAGGATTCTTGGTTACAAGAACCCAATTTTAATTTGTTAAGCAAAGATGGAATTTATTAATTCCAACCTCCTATCTCTGTGTTGTGGTTTCTCTGAGTCCAAGGGGGTGGGACTCAACTTCCTACTGATACAGCCAATCAAAGCCTTAAATTAATCATTATTTAATCAAGTAAAATTAAAACCTCTAAATCTAATACACTGTAATACTCCCAGAGGAAAAGACCAGACCAGTTTACAAATATAATCCAATATTTCATTTTGGAATTCATCAATAATATCAAACTGGTACAGGAGGTAAAGGCACACAGACTTTATATTAGATATATAAATGTATATAGAAATTACATTAAATTTCTTAGATGTAGTAACAATATTATGGTTATAAGGAGAATATTCTTATTCTTATGAAATATATGATAAAATATTTGGGGGTAAAATGTCATGATTTCTGCAACTTCCTTTCAACTGGTCCAACAAAATAGGAAAGAGATAAAGGAAATATGGACAAATATTAACAATTGGTGAATCCAGGTCAAGGGCATGGAGCATGTAGCGCTCAGTGTTTAGTCTGTCAAATTGTCTATAAGTTTGAAATTTCTTCAAAGTAAAAAGCTGGGGAAATCTTAATACACAAGAAACTGGTCTGACCTAAAAACAAAAAGAAAATTTAGAAAAAAAAGTCCTGATTTAAATTCTAATATTTTTGGCTTTGTAAAGAAAAATTCTGCCAAGAGTTGTACTCATTAAGTTCAAATATGAGGTTGCAAAACCTAGCAGATCTTGCACTATTTCCAACAGCCTGTTCAGCATTGTTATTGTTTTTTAATGTTTTTAATTAATTGCCAACATTTAAAAATCAAGAATTTCACAAAAATATCCTGATTTCCATATTTTCTTGAAAAATTAGAAACTCTAGCAGTATTGAATCTGTCTTACTACATGAAACCAATCAACTAGGACCAAGCAAAGACTAAGCTTTCCAGTTCACATTTCTCTCTAGTGCTAAACCTGGCCAGTTCCACTTAACATTAGACAGTTGAGGCTGAACTCCTGTGGGCATTTGAGTTAATAACCTGAGATTTAAAAACAGTAAATATTTGTCACAGATAATCAATAACCCATGCAATTAACTACTGTATGCACAAGCAAATGAAATTTCTGGTGGAAAAGAGCAGAAATGGTTCCCAAAAAAGAAAAGAGAGAGTCATAGAGAAACTTTTCCTAATCCCAGTGAACCTAGAACTGAGATTTTTTTCATATCATAACTATTTTAACTCTTTTTTTCTGTTTCCACCACAAAAAGAATATAAGCACTGTTAGGGAAAGAAAGACAAATTAATACCTCCTTTTTGGACTAGTTTAGAAATCTGGGGATTCAAAGGAAAATGACTCAGAGGGGTCTTATACAAGATGAAGCACCAAAATCAGAGGTTATGAACAAGATAAATTTGAAAATTCTATGATAGAGTAAATAGGCAAAGAGAAGTCAGTGTTTTCTCACTCCAGAATAAAATGAGAAAGAAAAAAGTTAGTGGGTACCCAAAAGTTAAGCATCAATAAGAAAGACATTAAAGGGCACCCAGGTCCAAATGCAAAGAAATAGGATGTGTGAGACTGGAAACTTGGACCTATCAGCATTTCACATTTAAAAATGTTGGAATTTAATTAACCACAAGTTCAGTATGAGTCAAGAATGTGGCAAGACTCAGAAAGTAAAAGTCCTTATCTACCCTGAGCCAATAATAAAACACAACTTACACTACTCTGTTAAATTTAGGAGGCACCATTTAACAAGGGACTTTGTAAACTAGAGTTTGCTATATGAGGTATAAATGAAGGAACTAGAAGTGTTTATCAAAACAAAAAAACAACGACGACTAAGGATAAACCTGAGAGTTTAATTTACTTGAAGGACTATCATACAAGAGAGTTTACCTGTACTGAGGGCAGAAATAGAACCTATGAGCAGAAGTTAAAAGTTGACTGTTTTAGCTTAATATAAGGAAATGTTATTAGATCCATACAAAAATGGAGTTTACCACGTCATGAATATCTACAGAGAGACTGAGTGATCATCCATTTGGAATAAGACATAAAGAATTCCAACACAAAGTCAGAAACTGAAGGAAATGACCTCTAAGGTCTCTTCCAACTGAAGCAAGTTCACAGAGTGGAAAGAACAAGGGCTATGGAATCAACTTGATAAAAGTTTGAATTCTAACTCCATTGATTGATTAGTTGGCTTTGTTCAAAACTTATTAGATTTATTACTCCTGGGCAAGACACTTAACTTCTCTGAGCCTCAGATTCCACAACACTAATTTACAGACTATGACAGTATAATTATAAAATGAAATAAGTTTAAATACAAAATTTAGCAAAATGCCTGTCATAGAGTATGCCCTCAATAAATCATTAAGGGTGGGAAGATGGCTGAATAGGAAGCTGCAGGAATCAGTCCCTCCACCAGAACAACCATTAAACAGGCAGGAACTGTCCAAATTAACTATTTCAAAACTCCAGAGTCCAGTAGAACACTGTACAGCATCCAGGGAAGCGGGGCAGAAGAGGATGGTAAATTAAATACCAGTAAATTGCTCTCTCCACATGGTGGTTATTGTCACCCAGCCCCACTGTCACAGCAGGCAGTAGTGCAGTCCAGCCCTTGGTATAGCCTGCTGGTGCCAGAAAGGGACATAAAAATCCATTGCCCCAATATCTGGGGAGGGCATAGGCTGATCCCTGATCATGGCTTTTGATTAGCTACTTCAGATCCCTGGGGGCCCAGCTCAGAGAGTGACCATTGTTCCAACCTGCTCCAGAAAAAAGTGGCAGAAGAGACTTAAAGACAGTACACTTTTTCAGAGATGCAGAGGACAACTGAAGGGCTGCATTTGCAGGGAAAGTCAAGAAAGTGCAGCTTTGGGGAGCCATGGAAGAAACTCCTGGTGCCCTTCCTGACCCCTCCCTCACTCCTCTCCATGGCAGTTTGGAGCCAATATAAAAAATTAGGCATTAATGGAAGAATTAAGGGACAAGAAAAAGTATAAGACTTACAAAATTAACTAGCAAAATGGCAGAAGAAAGTCCTGCATTATCAGTAGTAACTTTAAATGTAAATGGATTAAACTCTCCAATAAAAACACAGAGATTGGCAGAATGGATAAAAAAGCATGACCTAACTATATGCTATCTACAAAAGACTCACCTTAAACTCAAAGACATAAGTACATTGAAAGTTAAAAGACATACAAAAATATATCATGCAAATAGTAACTAAAAGAGAGCTGGGAAATTATACTAATATGAGATAAAATAGACTTCAAGTCAAAAACCGTTATAAAGGAAAAGGATGGCCATTATGTAATGATAAAAGGGGTGAATTCAACAAGAAGACAAAACAATTATAAATATATGTTCCTGTAGCAGTTTGATATTGTTTATGAATTCCAAAAATAGATATTGGATTATGTTTGTAAACTGTCTGAGACTTCACTTTCAATTGATTAAAGTATGATTAAGGCTTTGGTTGGGCCACGTCAGTAGGGTGTTGAGTCCCCGCCCCTTGGTGGGTGGCAACAGACTTTGGTGAGGGAAGTAATTTATGCTTTATGGCCTGGTAACTCTAAGCTTCTACCTCAAATAAATACCCTTTACAAAAGCCAATAGATTTCTGGTATTTTGCATCAGCACCCCTTTGGCTGACTAATACAGTGCCTAACAACAAAGACCCAAAATTTATGAAGAAAATACTAACAGAGTTGAAGGGAGAACTCAATTTTTCTACTTAATAGTAGGAGATTTTAATACACCACTTTCAATAATGGATAGAACATCTAGAAAGAAGATCAATAATGAAATACAACACTCGAGCAATTCTCTAAGCCAACTAGACCTAACAGACATATATATAAAACACTTCACACAACAACAAGAGAATACATATTTTTTTTGAGTTCATATGTATCATTCTCAAGGCTACCTTATGTCACAAAACAAGCCTCAATAGACTAAAAAAATATTGAAATCATACAATGTAATCTTCTCTGGCAGCAATGGAATGAAGCTAGAAATCAAAACCAGAAAGAGAAATGGAAAATTAACAAATATGTGAAAAGTAAACAATGTATTCTTAATAAACCAATGGGTTAAAAATGAAATCACAAGGGAAATTAGGAAATATCTTGAGGTGAATGAAAATGAAATTGTCCCGGCCCGCGGGACAAATAAACTGAGACTCTGAGTTACCCAGCGAAGGAATGAGGGGGATGTAGAGACAATTGACACAGACACACACAGGAGAGACTTTCTACATGCTACTTCTTTATTGCTTCTGCTTCCTTGAGGGAGGTGGTGGCATATATATCATGAAAAAGGGGAAGTACGTGTAAGGCATATGTGGCAGGCTGGGATTGGGCACAGTTGGTTGCTAGGGAGGGTTTGCTATCTGTGGAAGGCGGGAAGGTTTCACGGGCGCGGGAACAGGGTGAGCTACTTCCTCAAAGAAGGCTAAATATAGGATCAGGCTTGTTCTTTGTTGTTAGTCGGCCATTTTAGCTTCACCTCTTTCTGGCTGCCTCCAACATGAAATTACAACATAACAAAACTTATGGAATACAGCAAAGGCAGTACTGAGAGGGAAATTTATATCTCTAAATGTATATATTTAAAAAGAAAAAAGATTTCAAATCAGAAATCTAGCTTCAAAACTGGAAGAAAAAGAAAAAGAAGAGCAAACTAAACCCAAAGCTAGCAGAAAGAAGGAGATAACAAAGATTAGAGCAGAGACAAATGATATTGAGAATTAAAAAAACAATAGAGAGAAAGAACAAAACCAAAAGTTGGTTCTTTGAAAAGATCGATAAAATTGACAAACCCTTAGCCAGACAGACAAAGGAAAAAAGAGAGAAGATGAAAATAAATAAAATCAGAAATGAGAGGGGAACAATACTACTGACCCCACAGAAATTAAAAAGATCATAAGATACTATGAACAATGGTATGCCAACAAATTAGACAAGCCAGATGAAATGGACAAATTCCTAGAAACACCACACAAACAACCTACATTAACTATAAAACCGAAGACCTCAACAGATCAATCACAAATAGATTGAATCAGTCATCAAAAAAAAAAAGAAAAGCCAAAGACCATGTGGCTTCACAGGTGAATTCTACCAATCATTCCAAGAAGAGTTCACAGCAATCCTGCTCAAATTCTTCCAAAAATCGAAGAGGAGGGAACACTACCTAACTCATTCCATGAGGCCAACATCACCCTCATAACAAAGCCTGAACATGATACCACAAGAAAATTAGAGACCAATTTCTCTAAAGATAATAGATGCAAAAATCCTAAACAAAATACTTGCAAATCAAATCCAACAGCATATTAGAAGAACTATACACCATGATCAGGTGGGTCTTATCCCAAGTATGCAAGGGTAGTTCAATAAAAGAAAATCAATTAGGGAAGCAGATGTGACTCAAGTGATTGAGCTTCTACCTACCACCTGGGAGGTCCCGGATTTAGTCCCCGGTGCCTCCTGGAGAAAGCAAGCTGGCACAATGGGCAGGCATGGTGAGCTGATGCAACAAGATGATGCAACAAAGAGACACAAAGAGGAAAGACTGAGAGACACAACAAACCAGGGAGAAGAGGTGACTCAAGTTATTGAGCACCTTTCTCCCACGTGGGAGGTCCCAGGTTTGGTTTCTGGTACCTCCTAAAGAGAAGACGAGCAGACACAGAAGCACACAACAAATGGACACAGAGAGCAGACAGTGACTGTAAATAATGGGGGGATAAATAAATAAAATAAATCTTTTTTAAAAATCAATTAATGTAATATACCACATTAATAAAATGGGGGAAAACCACATGTTCATCTCCATTGACACAGAAAAGGCATTTGACAAAATCCAGCATCCTTTTTTGATAAAAACACATAGAAAAATAGGAATAGAAGGAAAAGTCCTCAACATTATAAAGGATATATATGAAAAGCCCACAGCTAACATCATACTTAATGGTGAAAGAATGTGAAAGAGTGAAAGATTTCCCTCTAAGATCTGAAAAAAGGCAAGAATGCCCACTATCACCACTGTTATTCAACATTGTATTGGAAGTTCTAAACAGAGAAATTTGGGAATAAAATGAAATAAAAGGCATCCAAATTGCATATGAAAATGCTTCTGCTTCCTTGAGGGAGGTGGTGGCATATATATCATGAAAAAGGGGAAGTACGTGTAAGGCATATGTGGCAGGCTGGGATTGGGCACTGTTTTTTCACTTTTTTCAGATGACATGATCCTATATATAGAAAATCCCAAAAAATCGATGACAAAGCTAGCAGAGCTAATAAATGAATTCAGCAAAGTAGTAAGGTACAAGATCAACAAGCAAAAATCAGTAGTGTTTCTATACACTAGTAAAGTGCAATCTGATGAATAAGTCAGAGGAAAAAATCCATTTACAATAGCAACTAAAAGGATCAAATGTCTAGGAATAAATTTAATCAAGGATGTAAAAGACTTGTACACAGATAACTATAAAACATTGCTTAAAGGAATCGAGAAGACCTAAATAAATGGAAGGACATTCCATGTATTTGGATTAGAAGAGTAAATATTGTTAAGAGTCAATTCTACCCAAAAATAATTTACAGATTCAACAGAATCCCAATAAAAATTCCAACAGTTTACTTTGCAGAAATAGAAAAGTCAATTATCAAATTTAGTTAGAAGGGTAAAGAGCTCTGAATAGCCAAAGAAAATCTTGAAAAAGAAGAACAAAGTTGGAGGGCTCATACATCCTATCTTTAAAACATATTGCAAGCCTACAGTGGTCAAAGCAGCATGGTAATGGCACAAGGATAGATATATTACCAATGAAATCCAATTGAGATACATGTGACAACATGGATGAAACTTGGTTACATTATGCTGGGTGAAATACGCCAGACACAAAAGGACAAATATTGTATGATCTCATTGATATGAACTTGTTATAATAAGCAAATTCACAGAGTTAGAATCTAGATTATAGTTTACCAAGGGATAGATTGGGTCTAGAGAATATGGAGGTGATGCATAATTGGTACAGATTAGGTTAATTGTAAAGGTTTGGAAATGGATGGTGGTGATGGTAGCATAATTTTGTGAGTGTAATTAACAGCACCAAATTATATGGGTGAATCTGGTTCAAAGGGGAAATTTTAGGTTGTATATGTTACTAGAGTAAAAATTGAAAGATAAAACATAGGTGTGACAGTTTGAAGTTCTTTTATGAATCGCAAAAAAGAAAAAGATCATGTTTTTTAACTAATGCTTTCTTTTGAATATGAGGCTCTTTTGATTAGACTATGTCAGTGAGGCATGACTCAGGTTGTGTCTCCGACCTCTTGCTGGGTCATATATAAACAGAGACACACACACACAGAGAGAGAGAGAGAGAGAGAGAGAGGAAAAGGGAGCTCTACCTTTTTGATCTGGCCACATGAGAAGAGACAAGACTCCAGGTTCACCCACAGCTGAGCTCAAGGAGAGAAACCCCGAGGGGCTCAAGGAGCTGAGGGCCAGGGAGAAAGACTGATTGGCCACAGCTGAGTTCAAGGAGAAAGTAATGAGAGACCGGCAGAACCGCTGTCTTGCCTGATCACCATGTAGCAGGACGCCAGGATCAACAGTAGCTGACTTTGGTGAGAAAGCATCTCTGATGTTGCCTTGGTTTGGACATTTCACGGCCTTGGAACTGTAAGCATTTACCCTAAATAAATCCCCTTTATAAAAGCCAACACATTTCTTTGCATTGGCAGCCCTGTGGCAAACTAAGACAATAGACTGTATAACACAGTGAACCGTATTTTAGTCAATGGACTATACTTAACAGTACAAGAATAAGAATGTTCTTTCATGGATTATAAAAAATGTACAACACTAATACAAGGTAATAAGAGGGTGGTATTAAAAGCTAATGTAAACTATGGATGATAGTTAATAATACTATTGAATAATATTTCATCAATAGTAACAAGGTAACTACTGTTTAAAATAGTACAATTATTTTTTAAAAAGTGCTATCATCAATTGTAACAAATATTCCACACCAATGCAAGGAGTTGGTGGTGGTGCAGTGTATGGGAATGATTGTAAATTCATTTACAATAGCAACTAAAAGAGTCAAGTATCTAGGAATAAATCTAACTAAAGATATAAGGACTTGGACACAGAGAAACTACAAAACATATATAAGAGAAATCAAAGAAGATTTAAATAAATGAAAGGATATTCTGTGTTCATAGACTAGAAAACTAAATATTATTAAGATGTCAATTCTACCCAGAGAGATTTACAGATTCAATGCAGTCTGAGTAAAAAGTCTAAAAGACTTCTTTGCAGAAATGGAAAAGCCATTCATCAAATTTATATTGAAGGGTAAAGAGCCCTAACTAGCCAAAGCCATCTTGAAAAAGAACGAACTTTGGAGGTCTCTACTTCCCAGTTTCAAAACTTATTACAAAGCCACAGTAATCAAGGCAGCATGGTCCTGGCACAAGAACAGACATATGGAATCATATTGAGAGCTCAGAAATCAACCCTCACATTTATAGCCAAATGATTTTTGACAAGGGGGCAAATACCACTCAATTGACTATGAAGTCTCTTCAACAAATGGTGCTAGGAAACTGAATCTCCATCTGCAAAAGATAGAAGGTGGACCCCTACCTCACACCACCTCTTCACAACTAGAAGAAAATATAGGGAAGCATCTTATGGTAGTCAAAGCTTTCTTAGACTTTGTACCCAAAATACAAGCTATGAAAGAAAAAAAATGGATATTTGGGACCTTACCAAAATTAACAACTTTTGTGTATCAAAGAACTTTGTCACAAAAGTGAAAAGACAACCTACTCAATGGGAGAAAATATTTGGAAATCATATATCCAATAAGGATTTAATATCCAGACTATATAAAGAAATCCTTCAACTCAACAACAAAAAGACAACCAAGGCAAGATGTTAATAATAGGATGGTATGTGGAATATATGGGGAACCCTGCATTTTTGCATGATTAATCAAATGAAAAATAAAAATGAATTATTATGATAATTCACATATTTATTTATTTGAAAATCTTGCTCTAGAAATAACTCCTTTATATATATTAAACAATAATATTTTAGGTTTAGTTGTTTAACAGAGGATTCTATTTTTATAAATTTGTTTCTCTTAATGAATGGAATAGCTATAAACAGACATTATGCAGTTCAGATCATGCGTTCAAGACACTTGCTGCCATCTGGTGGCAGTTTACCTAAATAGTGTGATCAAGTTTTAAAAGGAAAGTAAACCTCTTCAAATGCAAACTGCATACTTAACATTTTGAATTATAGTAGTTCTCATAGCTTTTATGCTTTTTGCCCAGAAACTCAGGCACTGAGTTTCCTTTCTTACAATCTTAGGAAATTTAGTTACTGATTATGGATAGAAATCTGAGAGTCAAACTTACCAAGCAAATTTAGAAAGCACATAAAAGAAAATTCAACTCTCTCTGCTTCTGCTTACTTGCCACATTCCAAGTTTGCTGAGTTCATCCAGCAAAAGGTATGATCATTCTTGAAATGGAGGAAGAGGATGTGAGAAATAAGGGAAATCTGGTTGAAGCAGGCTTTGTGAAAAAGTGCAAAGAGCATGGGCTCTGGAGTTTGGAAAATCTATTTGATTCCTGACACCATCACTCACCAACCAAAGCAAGTTTCTGATCCTCAACTCATTTTTATAATCTGTAAAATGTGAATAGCACCTACTTGGCAAGTTTACTAGAGGAAAATGTAAAGTTCAGTCTGTTCTGCTATAACGCATACTTCTATAACACAAATTAGCTCTCATGTGACTAGTATACGGGGGAATAACATCATTATTGTAAAGACGTTGCACTGGTTCAGATGTAATTTTTTTCGGCACGTTAATACTTTGCACTACCTATTAACAGCATCTGAATTTAAGTACCCTAGCATTACTGAATGCAGCAAGCAAAGGAGTAATTGTATAAAATCCATATTGTACTTGATATCCATTTACTCCACAATTTTCCTCTTGGCTACAACTCTGTCATAGAAGTAACTGATGTGAAGTTTCCCCTAATACTTGTGCAATTTTCTCTTATCTCCATAACTCAACACCTCCATCCCTCCTTTATATCACTTTTATCAAGTTATCTTCATCTTTTTAAGCTAAAGTCCTAAATTCACTGATACATTTCTTTATTCATCAGGAATTTAATATGTCTTTTTAACTCTGCTAGTTTTTTCATTAGGACTGTTTTTTAATTTGTTATTGCTGTGGTTACACAGCTGCAATGGTTTTGATAGGTCTGTCTCAACTCTATTTTTCCCATAAACTTATTTTTAGTGCCTGATTTTTCACAATGCAAGATTTTTCAGGATGTTGCATTACAGCAGAAGCCTGTACTTAGCTGACACCCAAAAAATGGGAATTCTCTAAGTGTTTTATATGTTACTAGATTTGATTAAATCTAAGGAACCCATCAATTTTAAGGTGCATTATCATTTTATATATGTGACAATCTGAGATTATTTTTGTGAATCTCAAAAATAGAAAGATTATGTTTGTAAACAAATTCATTTTTCTGGGCATGATACCCTTTGATTATAATGGATTCAGTTGAGGTGCCCTTGATTAAATTACCTGTTAAGATTAGGGCTTTGATTCTACCACATCAGTAAGGTGTGACTCAGATTGAGTCCCCACCTCCTTGGTGGGCTGATATAAATGGACACTCAAGAAGACACACAGAGGAAAGAACTTTGTCATTTTGATTCTGCCATGTGACAGAAAGGAGAAGGCTCAAAGAGCTAAAGCCCCAGGGAGATGGACCATTTGCCTGATAGCTTACAGCTGACCTTGGGAAGAGAGCTGAGAATGATATAGAAAGCCCGGAAAGAAATGAGCCCTATGCCAGGAGAGAGGAAGCCCTGAGAGACAAGCCCTATGCCAGCCTGCAGCTGAGATATAGGAAGCCCAAAATGGATGGCTGAAACACGGCAGAGATCACCCACTATCTCGCTTCAACATGTGGCAGCTGACTTTGGTAAGAGAGTACCTTTTATAGTACCTTGACTTGGACTTTCCACGACCTTAGGACAACTGTAAGCTTTTACCCCAAATAAATGCCCTTTATAAAAGCCAACAGAATTCTGGTACTTTGCATTGGCACCCCTTTGGCAGACTAATACAATATATTACTCCTGTGCCTACATGAAAAGGAAAAGATAAGTGCCATAAATTTATAACAGTAATCCTCAAACTTCTCCATATTCAGAGTCTGACTTTTCTGAATTACATTTTGACTCAGAGTTGACAATTTACAATATTGCCCTCAGTACTGTCACAAATAATGATACAGTGTTTCTGAAAAGAAGCTACAAATGAACTAAAAGCCAGTGGTGCTGGGCCTTAATGTCAGTTATGTAATTAGGTAAATCTTTCTTACTATGGCTTCCTCTTCAGGAATATTGCTAAGTACATTTCATTCACCATGTTTCCCACCATTCCCAGCACAACCATTTGGTTCTGGGGAGATAAAAATAGTACTACACTATTTCCAATATTTTCTTCCAACCCACTGACACCCATTCTGCAGTTTGGTGCTTAAGCTTTTGATGTTTGCAAATGCACAAGTAATGATTTGATCACCACTGCCAGTTAGCCAACAAAGACTATAAGCTGTCATCAACTTTAGGACATTTTCAAAGACACCTAAAACATTTTTTAAAAAGTGCATTGAAAAAATAAAATAGGTAACACTCAATCTTTACAATAAGCCTATGACAGGTACTATTATTATCTTCATTTGCTACACAGAGGTAATCAGTGATAGAGCTTGACTCAAATCCAAGAGTCTGGCTCCTGGGCCTATATTTTTAAGTAGCCTTCTCTATTTCTTCTTGGTATTCTTCTAGGATACCAAGAAGCAAACATTTATACTATTCTCCTAAGGCAAGCTACACGATCAGAGATCCCTGAAGTCTGCTGCTAGGTTTTAAGGAATTTGAATATCTGTATAAAAGACCACTGGCATAACTGCCCTAATTCTCCACATCTTAAAAATCAGCAGTTAGTCAATTCTCCTGGCTGCTTGTTCTTCAAAGCTTTACCTGGAGGGGGGCGGGGTGTGGCTCAACTGCTTGGGCGTCCATCTCCCATATGGAAGGACCTGGGTTCGATCCCCGGGACCCCCCGGTAAAATAAAGAAAAGGTGTAGAGAGTGTGTGGGCCGCCAGGCCCTGTGCACGGGTGTGTCAGGCCTTGCTGAGCCATGCAGCGAGATGATGACATGACAGGAGAGTGACACAAGGGGGAGCCAAGACGAGACATGCTAAAAAAACAGGAACTGAGGTGGTGCAGGTGGCAGAATGCCTCTCTCCCACATCGGAGGTTCCCAGGATCGAATCCTGGCGAAGACAGGAGAAGGATGAGAAGAGAGGGCAGAAAACAGACACAGAGAATTGCCCAGAAAATGGACACAAAAACAGCAAACCCCGGGGGTGGGGTGGGGTGTTAAAATGGATAAAAAGTAAAATAAATAAATCTTAAAAAAAAAAAAAAACCTCTTGTCAGGACAGCAGACCCTGGGTCTGGGGCTGCCCCACTCCTGCCTCCTCCGCCCGGTTCCCAGCCTGGGCCTGCAGGCTCAGCCCCACGCGCTCCGCGGTGCGCGTGGCGTGAGAGGTGGGGTTGGCCCAGCCCTGGAGCGGGATGCCCAACACGGCAGGGGTGCTGGGGAAGGGCCACGGCCTCCCCTTGGCAGGGATGGCCCGGGAACCAGCGGGGGCAACGGCCTGCCCCTGCAGCCCGCTCTGGCCCGAGCGGGACCTGGCGCCTCAGCCGCCTGCGCTTGCTGCCCGCAGCCTCTGGCGTCTGCATCACGCGGGGTCAGCTGATGAACTGCCACCTCTGCGCAGGGGTGAAGCACAAGGTCTTGCTGCGCAGGCTTCTCGCCACCTTCTTCGACAGGAACACGCTGGCCAACAGCTGCGGCACCGGCATCCGCTCGTCCACCAGCGACCCCACCCGCAAGCCCCTGGACAGCCGGGTCCTGAACGCTGTGAAACTGTACTGTCAGAGCTTCGCCCCCAGCTTCAAGGAGAGCGAGATGAACGTCATCGCCGCCGACATGTGCACCAACGCCCGCCGCGTCCGCAAGCGCTGGCTGCCCAAGATCAAGTCCATGCTGCCCGAGGGCGTGGAGATGTAACGCACGGTCATGGGCGCCGTGGCCGCCGGCGCACCCCTCGACCCCGAGTTCCAGCCCGCCGCCGCGCAGGTCTTCGAGCAGCGCCTGTACGCCGAACGCCGGGGCGACCCCGCCGCCATCGTGGCCCTGCGGACTGACGCGGCCAGCGTAGACCTGAGCGCCCCCGCCGCCGCCAACCCCGCCTTCGAGGCCGGCGAGGAGGCCGACGGGGCCGGCTCGGTCATCCAGGAGGTGGCGGCGCCCGAGCCGCCGCCCGCCGACGGCCAGAGCCCCCCGCCGCCCTTCGAGCAGGGCAGCGCCGGCTCCAGCAGGCCCGCGACGCCGGCGCCCAGGAGGCAGGACGGCGCCTACGCGGGGACTTTGTAAGGGGCACGGGCGCCGAGGCGGCGCGCGCCACCGCTGCTTGCATGTGATACTAACCCGATGTGACCCAGCCACTTACCTCCTGAACTGCTACTGTTGCCTGAAAAAAATGTGATTTTTATTATGCTTGTATTTAAAACCTATGAAGGAAACCATTGCATTCGTTATACTGTAAACGGGGAGGGCCCTGGCGGCCTGGAGGCGAGGACGGTCCCAGGGCTCCCCCGATATTCCCAGGTTAGTCTCCAACTGTAGCTTCTCCTCCCCCGTGGGGATGGGGGCAGAGGCCGCCCCGCCCCAGCCCTGCCCCCACCCCGCCCCCACCCCCGCTTCTTGGTCCTCCTGCCCAGAAACGGAAGGCACCAGCCACTGGGGGCTCCTTCCTTGCCCCCAGGACCCCAACCGCCCTCTGGGGCGAGGGGCAGGCCTGGGGGCCCACACGCAGCGTGCGCATGTGTGCTCGCGTGTTCGCGGTACGATGGGGGTGAAGGGCCTCTGGCTGTATCTGGCGCCCCTCACGCCTGTGTGCTCCCGCCGGCACCCCTCTCGGCCTGGGGCCGCCCGAGCCCACCATCCCTGGCCTCTTGGGGGCTGTGCTTCTTTGGGTTCTGTTTTAGTCGAGATCTATTTCATATCTTCCCCGAAAACTCACCAAGCCAAAAGAGTGAAGATTTGTGTAGGGCTGGTGCCTGGCAGCGGGGTGCAGACCCCCGGCCCCCACCCCAGCCAGGTCCTGCTCAGCTTCCACTGGGGCAGAGGGGCTGGGGACGTCCAGGCAGGGTGGGAGGTGGGAGGCAGAGGCCAAGGGCTCGGCTGGCTCTGGGGACCCCTCAGACGGGGCCCGGGGGCAGGGGACGTGGGCGAGGCCCGAGGGTCTTCCCTGGACAGCCCCCAGGCTGGTGCGGCCGAGGCAGGGGCAGGGAGGAAGGGCTCACGCTAGACGTGGCTATTTGAGGCTGAAATGCCCACTTTTGAAATTAATTTTTACTTGCCCCCCTCCCTCCTTCCGTCCCGGGGCTGCCCCCTCCTGAGGGTTACCTCAGCTCCCCCAGGCCTGGCCAGTGATGACCCCCTCCCATTCCAGGACCCTTGGGACTCTGTCTCCCACCACCCTCCGTGGCAGAGCCGTGAGTCCCTGGCTCCATCCATCCCTGGTTCCATCCATCCCTCCACTCACTTCCCTTCCACCTTTCCCCGCAGGGTCTCCCAGTGCTCCCCTGATGACCAAAAACCCGAAGGCCCTTCCGTCAGTTGGAGGCCCACGGGCTCCCGGGGTGGGGTGGCCCTGTGGCCCCCTCGTTCCCACTGTGCTTCGCCCCGGCGGGCCCTCCAGGGCAAGCTGGTAGCTCCTGGGAGGGGTTGGGGCTGACGGTGGCCGCCACAGGCCCCCCAGTTCCCGCTGGTCGCCTCTCTCCTCCACTTCCCCCAGCCCGGGTGGGTCCGGGGACCAAGTCTTCCTGGAGCTGGTGGAGGCTTAGGGGTGGGCCATGGTCACGGGCCCGGGGGGTAGGTGAGTTTACGCTCTATCCATCTCCTCTTGGGGTTTTCCTGCATCCCCCCCCCCCAAATTTGCACTTTAATTTGACCATCACCAGGACCTTCCGGAAACAGACCCACCGTCCCGGCTGTCGGCAGGGCTCTCTGTCCTCCGCCCCAAAGTGGACGTGGCCCCCCATTTCCCGCAGCCAGGGCGGGCAGCGGTGCTGCCACCCGGGGAGGAGGCGGTGGCCGCACGGAGAACGCCTGACCACTCAGGCTCGCACAAGGTCCCGCGACGCCACCTCTGTCCCCGATCGCTTGTGATCGCCGTCTGTTCTATCGTCTTGGGTAAGGAAGGCAAGAACTATAGGAAACACTTTGAAACAATAATGATAAATGTGAACGGGCTCTGCGCTCGCCCCGGGCCTGGGCGGGCCGGGCCGAGCGATTTGCACTACGTGCCCCGTGGTCGGGGGCCGGGAGCGTTGGCAGACGTGCGTGGCTGATGATTGTATCTGGAGGGGCAGGTGCCCCCTCCACACCCTGAATGTACCGCGGGCGGCGGGGGCGGCGTTGGGGGACCTGGGCTCCGAGGAACCTTCCAGAGTGCCTTAGCATCTTTTGATCATTTTTCCCAAGGAAAACCAATTTAGAAAACCGGACCCTCCCCCCTCCTTTGTTTACAAGATGACTAATTCCAGAATGGGGGCTTTTCTGTCCTGAGCGTGGCCCTGTAGTGCGAGACGAGACGCTCTGCATCTTTATTCCTAAGCTTGACGATTAGCAATATGCATTTCCTATATAGAGTATTATAGAGCTACGCTATAGCGGCACCTTTGCCAGGAGGAGACGGAGGAGGGACCGTGGGACCCGGGCGCCGGGCCCGGAGAGGGACAGAGACTGTGAGCCGGCAGCCTCGGTACTTGAATTCCGTCTTGTTCTCTGCACTGTGCTGGGCTCAGCCCCGGGTTCTCTGTGGTTGTCTCACTTTGCGTTGGATGTTATTATCTTATTTTGCCTTGAACGTGGACGGGGCCGTGGAAGAGAGAGGTCGGGGGTGGAGGGGAGCGGCCTGGGGGGCTGACCACCCGGGGGGCTCGAGGAGGGTCCACACGGGCTGTGCCGTTTGTGTTTGGGGGTGGCAGGAGGGTGCAGTCGTGGGGCCGGTGCCCGTCAATCCTGGCCCCTCCCCGGCTCTTTCCTGCTGGGGCCCCCTCGGATAGGTTATTTTGATGGAAATCTCTTTCTGCGGTGGAAAAGGGCCTGCTGAACTCAGGGCAAACCTGCGTTTGCCAGTGCGGGCAGCAAGTCCTCAATGCAGAATGGAGACCGACCGCCGTCTTAGCTTTAACTACTGTCTGAGAATGCTGCTGCCAGCCGGGGTGCTGAGGGCGTGGTACTGGTGTTTCTGAAACGACAAAGGTTTGTGTTTGTTTTGTTTTGAAAAAAAAAAGACAAGGAAAATGATGCAAAATGGAAAGCATTAAAGAAATTGGCCAACCTACTCTGATCGTTCACTTCCATTGTTAGCGTTTTGCACACGATCGTGATTTCTATGTCAAGAGAAGCCAAAACTTGCAATACTATTTTTAGCAGACAAAAAAAAATTTAGTATAAATGTAAAAGTATTTTTGACTTGAACATTTGGATGGCATTTGATGCAAATAGAATATTAATCCTTCAGACAGAATGTTTTGGAAGAAAGACTTACAGAAGAGATGGGTCTGTTTAGGGGTTAAAGTTGTACTGTAATTCATGACTGTTAACAAATAAATACCTAAACTAAGGTGACTTGTCCCTGTGCTGCCAGGAAGGGTTTGCAGTACCACTAAGTTAGGTTTCAGCCACAAAAGATAACTGTTTTTTCTTTTCTTTTTTTGTAAGAAGGAGGAGCCCTTGGGGGCTTCCCTCCTGTGTCCTACTGGGCTTCTGTTTTATGTGCTGTTACTCGGTAGAGTCGAGACTGTTACTTTGTAGCCATGGCTGACATTGTATCAATAACTGAATAACAGAAACATCCCCGATGACCAGGGAAACCCAGGGCTCCACGTCTGCGCAGAGCCATTCCATGCGGTGGAATCCATCACCAACAAAAAAGGATGTGGTCGCTAACTGTAAAGCGCTTTGTAAAATTCACATTTACAAAATAATAAAGTCAGTTCAAACCGAAAAAAAAAAAAAAAAAAAGCTTTACCTGGGTACATCTTCTTGGAGGTCATCACCTAACTTGAGACAAGCATTCTTCCTGTTGTTCCAGCCTGGAGAACAATGCAGCTTTTGAAAATGGAATTCCTGCATATGTGAAAAAACAAGGGATGTGGCTGATTGTATATAATTTGACCAGAACTCTAGTTCTAAACTGGGGGATCAGGGAGAAGCAGAGACAAAGGATCATGCCAAGTGATTCAAACTACCACTAACTGAGTCTTGGACGAAACACTTCATCTTAAACAGCCTGAGCTTCTTTTCTGTTGTGAGCCTTCGATCAATGTCTATCTGCCTCCAAGAAATTGTAAGCCCAAAGAGAGCAAGAGCCGTGTTGCATATATATCCCTAGCACCTATAATAGTATGTGGCACATAGCTATGTAAAACACTAAATAGAAACTGAAATTATCTTTTTTTTCCCTATGTGGTTGCGTGATCATCTTTTTGGTGCGTCGTTTCACCTTGCCTCTCTGCGCTGGGGCGGGGGCCTGTGCGTCTCCGCTCTGCGCAGGTCTGAGATGCCTTTTTTCTTTTCTTACCAGGAGGTCCTGGGTATCAAACGGGGTCCCCCATATGGTAAACGGGGAGCTCAACTTCTTGAGCCACAGCTACTTCTTGTGAAATTATCTTTAAAGGAGTTTTCTCAGGCGTATTTGCTCTTCTAAGGCAGAAAAGGGGGGAAGGATTTTTTAGATACACAAAGACAATTTTTTTAAACACAAAGGTTTAAAAAAAGTTATTAAAGTTTTTTTTTAAAAAAGAATAGCATTGATCTCACCAACCAGTAGTCAAAGGAACTTTTCACTAAACATCAAATTCACTTACCCCTACAAGCAGCCACATTAATTTTCTGAAATCATACTTTTTACATATACATTTTTACTACTTTAAAATACACATCCATTCTCACTCAGCCAACTTCCCTGACTGCCTAATGCCAAAATTTCAGATACCAGAGATAATAAAAATCAACTTGTAGGGCCTATTGGGGGAGGGAGCTAGAGAAATACCAAACACAGAGGAAGTACTTTATACTGATTAATTCAGGAGTCAGGCCAAGGACTCAAAGACAGCGCTGGGATCCAATCTTCTCTGCCCCTGGACAATTTTTCCTAAGTAAGAATAAAGTTGTGGAAGCGGATGTGGCTCAAGTGATTGGGCTCCTGTCTACCATATAGGGGGTCCTAGGTTTGGTTCCTGGGACCTCCTGGTGAAGGCGAGCTGTCCCACATGGAGAGGTGGCCCGCACAGAGAGGTGGCCCACACAGAGAGCTAATGCAACAAGATGACACAACAAAAAAGAGACACAGAGGAAATGACAATGAGAGACACAACAAGCCAGGGAGCTGTGGTGGTTCAAGCAATTGAGTGCCTCTCTCCCATGACAGAAGGTCCCAGGATCAGTTCCTGGTGCCTCCTAAAGAGAAGACAAGAAGACAAGCAGACACAGAAGAATGCACAGCGAATGGACACAGAGAGCAGACAGCAATTGCAAGTGGCAAGGGGGGCGGGGGGGCATAAATAAAATAAAATAAATCTTTAAAAAATATATAATAAAGTTGTGAGGGGAAATGCATGTCATTCAAGCAATTATTTGTGTTTCTTATAGACCATTGGTACAAGGTAAGGATAGCACAGCAATCCAAAGGTACAAAAAGAAAATTTCTGAATTCATCATACTCTAACTATGGAAGTGACTTGGGATCCTTGGATTACAGAACTAGAAATAACATAATATTGTTATAGTCTCTATTTGAAGGTTTATGAGCTAAGTTAAAGTCTCAATGCTTGAGACTTGACTGGAATTACCATTACCAACCCTTACCTGTGTGGGTCTTGGTTGGCATCTCCTCTCACTGGAACTCTGGGGATCCAAGAGCCATGGCTCTTCCCCTTATTCTAAGGAATAATAACTTTAGGTTTGGGATCCTGAAGGCCTATTAATGGGAAATTGAATGGAGGGCTAAGAAGTTAAAACAAGTCTGCCTGAAAAGCCAAAGCTCATTCTCTCTCTTTCTCTTGCACTCACTCTCATGCTTTCTCTCTCACTATTCAGTGCTTCTCAAAAATTTCCATTGAAATCCTTGTAGAATGTACATGTCCATGTACATGTACTCCTTTGAAGGGTCTGGTATGAAAGCAGCCTGTTACAAACAAAATTTCATAAAATCTTTTATCTTAAAATTTTGTGCAAAGTTTGCAATCTATCCCTGATAAACCTGTTTTACTATATACATCTTTTCTGCCCAGGAAGATACTTCATGACACACTGCTGCATATCCTTGCAGTTTTAATTGCCCCAAATTTGAAAAGTATATTCCTATATCATCTATAGGGAACTCTAGCTATAGCCCCCTTAGTACAATACCTGGTATATTTGTTAAACAGTGAATATTCAATAAATGCTTTTTGGAAAACTGGATAGATGGATGGGTATTGGAAAGGTAACTTTTAGGTCTGTGGAAAAAAAAACATCTACTCTTGATTCAACCTAAGGAAGGCCAAGGGTCTCAATAGGATTAAATAAAAATGAAATAAAACAAAAGAAACAAACTTGAACCCATTTAAACCATGTCTTTGGAGAAATCCCAAATGCTTGTCTATCCAGATGCCCTAGCCTTTATCCTGGAGGTTTTGATTTGAGAGAAGTATTTTTTATCACCACAGAAATTTATTTGAATTCAAAATAAAGTGGCTTTATTCAGAATGCTGTAATAATCATCTACATCATTGGCTATAGGACTAAATATGTCATTCTTCTGAAGTCCAGAAATATGTAGTAAGAGTGTACAGGGAAAGAAAAATATAAAAAAAATAAGTTTGCTTAGCATTAGGAGTTGTAACAAGAGAGAAACATACTAAGATACTGTAACCAAGTCCAAATTATAAAAGCATGTAGCAACAAGCTCGTTTGCTTTATCTACTCTCTGGAAGATAAGTCAGCAACCTCAGTAACCTAAGACTATCACCACTTCGGCAACAGGACAAGCTTCCTGAGGGATGCAGGGAGTAATTCACGAGTGGTCCTTACTCTAATTTCTTTCCTCACATCAATTTCTTTTCTTTCATTTAAGATGGGGTTAAGATGGGGTACAAAGCATGTTTGTACCTCTCAAACATACTCAGGGCAATACAGAACCTGAGCCATCCAGTTGGGTGGACCTTAAGTCAAGTAGTGAGGACCAGAAAGGAAGAAGCCTCTAAGTCATTACTCTGCTCTGACCCTACTTCTATACTATATTTTTATTCTGCTCCTTTTCTGAGATAGGAGAAAAAGGAAATAAGTTGTTTCCTCTGCTCATGATCTCACGAACCAATGGATAAGGATAAGCTCATAAGGAATTTTTTCAAAATACATATACTGGGCACAGATGTGGCTCAAATGGTTGGGCGTCCGTCTCCCATATGGAGGGACCAGGGTTCGATCCCCGGGATCTCCCGGTAAAAAAAAAAAAAAAAAAAATACATATACTTCTCTCAAAACAAAACCTCTAGGATAGAGGCTAGGGCTTGGAAAACCTCTCCAGATGTTTCATGCAAACCCTAGTTAAGAATAACAGGGGGTGGGGGGAGCTTTAAAATGGATAAAAGTAAATAAATAAATTTAAAAAAAAAAAAAGAAAAGAAAAGAAAAAAGAATTAACTGGGGAGAGGATGTGGCTCCAGCAGTTGGGCACCTGCCTCCCACATGGGAGGTCCCAGGTTGGGTTTCCAGTGCCTCCTAAAGAATACGTGCAGAAGAGCAGACATAATGAGCAGAGACAACGAGCAAACAGACAAGGGGGCCATCTTGGGGGGGGGGGCCAGAAGAATAACACAGGTGTTGGAAAAGTTTTGGTAAAGGATATTTGTAATGGTAGCACAACATTGTGAACATAATTAACAGCACTGAATTATATATTTGAATGTGGTTAAAAGGGGGAAGTTTAGGTTAAATATATGTTGCTAGAATAAAAATTAAGAAAAAAGCTTAGGACTATAAAATACAGTGAACCCTACTGTAAACAATGGATAATAGTACAAGTATAAAAATGTTCTTTTTTTTTTTTTTTTAAAGATTTTATTTATTTACTTTATCCATTTTAAACACCCCCTTTCCCATTTGCTGTTTTGTGTCCATTTGCTGGGCAATTCTCTGTGTCTGTTTCCTGCCATCTCTTCTCATCCTCCTCCTCCAGTCTTCACCAGGATTCGATCCTGGAGACCTCCGATGTAGGAGAGAGGTATTCTGCTGCCTGCACCACCTTAGCTCCTGGCTTCTGGAGCCTTCGGAGCATCTTGTCTTGTCTCTCCGCTGTTACGTCATCATCCTGCTGCATGGCTCCTGGGGCCCGACAGCTCAGCGGCACAGAGCCTGGCACCTTCTATATATTTTTTTTATTTTACCGGGAGGTCCCGGGGATCAAACCCAGGTCCCTCCATATGGCAGACGGACGCCCAACCATTTGAGCCACGTCCGCCCCCTAAAAATGTTCTTTAATTAATTGTAACAAACGTTCCACACTAATGAAAACTGTTACTAATACGGTGGTTTGAGGGAACTCTATATTTAACGCATGATTTTACTGTAAACTTACAACTTCCCTAGTAAAAAAATACAATTAGAAAAATCAATAATAAATTTATACATATTAAACTCTTTGAAAAAAAACTATTGAATAAAATATGTAAAACTCAAGAAGAGATTGGCCCTAGTACCTTCTCTTTCATCGACGTTTTCCTCTCCAGTGGTTAACCTGACTGCTTTAAGAAGAAAGAACAATCTATCAACTGAAAAGGGCATATAACCCAACTCATATTGTTTATATATCTATTATCTGTCTGTCTAGCTATATCTCTGGACATACAAATTACTATAAACTGCCTTAACCAAAACTTTTTTCTGTAAAACAAAACCATAATTCAGCAAAAAAATATATTTCTTCAACCTTCCTAATGTTTACTTGAAAAAATTAAACTTCACTTTCATTATGTCCAAAAAACACAAAAGACTGTACAACACAAACAGGAAACCTTAATGTAAACCACAGACTACAGTGAATCACTTATAACAAATGCACCACACTAATGCAAGGTGTTTCTAATGGTGGGGGGAAGAGAGATGGCATATGGAAACTCTGTATTTTCTGCATGATTTGTCTGTAAACCTACAACTTCTCTAATTAAAAATAAAAAGAATAACTAACACAGTGTGGCTACAGATTAGTTAGACTGCAGACAAACTTTAGTCAGGAAACATTAAACAAAATCCAAGGTGAGAATCACAGTAATGGGAAATTTCTTCAATTGCCACTCATCCAAAATCTCCCTCCACATCCACCTCATAAAGAATTTCCTAATGAGGGTGGAACAACTGGATTTCACTATCCCCCTCCAAAATCTTTATCTACTCATTTCTCTCTTGTACAAAAATAAGTAGACCAAACCAATTTTTAAAATGGCCAAAATACGTTGGCATGGTATTTGGCTGATTGTCCATATAAACATTTCATGAATATTGAAGTGCACCATACTGCCTTAGTTCCTGGAAGGCAAGGGACAAAATAAGGTTGTTAAAATATTAAACAAAATAATAAACTCTATTATGGCAGAAATATTAATGTAAAATTAATAATCTTGCCTTTTTTCCATAGCAGAAGTTATCCTGGAGAGGCTATGTGTGAAGTAAAATATAAACCGAGAGTGGTAGACTGTGGGCTAAATTCTCCACTTTCCTGTTCTACATCAAAATATTCACAAGGAATAAAAAGATTGAACCCCATTTGTTGTCTAAGGGTTTTGCCTCAGAAAATTTAACTCCAAATCTCAAGTAAAATTTCTCCTTTGCTCCTTGATCAAAAAAAGAATGAGAACTTCTGGGAAAATGGCGGACTAGAAAGACATGGGACTCTCTTCTCTCCCAGAAAAATAGCTAGAGAACAGGCAAAACCGGACTTGAAAAAAAATCTTCTAGGGTTAAGGACACCAGGGGAAGGCTGCATATCGCCCACAGAGAGGGGCAACAAAAAAGAATCACAACAGCAAAACTCTGAGTTAAAAGCTACGGATGCAAATGCCAGCTTCCTCCCACACCCTATAGACACTTTTGAATTCTCAAGCCTCAGAACTAGTTGATACAAAGGGGAGCCCCAGGGATGCACCTCCCCAGTAAAGGGGAGAGAAAGGGACACAGCCTAAGGCTGTCTCAGCTTTGACCCACAAATTTGGTCTGCTGTGTCCACAAGCACTTCCAGGCTGGAGGGGGGCTGCACCACTGTTTGCCTTGGGAGCCAGCAAGGGGCTAAAAAGATCCGTCCCTCTCAATCTCCCTCTCAACTGGGACGAATTGTTGAGGACTCAGAGGGGAGTGGAATTATTTCCTACCCAGGAAAATGGAGGGGGCTGCCAGCAAAGCTTGGAGAGAAGTTTGAATTATGAGGCTCTTAGCCTCCATTGATTCCAACCCATTTGCAGCAAACACACTCCGACTAGGCATTGAACTGAGAAGGCTATCAAAGATCGCCATCTGCTGGCCAATTAAGGAAGGACATGTGAAAGTTAAATGTAAATAAGTAAGAGAACTTTTTCCAGCCTTTCCAGCACTTAGAAGCAGGCCTGCAACTCATAACTGTGTCCAGGGCCAAGATTTGAGCAACAGGGACATTCCTAAAGACCCAGAACAAGTTGAAAAAGGAATCAAAGAACAGCAGTAACACTAAAATCTACAAAGAGAAATTGAACATGAGTAAACTCACTACCCTAATCAGATGCCAAGACATCAGCAAAAAATTATAAGCCATACTAAGAAAATGAAAGGAACAGCCAAAGCAAAGAAATATATCAAAGCCTCAGAAGAGATGCAGGATTTGAGACAACTAATCAATGAGATGCATGCAAATTTCATAATCGAATTAATGAGTTGAAAGACAATATGGCTAAAGAGCTAAAGGATGTGAAGACACTGAGTAAGCACAAAGAAGAATTTGAAAACCTGAATAAAAAAGTAATAGAGCTCATCAGAATGAAAGACACGATAGGTGAGATCAAAAACACATTAGAGGGCATTTTTGGGACTTGGGAATTGTCCTGAATAGCATTGCAATGACAGATACAGGCCATTATATATCTTGCCATAACCTATAAAATTGTGCAGGAGAGAGTGTAAACTACAATATAAACTATAATCCATGTTTAGTGGCAATGCTCCAAAATGTGTGCATCAAGTGTAATGAATGTACCACATGAATGAATGATGTTATTAATGTGGGAAAGTGTGGGAGGGGTAGGGAGTAGAGCATATGGGAATACCCTATATTTTTTATGTAACATTTATGTAATCTAAGTATCTTTTAAAAATATATATTTATTTTTAAAAAACATTAGAGACATACAACAGCAGACTCAAGATAATAGAAGAAAAAATATTGATACAGAAGATAGAACAGCTGAAATTGAAGAGAGAAAAGAATGGAAAAAATTGAGCAGGGGCTCAGGGAGTTGAATGATAACATAAGAATATATGTGTCGGGGGGCGGATGTGGCTCAAATGGTGGGGCGTCCGTCTGCCATATGGAGGGACCTGGGTTCGATCCCCGGGACCTCCTGGTTAAAAAAAAAAAAAAAAAAAAAAAAGAATATATGTGTCATGGGAGTTCCAGAAGGAAAAGAGAAGGGAAAGGGGGCAGACAAATTATTTGAGGAAATAATGGCTGAAATTTTTCCAACTTTCAGGAAAGAAATGAACTTACATGTCCAAGAAGCACGGCATACCCCAATCAGAATAAATGCAAATAGACCTACTCCAAGACACATACTACTCAGAATGTCAAACATCAAAGATAAAGAGAAAATTATGAGAGCAGCAAAGGAGAAGAAAACCATCACATACAAGGGACACCCAGTAAAACTTAGTGCTGCTTTCTCATCAGAAACCATGGAGGCGAGAAGACAATGGTATGATACAATTAAAATACTGAAAGAGAAAAACTGCCAGCTGAGAATTCTTAAACCAGCAAAATTGTCCTTCAAATGTGAAGGTGAGTTTAAAATATTCACAAGCAAACAGAAACTAAGAGAGTTTCCACCTCTGCAGGAAACATTAAAGGAAGCCTTATACCCTGAAAGAAAAAAACAGGAGAGAGGGGCTTAGAGGAGAGTATAGAAAAGAAAATAGCAAAGAATAACCAAAAGAGTAAAAAGAGAGACAAAAATAAGATATGACACATGAAAACCAAAGAACAAAATGGTGGAAGTAAACAATGCATTTACAGTAATATCATTACATGTGAATAGATTAAGCTCCCCAATCAAAAGATACAGGCTGACACAATGGATTAAAAAAAAAACCTTAGACAAAGAGATTCAAACTGGCTGAAAATTAACAGTTGAAAAAAGATACTCCACGAAAACAATAACCAAAAAAGAGCAGGGGAAGCTATAATATTAGAAAAAAGACTTTAAATGCAAAAAAGTTGTAAGAGAGAAAGAAAGCCATTATATATTAATAAAAGGAGTAATCCACCAAGAAAATAACAGAAATTTAACCAAGGTGCCCCAAAATACGTGAGGCAAACTCTGGCAAAACTGAGGGGAGAAATAGATATCTCTATAATAATAGTCAGAAACTTCAACAAAAAATTCACATCATAAGATAAAAACAACTAGACAGAAGATCAACAAGGAAAGAGAACTTGAACAATATGATAAATGAGCTAGACCTAACAGACATATACAGAATGTTACACCCAAACTCAGCAGATAATACATTCTTCTCAAATACCTATGGATCTTTCTCCAGGATAGACTACATGTTAGGTCACAATGCAGCTCTCAATAAATATAAAATGACTGAAATTATACAAAGCATCTTCTCAGATCAAGATGGAATTAAACTGTAAATCAATAATAGACAGGAAAGAGGTAAATCCGCAAATGTGTGGAGGCTAAACAACACACTCCTAAATAATCAGTAGGACAAAGAAAAAATTGTAAGTGAAATCAGTAAATATATTGAGATGAGTGAAAATGAAAACACAACTTATCAAAACTTATGGGATACAGAAAAGGAGTCCTGAGAGGGAAATTTATAGCTCTAAATGCCTATATTTAAAAAGAGCAAGCTAAAATTCAAAGATGTAACTAACCAACTGGAGAAACTAGAAAAAGAACAGAAAACCATTCCCAAAGCAAGCAGAAGGAAAGAAATAATAAAGATTAGAGCAGAAATAAATGACATTGAGACAAAAAAAAAAAAAAATAGAGAAAACAACAAAAGCAAAAGCTGGTTCCTTGAGAAGATCAATAAAATTGACAAACTCCTAGCTAGACTAACAAAGGAAAAAAGAGAGAATATGCAAATAAATAAAATCAGAAATGAAAGTGGCAACCCCACAGAAATAAAAAAGGATTATAAGAAGATATTATGAGAGTCTGTATGCCAACAAACTAGACAACCTAGATGAAATGGACAAATTCCTAGAAATGTACAAACAACCTACACTGACACTGCAAGAAATACAAGAACTTAACAAACCAATCACATTTAAAGATATTGAATCAGTCATTAAAAATTTCCCAATAAAGAAAAGTCCAAGACCAGATGGCTTCACAGTTCAATTTTACCAAGCATTTTGAGAAGAATAAAACCAATCCTGTTTAAACTCTTCCCAAAAATTGAAGAGTAGGAAAAATATCCCAACACATTTTATGAAGCCAACATCACCCTAATACCAAAGCCAGATAAAGATACCACAAGAAAAGAAAATTACAGACCAATCTCTCTAATGAACATAGATGCAAAATTCTAAACAAAATGCTTGCAAATAGAATCCAATAGCATATCAAAAGACTTGTACATCACAGTCAAGTGGGATTTATTCCTGGTATGCATGGGTGATTCAACATAAGACAATCAATTAACATAATATAACACATTAACAAATTAAAGGGAAAAAACACATGATCATCTCAATTGGAGAGAAGGCATTTGACAAGATCCAGCATCCTTTGAACAATAAGAATAGTAGGAAAATTCCTTAATGTGATAAAAGACATATATGAAAATCCCACGGCCAAAATCATACTCAATGGGGAAAGTTTGAAAGCTTTCCTCTAAGATCAGGAACAAGACAAGGATGCCCAGTGTCACCATTGTTATTCAGTATTGTGCTAGAAGTTCTAGCTACAGCAATTAAACAGGAAAAAATAAAATAAAAGGCATCCAAATAGGAAAAAAGGAAGTAAAACTCTCACTATTGGCAGATGACATGATCTCATATTTAGAAAACTCTGGAATGTCTATGACAAAGCTACTTGACATAATAAATGAGTTCAGGGGAGTGGATAAAACTCAAGTGGTTGAGTGCCTGCTTCCCATGTATGAAGTCCTGGGTTCATTCCACAGTACCTCCTAAAAAATATATAATAAAATAAACAAGTTCAGCAAAGTGACAGAGTATAAGATCAACACACAAAAATCAGTAATGTTTCTGTACACTAGTATTGAATGATCTGAGGAGGAAATCAGGGGGAAATTCCATTTACAATAGCAACAAAAAGACTCAAATACCTTGGAATCAATTTAACCAAAGAAGTACAGAACCTATATGCAGAAAACTACAAAACAGTGCTAAAAGAAAACTAATGAAAACCTACACAAATGGAAAGACATTCCATGTTCATGGATTGGAAGGCTAAATATTAAGATGTCAGTTCTACCCAAACTGATTTATAGATTCAATGCAATACCAATCAAAATTCCAACAGCCTATTTTACAGAAAGAGGAAAGGCAATTGTCATATTTATTTGGAAGGGAAAGTGTACCCGAATAGCAAGAAGAGCTATGTGAAAGGAATTTCACTGCCTGACCTTGAAAATTATTACAAAGCTACAGTAGTCAAACCAGCATGGTATTGGCATAAAGATAGACACATCAATCAGTGGAATAGAATTGAGAGTCTAGAAATAAACCCTCACCTCTACAGCCAACAGGTTCTCAACAAATCTACCAAAGCCATTTTGAAGGGACAATACAGTCTCTTCAACAAATGGTTCTGGGAGAACTGGATATCCATAACCAAAAGAATGAAAGAGGACCCCTTCTCACTCCCTATTCAAGAATCAACTCAAGGGAAGCGGCTGTGGCTCAATCAGTAGGGCTCCCGTTTACCATATGGAAGGCCCCGGGTTCGGTTCCCGGGGCCTCCTGGTGAAGGCAAGCCCGCCCTAAAGATAAAAGCCAGAACCATAAAACTACTTCAAGAAAATATAGGCAAACATCTTAAAGACCTTGTGGTATGTGGTGGTTTCTTGGACCTTATACCCAAAGCACATACAACAAAAGAAAAAAATAGACAAATGTGACCTTCTCAAAATTAAACACTTTTTCACCTCAAAGACTTTGTCAAAAGGGTGAAAAGTCAGCCAACTCATTGGGAGAAAATATTTGGAAATCACATATCTGATAAGGATTTAATATCCATGATATATAAAAAGAAGATACAACTCAACAATAAAAAGCCAAACAACCCAATTAAAAAATGGGCAAAAGACTTGAATAGACATTTATCCAAAGAGGAAATACAAATGGCAAAAAAAAAAAAAAAACCCTGAAAAAATTGTAAAACATCACTAGCAATTAGGGAAATGCAAATCAAAGCTACAATAAGATATCATTTCACACCTATCAGAATGGCCACTATTAAAAAAACATAGAACTATAAGTGTTGGAGAGGATGTGGAGAAACAGGAACACTTATTCACTGTTGGTGGGGATGTAGAATGGTACAACCACTGTGGAAGAGTGTTAGGCAGTTCCTAAAGAAGTTAAATATAGATTTGCCACATGACCTGGCAATACCACTACTGGGTATATACCAGAAGAACTGATAGCAGTGACATGAACAGACATCTGCACACCAATGTTCATAGTGGTGTTGTTCACGATTGCCAAAAGTTGGAAACAACCCAGGGGTACATCAAACAATGAATGTATAATCAAACTGTGGTATAGACATACGATGGAATATTATGCAGCTGTAAGAAGAAGCTGTGCAGCATATAACAGTATGGATGAACTTGGAGGACATTATGTTGAGTGAAGCAAGCCAGACACAAGGACAAATACTGTATGATTGTGCTACTATGAAATAAATATATTGTGTAATCTCATGGAGTTAATAACTTGAATATGTGTCACCAGAAAATAGAATGAGGTTAGAGAGTGGAAAGCTGAGGATTCACCTGTGCAGAATTGGTAAAAAAGGATGTGTGTTAATCTTTGGAAATGAATAGAAAAGGTGAAAGCCCAACATAATGTTTGTAACTAGCACTACTATTATGTGGGTATGAAAGGGGTTTCAAGGGAAAGTCTAAGATCATGCATATTACTAAACAGAAAGTTAAAAAATGTAACATGGAACTGTATAGCATAGTAAAACTGCATGTGAAATATGAATATGGGTAAAATTGCACGTATAAGACTATTTTCTTTGAAGCGGAACAAATGTATGTTACTACTACAGGATGTTAATATTAGGACAAAAAAAAAACAACCCATTCCATTATGCTAAGTGGAAAAAAAAAAACAGACAAAAAGTACTACATACTGTATGATTCCATTTATATAAAATGTAAATATAAATCAATTTATAAAGATGAAATTAGATTAGTGGTTATCAAGGGCTAGGGAAGGACTGCTAAAGGGTGTGGAGTTTTTGTTTTTGGAGTAATGAAATTGTTCTAAAGTATTTTGTGGTGATGAATGCAGGACATTGTGATTATACTAAAAGCCATTGATGGGAAGTAGATGTGGCTCAGGTGACTGAACTCCCGCCTACCACATGGGAGGTCTACGGTTTTGTTCCTGGTGCCTCCTAAAGAAGACAGTGAGCTGGCGTTATGGGCAGGTGTGGCAAGCTGACACAACAAGATGATGCAACAAGAGACACAAGAAGAAAAAACATAATGAGAGACACAACAAAACAGGGAACAGAGGTGGTTCAAGCGATTAGGCACTTTCCTCCCACATCGGAGGTCCTGGGTTCAGTTCCTGGTGCGGCCTAAAAGAAACAAGGAAGACGAACAGATACAGCAAGTGCAAACAACAAGGGGGTGGGGAGAAATAAATCTTTTTTTAAAAAGCCATTGATTATACATTTTGGAAAGATGCCATGGTATGTGAATATATCTCAGTAAATCTGCTTAATAAATAAATAAATAAATATGCATGAATAGCCAGAATAGCAGCTATGTACAGCAGGTAAAGCATAGAGATATTGAGAGGTGAAGAATTTTCTAGTTTGTCTGTGTCTGTTTTCTGTTTATTATTATTATTATTGAAATAATGAAAATGCTCTAATAATGATTGAAGTAATGAATGTATAATGATGTGATTTTATCAAATACCATTGATTGTACACTTTGGATGAATTTTATGCTTTATTAATATGTATCAATAAAATTGATATGTTTAAAAAATGAGGTGAGATTGTGGCACTATCTCAGAGCAAAGAGAATAATCATGGTACAGGTCAAGGTCTGTGAAGTGGACAGAATTTCTTACTCATCTTCATATCCACAGACCTTAATTCGGTGATTAAACAAAAAGTGTTTGAAAGATGGATGGATGGATGGATGGATGGATGGATGGATGGATAAATGGTCTATTCTCTGCTAGAATCAGAGATGTATGCAATAGGAAACCCCAAAGTCAAAAAAAGATGTAAACTTAACTGCATCTTTGTCTCTACTTGTTTTTCCTGAGCACACAGTAAGATCATCCCAGGTCTCTCATGGCTTCTCAGCTATGACCTAGCAAGATCCACATCTGGCCCTAAAAAGCAAGAGAAAGGAAAGAAATGGGAAGACGGACCACAAAAGCACAAATAATAAGGGCTCTTTCCCTTGATCATACTGATGCACAGGAGTAATACATGATAAAACTTTAAGCAAAATTAGGGATGACATCTTCAACATGGCAATGTAAACATCCCCTGGAACAGTCTTCCCTCAGAGTCAACTAATAAAAGGATAAATCCCACTTGTTCAGAACTCTGGAGGATGATAGAGACTAACTCTACAAACCCTGAATCAAAGTAAAAGAAAAATAATCACTAAAATCCGGTAGGAAATTTTCTTCCTGGACCCGCCAGTCCAGACCCCTCCACCTCACTCTGTCCTGTGCAACTTTGGAGTCACACAGAGGCATCATATACCAGGTCCCTTCTGCCTCAGTTACAGTCTATAGAACCATGCAGAGCAGCGAGTTAGATCCCCACGCATATCCAGGCACTGGGACCCAAGTTGGCAGAGATCCAGGGAGCAACTAAGTGGCTGAGGAGTGCTGCATACAAAAGAGCCCCCAGGGGATTGGTAATAGAGACCACAGCAGAACTGTTAGCAAGAGGTATGCACATTCAGTCCAGTCTCTGTTTATTGGACCACCTAAACACAAAACAGAGCTTTCTGGACTGACCCACTGTGGCCGTTGGGCAGTTTGATGTAATTATGAATTCCAAAAATATAATTGGATCATGCTTGTAACTGATCTGTTAATCTGGGCATGATTAAGTTATGATTAGGGCGTTGACTGGGCCATGTCAGTAGGGCACAGAGCCCTACCCCTTGGTGGGTGGGGAATCGAATATAAAAGGCAAGGCAAAGAACAGAGTTGAAGCAGTCTTTTTGAGAAGCAGTTTTGATGTTGGAAAGAAGGCCCCAGAAGAAGAGAAGCGAGCTGACCTTGTGGAGGAAACAGGAGCCAAGCCCAGAGAGAAACGCAGCCCCGGGAAGAGAGGAACCCCAGAAGCCTGAACCCTGGCAAACACCGGCAGCTGTCTTGCTCTAACACGTGGCAATGGACTGTGGTGAGAGAAGAAACTTAACGCTTTATGGCCTGGTATCTGTGGACTTCTACCCCAAATAAATACCCTTTATAAAGACCAACCCATTTTTGGTATTTCACATTAGCACCCCTTTGGCTGACTAATACACCCACCTTCATGGATCCATCTGGGTCCCTGGGGCAGGATATTGTAACAGGGAAGAAACCAGAGGCAGAAGAGCCTCACAGGAAAAGGGGGTGGGGTGGGGGGAGAACTGAACTGAAAAAGTATAAGGAAAAGGGGCACTGTACTGAGTGAGGGAGAGAATTAAACAAATCATAGGAGCTGGGGAGAAATTCTGCACAAAAACAAACAGAAAAGACCAAAATTCCCAAAGAAGGAACAGAGGAAAGGAAGCTTTCTCCTGCAGATGAAACAATTGCACAAAAATTACAATCTTAAAAATTGTGTCACCTATCCAGGGCAAGAATCAGGTGAAGAAGAGCTAAGAAATCTGAATAGTTAAACACAGGCTACTCTAAAACTCTAGAATAAGTTGGACCAAGCATAAAAGAATTGCCTTAACACAAATCCAATCAATAATAAAGCCCTAGGCAAGAGGGAGAAGAAGAGGGAGAAACTGACCTTCAGAGTTAACACATCAAAATAATCAGATGCCCAGACATCAGCAAAAAAAATATGACATAATAAGAAACAGGAAGATTATGGCTCAGTCAAGGGAACAAATTAAAACTTCAGAGAAGACACAGAATTTGGAAAACTAATCAAAGAAGTTCAAACAAATCTCCTAAATCAACTCAAAGAGATTAAGGGAAATATGGATTTAGAGCTAAAGGATAGTAAGAGGAAAGCGGCTGTGGCTCAATCAGTGGGGCTCCCGTTTACCATATGGGAGGCCCCGGGTTTGGTTCCCGGGGCCTCCTGGTGAAGGCAAAGCCCTCCCGCACGGCGTGGTTAGCTGACCCAGCGAGCACAAGCAGCAAGGGGGGGATAAATGAATAAATAAATAAAATCTTTAAAAAAAAAAAAAAAAAAAAAGATAGTAAGAAGACAGTGTGTGAACATAGAAAAGAATTTGAAAGTTTAAAAAGAAACAGAACAGTCTCATTTTGTCTCATTATTCCTGTTTTAGCTGAAGAGTTGTATTCCATTTAAAGAGTGAACAACTTAAACACTGAAGATAAAAAAAGAAACGGAACAGAAATTATGGGGATGAAAGGTACCACATGGGAAGTCCCAGGTGCAGTTTCCAGTGCCTCCTAAAGAAGATGAGCAAGAAACTGATGCGGCGGGCTGGCACGGTAAGCTGATGCAACAAGATGATGCAACAAGATGATGTAACAAGATGATGCAACAAGGAAACACAATGAGACACACAAGCGATTGGGAGCCTCCCTCCCACATGGGAGGTCCCGGGTTTGGTTCCTGGTGCCTCCTAAAAAGAAGACAAGCATACACAGAGAGCACGCAACAGACAGACACTGAGAGCAGACAACAGGTGCAAACAACAAGGTGGGACGGGAATAACATTTTTTTTTAATCTTTTTTAAAAATTCACTAGAGGTATACAACATCAAATTTGAACAGAGAGAAGAAAAAAATCAGTGAATAAAAGACAGGACAATCAAAATCATACAGTCAGAAAAAGATAAGAAAAAAGAATAGAAAAAAAATTGAGCAGTGTCACAGGGATTTGAGTGACAGCATGAAGAGTAAAAACATACACATCATGGATGTCCTAGAAGGAGAAAAGAAAGGAAAGGGGGCAGAAAGACTATTTGAGGAAATAATGGCCAAAATTTCCCAATTCTTATGAAAGACATAAATATATATGTCCAAGAAGCACAACATACTCCAAACAGAATAAACCCTAAGCCCTACTCCAAGACACATACCAATCAGAATGTCAAATGCCACAAGATAAAGAGAGAATTCTGAAAGCAGAAAGAAAAAAGCAATTTGTCTCATACAAGGGATCTACAATAAGACTAAGTGCTGATTTCTCATCAGAAACCATGGAGACAAGAAGGGAGTGGTATGATATATTTAAGAAACTGAAAGAGAAAAACTGCCAGTCAAAAATTGTTTATCCAGGAAAACTGTCCTTCAAAAATGAAAGACAGTTTGAAATATTCACAGATAAATAAAATCGAGAGAGTTTACCTACAAAAGACCTGCCCTATAAGAATTACTAAAGGGAGTTCTGCAGGTTGAAAGGAAAAGACAGGAGAGAGTGGCTTAGAGTAATATGAGGAAATGAAGATCTTCAGTAAAGGTAACTAAAAATGTAAATGCAAAACCCAATAGTACTGTATTCTCAATATACAACTCTACTCTTTAATTCCTATAAGAGTCAGAATACAATTGATCAAGAAAAAGGCATATTTCCCAATAATGGACATGCAAAATATAAAGAGGTATGTTGAGACAAAAACAATATAAAGAGAGATAAGGGAACAGAGAACATGTATGCTATTGAAGCTAAGTTGGTATATTTTCAAATTAATAGGTTATAGCCATATGTTGTGTAATACAAACCCCAGGGTAATCAGGCAGTTAGGCAAGAAATAGAAATAAAATCATCCTAATTGGAAAGGAAGAAGTAAAACTTTCACTATTTGCAGATGACATGATCCTATATAGAAAAAGTCCCAAAAATCTACAACAAAGCTACTACAGCTTTGATGAATTATAACAAATGTACCACACTAATGCAATTAGTTATTAATAGGATGGTATATGGGGGGAAATATGTAAAAATAATGTAAATTATGGACTATAGCTAAAGAATATAGTACAATTATATTCTTTCATCAGTTGTAACCAAGGTACCACACTAATGCAAAGTGTTAAAAAAAAATGGGGGGTGGGCAGTATATGGGAGTGCTATGGGTTTTTTACATGATTTTTCTGTAAACCTACAACTTCTTTAATTTTAAAAAAATTAAGGCAATGAAGTTCTGGTTTGTGCAACAACATGGATGAACTTTGAAGACATTATGCTGAGTGAAATAAGCCAGACACATAAGGACAAATATTATATGGTCTCACTGATATGAAATAATAAGAATAAGCAAACTCAGGCAAGAAGAGTTGGAGTTGGAATCTAGAACATAGGTTACCAGGGGTTGGGTTGAGGGTATGGAATGAGAAGTTAATGTTAAATTACACAGAGTTTCTATTTGGATTGGCTGAAACATTTTAGAAGTGGATGGTGGTTATGGTAGCATATTGTGAATGTTATTAACAGCACTGAATTATATATGTGAAGTAGTTAAAAGAGGAAATTTTAGGTCATATATATGTTACTAGAAAAAAATTAAAAGATAAAACACAGGACCGTACATCACAGTGGACCCTAGTATGGACTATAGTTAATAATACAATTATAAAAATGTTCTTTCATGAATTATAGTTAATGTACCAGACTAATGCACGGTATTAATAACAGGATAGTATATGGGGGAAAATACACCGTAATATAAACTTTGGACTATAGTTAATAGTACAATTATAATATTCTTTCATTAATTTTAACAAAGGTACCACACTAATGCAAAGTGTTATAACGTAGGGGTCTATATGGGGACACTGTATTTTCTACATGATTTTTCTATAAACCTACAACTTCTCTAATAAAAAAATTTTTTAAAACTAAAAGGAAAAAAAAATTGAGCAAAATCTTTCAATGCCTATTCTATACAAACTTAATGTGATAAGAAAGCATTGTGGGGGGCGGATCCCAATAAATAAATCTTTAAAAAAAAAAAAGAAAGAAAGCATTGTGTTATATAGTTTGACAGTTTTTTTTTAGTGGTGCATAAAATACAGTGCACACAAACCTAACAGTTTGTTATTAACTGTAGTTCAATTTCATCAGGATTATCCAAAAGATCACACATAAAGTCACCAGTTTGGCGGCCCAGCCCATCCACACTTATTCTCTGGTATTGCCTTCTGATATCTTGACTGAGCTAAAGCTCCATGACAGAATTTGACCACCTGAGGCCTTGAACCTAGATGAACCCTGGATAAAACCAATCAGTGGCTCAGCAACAGCTAACCAAAGCCTTTGCAGAAGAAGAGTTCTCAAGTTATTTCACTATTACAGGGCCTGAAATTATCAGAATCACCCACTTAGAAAAACAAATTCTGGTAAAAAGTATCTCATGAATTGTACATTGAGATATTTCATACCAGGTTCTAGGAGAGTACAGGAGAGCTCACTACCCACAGAAGAGAAATTAAAGAAAACAAAGCTTGTTTACATGATAACTGCAAAAAGCCGAGGAAACTTTCCTTTTAAAAAAAAGTTATTTGTAGGGCGGTTGGCCTGGCTGAAAACGACATGCGCGGCGCTGCGACCGTCCGCCGCCCCAGGTCTCTGGGCTCAGTTCCCCGTCGCCAGAGCTCCCATGGCTCGGTGCTGGCCCCCGCGTAGAGGGAAGACGGCCTACACCAAGCGGAGGCCCCGGCGCAGCGGAAGAAGGGAGGCTGTGCAGAGAGGTGCCTTGGTCCCAGCCCGTTTTGCTACCCGCAGCGCGGCTGGGGCTCCACGAGAGGCGGTTATATGCCTGATAATCCTTAGTTATTGGCTCATGTTTAAGAGTAGGGAGTAAGTAGCATGCAGCCTTTCTCTACTACGAATTCTCATATGAACCACAGAGCACAAACCATTGTGGGAGTGATTGTCTCCTCAGTTCTACTAAGGGCTGTTGAACAAATTACTACAAACTGGATGGCTAAAACTATGCAATCAGGTGTCAGCAAGGCTTTGGTCCCTCTGATGGCTCTAGGAAAGGATCCTTCATTCCTTCTTCCTAATGTTTACTGCTTTCCAGAATCCTTGGCATTCCATGACTTGTATCAGCCTCACTCTACGGTATATTTTCAAAATAGGATTACTAGGTAAAAATGGAAGAACATTTTAAAAGATGTGAACTTGTTTTTCAAAAGACTTGTGCAACTTTTTCATTGCAGTCTTGAGTTAACTAATACATTCCTCATGAATTAATTGAAGACCGTCCAAAATCAGTGATTTTTCCATTTTCCTGGGATCAACCATCTACTCAGGATTCTAACAAATATGTGAATTATCTTCTCAGTAATATAAACTTGTACACAATCACACGGGGATTTGCATGGATTTCTCTGAAATTCATCATTGGCAAATAGGATCCCAATCTTGGTCCCAAATTCAAGTTACAGTGAACCCAAATTAAACTTGTTAAAACAGTAAAAAAAAAAAAAAAAAAAAAAGTTATTTGTAATAAATCATAAGTGAGATCTATGGGAATGCAAAGGCAAGTAATTAATACTAATTTTTTAAAGGACTTTAGACCAGGGGATCAGAGACTTAGATCAAGGTACAGGAAATAAATAGGAAAGAGCCAAAAAGAATTAAACTAATAGAAGTAGAAAAGATGTTGCAAGGAAAAAAGTTTTAAAAATAAACTCCAGACTGAATTAACTTCTACTATGAAATTCTCCCAATTAAATAGAGGCAACAAGGCTATTAAAATGAGCCCTTCAATTAAATCCTTAAAAGAAAAAAAACTCTCAGAGACTCCTGGGAAGATGGGGGTCAGCTTAGGAGGAAGGGCTCAATTCTCTCACAAAAACAATGGAGGAAAGGCAAAAAGCTGTCCAAGGAACCTGCTTTGGAGATCTGTACACCAGGAGAGTGCTGTGCATCCCCCAAGAGGGCAAGGAACACAGGGATGAAGAAGTCAAAATGAAGACTGAGTTACTAATCCCCCCCGTTGGGAATGGCACCCATCCCTCCCCCCCAAAGTTCACTGCAGCCAATTGAGAGGGGAACAGGTGACTTCTCCTTGGGAAGAGGGAGGGTAAGACAGAAGGCACAGAATGATTTCTCTTCAGTGAACTTGGGCAGCAGATCCTGCTTTGAATCTTGGCTCTGGCCAGACCAGAATCACTGGCAAGTGAAGGTTGAAAGAGTCACTTCCATGGAAAGATTAGCCGATGAGCATCATCTGCTGACTGGCCAGGAAACTGCAGTCTCTTGTCCCAAACCCCTGGCCCTATTTTGATAACTTAACCTGGACAACTTTAAAGACTTAGAATAATTTGAACCAAACATCAAAGAAAAGCCATGAAACAAAACGACTAGGCAAGAGAGAGAAATTAACCATCAGACACATTCGCCAACATATTCAGATGCTTAGACATCAGCAAAAAAGTACAAGCCATACTAAGAAACAGGAAGAGATGGCCCAGCCAAAGGAACAAACCAAAAATCATGATGAGACACAGGATTTAAGACAACTAATCAATAATAATCACAAAAATCTACTAAATCAATTGAAGGAATTGAAGGAAAATATAAATAAAGAGATAAAGAATATAAATAAGACCCTGAGTGAGCATAAGGAACAATTTGAAAGCCAGCAAAGAAAAGTAACAGAGCTTAAGAGAATGAAAGACACAATGGGTGAGATTAAAAATAAAAAAATAAAAATAAAAAAAACAGAACTTCCGGGAAGATGGTATATTAGAGAGACACAAAACACGCTTCTCTCCCAGAAAAATAGTTAGAGGACAAGCAGAAATGGGTTAGAAAAAAAATGTTCTAGGGTTTAGGACACCAGGGGAAGGCTAGACACCACTGAGAAGATAGAGTGGGTCAGGAAAAAAAATCTCGATGGAAAAACCACGAGTAGAGGCTGCAGTTGCAGCCACCAGCACCCTTCCCCCAACCCTACGAACAGACAGTACTGACTTACCTGGCCTCAGGCCAGCACTATAGATAGAGGGTGCCAAAGGGATCCACCTCCCCAGGAACCAGGATAGAGAGAGAGATGCAGCCTAAGGCTGATTCGGCTTTTGGCCAATAAATTTGGTATGCTGTGTCCTATGAGCTATCCAGACCAGGTTGAGCCATGCTGTTGTTTGCCTTGGGAGCTGACATGGGACTAAAGAGATTCAACCCTCTCAATCACCCTCCATAATGACTGGGACTGGTTGTTGATGATGCAGAGGAGAGTGGAATTATTGCCTACCTGGGGGAAGGGAGGAGGCTGCCAGCAAAGGTTGGAGAACTGCCTCCGAGAAAGTTTAAATTACAAGGCTCTGAATAGCCTCAAGAAAGGATCCTCTGTCACACTGCTGCTGTCAGTGTTGCGGCGAACATACTCTGGAGTTAAATGATAACATAAAGCCCAACAATATACATGTCATGGGAGAGACATGGGAGAAGAGAAGGGAAAGGGGGCAGAAAGAGAATTTGAGTATTTGAGGAAATAATGGCTGAAAATTTCCCCTCTCATGAAAGAAATGAATTTAAATGTCCAAGAAAACAGTGTACCCCATTCAGAGTAAATCTGAATATACCTGCTCCAAGATGCATACTACTCAGAATGTCAATATCAAAGATAAAGAGAAAATTCTGAGGGCAGAAAGGAGAAGAAAACCATCACATACAAGGGACACCCAGTAAGACTGAGTGCTGATTTCTCATCAGAAACCATGGAGACAAGAAGACAGTGGTATGATATAATTAGGATACTGAAAGAGAAAAACTGCCAGCCATGAATTCTTTATCCCATAAAACTGTCCTTCAAATATGAAGATGAGTTTAAAATATTCACAAATAAAGAGAAACTAAGAGAGTTTGTAAAAAAGAACTTACCTTTCCAGGAAGTATTAAAGGGAGTCTTTCAGCCCAAAAGAAAAAAGACAGGAGAGAGAAGCTTGGAAGGGTGTAGAAGCTGAAAGGACAACCAAAAGAGTAAAAAGTCAGACAAAAATAAGATATGACATATGAAAACCAAAGAATAAAATGGTGGAAGTAAATAATGTGTTTACAGTCATATCATTATATGTGAATGGGTTAAACTCCCCAATCAAAAGATATGGACTGACAGAATGGATTTAAAAAAAAAAAAATGAGCCATCCATATGCTGCCCACAAGGGATTCATCTTAGACGCAGGGATACAAACCGGCAGAAAGTGAGAGGTTGGAAAAAGATACTCCATGCAAATAGTAACCAAAAAAGAGCAGGGGTAGCTATACTAATATTGAATAAAACAGACTTTAAATGCAAAAATAAGTTATAAGTGATACAGAAGGCAATTATATATTAATAAAAGGGACAATCCACCAGGAAGAATAACAGTCATAAAAATGTATGCACTTATTGAAAAATAGGACAGGTGGGTAGTGATATTAATGGGTCTGGTGGTGCAGGGTTGACAGGTGGGTAGATTAGGAAGGGCAGGTTAGAATACCCAGGATACTGGGGGGAGAGCTGGGAGGGGGACTAGGTGAACATGGGATTTGTGGGTATGATGTTGAAAGTGCAGGGTTGGGAATGCTCTTATGGCAGTATGACAAGGTAGTGTCACTGGTTTAGGGTGTAGGTTGGGGGGGCATTCAGGAAGGGGTGCATCTGGAGTAGCTTCTGGGGAGTGTGTGAGTGTTCATCCTGTCATAATGTGTTGTGTTGGGGAGTGGAGACCCACACAGTGAGTGGGAAGGAGATGGACCCCCATCTTTGGGAGGACCAATTCACCCAGAAACAGACAGTTGGGTATCTCTTAGGCACAGGGTGGATCCTAATAGGAGAGGATAATCAGCATGTCAAGACCTCTTTTTTTGTTGTTGTTGTTGCATGTAACTATGAATCTTGTCATCCAATGAGTCAAGACAGGGAAGTCATGAGCCCCAGGGGGATGGGGAGGAAGGAACAGAAAAGATCAAACAAGGGGTATTTAGTGGTCATGGGAAATGTTTATCATTACCTTACAGTAATGGACACAGGACATTGAAATATCATAAAAAATTATTAAACTGTACCATCCCAATTGTAAACTATATTGTAAACCATAGACAATGTTTAGTAGCTATGCTTCACTATCTGTATAACAGTTATAACAATGCTACCATCCACATAAAAAAGGTTTTAATATGGGGTGAGGAAAGGGAAAGGAGGTTGGGTATATGAAGGTCTCTAGTATTCTGTGTGTGACTTTGCTGTGACCTAAAACTTCTTTGAAAATCAAATGAAAATTCGGGAGACACTGGGGAGTAAGAGGGGGCAGGTGCCACAGTAAAGATTGGACACCTGATAATGCAATGATAAAAGGAAAATTTTTTTTTTAATTTAAAAAAAAATTTTCCCATTTTTTGAATATCCCAATCCTTTAATTCTATTTTATTTCTAGTGCTTTTTTTAAAGTTTCCATATATTTTCTCTCTTATATTTAAACTTATCTTTATTATTTCATTTTCCTGTTAATTGTATTTGGCTATTATATGGGCTTCATCTTCAAGGAAGGTTTGGATCACAGAAGGGTTACAGAGGGGGGCAGGAGAGGATCATTGGTGGGGGGTGTCTGGGATGGGGGTTTCATGGGAGGAAGTTCACCTGAATATACATGAAAGATATATAAAATTGTTCAAATGATCAAGGGCTGGGGTGTGGTCACAGTGAGTAGACAATCACTCAGTAAATGAGGGGATACTGAATTCCCAACCTGGAGAGCTCTGCCACATTCTCCAAGGGAGCAGGGGCAGTGTCTGGCAACGGTGGAGGGTCCACTGATGGGGTCTTGTTATTGATGACTAGCCTTACGAGTCTTTGCTCTTGTAATTGAAACTTAGCCCACTGTTATGGGATGCCTAAGGGTTGCCACCTGAGAGCCTCCTTGTTGCTCAAATGTGGCCTCTCTCTAAGCCAAACTCAGCATATGAATGCATTACCTTCCCCCCAGTGTGGGACATGACTTCTGGGGATGAGCCTCCCTGGCAACGAGGGATTAATACCAAGTGCCAACTGGCAATACGACTGGAAAAAGACCTTGAATAAAAGGGGGGAAAGGTAGAGACAAATGAGTTCATGTGGCTAAGAGACTTCAAAGAGAGTCGGGAGTTCATCCCAGAGGTAACGCTTATGCACACCTCAGTAGGATCTCATAGAACACCAAATTGGATATCATCCCACACAGAGGGGCTCCTGAGGGCTCTGGAGACACCCAGGTCCTATATAGGGGGGATAGCTCCAGAAATTGATGCCTTATCAGTGGACTCTACTTTGGAATCTGTGCTCCTGAGAGTGACAGAGTTGGACTCAAATTTAAGTCCTCCCTGCACATGGTCCATCAGTCCCTTCTATTCAAACCTATATGTGATGCTGGAGTTTGTAGGTGTACTTCCAGAGACTGGAGCCTCTGGCCAGCCCACGTGCCAGCTGTGCCTAGAATTTCAGTGGAGCTGCAATTCCTACTCTTCAGCTCAATGGACTCACCCAAGTCACCTGGTGAGGAGACGATGATGGACAACGGCCATCCCAGGGAATGGAGAGAGCCTGCAGCTGCAGGCAGGATAATCCTATCCACGGTATCCATTGGATATAAGCTCACTCTCACTTGGAGGTGGAGTGGACATCACCATCCCAAACTCCTCGGGATTAGGGGAAGAGCTATGGACTAGAGTGACTTAATGGTATTCTGTTGTAGACATATTGTGATTCAAGCAATGGAAGAAATTATAACAGTGAGGTGGAGCCAGCAGCCACTAGACACTTTCGGGGCAGGGAAGGGAAAAGCAGTCGTAATACAGGGGCTTTTTCAGGACTTGGGAATTATCCTGGGTGACATTACAATGGCAGGTATAGACCATTTTACATCAGCATATACCATGAAGAACTGTCTGGGAGAGAGTGTGGTCTACAATGTGAACTATGGTCCATGCTTAGTGGCAAAGCCCCAGGATGTGTATATCCATTGCAGGTGATATGCCACACTAATGAAAGATGTTTATGTGGGATGTTATAGGAGGTGTGGGAGGAGGGGAACATGGGAATCCCTGTAATATTTGTGTAACATTTATGTAATCTAAGCATCTTTAAAATATATATATATTTATATATATATAAAAGACGCCTCCTGGCTGGGGAGGCTCAGGCAGAAGCCTGGATGCTGGGGGAACAGAGCCCCTACCTCCATGGCCTCTGGGCTCTGGAGGCTCCTAGTCATGCTTAAGGGTGAGCCTTTCGGTACCGCCCAGCCCAGCCTGTGGGCCAGCAAGCCTGCGGAGCCTGGGCCTTGACAGCCTTTAGCAAACTAAAACACCCAGGAAACAGAACCTCTGGTAAAACCTGTTTTTGCAGAGATGGTCACCACAAATTTCATAAGCAGTTCACCAAGATTGATGGTGAGAGGGCCAATTCTATTTCTACCCCTTTGTTAATGTACCTGCATATTCTACCCATTGAGGACACAGCAACATATATCAGTCATTGGTTCAGCACTTACACCACATGTGTGTTGGAGGCAGCCAGAAAGAGGTGAAGCTAAAATGGCCGACCGACAACAAAGAACAAGCCTGATCCTATATTTAGCCTTCTTTGAGGAAGTAGCTCACCCTGTTCCCGCGCCCGCGAAACCTTCCCGCCTTCCACAGATAGCAAACCCTCCCTAGCAACCAACTGTGTCCAATCCCAGCCTGCCACATATGTCTTACACGTACTTCCCCTTTTTCATGATACATATGCTACCACCTGCCTCAAGGAAGCAGAAGCAATAAAGAAGTAGCATGTAGAAAGTCTCTCCTGTGTGTGTCTATGTCTCATTCCTTCGCTGGGTAACTCAGAGTCACAGTTGATTTGTCCCGCGGGCCGGGACACATGTGAAGAACAGCACTGTAACTCTACAAGGCATTGTCCCCAAGCTGGTGGCTTAGCTAAGCTTCCATTCATATGTTCCATTGTTCTAGCAGGCAGGTGACTTCTAGGTGATGTGTTATGTGGCCCAGTGAACCCTGTAGTCATGAGCTCATTGCTTCATTTCCTTTGCCATAAAAGGGGTCCCTTAATCTGAGGCAAAATGTGGGAGATGCCATAACAATGGACCAAGCATTCTGTAAGACTTCAGATAGTAGTGGTTGATGCAGATAATGCAGTCAGATAATGCAAAACTATATCCAGAGCAATTATCAATTCGAGCAAGAAGAAATTGCTGCCTCCTCCATGGTGGGAGGTGTCCGATGTGGTCAACATGCCACCAGGCATGTTGCAAGCTGGCCCAAGCAGAGTGCTGGGCCATGCAGGAGTGCTGGCCCACATGGAGTGCCAGCCTGAGTAGAGAGCTGGTGCAGCAAGATGATACGACAATAAGAGACACAGCAGACCAGGGAGCTGAGGTGGCGCAAGAGATTGAGTACCTCTCTCCCACTCCGGAAGGCCCCAGGATTGGTTCCCAGTGCTGCCTAAAGAGAAGAGAAGCAGACACAGAAGAACACACAGCCAATGGACACAGAGAGCAGACAGCGAGCACGAAAACAATGGGGGGAGGGATAAATAAATAAATCTTTAAAAATAAAATAAAAAAGTGTACCATCAATGGTATATAGTATAATCACAGAGTTGTGCATTCATCATGTCAATCAATATTATAGCATTTTCATTATTAAAAAAAAAAAAAAAAAAAAAAAAACATTATCATACCCTGTGGCAGTTTGAGATTATTTTATGAATCTCAGAAAGAGAAAGATTACCCAGGACAACTAACATGATGATGGACAACCACCTATCAAGGAACTGAGAGAGCCTACAACTGCAAATAAGAGAGTCCCATCCATCGGCCATATGAGACTGAAGCCCCCTCTCAATTAGAGGTGGAGTGGACATCACCATCCCAGAATCCTCAGGATAGGGTAATGAACTATGGACTAGAGTGGACTTACTGGTATTCTACTATAGACTTATTGTGATTCTAGCAATGGAAGAACTTTCATCATTCATGTGGAAGCAGTGCCCACTGGAGGTTCTGAGGACAGGGAGAGGGAAAACAGGTGTAATATGGGGGCATTTTCAGGACTTGGGAATTGTTCTGAATAACATTGCAATGACAGATACAGACCATTATATATCTTGCCATAACCTACAGAATTGTGTGGGAAAGAGTGTAAAATACAATGTAAACTATAATCCATGCTTAGTGGCAATGTTCCAGAATGTGTTCATCAATTGCAATGAATGTACCGAACTAAAAAATAGAGAGAGAGAGATTATGTTTGTAAACAAATCTATTGCCTTAACAGCCTTTAGCAAACTAAAACACCCAGGAAACAGGACCTCTGGTAAATCCTATACTTACAGAGATGGTAACCACAAATTTCATAAGCATGTCACCAGGACTGATGGGGCTTTTCATTAGATTACCTGTCAAGATTGCTGTAGGGCTTTTTAGTAGACTATGACAGTGAGGTGTGACTCAGGTTGAGTCCTCGCACTCTTGTGGGTCTGATATAAATGGACTCATATAAACAGACACGGGAGGAAAAAGGGAACTGCCATGTGAGAGAAAAGACTCCAGTTTTGCCCACAGCTGAGCTGCAAGGACAGAAGCCCTAAGAGACAAGCCCTATGCCAGGAGAGAGAGGGCTACAGGATCGCTTTAAGCGTGATGACCCAAGTGGTTAGGCCCACAGAACAGCTCAAGAAGAAATAGGGAGCCTGGAGGGGAAGGCTGAAACTTCACAGAAATCGGAGCCCATCTTGCTTCACCACGTGGCAACACACTGGGATCAACCGTAGCTGACTTTGGTGAGAAAGCATCTCTGCTGAGCCTTGATTTGGACATTTCATGGCCTTAGAACTGTAAGCTTTTACCCCCAAATAAATCCCCATTATAAAAGCCAACCGATTTCTGGTACTTTGCATCGGCACCTTTTGGCAAACTAAATGTTAGTGCTGCTAATTACAAATCCTGCATGTGCTTTCACTATTTCTATTCATTTACAAACATTTACAAACAACTTTTTACCAATTCTGCACAGATTAAACCTCAGTTTTCCATTCTCTAACCACATTCTATTTACTGGTGACTTATATTCTAGCTATTAACTCTACGAGTTTGCTCATTATATTTAGTTCATAATAGCAAAATCAAACAAAATTTGCCCTTTTGTGCCTGGCTTGCTTCACTCAACATAATGTCCTCCAGGTTCATCCATGTTTTCATATGCTTTACAACTTCATTTCTGTTGGCGTTCAAGAACTGGGTCCGTGAAAACGGTGCCGCGGATGAGAAAAAATAAGACAAAGAGAAGAAAAACTGGGATCAGGGGACCCTCCGTCTGATATGGAGAGAAGAGCCCAGCCACCCCATAAAGTGTGGCTTTTATTCTGGCTTTAGAACAAAGAAAATATGTGTGAGCATGTGCAAGGGCAATAGATACTTGACAGTTACATTTTACTGAAATTAACAAGTCTTAAAGGTTAATGGTGGGAAACGGATGTGGCTCAAAAGGTTCGGTGTCCGTCTACCATATGGAGAGACTGGGGTTCGATCCCCGTTACCTCCCGGTTAAAAAAAAAAAAAAAAAAAAAGGTTAATGGCTCCTGTTCCTCTTTTCCTTCCTGCAATTCAGACATTGTAAATCTAACAAGCTCAGAATGTTTCCCCACCCAGTTACTATTAGCATGAGACTGGAGAGCTTGTTTATTACATTCCAAGGAGACCTTCTTTTCTGTCAGTAGTCATGGCCTTTAATTGAAACTCCATCACATTTCTTTTTACAGCTGCATAATATTCCATCGTGTATATATACCACAGTTTGTTTACCCATTTGTCAGTTGATGGACACCTGGGTTGTTTCCATCTTTTGGCAATGGTGAATAATATCACTATGAACATTGGTGTACAGATGTCTGTTCATGTCACTGCTCTCAGTTCTTCTGGGTATATACCCAGTAGTGGTATTGCAGGGTAACGTGGCAAGTCTATATTCAACTTCCTTAGGAACCTCCAAACACACTTCCCCAGTGACTGTACCATTCCACATTCCCACCAATAGTGTATAAGCGTTCCTATCTCTCCACATTCTCTCTAACACTTGCCGTTTCTGTTTTATAATAGTGGCCATTCTAGTAGGTGTGAAATGATATCTCATTTTAGTTTTAATTTGCATTTCCCAAATAGCCAGTGATGTTGAACATTTGTTCATGTGGGTTTTTTTGCCATTTGTATTTCTTCTTAGGACAAATGTTTATTCATGTCTTGTGCCAATTTTTTAATCAGGTCATTTGTCTTTTTATTGTTGAGCTGTAGGATCTCTTTATATATCATGGATATTCAACCCTTGTCGGATGTGTGACTTCCAAATATTTTCTCCCAATTGAGTAGGCTGCCGTTTCACCCTCTTCACAAAGTCCTTTGAGGTGCAGAAGTGTTTAATTTTGAAGAGGTCTCATTTATCTACTTTTTCTTTTGTTGCTTGTGCTTTGGGTGTAAGGTTTAACAGACCCCTACCTACTACAAGGTCTTCTAGACATTCCCCTACATTATTTTCTAGGAGTTTTGTGGGCCTGGATTTATATTTAGTTCTTTGATCCATTTTGAGTATCCATCTTGTATGGGAAGTGGATATGGATATACAGTTCTCCCAGCACCATTTGTTGAAGAGACGGTTCTGTCATAGAAAAGTGGACTTGGTAGACTTATCAAAACTCAATTTTAGGAGCAAGTGTAGCTCAGTGGTTGAGTGCCAGCTTCACATATGTGAGGTCCTGGGTATAATCCCTGGTACCTCCTTAAAAAAAAAAATCAGTTGACCGTAGAGGTGAGAATATATTTCTGAACTCTTGATTCAATTCCACTGATCAATATGTCTACCTTTATGCCAATACCATGCTGTTTTTTACCACTGTAGCTTTATAATACACTTCAAGATCAAGAAGCATGTGCCCTCCAACATCACTCTTCTTTTTTAGGATGTTTTTGGCTATTCAGGTGCACTTTCCCTTTCAAATAAATTTGGTAATTGCCCTTTCTATTTCTGTAAAGTACACTGTTGGAATTTTTATTGCTATTATATTGAATCTATAAATCAGCTTGGATAGGATTGCCATCTTCACCATGTTTAGTCTTACAATCCATGAACATGGAATGTCCTTCCATTTGTTTAGGTTTTCTTTGATTTCTTTTAGCAGTGTGTTGCAGTTTTCTGAATACAGATCCTTTACATTCCTGATTAATTCCTAGATATTTTAGTCTTTTTGTTGCTATTGATAGTAGAATTTCTTTCTTGATTTCCTCCTCAGCTTGCTCATTACTGTTATATAGAAACACTAATGTTTTTGCATGTTGATCTTGTATCCTAACACTTTGCTGAACTCATTTATTAGCTCTAATGGCTTTGTTGTAAAATTTCAGAATTTTCCAAATACAGGAGCAGTCCTTTGTGAATAGTGAGAGTTTTGCTTACTCTTTTCAAATTTTATTTCTCTCTCTTTTTTTTTTTTTTTTTTTTTTTTTTTGCCTAATTGCTCTAGCTAGAACTTCTAGCACATTGTGGTTTGTGGTTGTTTTTTTTTAAAGATTTATTTATTTATTTATTTCTCTCCCCTCCTCCCCGCTCCCCCATTGTTTTTTGTGCTCACTGTCTTCTCTCTGTGTGTTCCTGTGTGTCTGCTTGTCTTCTCTTTAGGCAGCACCAGGAGCGGATCCTGGGACCTTCCAGAGTGGAGAGAGGCTGCTTAATCTCTTGCGCCGCCTCAGCTCCCTGATCTGCTGGGTCTCTCATTGTCTCTCTTCTGTGTCTCTTTTTGCTGTGTCATCTTGTTGCACCAGCTCTTCCACATGGGCCAGCACTCCGCGTGGGCCAGCACTCCGCACAGGCCAACACTCTGCTTGGGCCAGCTCGCCCTGCGGGCCAGCTTGCTTTTCACCGGGAGGCCCCGGGAATCGAACCCTGGACCTCCTATATGGTAGACGGAAGCCCAGTCACTCGAGCCACATCCTCTTCCCAAGCACATTGTTGAATAGCAGTGGTGACAGTGGGCACTCTTCTCTTATTCCCAGTCTTAGAGGGAAAGTTTTCAACCTTTCCCCATGGAATACGATATTGGCTGCAGGTTTTACATTTATGCCCTTTATTATGTTGAGGAACTTTCCTTCTACACCTATCTTTCAAAGTGTTTTTATTTAGAAAGGATGCTGGATTTTGTCAAATGCCTTTTTTGCATCAATAGATATGATCGTGTGGTTTATTCCCTTCAATTTGTTAATTTGTTATAAAACATTGATTTTCTTATGTTGAACCACTCTTACATAACAGGAATAAATTCCACTTGGTCATGGTGCATAATTCTTTTAATATGCTGCTGGATTCTATTTACAAGTATTTTGTTGAGTATTTTTGTATCTTTCATTAGAGAGTTTGGTTTGTAATTTTCTTTTCTTGTAACATCTTTATTTGGCTTTGGTATTGGGGTGATGTTCGCTTCGTAAAGTGTGTTGGGTAATTTTCCCTTCTCTTCAATTTTTTGAAAGAGTTTAAACAGGATTGGTGTTAATTCTTTTTGAAATGCTTGGTAGAATTCTCCTGTGAAGCCATCTGGTCCTGGACTTTTTTTTGCTAGGAGATTTTTGATAACAGATTCAATCTTCTTCATTGTGATTGGTTTGTTAAGTTCTTGTATTTCTTGTAGCGTCAGTATAGGTTGGTTGGTCATTTCTAGAAATTTGTCCATTTCATCTAGGTTGTCTAGTTTGTTGGGATATAGTTTCTCATATTATCCTCTTATGATTCTTTTTATTTCTGTGAAGTCATTTATAACTTTCCCCCTTTCATTTCTGATTGTATTTATTTGCATCTTCTCTCTTTTTTTCTTTGTTAGTCTAGCGAGGGGTTTGTCAATTTTATTGATCTTCTCAAAGAACCAGCTTTTGGTTTTGTTGATTTTCTCTATTGTTTTTCTGTTCTCATTTTCATTTATTTCTTCTCTAATCTTTATTATTTCTTTCCTTCTGCTTGCTTTGGGATTGGTTTGCTGTTCTTTTTCTAGTTTCTCTAGTTGTTCAGTTAAATCTTTGAGTTTAGCTCTTTCTTGTTCTTTAATATAGGCATTTAGGGCTATAAATTTCTCTTTCAAGACTGCCTTGGCTGTATCCCGTAACTTTTGATAAATTGTGTTCTCATTTTCATTTGTCTCAATATATTTACTGATTTCACTTGCAATTTCTTCTTTGACCCACCAATTATTTAGGAGTGTGTTGTTCAGTCTCCACACATTTGCAAATTTACTTTTTTCCTGTCTGTTATTGATTTCTAGTTTCGTTCCATTATGATCTGAGAAGGTGCTTTGTATAATTTCAGTCTTTTTATATTTATTGAGAGTCTCATTGTGACATAACATGTGGTCTATCCTGGAGAAAGATCCATGGGCACTTGAGAAGAATGTATAACCCACTGAGTTTGGATGCAGTGTCCTGTATATGTCTGTTAAGTCTAACTTGTTTATCATATTGTTCAAGTTCTCTGTTTCCTTGTTGATCTTCTATCTAGTTGTTCTATCTAATGTGAGTGGGGTGTTGAAGTCTCCAACGATTATTGTAGAAATGTCTATTTCTCCCTTCAGTTTTGCCAGAGTTTGTCTCATATATTTTGGGGCACTGGTTAGGTGCATAGATATTTATGACTGAAGATTGTCATTTTTATTAATATATAATGGCCTTCCGTATCTCTTATCACTTTTTTTGCATTTAAAGTCTGTTTTGTCTGATGTTAGTATAGCTACCCCTGCTCTTTTCTGGTTACTATTCGTGTGGAGTATCTTTTTCCAACCTTTCAATTTCAGCCGGTTTGTATCCCTGGGTCTAAGGTGAGTTTCTTGTAAGCAGCATATGTGGATGGCTCATGTTTTTTTATCCACTCTGTCAGCCTGTATCTTTTGATTGGGGAGTTTAATCCATTCACATTCAATGATGTTACTGTAAATGTACTATTTACTTCCTCCATTTTATTCTTTGGTTTTCATATATCATCTTGTTTTTGTCTGTCTTTTTACTCTTTTGGTTATCCTTTCTGCTATTCTTTCTTCTACACTCTCTTCCAAGCCTCTCTCTCCTGTCTTTTTCTTTCAGGTTCTAAGGCTTCCTTTAATATTTCCTGCAAAGGTAGATTTTCTTTTTTTTTTTAACTCTCTTAGTTTCTGTTTCTTTGTGAATATTTTATACTCACCTTCATATTTGAAGGACAGTTTTGCTGGATAAAGAATTCTCGGCTGGCAGATTTTCTCCTTCAGTTTCATAATTGTATCATACCACCGTCTTCTTGCCTCCATGGTTTCTGAAGAGAAATCTGCACTAAGTCTTACTGGACGTCCCTTGTACGTGATCGTTTGCTTCTCTCTTGCTGCTCTGAGAATTTTCTCTTTATCTTTGACATTTGACATTCTGAGTAGTATGTGTCTTGGCATAGGTCTATTTGGATTTATTCTTATTGGGGTACGGTGTGCTTCTTGGACATGTAAGTTCATTTCTTTCGTGAGAGTTGGGAAATTTTCAGCTATTATTTCCTCAAATACTCTTTCTGACCCCTTTCCCTTCTCCTCTCCTTCTGAACTCCCATGACATGTATGTTGTTGCATTTTGTGTTGTCATTCAACTCTCTGAGCCCCTGCTCAATTTTTTCCGTTCTTTTCTCTCTCTGTTCTTTTCTCTCTTCAATTTTAGCTGCTCTGTCTTCAGTATCACTTATTCTTTCTTCTATCATTTTGAGTCTGCTGTTGTATGCCTCAAATGTGTTTTTGACCTCACCTATTGTGTCTTTCATTCCCATGAACTCCGTTACTTTTCTGTTCAGGATTTCAAATTCTTCTTTGCATTCACTCAATGTCTTCTTGATGTCATTTATCTCTTTAACTATATTGTCTTTCATCTCATTAATTTGATTTTGGAAATTTGTGCTCCTCTCGTTGATTAGTTCTCTCAAATTCTGCATCTCTTCTGGGGCTTTGATGTATTCCTTTTCTTGGGCCATGTCTTCTATTTTCTTAGTATGGCTCATAATTTTTTGCTGGTGGTTAGGCATCTGGTTAGGATGTAGTTTACTCAGATGCTCAATCTCTTTCTCTTTTATAGGGATTTAGTGGCAGGAGGCTGTGAGTTACCACAGCTCTTTGTTTTTTGGCTCAACCTTGATTGTTAGGATTGTCCTGCTGGTTGCTCAAAACTGGGCACTGGACCCAGTAATTGGTTGTAGAGTCACTTCCTAGGGCCTTGGACAGGGAGGCTATAGAGGCCAGGAAAAGTCTCTCCTACTTTTTTTTTCCCTGGGGGAGAGCACGAACGCAATCCCCCACTACCACAAATTCCGCAGTCAAGTTTCCCACATTTGGGGAAATCGCATGGGTCAGCACATCTGGAGTGCAATGGATAAGCCTCACCCTGGGAAAACCACCTTCGTGATCATGGTATCTCCCCTGCCAGTTAAGTATCTTTCCTACTTATTTTTAATTTTCTTATGTGCACTTCCTTGGTCTACCAGGAGATAGTGCTCTTTGGCAGCTCTCAATTCAATGCCTGGTCGGAGTGTATCAGTGTGATAGAGCTTCCTGTCTGGGGCTAAAGAGCCTTGTAATTCAAACTTTCTGAGACAGTTCTCCAGTCTTCTCTGGCAGCCCCTTCCCTTTTCCCAACTAGGAAATATTTCCACTCCCCTCTGAGTCCTCAACAATCAGTCCCTGTTAGTAGAGGAGGAGATTGGGAGGTTTGTATATCTTTAGCCCCTTGCAGATTCCAAGGCAAACAATGGTGCAGCCCCACCTGTCCTGGAAGGGCTATCTGGATAGGCAGACCAAACCTTCAAGTCAAAAGCCGAGTCAGCCCCAGGCTCTCTCTCCTCTCCTGTGGAGTCCTCAACAATTAGTCCAGGCTAGAAGAGAGGGAGATTGCAAGGGTCGGATTTCTCCAGTCCTTTGTAGGCTCCCAGGGTAAACCACCCTGTGGAAGGGTCCGTGGGGCTCTGCAGCCCAAATTTGTGGGTCAGAACCTGAGTCAGCCTTAAGCTGTGTCCCCCTCTTTCCCCTTTCCTGGAGTGGTGGATCCCTAGAGCCCCCTTTTTCTGTAGTCGCAGGCCCGAGAATTCTAAAGAGTGTGGGGGAGGGTGCCAGCAACAGCAGCCACTGCTGGTTCCAAATCACAGTTCTGTTGTCACGATTTCCCTCTTTTGTCCCTCTCTCCTCTGGGTGGTGTGCAGCCTTCACCTGCTGTCCTAAACCCTAGAAGATCTTTTTTGGGGTTGTTTCAGCCTGTCCTGTAGCTATTTTTCTCCTCATTGCTTCTTGACACATGCAATATTCAAATTCCAATAGATCCCCAAAGTACCAACCGTGACCCAAGAAGAGGTGCCAAAATCACCAAAAGAATTGAAAGATCATATGACAACATGGATGAACCTGGAGGACATTATGTTGAGTGAAGCAAGCCAGACACAAAAGGACAAATACTGTATGAATGCGTGACTATGAACCAAATACATTGCGGAATATATTGTTTGATTCAAAAAAAAAAATTTATATGTATCCATTACATTTAATTGAGAAATGTATATATTTATTCATCTGTGTTTACTTTTTAGTTTTTAATTGTTTATATTTTCAATTATTAAATGTACAAAATAAAGTTAAAAAAAAAAAAGAAGAATTGAAAGATGTAGCCAATATGTATCAGCAAAAACCTAGGGATTATTTATGGAAATGGATTCCAAGCATGTTACGCCAGGGAGAAATAAGTGTAATTTCGGATTGAGCTGAATTTATTGGTATAGATATACCAAGCAATTGAGAGTGGCTTTAACAGTAAATTTGGCTGGTTGAATGAAACAGGGACTTAATGGTGGCCTACATTAATTTAAGTAGAGATGCCAAAACTTCTTTGGTATACTGCAGAACTATCCATATAAAGGCTTAAAGATCTAGGAATCCCTGTTAGTAAGGACCACCAGAAGCAGATTGCTTTTTCTTGGCAGAGTCAACAATACACTTTCCTTTCTTCACTCAAGGCTATATCAACTCTCCAGGCCTCTCTCAAGACCTAGTCTGCTAGGATCTTGATCATCTCACCATTTCATAGGAGATAATGCTGACCTACTACACTGACAACATCATATAGATTTAAGCAGGTGACCAGTATTTGATACCCTAGACATCCTGAAGGACACATGTGTGCTAGAAATTATAGAATAAATCCTGCAGAAATTAAGGTACCTACCACCTTAGTGAAATGTTTTGGTTCCAATGGTAACACATCAAAACATACCTTCCACAGTAAAGGACAAGTTTCATCTGGCATCTCAGTCACAAAGAGGAACACCTTTGGGTTTTAGAGGCAACCAACAGGCATACCTTGTTTTATTGCACTTTACTGTATTGTGTTTCACAGTTATTGCATTTTTTACCAATTGAAGGTTTGTGGCATTCCTGTATTGAGCAAGTCTATCAGCACCATTTTTCCAATAGCATATGCTCATTTCATGTCTCTGTGTTACATTTTAATTAAGGTATGTACATTGTTTTTTTAGACATAGTGCTATTGCACACTTAATAGACTACATCATCGTATAAACATAACTTTTTTTTTTCTTTTTTTACTCACCACTATACAAACAAGGATAAACATAACTTTTATGTGCATTGCGAAACCAAAAATTCCTGTGATTCACTTTATTGTGATATTCGCTTGATTGCATTGGTCTGGAACCAAACCTGCAATGTTTCTGAAGTATTCCTGTTTATCTCATTTGTGCATGATGTTATGATCTATTTACTGAGTAAACCATACGGCTGCCACAGGGGGGCAGTGCGGTATCTTGGAAAGTTCCTTGGTTTGGAAGTCAAACAGGACTACATGACCTTGAGCCTTTTTTCTCATATATAGAATGAAAATTTAAAAATACCTTTCTCATAAGGTTATGGTAACTATTAAATTAAATAAGAGGAGGGAAAATCCTTAAAGCACACGTCTTCAGGTGTCGCCTGTACCACTCTGCAATTTGATGTAACTCCATGGCAAAATGTTTTTCAGCTCAGAGTAAAATTGCCCCATAAGACTGTCAGCAATTTTATTTTTTAAAAAAATTTTTTTTAGTTGTATCATAGATCAGAAAAGCATATTAAACATGAATGTGGCGCTTAAAGAATGTTTATAACACAACACCCTCCTGACTAGCGCTCATGTCAGAAATAGAATATTGGCAAAGTGACCACCTATCCTGCACAAGGACACCCTGATGGCAGGCAAGTAGGGGCTGAAATCTACTGAGCTTCTACCCAGCACTGACTTTGGCACAGCTGCACTTCCAGTGGACTTTTGGGTCCCTGAAGCCCCTGACCCTTGAAAGGATGAATTGGGGTTATTCTGAGCTCATCCCACCTCACTTTGCTTCTGGGCCAGGCAGATTGCTAGCTCTCCTCCCTGACAGGACATATCACACAAACACCAGAGGGCAGAACTCCCTACAGACGACGGTGTCTGGGACTCCTGCGCTAAGCCACTCTCTCTCTTTGGACAGTGCAAAGATTCAGGTCTTTGGCAACCAGGCTTGAATCCCAACTCTACCACTTACTACCTACCTGTGACCTTTAACAAGTGACTTCAACTCTCCAAGCCAATATTTCCTCATCTGGAAAAATAGTACCTACCTAAAAAAATAATAATAATAATTTAAAAAATAATAAAATATTTTTTAAAAATAGAAAAATAAAATAGTAGCTACTTCAGAGAGTTGCTGGGATAACTAAATGAGAAAATGTGAGTAAATAGCAAAAGATTTTCCAAATATTAGTTTTTCTTAGGCATCATAATAATATTTTATTCTCACGAGAGTCCTGGTAAGCAGATAGGTCAGCATGATTCCCATTTTTCAGATGAAGAAACTGAGGCTCAAAGAAGTTACATGACCTGCAGAACCATGATGGCAATAGTAGTTTCATTTTCTAAACGTTTTTATCAGCCATTTTACAGAGATGGCAGTTGGTCTGGAGAGGCTGGCTTATAACACTTTGGAGATTCTGGGATTCTGAGGCCCAGAGAGGTCAAATGTTTTACCCAAGGCCACACAGTAAGTCAGTGGTTGCTCCAGGACCCAGAGAGCCAGCCCACTGGCTCCTAGTCCATGCTCCAGGCACAGCGCCCCCTGCCTCATTATTCCACTCTTGTCGGCTTGCCATAGGATCTCATCTCTGAGTCTTGTCTCCCTGACTAGTCCATGAGCTAAAGAAGAAAAAAACTTTTTAAAAACAAATCAATTTTTTGATACATATTAATAAAGCATACAATCTATCCAAATGTGTAAAATCAGTGGCATTTGGTATAATCATATAGTTGTGCATTTATCAATCCAATCGTTATTAGAACATTTTCATTATTCCAATAATAATAATTTCAAAAGCAAACAAACAAAAACTCATCACCTCTCAATCTCTCTAAGCTTCCCCTGCTGTACATAGCTGCTATTCTGATTCTGTCTCTCTAGTTTATTTGTATTTATATTTTGTATAGATGGCGTCAAAAAATATGTAGTACCTTTGTGTCTAGTTTATTTCCCTTAGTATAGAAAAAAACAATTCTTGAAGAATATTTATTAATATGGAAAAACATTTGAGATAGGTGGCTAAATGAAACAAGAGATTTATAAAACAGGTACAGTATGATTCCAGGGTATATTTATGTAGATCAGCATAGGAAAAAAATGGGAGGTCACAACATGCAATGGTAAAAATGCTTATCTCTGGGTAGTAGAATTACAGGTGATTTTTGCATTTTCCCCTTCTGCTTTTGTGTGTGTGGTTCTAGATTTCTCCATTGAGCGTGTTTTACTTCTGTGATCAGAACAACAAATATGTATATGTGTGTATTATGCTATTTCAATTGTCTTTTTAAAACACTGTTATATTACGAGTCAGGAATCTTGGACTTGTTGAGACTTTGCACAAGCCCCTTAACCACCCGCTGAGCCTCAATCTCTGTAACTGAAATACTGGGAGGATAACCTCTGCCCCCTTCCCCTTCAACCGGAGGTTCAGTCTTCCCTGGTCCAAATGCCTAAGTCTCTCCTAATCAGCCAAGCTTCTAGGCAGTTGTAAACACCTGCCCATGTCTCCACTTCCTCCCACCTCATTAATTAATCCCCCACCCCACTGCAGCCTGCTTTTTGCCCCAACTTCTCCACACTGTCTTCTGCAGAGGTCACTGATGGCCTCCTTGTTGCAAAAACAACTACTTGGTCTTTCTCTAGCTATCTCTTTCTCTCTCTAAACCCTTCTCCATTTCCCCCAGCATAGGGCTCTCTTGATTATTCCCTCCATGAAGCATACTCTTCCCTTGCCATCTCTGCATGGCTCACCTTGGTTTCCACACGCCTCTAGCTGCTGCTTTTCTGCTTCTTCAGAGGCTCCTGTCCCTTCTCAGAAAGGATTCCCCTGGGTTCTGAGCACCTTTCCCTCTCTCTTTAGTCTCCCTTGGATGACCTCACCCACACTTGCAACTTCTACCACCATGAGCAGTTCAGCGGTTCTCAGGCCTATCTCCAGCCCAGATCTGTCTCCTGAGCTCCAGGCCTGACAGGGAATCCACAAGGCCCCCTTCCACACACTCAGCACATCAGAAACTGAGCCCCTCCTCCCCTTCCCTCCCATCACCACCCCACTAATCCTCCTCCATTGTCCACTCTACAAATGGCTTTCCAGGCATGGGTCACTCAGGGCAAAATTCCTACCCTCTCCCCCTCCCCTGCCACATGGAGTTTTTCCCAAGCTCTGGTCAACCCATCTCTGAAGTATTTTTCTAACCTATCCTTCCTCTCCAAACCCTAAATGAAGGCTCCACCACCCCTCCCACAACTGATGAAGACATTCTCAGTGTCTACCTCTTGCTGACATGCCACAGCCTCTCTGTGTCAGGGTTCGGTCCACCCTCCTGCAGCACCTAAAACCTTCTGAGGACTCTGCCTGGTTCCTGTGTTCATTATGGGATGTTGTGGACCTGGGTATCTCTCACCCTGATGACTTCCATGAACTCCCCACTGGTCTCCCTCCTTGCATGCTCCTTCCCCTCCAGGACAGTCTAAAACACAGGTTACAGGGAAGCGGCTGTGGCTCAATCAGTAGGGCTCCCGTTTACCATGTGGGAGGCCCCGGGTTTGGTTCCCGGGGCGTCCTGGTGAAGGCGGGCCCGCCCGCACGGCGTGGTTGGCTGACCCAGCGAGCACAAGCAGCAAGGGGGGGATGAATGAATAAATAAATAAAATCTTTAAAAAATAAAAATAAATAAAACACAGGTTACAGCAGCAGCAGCAGCATCGTACTAGTATTGGACACTATTATTGGGCATTTACTACGTGTCAGGCATTGAGGGCTTTACATGTATTATCTCATTTATGTGTTTATTCCATATATCAATCATATGAGAGAAGTACTATTATCTCAATTCAAAGATGAGAAAAATGAAGTATAGAGATTTTAAGTAACCCACGCATGGTTATATAATTAATTATACATTTACTAAGGTCTGAGAGCTCGGATTTGATTACAGATAGTCTGATCTGACTGCAGAGAATCTTCCCTTAGCCATCCTGCTGCTCTGCCATTTTGCCAGAAATACCAACAGGACTAAGTCCACACCCTTCCACCAGGGCCCTAAGGACCCTCCCATATAGCTCAGACACAACTTTTTGGTCCCATCACCCACCATGCCGCAATCGGTACTCCTCCCACCCCTCCATCCTGACTACACTCACGTACCCACTTCTACCCTTTACTCATGCCTTTCTTGCCACCTGGAATGCCTGACCCTCTCAACCCCATCTCCATGTTGAAACCCCTCCCATCCTTCCAAATACCTCTCCTTCCTTGCTGAAAAGACTCCATGATGGAGGGAATAGAGGAGACCTGAGAATTTGGTCCTTGCTCTTCCAGAAGGTAATTGGTAAATCTGGACCCCTCATTCTGAGCCTCAATTTTCCCATCTGTAAGATGGAAAAGGTGGGACTAGATCATCTTTAGGAGCCCTTCTTCCTCTAACAGTCTAGAATCCTGTTCTTTCATGACCACCAAAATGGAGGTGAAATAGTCCCTTTTTTAATTCCTTCACAGAATGGAAAGAATATCAAGGCTGGGAAGGACTTCAGAGAAAAATATAATCCCCCCCTCCCCCCCACCCCCAAAGGGATGCTGAAGTCCAGGGAGGGGCAGAGGCCTGGCTGGCCCTCTGGGGTGGGAGGAAGCATGGCCTTGTTCCCACCCTGCTCCCCACTTGATGGAGGACCCAGGGTGTTCCCTACCATCTCAGCAGGTCCCCAGTCATGCAGAGAAAGGAGGTGGAGGAGCTTGGAAGGGCCAAAGCTGCAGAGCCTGGCTCTGGGTGGAGCTTGGTTGCCCAGCCCCAGGAGGTCTCAGTAGTTTTCCATGACTCCCAGGCCAGCAGCCCAGGACATGTGCTCCCCTCTCCCCTTGCCCCTCACATTCCTCTGCACACTCAGGCAGCAAGTGGCAACCAGGGCCCTGCTGGTGTGATAGAAGGCAGGGGGAAGGGAGGAGGAGATACACACACACAAAAACTCGATACCCGTACAGCCACAAACACACAGACCCAGAGAAAGAGCACAGGTCCGGATGAAGCAGAGGTGCCCTTACACAAAGGACAGTCACAGATGTAATACACTCACCCTGCCACAGACGTAGACTCATTCGCAGAGACACAGGCAGATAAGAACATCACACACAGAGCCATTCATCTTATGCACGGATGCACACAGTGCATCACACCCAGAGACTCACATGTATATTTACTGCACCCCATATCCCATACCCCTAGCATCCTTCCTCTGCCCCCCACCCCAACTCCCATACTCCCTGTCTGGATCAAACATTGGTCAAGGAAAGGTACAAAAATACTGGACTTTCCCAATCCTGGGAGGCCAGACTGGGGTTAGATAAAATCCAGGAGTTAGCCAAGATCCCTCCAAACTGAGAAGTCACCACATTTTAATTCCAAAGAATCCAGAGGCTAAGACAAAGCTGGATCCTGGATCAACACCCCATCTTTCTCCAGCCTCTGGGATTCCAGCATTTCCCTTAGCTATGGGGGCAGAGCACAGGGATGTCCAGCAACCATTTCCCTGGTTCCCCCTCTCCACCTCTACCCCATCTGACCCCTCCATCTTCACAACTGTCTCTCTCACCCAATCCCCCCTCGCCCCTTCAGCCCTACATCTGTCCTCCAAGAAATTAACTGAACACATTCATTGGATCTACCACACTCAAGAACCCAGAAAATTAAGACCTTGACTAGTTGGATGCTGTGACTTATACCCACACCACAGTTCCACGCCAGGGGATGCTCAGTGACTATCCTGTGACAGGCGGACTCAGCAGGGTATGGATCTGGCAGACTGGGGTTCCCATCCCAGCCTCACTCCAACTTGTCTTCAGACCTTGAGCAGGTGGCTTCAACAATCTGAGACTCAGTTTTCTCATATGGGAATAATAATGATACCTAAGACTCAACACTATTTAGGATTCCATGAGATAAAATACATAGAGTTTAGAACCTAATTTAGAACCCTGGTTCTGTCAAGGAACAGGTTGTATGACTTTGAGCTAGCCTCCATTTCCCTGCCAGAGAAATGGTGACAACTCTTGCTACCCTGGGATGTTGAAATAGCCCAAACAGAGCAGATGGCCTCTAGAGGATGCTCCTGCCAGTGGGCTCCCCTCTTTTGCACCCACCATGGGTTCCCACGCTGCCTGGCTCCAGCCAGCCTGGGTTGTCAAGAAGGGATTTGCGGCCCAGAGCCAGGCTCAGCTGGGTCTGCACAGAAGCTGCCTTGTCCAGGTGGGGACCCGAGGCCACTGCCAGGTCGCGCAGTCACGTTGCTCTGAGGCTGCGGTGCCAACACTCCCTGCCTACCCCCTGTACCCCCGCCAGACCTGGGCCTGCTTCAAGGGCCGGCGCCAGATTTCCTGGCCTGGCGCCCAGTGCCCTGCAGGCTGTTTCGGTCGCGTGGCTGGTGTGGAAACTGCTGGGCCTTTGAGGGTGTGCAGTTTCTGCCCCAGCTCCCGGGGGTGGAGCTAGAGAGGGCCCTGCACACTCCCCATCCACCCACTCCTGCCTCACCCACCTGCAGGCAGATGAAGCCCACCCCACAAGCTGGACCCCTGCCCCTCCTCCCAAAAGGCGCAGGCCTGGCCTCCTACCCAGCCTCATCCCATGCATCCTGGTGGACACCCACAGACTTCTCCAGAGAAACCCTTGGACCCTGGGAGATCTCTTAGAATGAGCTCAACTGAGGAAGGGTAGGGCCCAGGGAGACCTGGAAGAGTCTGTTCCCAGAGCTGGGACAGCTCTGGTCAGGTTGTATAGATCCAACCAAGCCTATCCAGGTATATGTGATCCAGGTGTGGGGATCTTCTCTCAGTATTCAGAGTCTGGATGTTGAGACCCTCTCTGGGTCTCATCTGGATGTTAGGATCTTTGCTGAGTTTCTGGATCAAGTTGTAGGGCTGTTTACAATGGAAGACTGTCCAGGTGTATCTGTCCCAGGGGATATTTTCTTGGAGTTCAGAATCCAGGTGCTGTGTTCTACTATGGGTACCCTAAGTCAGATTCTTGGGTCTCTCTCTGGTGTGGGTGTTGGAAGCCCATTGGGTGTATCTGGTACAGTGCTGGGATCTTCTCTGGGTGCCAGGGTGTGGGCCTTGGGACCTGCTCTGGTGAATCAGGTCCAGGTGTTAGCAGCCAGATGTTAGCAGATTGTTTGGGGCTTCTGTTGCCCTAGACCCTCCCACTAGCCTGAAGGCAGACATTGCTGTAAAGCCCTTTCTCCAGCTCACCAGATCCCTTATGGGACTAGCAAAGGGAGGGCTCACAGCAGCCCAACTTGTTGCCCCTCTTTAAAACCTGGGACTTGGGGACAGACCCTAGACTCAGATGGGTAATTGGCCATCACCTCACTCTGGCCCAAGGCAAGCCCTTCCCTTCTCTAACCTCAGTTTCTTTCACCAATAAAATGGAAGCATTGGAACTGGGTATTCTTCAAGACCTCCTATACCACCCACCTCCTGGACTTCTCCTCCCCTACACACACACACACACACAAACACACACACACACATACATACACAGGACTCATTTCAGCCTCCTCATTTTGCCCACATTGCTCTCTCTGCCTAAAATACCCTCATCTCTCCTTTGCCTCTCCAGACTCTGTCAGTCTTTCAAGTTCTTCCCTTCTAGAAAACCTTCCCTGCTACCCTCTTCCTTTGCAGGCCCAGGTTTTGACCCCTTCCTGCCCTAAGACAAGACCACAGGCAGCCAGAGGTCCAGTCTGACTCTTCTGGTTCTTTTTTTTTTCTTCTGGTTCTTTCCATCAGCTGGGAGCTCTCTGAGGGCAGGGCCCTGTCTGCTCTTGGCTCCCACTCCAAGGCCTTATTCTAGATAAGCATGGGACTGGCTAGAGCACAGGGTCCCATGTTCACCACCATCTCAGGCTGGCAGTTGACCCTTTAAGAAGAAAAAGAATCTATTTAGTCTCTAATACCCTGGGTTGGGCCCTGGGATGAGGGAGGGGCTAGCACCAAGCGGATTTGGGAGCCTGTCTCCTGCCCACACCAATCCTCCTTTCCAGGCCGCTTCACCCATGTGATGGCCAGTTTGGAGCACAAGGGACCCCTCAGGACTAGGTGGGTCCAGGCAGGTAGCAGGGAGACTGCCTAATTCTGCCTTTTCTGAGTGGCTGTGTACCTAGCCCAGCCAGAGACCAGAAACCACAGAGGGCAGGGCTGATCTAGAACAGTTACCTTTTCCTCTGATCCCAACCTGCACACTCAAGTGCATGATCATGAGTTTTCATATGTGCACACACACACAGAGTCATATATAGTCACACACAAAGTACATTCACTTATACTCATTCACGCACAATCCTTACACTCATATATACATTTACACACATACACACTCATGTTCCCTTAATCCCAACTCACATGTACCCACCCTTCTGATACAGAAGAGAGAAATCAACTCTGTCACATTGATCAGGGACCCTGCCCAGCTAAGGCTGGACCCTAAGGTGGGAGTTATACACTGAGACTTTAAGAGGGGGTGCGAGGGACGGATGTGGCTCAAATGGTTGGGTGGCGTCTGTCTCCCATATGGAGGGACCTGGGTTCAATCCCTGGGACCTCCTGGTAAAAAAAAAAAAAAAAAAAAGAGGGGGTGTGCTGCAGCCAGCATGGCATTGCGTGGGTGCACCTTGGCATTGCTCTTGACAGCCCTGGAGTATGCGCTCTGCCAGCAGCTCCCCACAGGCCCAGGCAACTTGCCCCACCTTGCCCTGGCCAAACCCAGTTGGTAGCCCCAGAAAGTGCCAAGTCATGGGCCAGGGGTGGCCGGGCCAGGCCGGCAGCTGGGCTGGTCCCTGCTTGTTCATTGGGATTTGTCTTCTGATTGGAGCCCCGTTGGGAACTCTACTCCTCAATGGGCCAGACCTTGAGTCATGGGGCCTCTTCCCGCGCCCAGTGAAGATGAGGATTGAGGTGCCAGGATTTGGAGACCATGCACCAGAGCTCCCTCATTTGGTATTTACCAAATTTGGTGAGGCAACAAACTCGGGCTTCTGAATGACATTTTAAGATAGTACCACATAAACCTTTCTCAGTGACTGAAACGCTTTGTACATATCAGATACAAATTAGTCTTAAACCTAGCCAGTGAATGGTGTCAGCTATCAAAATTCTCTGACAGATGCTCTAAGCTGGGCAGTCCAGACACATGAACAACTAATTACTGTGCAGGCGACAGGGCTATAACACAGAGACATACAGGGTGTGGCAGAAGCACAGAGCAGGGAGCAGGGGCTCCCTGGGACTTGGGTGGTGCCGAGAAGTTCACCAGGAAGCTTTCCAGGCAGAGGAAAATTGTGTTTCAGAGAACAGAGCAACTTAAATGTTGGCTGAAGTAGAGAGTGAACTGGAGGTACAGGAGATGAGGCCAATTGGAGTTAGCTGTTCAACAAGCACTTACAGGTACCTATTGTGTGCTAGGCTATGACACATAAAATACACCAGCCTCGCTTTCAAGGCGCTCAGGTCCAAGAGTTACAAATTCAAGGGCTTTCAAGTGCCAAACCAGGCAGGTGGTATAGATGAGTGAAACCGGAGGGGATGAAATGATAGAGAGTGGTGGGCCTTGTGTTTTACAGGAAAGTCCACGCTCATCTAAAGCATTTATGCCCAAGAATATTTGTCAATCCTGCAGTAGCCAAAAGAACTTAATTGTGGTCTAGGTTCAGATAAGAAACTCTGAATTTGAAAGCCCTGGTTCTGGACCCCAGAACTTGGACTCTAGAATCTGGAAGAAGCCCTGCTTGTAGAATTAAGGAGGCTTGACCCTGTAGGTGGGTAGCATGGTAGTTAGGTGTTCATGTACCAATTAGAACCCATGGGAGGTTCTTCCCCCAAACGGGCATTCATCAAAGGCACCTCCAGTGAGAGAGCTCTGACAACGTGATTGGCAGACATCACAGGGCTGTGTGTGTGGTGCCCAAGATCCTGAAGACAGGGATGACTTTCTGTTTTGCCCCATCACAACCATTTCCTGGCAAGGTCCAATCTGCCCTCACACAACTCTTCATCCTCACCCTTCTTGTACCCTAGACCCGAAATCCTCCTTTTTCTACCCACATCTTGGATAAAACAACCAAATAGATTGCCTCCCTGATTCCTCTCTCTGCCACAAAGCCACTGCAAAAGGACACACACATACACATCTCTCCGGGGGACAATGAGGAGTGGTTCCGTCTGCCTACATTCCCTGGTCTGCCTCACAAAGCCCTTCTGGGTTGTGGGTGCTAGGGAAGCAGTCTCCATTTGGCACACGTGGGTGCCTCAGGAGGATGGGTTTACATGGGCAGAGGAAGAGGTCACCAAATAAACAGGGGTGGGGAGCCCTGGGGTTCAGATGGAGCGCTCCCATTGCACAGGATGGGGGGCAGTCCTTGCCAGGCATCCAGGACAGCCTTCTCCTCTCCCCAGCACAGACCCCAGATGCTCGGCTATGGAGCCTGGGAGCTGCCCTGGACACAGACCAGCATCCCCTTCCCACCCGTCAGCTGCAGCAGTCTTCTTCCTGGGAGCCTCATTAAATTGTTCTGCCCCACTGGTCCCAGGCTCAGGCTACCTTTGATGTGTGCCTGTCTAACTTCTGAGGCCAAGGCCAGGCCCCTCACAGCAGGCCAGGCTGGTGGGCTCTGACAACTTCCTCCAAAGCAGGGGCACCGAGGCCCTTGCTCACACCCTCACAGATACATGCTCAGGCCAGTGCACAGCCAAAGATTCCCACACTCGCATGCAACACTCTCATACACACACATACACACTCACCTAGTCCTGCAAAGACACATGGAACCTCACAATGTAGCACACAGACATGTGCACCCTGGCAAACTCACATGCACTCAAACACACCTACCCGCACACATTCATGCACACACATGCACATGCCCATATACAACACACACAGCACATACACCCTAACTCACTCTCTTGGTCTCACACTCACACCATGGGACTGGGATCTCAGATGGAGCCACCTGTTGCCTTCCTCTTTGCTCCCCAGCTGGCATTCAAGGTCGTCTGCAGAGTCACTCCTGACCTCCTCACCTTCCTCATCTCTTTGAGGTAGGACAGCACTGTGATTACGAACCCAAGCAAACTGACTTCAGTTCTTGGGTACCCGCATTTATAAACTGTATGAGTGGACACATTACTTAACCTCTCTGGGCCTCCCTTTCCCTTCCTGTAGAATGGGAATGATAACAGTACCTTCACAGGGTTGTTGTATGGTTTAAAGGAGTCCCTGTACTTAAATACTTGGAACAGTGCCTGACAAATAATGGCTCAACAGAGGCTGTTGTCTCTTGCCTCTTCTCTGTCATACCTCTGTGTCAGCAATAACAGAATCATTAAGTTTCCTAAAAATGCCATGCTGCTACATGCTTCTGACCCTTTGTATGTGGTGTTCCCTCCACTTGGAACATCTCTTTCCCGCTTCTTTTTCACCCTATCTACCTGGTGAGCTCTTACTCATTTTTTAACGCACTGTTTGGTTGGCTCTGCCTGTGAGAAACCTTCCTCAACCCCACCCACTAACAGAAATGACCACTGACTCCTTTGTGTCCCACTCCTTGTCCTTGTGGAAAACTGAGGCTCCTGAGATAAAGGAGCTCAAGAGACTTGCTTAAAGTTATTCAACTCTGGATAATAATAACAGAAAACATCTTTTGCAGGCGCACTCTGACAGACTGTCTTCAAGCATTTTTACATGCCTACCTCATCTGATTCTCACAACAGCCTATGAGCAGACAACCATTATCCCCATCTCGCAAGTGCTGAACCCAGACCCAGAGTCACACAGTTAATATGTGGGAGACCTGGAATTGAGTTAGGCAGTCTGGCTCCAGAGTTTACTCTCTTCTCAGACTTTACTGTCGTTTGCATAATAGCTGGGAATAAAGCAATCATGTGTAATGGAGTCTGAGAGGGTAGGCAGCTTGATCCCCTGTCATCTGCGGAGCCTGGTTTCCTGCCAGGTCAAATGGGGTCTGGAAATGAGGTCTGGAACACACAGAGCCAGTCACTGGCCCTGCCAGGGCCCCATGGTCTGATTAGGTCCTCCCAAAAGGCCCCTAAGCCTGCGGAGGTAGGAGAGGTTGCCTCCCGCCCCCTTTCCCAGCCAGAGCTGAGTGAGCTAATCCCGAGGGCCAGGGGCACATTAGTCTGGGAGAATCAGTCTCAGCCTGCGCTGCTGAGTCAGCAGGAAGTACAGACCTTGCTCTGCAAGCTACGTGAGCCCCTGCAGGGCCCTCTTGCCCCCCTCCCCTAGTGTGGGCCCCACCAACAGCATATACTCATGGGCTTCCTTTGCACAGACCTGACCCTGGAGCACTCCTCAGCTCAGCTCCCCTGAGTCTCCCTCCTTTCCTCTTTCCCTGCAACAGAACTCTTTCTCAGCACCATCCCCACAGACCCCAGAAAGCACAGCCATCTCCTCCTGCAAAGAGAACTGACCCTCTCCAGGATTGCCACAAGTGGGAAGGAATGCTTTGAGGGAATGTGGTGATCCAGTTTCCCCACATCCAGTACCTTGTCAGCTCCAGAGAAGACAGCATGTGGACAGCTCATACAATCTAGGGGCCAGGCTGGCACCACTATCAGTGCAATTACCACCATCCTGGCCATCATCCCTGTTACCACCATTAGCATCCCACCACCACCCTGAGTGTTACATTCTCACTGAACCACCACCACTCTCACCACTGCCACGAGCCACGAGAGCAAGGCTGTGTTCGTGTTCACCACAGAGACCAGCACCCACACACCACCACTTCCATCACTAACCAAGACAGGCAGGAATCACCAATAACATCAAAGCCACCAAGACCACCATCAGCAGATCGACACTGAGCATCATTAGTGTCATTTGACCAACAACACCTCCACCATCCTTATACCAACCCCACCATCACTGTCACCAGCCGAGTGTCATTTTACCACCAAAATACAGCCATGATCTGCAACACCATCACCATCATCACCTTTACCACCATCACCAATACACACACATCATCATGCCCACCACCAGCACTGTCACCATTACCACTACTGCCATCATTACCTCCTTCATTATCATAACTATAATTAATCAACACCACTAGACCTGACACCACCACCACCACCATCAGTATCACTACCACCATCGCTGTCAATAATACCAAAGTCACCGTAACTACAGCCAACACCACCACACAAGGTATTGCCAACACTGGCACCACCATCACTTTAACCAACACATGGTTGTCACCAATACTGCCACCACCATAAACACTCCATCCTTGCCGACACTGTCACATTCATCATCACCTTACCTCTTTATTAGGATGAGAAACTTTCACTGTTCACCTGTGCTTATTTCTATGCTAGGCAGAATGTGAAAATAACAGATGGAGAAAAGCAAAGTTCTTTCAACTTGTTGTTCTGACTATACAATGATATACCCACTCACTTTCCATTAATGCCCACCTTTGAAAGATGTAATTGTTTCACTAAATTGGTCCATTTTGCGATTCATGGATGCACAGTCATGCATCCATGAAAAACACGAGATGATCACATCATCACAAGGTCACATCAAACACAAGGTCACGTACCCTGTGTGCCCCTCCCCTGTAGACTTATTTCCCCTCCAATGTAGATTTTCTTCCCTTTAACCTCCTCTAAAGCAGAAGAATATGTGGAAAGAGCACTGATGTGAGAGTCAGAGACCTGAATTGTAGCCTTGTTCCACCATAACTCTCTGTGTGGCCTTGGAAAACTCACTTCCTTTTCTCTACCTCAGTTTCCCCACATGACTCTAGTGTTTTATAGTTTTTTTGAACTGAGACACTCCAAGGACAAGTCTGAACCTTTTTCCAGAAGGTCTCTTCAAGTGGAAAAATGGAGAATGTCAAGACATCTTCAGTTCTACCATCCCATCAGACTTGACTCCCTTGGTCAGTGTGGTATCCTGGGATCTCCAGGGAGACCTCCTCGAGCCCGGAGATGCTGCTGCCTGGGCAGAAAGGGGTCTGAAGGGTTAAGCAGGTCAGGGCTGTGCGTGAGCAAGTATCTCAGATGAAAGACTGGTCCAAGAGAGAACACCATGTGGCTGTTGTGGTTGGCAGGCCTGGGGTGGTGGGACCAGGCTGAGTCCCTAAGGAAACCCCCTCCTGGTCTCACCAGAACAAAGTGGTGTTTTACGAAAACGCTATTGTTCTTGGGCAAGTCTTTCCCATCTCAACATAAACCAGGAAGCAGTGCTTCCTTTCCTTGGGCGAGACCCCAAGGTCCCCCCACTGGTGGGAGGGGCGGGAGAGAAGAACAGAGTTTTTTCTGTCTGAAACGATCTGCCACAAAGCTCAGACTGGAGAGCAGCAGCCCCTGCCTGGCTGTATCCAAGGCTCCCCAACGCTCTTATGGGGGTGGAAGGTGGGGAGGGTCCTCATTGCACAAGTAGAAGAAACAGAGGGTCTTGGAAGAAAGTTCACCTAGTTCAGTCTTTTGCCTCCAAACAGGACTTTGTAGCCTGTGCCACACTATGAAAGGGATATCACTGCCAACCAGTCTTCCCTCATCCACAAGCTTTGTTCTGTCCCACAAACATGGCAACCTGTTTCCTGCCCACAGGCCTTTGCACTTGCTGTTCTCTCTGTGGGGAACTCTCTTCTGCCTTCACATTCTGGCTCCTTCTCATCATTTTGGACTCTACTCTAACCTCAGTGAAGCATTAACTATTTAATTATTTGTTCAGTGTCTGTTGCTGTATTCCAAGCAGCTAGCACGGGATGCTCCCCACTGTGTGTGAATGTGTGTGTCCATGTGTGTGTGTGTCTGTGTATATATATGGTTTTTTTTTTTCTTTCATAAAGAAAAGAGGTCATAGCCTTTCATCAAGGGAGTCACTTCCCTTCTCAAGGCCAGAAGATCAGGATCAGAACTGTCTCAGAACTTGGAACACATCTCATCCAACCACTCCATTTTCTTAAAGAGGAAACTGAAAATGGAGAACCTGGAAAGTTCTGGCCTGAGACCCATGGTTGGTCAGTAGAAGAGCTGAGCAAAACTCAAGGTCTCCTGACGCCAAGACTAGCGGACAAGACCTATCACCTAGTTTCTAAGTTTGGAACGACCTTTGTAAATCTTGAGACACAAGACCCAGCACATTCAGGCTCTTGCCACAGCTGTAATTCACCCAGCCCACTCTCTCCACCTCCTGAGAACTGACTCACTAGAGGGCCAAAGAAAGACATGTCTGGTCCCAGCTAAGGAGGTTGGAAGCTCCCTTCTACCACCTCAGCACTTTCCATCCATCACTTTTTCCTACCCAAAAGATACTAAGAAGTATGAAATAACTTCCTGGGGTGTCCCCAGTGGGCCAAGGAAGCTAGAGTTCCAGCTTTCTAACCCTTCAAACTCTTTTTTTCTTGCAATTATCAGATTCCATATGTTTGCTTTTGTTTCTGCAGCTTTTGCTTAGACCAGAAAGTCTCCTTTCCCTTAAATATTTGTGGGCAAATAAATAGAGAAGAGATATGAATACCTTCTCACAGGTTGTTGCAAGGATTATTTGATGCTGCCTCTAGCACTAGAAGATGGTTAATTAATGCTGATCCCTTTGAAAAGTTGAAAGTGCCTTGCAAATACAAGATACTGTTACTTCCTAGGCAAGGAACATTTATGAAAACCTTTCCTTCACAAATAGATACGCTGAGGAAAGAAGGCAAAGTCCCTTTTAAGAATTAAAAGTAAGTTTCCTGAGGTTGACTATCTGCTCCAAGGGCCAGGATGAAATTGCTTATCGTTTGTCTATTCATTACAAAATAATTTCTACACCCAGGTAGAACATTAAGAAAGCAAAGGAATTGGAAATGAACAGGTAAACAAGCAGAGTTGATCCAAAAAGAGAAAAAGACCCATCAAGAGGGGTCTGGCTGCATTCTTTTGTGACTTCTTGTTTATCTCATCCCTGACTGGGGTACAGAACATAAAGATGGATTTTGTCTTCCCAGGCAGGAGCAAGATAGGGAAACGATAAAATTCCAGCCTAAGAAATTAAGATAAGCAGATAGTTAAGGGATTAAAACCATCCTGGGTGGGGGGAGGCGATGGGGGGAGAAGTGGCCTCTATTCCCAGCTCTGGCAGCTTCTCTGAAACCCCAAAACAGTGGACACAATGCCCAGGAAATTTCTCATGCTGGGAAGGGAGAAGTGATGAATTCCAGTTAGTAAATCCAATCCTCAAGTAAGAGGGGCTTAATAACCCTTGAATTCCCATGGAGAGACAATTTAACCTGGGTGGGAGTTTGCAATCACAAAAGTATGCAAGTTCTTTCAAATCAAATTAAACTTGATGGTGTATCCCTTCTTACTGATTCCATTATTATTGGGAGAATTCTCCCTTCCCTAAAGAGGCACAAGAATCTGGAAGGTTCTTGTGCCCAGAAAAACATGGGACAGACCCTTTTAGCTCTTTGCTACTCAAACTATGGTACCTGGACCAGCAACATTGGCATCCCTGGGGAGCTTGTTAGCAATGCAAAGTCTCAGATGCCCATCCCAGGCTAGCTAAATCAGGATGCACATTTTAAGGAGATTCCCAGGTGATTTGTGTGCACACCAATGTTTGAGAAACACTGTAGACTTCACTCCAGGAGGGTCCTCTCTAAATTCCAAATCCCACCCCCCCCACACCCCCACTCCCACACACACCCCCACACCCCCGCCCGAGGCAGGCAGCGCTAGGGCTTTGGTGGATCAGAGGAGGCTGGGTGCCCGGGGCCTGCCCTCCGTAAGGGACACCACGCAGCCACTGCCTCTGGGAACCCCCCAGTTGTTCCCAGGATCTCCTCCACCTGCTCCCCTCCAGTTCTTTCCTTCCTCCCCTTCTCTCAGCACAGTCTCCTCAATAAACTCTGGCTTTCAGTCAAAAGCCTGAAAGGCCGGTTGTCTTCTAGTATCAGCAGGGCCTCACCAACACCCCTGAGGCGAGGGAGCACAAAGGCACCACTCTGCTCAGAAGGGAGGATGGGGAGGGGGGTTAGTGGGAGAACAAAAAACACCAACCCAAAATAACATCTCAATCCATTATCCTGCCACACTTGTAATTCTTTAACTCTTAATTATATTTGGATTTAAGAGTACAAAACAAAGGCAAGAGACTTATGCTGTAATTTTAGTGGACTTGTTCTCATAGGGAAAAAAAATGAGTCCCAGAATCCTAGAAATGATTGCTTCTGAGACTTATGGGGATTTAATGAGCTCCTAGCTTGGGGATTAATTTTTTTTCTGTTAGCAACAGTGGAGCATGTTTGGGTTTTTTTTTTTTTTTTCTTCCAAAATAAACCACATGGAGAACCACAAGGTATAGCGATGTATAGAACAGAAATGAAGGTGTTACAGTTGTAAGATGGTGGTACAGAACCCCAACTACATGGTCTCCTCTGCACCCCCATAGCAGCCCCTGTGGTGGTCCCAGGAGACTGCAAGAGTCAGTAGACTATGCTGTGGATAACCAACCTCAGCTGACGCCCACCCAATCCCACACTTCCAGAGAGAAGTCTCACAGAGCAGCCAGACCCACCCACCAGAGGCCAGTGGGGATGGGAACACTTACAGCCTAATCATGACCCCCAATTTTTCCCCCTGCTACTTTCACCCTGAAGTCCCAGTTCTGCCTTTGGGACTGCTAGGAATACATCTGTCTCCTCTTTCACATGATTTATAGAACATTCATTTCCCTTGCTGGAGTCCCTTTTCAGGTGAAACAGGAACTTAACCATTTGATAAATGGGTAAATAAATGAAGAAATTATCAAATGAATGAGTAGATAGGAGGGGGAAGAGGAAGGAAGAGAAGGAACAAGTGAATGAAATGTCCTGGTAACTCTCTTCTGGACATCCTCTAGCTTGAAAATGGTCCTCTTAAAATGTGGCATGTGTAAGAAAATTGTAGCATTTGAATCTGAACACAATACTCAAGATAAACCTTAACACAGTGTTACTCAAACGGTGGGTGGTTACCCATGGGTGTAATAAAAGCAATTTAATGGCTCTCAATCGGTATCTGATATAATGAAAGAATGAACAAAATAGAATGGAATGACATAGAATAGACCATAGTCCATTAACCATTACTAAGGTTAAGGATTATTTGAAGAGCTTTCTGTTTTTCAGTTATGCATACATATGTATGTATATATGTATGAATGTATATACTGGGTAAATGTAAATGTGTAAAATGTATTTCTTACTTTGGGTCACAGGTCAAAAATGAAAGCCAATGCTCTAACCCCAGGAATTAGAAACCGTTATTATCCCCATTTTTTCAGATGAAGAAAATGAAGCACAGATAAATGAAGTCATTTGCCAAGGTCCCCCAACTAGTAAATGGCAGAGCTGGAACTGGAATGGGGTGTCCTACTCCAAAGCCTGAACTTTGAACCTCCCCACTCCGTGGTCTCTGGAATACAAAAGGCTGTGTCATGCAGGCAGGTGGAGAGTGCAGGACCAACCTGGGGACCACGTAGGATCCAGCAGGGTTTTCCTCTACTCATGAGACACACACTAGGATGGGAATTCTTCTGTGCCCAGCCTCACGGCCAGACATGTACTATTGAGCATGGTGGAAAACCACACTGCCTGGTGCCCTGGGTCAGAAAGGAGGCAGAGCCCACCCAACAAAACCAATCACTTCCTTCTACCTGGGCAGAAGAGGCCCATGAGAAAGCTATACTACCTTAAGATCTGATCCATATTTCTCTGTTTACCCTCAAAGATACATGTGAACAACATTTCAAAAGTCTCCCATCATGAAGCTGGTGGTGCCTGACAAAGAAATCAGCCCCTCTTTAATCCACAGACCTTCATATCATGTATTTTAAGAGATTCTTGATGTTTTATTCCCCTGGACAAGCTCAGTAACCTTTGATGGATTCTAACTGTTTCATTGGACAAATACTACGTTATCATTTGATATGTCCACCTGCTTGGGTATCTTAGCTTCCTCACTTGAGTGTTTCAAGGCCCCTCTTCCAGTGCTGACCTCAAAGTAAATTCTGGCAGCACTCTTGGATCTATTCAACCCCAAAAGAAGTGTATAATCTTGATATGTGAGGAGCTGGGGTGTGGAGGATCCCAGGCCTTGGCCAGTGAGCTCTCTCCTATCTTCCTCAATATAGCTCTTATAAACAGCAAAGTCTTGGTTTTAAATTCTGAGTAGATGGTCCTTTTCCCACAACATGTTCTGATCACCTTTACTACAAGAGAAATCTGGGAAGCTAGGCATGCCTTGCCCTAAATACATCCATCCTGTCTGCCAATAATCCCCACTTAGAAAAGAAACTTCTGGAATTTTGCCTCGCATTATCATTAAGCTCATTGCTCCATACTTTTCCCATGCTCAAATTTAGCCAGATTTTTTCTGGCTTTGTCTACTAGTACCTCTCAACTCCCCCAAAAAGACCCTTGGAATCTCAGCCATCTCTGGCTGAGGGGCCTGGAATGGAGCACAGGCAGTTGGGGGCAGCCAGGCCCAGCCTGGTCTTCGGTTTCCTGTTAGATAAAAAGTTTCTAGGGGAGCAGCTGTGGCTCAATCAGTGGGGCTCCCATTTACCATATGGGGGGCCCCGGGTTCGGTTCCCGGGGCCTCCTGGTGAAGGCAGGCCCGCCCGCACGGCGTGGTTGGCTGACCCAGGGAGCACAAGCAGCAAGGGGGAGATAAATGAATAAATAAATAAAATCTTAAAAAAAAAAAGTTTCTATTTCTCTGACTTTCTTCATGATAAAGAAAGCAGTGTCCTTTGGGTTCTGTTCTGTTGTCTATAAACATTAAGTCGTGTTCTCTATTTTTCATCTCTTGCTTTAGATGGAGTTCAGAAGTTCTCATCCACCTTCTTTGGGTCTCAATGTTTCAGGGATGTGAGACTTAGGGACACCTAGGAAGGGTTTACCTTTTCCACGCTTGGTATCTAAAACCCAGGTTCTGGGACAGGATTCTGAGAAGCCAGAACAAGGGAGGGGTAGTAGGCAAGGCAGGAGGTCTGGCCAATGTATGGTCTGTTGCACAGGAGGGCCCAAAGCAGAGCCATCAGTCATTGCCAGGGGGAGATGCAGATCTGTATCAAAGGAAGCACATGAGCTTTGAAGTCAGACAGACCTGGATGGGGAGTTCTGGATAAACAATCCCTCGCTCTCAGGGTTCCTGGGAGAAGAAAATGAGATTACATTTGTTAACCATCAGTGTCTGGCATGTAGTAAGGTAAGGATTTAACATATCATGGCTGTGAATGTTATCATTACTTTTGCTATTATCCAAAGACCTCTCCCGTAATCTCACATTTTCCAGGGAGACTGCAGGGCCTGCCCATGATTTCCCTGCCCCCAGGAGCTCCTAAAACCACCTAATCCAGCACATAACGCCCACAAGCCGGGGCAGGCTGACATTCATTGCGGCCCCAGCTTCCCAGGTAACCTGGTTATGAGTCAGGCAGGCTTCTCACAGATGTGGGCAGTGACTCCACCCAGCCCTACCTATGTAGAGGAGGAGCCCTGGGTTTACAGAGAGGTGGGCTAGAGTCCAACTACAGCCCTGCCGCCTGACTTCTGCTGAGCCTCAGTTGGCTCACCTCTTAAATGGGAATAATATCAGAGTCTGCCTTATTGGGTGGTTCTGAAGCTTATTGGGACCTGGTATGAAGAAGAGACTCAAGGAAGTTTGCTAAATTTCAACTCAGATGCCCAATGTCAAACCTCCTTCTGAGAACAAAAGGAGACAGGTATTCAGAGGGAAGGTAGGTGGTCACAGAAATTGAGACTTTTCTTCAACAATGCTCCTTGGCAGTACCTAGCAGAGAATCCTTCCCTGCAGGATTTTGGTTAGGCATTTGGTATGGAGGGGGAGCAGGGAGAGAAATCTGAGAGATGGGAAAGATGTGGCCTTTTCAGTCCCATCTGACAGAGGAGAACTGAAGAGCAGGTACCAAAGCCCCATCAGCAGTCAGTGCTCTGCACTGAGAGCCCTAAAGCCAGAGGCCTTTCAACCCCAGAGGCTGCTAAGGAGGAAGGGATTGGTCTTCTAACGGGGCCTGTGAATAACCCTCTCAGTATCCCCATCCATCAAACAGGACACTGAGAACCCAGGATTACCTAGTGTGACCTCAGCTTCCGGAAGTTGCTTATGCTGCTGTGAGCAACCAGTACTGCCACCAGTCCTCCATTCTGTACGTCCATGCAGTGGGGGAACAGGAAACCACTGAGCAGGAAGATTTTAGGAATCCTCCTCAAACCACTTGCTGATCCCTTAGGGCTCCAAAGAGCAGCCTGGTGCAGGGGAAAGTGTTATAGAGGCAATTAAGTGTGACTTCAAGTCCCAACTTCACCACTTGAATTTCTCTGTGACCCTGGGAAAATCATTTCGCCTCTCTGAGCCTCAGGTTCTTCCTTTGTGAAAAGTGGATCATTATGTTTTCTTCCCAGGTCAATAAATGAGCTGTATTTGTCTGTTTGTGTCCTGAGTTCACAGCACAGCACCAAATACAGAGCTACTATTTGTTGAATGAACAAATGAATAACTCAAGCTATGATTTATTGAGCGCTCCCTATGGGCCAGGACTGTAGGAAGCAGTCTCCATGCATTCTTTCATTGAATTATCACAGTAACCCTTAGCAGCAGCAGGTCTATTAATACCCCCATTTTATTGATGAGGAAACTGAGGCACAGAGAGGCAAAATCACTTACTCAAGTCCATAGAGACAGTAAGTGGTAGAATGAGGACTGAAATCTAAGTCCCCATAACTCCAGACCTGGAGCTGTGAGTGAAGCCCAGAGCTGTGATGGAGCCCAGAGGGAGCTCCATCTCCCTCCAGGGAGCCCCTGATGTGTGGTATCAGCAGCCCAGTAGAGCCAGCTTCCTAGGACAGGGCTTCCAAGATTGTCAGCTACCATTTACAGAGTGTCCACAATGTACTAGACATTTTACATTCAGCATCTCATTTAATCCTCTCAACACTGCAGGGGGAGGTATTAACCCTCCCATTTTACAGATGTGGAAAGAGGTTTAGAGAGGTGAAGACACTCACGCAGGTTTATGCAGGTAGGAAGTAGCAGAACTAGAATTTAAACTTTTTGTCAGTTTGGGTCCTCCGGGAAGCAAGAACTGAGACAGAATTGGGAGTACCAAAGGTTCATTGGGGGTAATGCCTATGAAAGACAAAGAGAGCAGAAACAGAATCAGGCCGGGAAAGCCTTCAAAGTGTGATGCAAGAGTCAATTGGGGGGCGGATGTGGCTCAAATGGCTGGGCATCTGTCTGCCATATGGAGGGACCTGGGTTCGATCCCCAGGACCAAACAGCAAATGGGGAAGGAGGGGCTTAAAATGGATAAAGTAAATAAAGTAAATAAATAAATCTTAAAAAAAAAAAAAAAAAAGAGTCAATTGGGGGAAGCGGATGTGGCTCAAGCAACTGGGCTCTCGTCTACGGTATAGGAGGTCCAGGGTTCAATTCCTGGGGCCTCCTGGTGAAAAGTGAGCTGGCCCATGCAGAGAGCTGGTGCAGCAAGATGACGCAACAAAAAGAGACACAGAAAAGAGACAATAAGAGATGCAGCTGAGGTAGCGCAAGAGATTGAATGCCTCTCTCCACTCTAGATGGTCCCAGGATAGGTTCTCGATGCTTCCTAAAGAGAAGACAAACAGACACAGAAGAACTCACAGAGAGCAGACAGCAAGCACAAAACAACGGTGTGTGTGTGTGTGTAATAAATAAATAAATAAATCTTTAATTAAAAAAAAAAAAGAGTCAATTGGGGGAGTGGATGTAGCTCAAGTGGTTGAGCACCTGCTTCCAAAGTTCATTCTCCAGTACCTTCTTAAAAAAAAAAAAGTCAATTGGCCATAGATGTTTGGATCTATTTCTGAACTTACAAATTCTACTCAATTGGTCTATATGTCTATCCTTATGCCAATATCACACTTTTTTTTATTACAGTAGCTTCGTAATAAATCGGGAATTGTAAGTCCTCCAACTTTGCTCCACTTTTTCAGGTTGTTTTGGCTATTCAGAGCCCTTGCAATTCCATGTGCATTTGAAGATTAGCTTTTCCATTTCTGTAAAAAATGCTGCTAGAATTTAGATAGAGATTGCATTGAATCTGTAGATCACTTTGGGTAATATTGACATATTAACTACATTAAGTCTTCCAATCCATGAACATGGGAATACCTTGTCATTTATTTAGGTCTTCTTTAATTTCTTTCAGCAATGTTTTGTAGTTTAAATTTATTCCTGGATATTTTATTATTTTAGATGGTATTCTAAATGGAATTGTTTTCTTAATTTCCTCTTTGGTTTGTTCATTGCTAATGTATAGAAAGACAATTGAATTTTTAATTTTTGTATTTTTATTTATAAAATAACCTTATACATGGGAGGCAGTCACTCCATCACTGAGCTACATCTGCACCCCCAAGAAAACTGACTTTTGCATGTTGATCATGTACCATGCAACTTAGCTAAATTTGTTTATTAGCTCTAGTAGTTTTCTTGTGGGTTCTTTTGGATTTTCTATATATAGGATCATGTCTGCAAATAGAGACAACGATGAGGATTAAATGTGGATACTTTCCATTGTGGATACCTCTTTTTTTTCCTACTTGCTCTGCTAGAACTTTTAGACAATATTGAATGGCAGTGGTGAAAATTCGCATCCTTGTCTTGTTCCTGACCTTAGGAGAAAAGCTTTCAGTCTTTCCTGTTGAATATCATGTGAGCTGTGGGTTTTTCATATATACCCTTTATCATGTATGATGTTACTAGTTTTCTGAGTGTTTTAATGATGAAAGGGTGTTGAATTTTGTCAAATGCTTTTTCTGCCTCTATTGAGGCACGTGGTTTTTTTCCCCCTTTGTTCTATTTAGATGGTGTATTACACTGATTGGTTTCAATATGTTGAACTACCCTTGCATTCCTGGGATAAATCCCACCTGTCATGATGTATATATAGCCTTTTTAATATGCTATTGGATTCAGTTTGTTAGTGTTTTGTTAAGGATTTTCACATCAATATTCATAAGGGTAATTGGTCTATAATTTTCTTTTCTTGTGATGTCTTTTATCTGACTTTTGGTATCAAAGTAATGCTTGTCTCATAGAATAAATTAGGAAGTGTTCCATCCTCTTGAATTTTTTGGAAGAATTTGAGAAGGATTGGTGTTAATTCTTCTTTAAATGTTTGGTAGAATTCACCGTGATGTCATCTGGTCCTGGACTTTTCTTTGATGGGAGATTTTTTATTTTTTATTTAATCTCTGTACTTATTCTAGGTCTGTTGAGATTTTCTATTTCTCCTTTTTTTTTTTTTTTTTTTTTTTTAGGTGATACTGGGGATTGAACCCAGGACCTTGCACATGGGAAGTGGGTGCTCAACCAAGGAGCTACATCTGCTCCTCTCTATTTCTTCTTGAGTCACTTTAGGTACTTTGTGTGTTTCTAGGAATTTGTCCTTTTCATCTAGATTATCTGATTTGTTGGCATACAAGTGTTCATAGTATTCTCTCTCTTTTTTTTTAAAGATTTTATTTATTTATTCATTTATCCCCCCCACCCTTACTGCTTGTGCTCTCTGTGTCCATTTGCTGGGCGTTTTTCTGTGTCTGCTTGTCTCCCCTTGTTGGGTCGTCCTGCTGCATCAGCTCACTGCGCCGTGAGGGCGGGCTTGCCTTCACCAGGAGGCCCCAGGAACTGAACCTGGGGCCTCCCATATGGTAAATGGGAGCCCTATCGATTGAGCCACATCCGCTTCCCCAGTATTCTCTTATAATCCTTTTTATTTCTTTAACATCAGTGGCAATGTCTCCCTTTTCATTTCTGATTTTAGCTATTTGCATTTTTTCTTTGTCTAGCTAGAGGTATGTCAATTTTTTTATCTTTTCAAAGAATCAACTTTTAGTTTTATTGATTCTCTCAATTGTTTTTCTATTCTCTGCTTCATTTATCTATAATCTTAATTATTTCCATCCTTCTGTTAACTTTGGGCTTACTTTGTTCTTCTTTCTTCTAGTTCCTAAAGATGTGTAGTTAGGTTATTGATTTGAGAGATTTATTCTTTTTCAATATAGCTATAGATGTCCCTCCAAATATTGCCTTGCCTGCATCTCATAAGTTTTGGTATGTTGTGTTTTCATTTTCATTCATCTCTAAGCATTTTACAACTTCCCTTGTCATTACTTCTTTAACCCATTGATTGTTTGAGTGTGTTGCTTAATTTTTACATGTTTATAAATTTTCCAGTTTCCCTTCTGTTATTGATGTCTATCTTCCTTCCATTGTAGTCAGAGAAGATACTTTGTATGAATTCAATATTTTTAAATTTATTGAAACTTGTCTTGTGGCCTAGCATATCCTAGAGAAAGATCCATGTGCATGTGAGAAGGATGTGTATCCTGCTACTGTTAGATGAAATATTCAAAAGTGTGTATTAGATCTAGCTGGTTTATGGTGTTGGTTAAGTCTCTATTTCCTTGTTGCTTTTCTGTCTAGATGTTCTATCCAGTATTGAAAGTGGTATATTGAAATCTCCAACTCTTATTTTAGAATGTCTATTTCTCCCTTCAATTCTGTCGATATTTGCTTCATATATTTTGGAGCCCTGTTGTTCAGTGCATATATACTTATAATTGTTATATCTTTTTGTTGAGTTGACCCTTTTATCAATATATAATGTCTTTCTTTGTCTCTTGCAAGTTTTTTACTTAAAATTTATTTTGTCTGATATTAGTATATTTACCTCAGTTGTCTTTTGGTTACTAAATGTATGGAATATTTTTTTCATCTCTTCAATTTCAATCTGTTTATGTCTTTGGATCTAAGTTGGGTCTCTTGTAAACAAAATACAGTTACATCATACTTCTTTATCTATTCTGCCAGTTTCTGCCTTGTAATTGGAGAGTTTAATCCATTTACATGTAAGGTAGCTACTGATAAGACAAGAGTTACTTCTGTCATTTAACTAATTGTATTTTGCATGTTTTATACCTCTTTTGTCCCTCCTTTCCTCCATTACAATGTTCTTATTTGGTTAGATTATCTTTTGTAGTGAACCATTTTGAATCACTTTTCATTTTCTTTTGTGTAATTGTTTTGGTTGTTTTTTTGTTTCTTTTTTTAATATTTCCCTCCTGGTTACCATTGAGATTACATTTAACATCCTAAATCTATTACAATTACATTTATATTGGTACCAACTCAACTTCAATAGCCTACACAAGCTCTGTTCTTATATCTCTCCATCCTTCCCCCTTATACTATTCTTGTCACAAATTACATCTTTATATATTATATTCTCAATAACATAAGTTTACAATTATTTTTATGCATTTGTAGTTTTAACAATGTAAGAGGTAAAAAACATTACAGACATAAAAATGCAATAATATTGGTATTTATATTTACCCATATGGTTACCGATACCAGAGGTCTAGATCCAACCCAACTAAAGACAAATAACCAGGAAGCAGCTGTGGCTCAATTGATTGGGCCCCCGTTTTCCATATGCGAGGCCCCAGGTTCAATTCCCGGGGCCTCCTGGTGAAGGCAAGCTGGCCGGCACGGCGTGGTGAGCTGGCTCAGCAAAATGACACAACAAAGGGAGAGAAGCAGACACAGAAAAATGCAAAGCAAAATGGACACAGTGAGCACAAGCAGCAAGGGGGGAGGGGGATAAATAAATAAATCTTTTTTAAAAAATTCAAATAACCTAATTTTAAAACAGGCAAAGCTCTTAAATAGACATTTTATCAAAAAGAATATACAAATGGCCAATAAGAATATGAAAAGATGTTCAACATCATTAGCTATTAGGGAAATGAAAATCAAAACTACAATGAGGGAAGCAGATCTGGCTCAAGCAGTCACCCACCTACCCCATGGAAGGTCCCAAGTTCAGTTCCTGGTGCCTCCTAAAAAGATGAGCAGACATGGAGTACAAAAAACAATGGGCAGGCGGGGGGAGAATGGAATAAATCTTAAAAAAAAAAAAAAAACAGTGAGATACCACTTTATACCCACAAGGATGGCTATTACAAAAAAAAAAAAAAAAGAAAGAAAGAAAAGAAAGAAAGAAAATATAACTGTTGGAGAGGATGTGGAGAAAATTGGAACCCTCATGCTTCCAGCCCCACTCAAAGCTAGAAGCTTTACAAATAATCTGGTATATGGGATGCAGCAGTATCTCTGAGTATGGAATGTGTGTCTCCAGAACCCAAAGAGGCCTATGAGGCATTGTGCTTCTTTCCTTACGATAACTGAAGAAAGATGCAGCCATTGGTCTTTTGCTTTGGATGGGATGTTGGAGCATGGCCCTGACCCTGAAACCCCTAAAAACTTTACTGCTGTGGCAGGCCTGTGAATCTTTGCAAAGCTTGTCTCCCATTCTCTGGAGCATATGTGTATTATCAAGGCCTCCAGTGTGTTAGGCACCTCTTGCTCATCCTTCTTGTCAACATGATGTCATCGAGGTAATGGATCAATGTGATGGTCTGCAAAATTTCCAGATGGATCAGAGTCTTTGGACTATATTATGACAGGGAGGAAGAGTGTTAACACACTCCTGGGGGCGGGGAGGCTATGAATATATATTTTTGTCCATTTCATGTGAATGCAAACTATTTATGATCTTCTTTCATAATTGGAATAGAAAATAACACATTTGGCAAATCAATGGGTGAATACCATGTACCTGAGACAACAATACCATGGCCAGCACAGCAGCTGCATTTGGGGCTACTAATTGGTTGAGATTGCAATAGTTACAGTCTAGGATCCAACTGGTTTCTGCAGGGACCAGAATGGTAAATTAAATAGAGCCAAGATAGGGTCCAGCACCCCAGTATCTTGAGATCCTTAAGAGTAACTCTAATATCCACCATCTGCCCTAAGATGGAATATTGCTTTTGATTTACTGTCTTGACAGAGGGTGGGAATATGGGAATAGGAGTGGGAGTAGAGGGTTGAGAGGAAAGGCAGAATTGGAACAGTTCCAGAGGCTTCTACTTGGCCTTCCCCACTATGATACCCCATAACCAAGGACCCAATATGGGGATTACTCCATCTGCCAAGTCTGGCAACCCCAATTAATCACTCAGACACCAAACAATGGTCTCACATCCCCAGTGGACTCCATAAACTGGCTCTGACAGGACTCCACTTGTTTCCTGGCCCTCATATGTCCCTACTTTAACAGGAGTGCCATAAAGACTTCAGGTCTCTAGATATCAATGTCTACTAATACCTTGGACCCAATAGTCCTAGAAATGTCTGTGTATTCTCATCTCCCCAGTGAACAGACACCAAGCGAATGGTCATCAGTTCCTTTGGGGAACAACTAGATGAATCTTTACAGTATGTAGTTGCCACGGTATAGTAGGATCCTTTCTTGGAGATCCAGTCACCCCTTCAGTCAACAGGTTCTTGCTCCTACTGCCACAAAGATCTAAAAACGAGATCAAGTCCAGGAACTGGGCAAAGGAGTGTCACTTTTTATAAGGGCAACCATCCGGTTGCCCTTATAAAAATATCCTGTTTAAACATTCTTGCTTTTTTTTTTTTTTTTTATGATACCTTCATTTGTTGCCTGGCTATTTTGTCTCTAGAGATGACGTTTTCTATTAACCATCTCCACAACTCTGCAATTCAATCCCCCTTAGCTGCCACTCCAAATTTGTGGGTTGTTACAATAATTGTGGCCTCCTGGCTTTTATCAGGAATTAAGAGTAGTCACCTGGCCTTGATTGTGTTGGAACTCAATGTACCTCATTGCTACCAATGAGTCAAGCTCTGAGACAGCCTTTCCTACCATCATCTCTGGGCTTGCAGAGGAAAGCTGCTGTTTTTCAGCAAAGTTGGTACCCCTCTCAAAACACATTCCTGATAAACTTAGTAAATGATGTCTCCTCTGGACCTTTTCATGGAACATAATCTGCTGATGAGTTATCTGGCTCACATAATATATACACTCAAGCATGCTCACTTAATGAGGGTTTTAATCCCTTTCTCCACCACCTGCCATGGCAATTCAGACATTTCAACTTTGCTTGGTGTGGGCCATAACTTCCTCCAGGCTTCTAGGTGCCTGTCAAGCTGCAAGTTTAGCACCATCCTCTGGGATCCTTGCCAAAATGCTAAATCTCATATCCTCAAATAAATAAACTCTCTCTTGTCCAGTATTATATTCTAGCCCTCTTAATCCTGCACCCTTAAACTCTCCTGCCTGTACATCTGCTTAATTCTTGCAGTTTCTTTGGCGTGTAGTCCCTGTCCTTCTATATCAGGGCCAACACAGCCCTGGCTGGGTCATGATGCAACTTAACTCTAGTTATCAGCCAGGCAGCCAGAAAAGGTGGTAGTGGCAGATTCTGAAGGAATCCCCTGTTGCCTTGCAGGGTATTAGTTTCTACAGTGTCTTCCTGAAGGAGGGGGGTGGGGAGTGCTAGCTCTTCTTAGGGAGGGGTAGGCCACCTCTGCAGGTTCTGATGGTGCAGAGGAGTCTTGGGAGCCAAGATCTACTGGTATAGTCATCCCATGTAACCCCATCCCATATGTTAGGCCCTAGGTTTTCCCAACCATTGTCCTGACCTTGGCATAACACATGCCTCAGCTGATCATTCCATCATCTTTGAAGCTCCATGACTCTATTAAGCCCTGATTTTGTTCTTAAGCTTTTTCTGCTCTCCCTCTGCAGAAGATTAGGGCTTATTTGTAAATCACCAAAGAGCTCGTTTACATTTAGTTCTTTAACTGTCTAGTTCTGAAGTTTTCACACTCTCTGTAGGAGTCAATGCAACTTAATAAGAGCCAGCTAATTCCATTGTCCTTGTACACACCCTTCCCATAATTTTCACACACCTGAATCATTACACGGCCAGGGTGTTCTGCCCATTGGAACCTCCTCCCAAGTCATTGCCAATGAAAGTCTTAGCCACCTTGTACCAGGGACTATCCATGCCCCACATACCTCTGGGAATGGTATCCTCATTGACAGCTGGGCAGCAAGTAATCTAGTAAAAATCCCATTTACCTCCTTTGCCAGTTTTAGTCTTTCAGAAGCAGACACTGTAATGGAGTTAGGAGTGCAATATACTTCTTGGGGGGCAGTAATGCTGTGAAAGATGAAGGAGGAGGAACAGAATGGGGCAAGGAGAGCCTTTACTATGTGATGCAGCTCTAATAAAAGCCTCAGTCACATAATTGGGTGCTCCAGAGGAATGACTGCCCATTAGAGACTTTCACATTGGGCAGAAACGGCCAGGCCCTAGTGTTCCCATTGTGTTCAGTCACTAGCTAGAAGCTGCCTGGAAAAAGAGTAGCTATCTGAAGGTGCAGCAGTTGGAGGAGGGCCACTAACCGTACTCTTTCACTGCTGAACAGCAAGTTTATCTTAAAAAGGAGAGCTGGGTGGTGCCCCTCCATGGCTGCCACAAACCCCAAATTGACTCCAAAGCCCATGCCCTGTACCTTTCCAAAGGGGCCCCCAAAACTGGGAAGTTCCTCTCCTCTCTATACTTTGGCCCTCTGCTGTATGAACTCAAAGACTGACACTAAGGAGACTTGGGGCAGCTCCCATGGATGAGAAATGCAAGACTCTAGGGGGTCTAAGCCCCATCTAGGCCGTAGCCACCCACCTGGCCCCATCACTTAGGTGAGAGGGAAGGAGCTAAGGAGTTCCATTTACCACCTTTCTCTTTGGTACTTCTTTCCTTTCTGAGGCTGACCCCCAGGTAGCCTGAAGTTGGAGACACCCAGTGAATGGAGGGAGCTGGTGCGGCCTCTGCCAGCCTATACACATACATTTTTATGGGGAGATGGTATAAGATTTTCATCAGATTTTCAAAGATGTCTGTGACCATTCACCCAAAAGTAAAAACCCCTGGCTTACTCCAAATCTTCATCTCAATTGGTATCTCTTCTCAATCTGCACTGGGCTCACTGGCTTCCTTCCTTTCCTACAACCCCAGAAACCTGCCTCTTGATGACATTGTGGGGTCATTTTTCTCCAAAAAAGACATTGGCCACCTTTCCCATGGGTTTGCTTTGTGGCTCTGGAGCTGTACAAAGCTCCATTTACCTAAAGTCTCAACGTGCTGGAAGTGCCAGCTGGCTGAAATAGGCAGCCTTTACAACTAGATAGGAAGACTGACATGCCTTGGGAAGCTTCTGGGGATTGTTTCAAAAGAAGAAGAGGAAGAAGCCTGTTTCCTGAGTTCCCACTCTCTGCCAGGCTGGGTGCTAGTCCTTTTCCCCATCATAAAATTCTTATTGGCTCCATTTTGTAAGTGACAGGCCACAGGCACAAAGAGAAGTGAATGGTCCGAGACCACCTAGCTTAGTAGTAAGTTGCCCTCTTGAATCATCCATATAGATAAAAGGATAGAACTCTGCAATGGTTTATCTCCCATTTGATTCATTTATTTGCCAAACTCATTTTTCTGGCGTTGGGAAAAATTGCGAAAAAGACTTTGAAACAAGCATAAAATATTACTGATGTTCTGTCTAGAGTTTTCTTCTGGGTAACTTCACATTTTATTATCCTTGAGAGCTATTTTATAACTCTCTAAACTGTGGAAAATTAGTAATAAAGCAATTTATTCTTTTCCACAGAAATACAATTGAATCGTATCTTGTGGGATTGCCCTAGGGATAGATGAGTTTTATAAATATTTGTACATTCATCAGCATTCTTACAGCTTATATCCATATGGTTATTTTAATTCTCCTTTGAACCAGTTGTAACATTTTACTGGTTCTCTCCTTAATTAATGAATTAAATAACACATGTTGATTTTATGTTGCCATGTGACTGGGAAATTTATATTTATTGGGTGAGTTTGCTTCTGACCCAATCCTCTATTCATCTCCTGAAGCCTGACAAGATTCAAGAGGCTTTTTATTACTCAGAACTAGCTCTTCAACTTCCCTTTCCTAGAATCCATAGGGGATATTCTTTTCCTTTCTGTTATTCTTATTAATATTTCCTGTCTTCTTAATATTTATTCTTGTGTGCATCATAGAAGGGGCTACAAGCATGAATTTACCTGTGTCCTAGAATGGAAAGGCATGTGTGATGGCCAAGGCCACATGGGAGACATTTATTGACACTGTCACCTCCTCTGTTCACTCTCACTCTAAGGACAGACTGTAACCCAGCAGGATGGGAAGGGGCAGGAGGCTCAGGCTCTTTTTTGGATGCTTGGGCTTTGATAACAGGAAAGCCTGCTGGAGGTTGCAGCACTGATAACCTCCTAGGCCTGGGAGAGCAGTGTGAGCTGGAAAGGTGGGCAGTTCCAATGAGGCTGATGCGCCACCAAGATCTGAGAGATGATGCTCTTGTTCCCCAGCAAAGACCCAGCCTGAGCTGAGCCCTGGAGCAGGAAGGAAGTTATCCTGAAAGCCGCATTTCAGGATGGTTGCCTAGAGCTGTGGCCTCCAAACTTCTGTGATCTCACACTATTATTGATTAAAAATAACCTGAGCATGCAGTTTCAATATATGTATATATTATTTTTAAATTCTGTATTTTGGTGTGATGTTTTGTTTTGTTTTGTTTTGTTTAACAGCAGACAAAGCCTTTCAGGCTAGAATGAAAGCTGGGATCTAAACAAGGAATATCCCGCCAGAGGCTAACACCTGGATTGTATAAACTCAGACAGTAAAGTCACACTAAATTGAGGCAATCAGATTCTTTCCCAAGGGAACATTGTGTCGAGGGTGAGGGAATTCTGGAGGGGACAGAGGGAGATTGTCAGGGCCCCAAAATACAGGTTGTTGACTTCTCCTCTTTGCCTTCAGCAATACAGAAAACTTTGTAGGGACAGTATTTGTTAAAAGCAATAACACTAGCTACTACCACTTGAGCACTCAGGAGTCTAAGTACTTCACAGGTATTGTCTCATTTAATCTTTGAAATAGTACCAGGGGTGAGTTAATTAAAGAAGGCAAAAGCTTCAATATTCCCTTAGGAGTGTGGGCTTTGGAAACAGTCTGAGGTTTGAATCCCAGCTCTGCCACTTATTTGCTGTCTTTTTTTTTTGGCAAACAGCTTTATCTCCCTGAGTCTTAGTTTCCTTATCAGTTAGAGAATACCTACCTCAGGATGGCTTCTCGGTTCATTCATTTATTCATTCAACAAATGATAGGTTGAACCATCCGAAATTGCTCATAACTAACCATTTTTTACTCACAAATTCAGCACTTTGAGTGGTTCAGCTTTAGTATTTCCTGAGTGCCTACTATGTACTAGGCACTGTTTCAGGTGCCTGGGGTACTTGAGTGACTAAAATTGAGGAAGGTGCCTGACTTAGTGGAGCTTACTTTCTAGTTGCGAAAGTCAATAAACGGCATAATAAAGAAGTCGCTGTCTACTTTGTAGGCTAAGGGGGAGTGAAGGTTCAGATCAGGGGCTTGGAGGCACGCCCTGAGTAGGGTGGTCAGGTGGGCCTCATTAAGAACTTAGGCTCCAAGCAAAGGCTTGAAGAAGGTGAGGGGATCTACCATGCAGAGAGCTGGGGAAAAGCATTCTGGGCAGACTTTAAGGCCTGATGTGTTCTGGGAACTGCCAGGAGGCCAGCGCAGCTGGAGGGACTTAGCAAAGGGGAGAATGTTAGGAGGGTTAGGATTTCAGAAAGGTGATATAGGGCCTTGAAGGCCATTGATAAGAAATTAAGGGTGAAACGAGCAGTACATGCATGTCAAGTGCCCAGCACGGTGTCTAGCAGAAAATAGGAATTCTGTAAACAGGAGCCATCATTCTTACTAGTGACCTAAGCCCTAGAACACAGGTCAGTGGCCTTTGGGCTCAGTGCTCTTTCCTCAATGCCTGTTGGATTCTGAGTTGTGGACTCCGGTTTTACCCACTTCATCCCCAAGCAGGAATTGTTTGGAGCCAGTACCACCATGTCTGCCTGGTGGGCCAAAAGCACGTGCCGTACAGGTACAGATGAGACAAGGAAGATTCGCAATGAGAGGAAGCCAGGTATACCCCAGGCAGACCAGGTTGAGGAAGGGGTGACCCAAGCTATACAGACCGCTGCTTCCACTGGCATCTCAACCCTGACCCGCCTGCCCAGGCCCGCCCACAGCCTCGGCCAGCTCTGTCCCAGGCTTTGTTCCTGAGTCTCAAAGCCCCCCCTTCCTGCCAAACAAAGCCCCCAGCCCAAGCCTGCCGCCCAACAGGCACCTGGGGCCTCCGGGCCTGGGAATCAAAGCCTGTTTTGCAAAAGAATCCCTGTGTTTGGAGAAACACCCATCCCCTGCTGCCCAGTCCTTCAAAGGGCCAGCATTGTTCTATGCTGAGAAGGCGCCTCCTGAGCTCGGGCAGGGCCAGGCTGACGGGTGGACCTCTGATCTCAGGCCAGGCCCCCCACGCCACTCAGGGGGGTGCAAGGCCAAACCCGGAGTAGTCTGTCCTCGTGGCACTGAGTCCCACTCCCCATCCTTTGCCCACCTAAGCCCCCTTCCCTGGTATCCTCTCAACCCCAGGCCTTTTCACTTGCCTGCCCAGATGGCAAGGTGGGCCTTCACGGACACCGGGACAAGAATGGAGGTTAGATGGGGCTTCAGTGGTCTAAGGGGTGTGCCAGGGCACGTATGTTACTGAGACTATTAGAGTGAGTATGAAAAAGGCCTTCCGTTTACACATTGCAAGACTGAGGCCAGAAAAGAAATGGAACTGGACCTGGAACCCAGCGTAAGATAGGACTGGGACTTCGCTTCACACCCTTGGTAACAGTAGGTCCAGACCTTTTTGACCCAAAGTCCATTGCTTTTTTGCTTTTTTGCTTTTGCTTTTTTTCTTTTTAAAGAAATACTTCACATGTACATTTTGTTCCAGTGCTATTTTCAATACAGTCTAACTTTGGGCAGAGTTAGCCTGCACTTTAGATAAATAGATTAATAGACTATACTTCAAATAAATCTTCTAAACAGATAGTTGTGGCCCAGGTGGGTCCTGATTCCTCAGCACTCAGAGGCCCTCTTCTGCTTCTTCCGCTCCTCCTTCCATCCTCATACAACCTGGTATGGCAGTGGGGCCTTTCAGTCTCACTCCTATTATACAAATGAGATCCTAAAAGCGCAGAGGTTAGGTAATCTGCGAACCAGGGACATAGCCACAACTCAAAATCAAACTGTCAGGTGCTTGCTACTTCCACAGTCTTTTTTCCCCTCCAACGACACTCCTGAAGCTGTGGCTTTCCAGATCCCTTTGCCCATGGTGGCCCTAGGACCAAAATTTACTTTGCAGTATGTGGTAGTGAAATAAGAGCAGGGGCTCTGCATTCAAACTGAGTTGGGGTCTAGTCCAGATCCCCTTCACTGCAGGGCCTTAAGCAAACTACTCACCCTTTCTGAGCCTCAGTTTCCACCTCTGTCAAACAGGAGTAATACCTGCCAACCTTAGAGGTTATTGTGAAGATTAACTCAGTGTATAAAAAGTCCTTAGCATACTTCTTAGCACATAATAATAAACACCCAATAAGTGTTATCATGATTATTATTACTCCTACTTTCACTATTTGGAGGTAAGAGAAAAGGAGGGGTCTGGGGGAGGTGTGGAACTGTCTCTTTGTGTGAGCTGCTTCCTGAAGCAAACAGCAGCAATTCCTTCCTGTTGGGCTAAAAGGAGAAGAAAGGGGCAAGGAGGGAAGCTGGGGGGCTGAGGGGAGGGGGAGGGGAAGGTATTCAGAGAGAGACTTCTGATCTCCAGCCTGGGATTCTTGCATTTCACCTCTTGACCTTCTGGGCACTGAGTGTGATTTTTTAACAGGATGTTTCTGTCCTGGTCATCTTCCTCAAGCATCTAATTCCATAGATGATTCTGTGACAAGCACCAGAATCTTGGAAAATTCCTCAAGACTGTTTGGCAAGATAGTATGGCAGAGTAGAAATTGGGTAACTGCTTGAACCAGCCACTTAACCTCTCCGAGATTTGAGAGGCAGGCTAGCACAGTGCTGAAGGGTTGCAATCCCAGCCCCACCATTTGCTAGTTGTGTGAGCCTGGGCAAGTCCCTTAACCTCTGTGGCTCTCAATTTTCCCTTCCATTAAATGAACAAAATAATATGCAATCATTGTGATTTAGGATCTTCAATGTGTCATGCTTGCTGGACCCTAAATGGTGCTAAACATGACACTATCCAAAAATGTGCTAAATGCCTACTGTAGTGTGTGGTATATTACATATGCTTGACAAATTCTAGTTCCCTTGGGAGCCAGACAGAATCCAGATTCTCTTAAAGTTGTGTCAACAGGCACTTAAACTATCTGTTCTGTGGTTCCTCATCTATAAATTCGAGCTAAGAATATCTTCCTTACAATATTATTATTAATCATAATAGCTTGCATTTATTGACTGTGTGCTACATGCTAGACATTCTCTGTGCTCAGCACCGCTCATGTATTTTAAATATTTGTATATATTAATTCATATAATTTTCTCAACACTATTTTACAGATCAGGAAACTGAGGAACACAGAGGTACTCAAAGTCACAGGAGTAGGCAGCAGAGCTGGAAATCCAACCCAGGCAGCTTGGCCCCAGAGCTCTGTATTTTTTTTTTTTTTTTTTTTTTTTTTACCGGGAGGTACCGGGGATCGAACCCCGGTCTCTCCATATGGTAGACGGACGTCGAACCTCTTGAGCCACATCCGTTTCCCATAGAGCTCTGTATTAACCCCTACACACTGCCTACCACTCAGCTCCTGCAGGGTGGTTAAATAGGAATGTGTGTAGAAAGTGGCACATGGGCATCAGCTAAGGTTAGTCCCTGTGCTGGTTAAGTTCATTTGTCAACTTGGCCAGGTTATGGTGTCCATTTCTTTGGTCAAGCAAACACTGGACTGATTATTACTGTGATAGTATTTCTTGGCTTTAAATCATCAGTCAGTTGATTGCATCTGTGGCTGATTGCATCGTCAATGAACAAATAAGATTGCCTTCGGCTGTGAGTGAAGTCTCATCTGATCAATTGAAGGCCTTAAAGCAGGGGTTCTTAACCTTGTTTGTTCCATGGACCCCTTTGCCAGTCAGATGAAAACCATGGACCCCCTTACTAAGTCCACACTATGCTGTGTATTATCTAATAGAGATATCACACCCGCACCAACATGTCCCCACAAGAATAATGTTTTCCTTTTTTTTTTTTTTTACTTGTTAAATCAATAAATGAGTGAATGATATTATCACAGGTTTTGGAATCAGACAGTCCTGGGTTCAAATCCCAGCTCTACTCTTTTTTTTTTTTTTTTTTTTACCGGGAGGTCCCGGGGATGGAACCTGGGTCCCTCCATATGGGAGATGGACGCCCAACCAGTTGAGCCACATCCGTCCCCCAGCTCTACTCTTTTTTTAAACAATTTATTGAAGTATATCATTCATACCTGAACATATATAAACTCTAAATGTTCAGTAAACATTGTGAACTTACAAAACAAACATGCATAACATCATACAGGGCTCCCACACATCACCCCACCACAAACACCCTGCATAGTTGTGAAACATTTGTTAATAAATCATGAAAGAGCATCATCAAAGTATTACTACTAACTATAGTCCATATCTTCCTCCCCTATACATTTTTTAAAATTATTTATTTATTTATTTACTTTTATCCATTTTTACACCCCCTCCCCCTTTTTGCTGTTTCTGTGTCCATTCGCTGGGCGACTCTGTGCCCTCTCTTCTCAGCCTTCTCCTCCTGTCTTCACTGGGATTCAATCCTCGGAACCTCCGATGTGGGAGAGAGGCGTCCTACCACCTGCGCCGCCTCAGTTCCTGGTTTTTCGTTGCATCTCATCTTGGCTCTCCCTTGTGTCACTCTCCTGTTACGTCATCATCTTGCTGCGTGGCTCACAGGGCCTGGCGGTGCACCCGCGCGCAGGGCCTGGGGGGCTCACCCACGCACGGGGCCTGGTGGCCCACACGCCTTCTATATTTTTCTTTTTTTTATTATTTTTACCGGATGGTCCCGGGGATTGAACCCAGGTCCCTCCATATGGGAGAGGACACCCAATCACCTGAGCCACATCCATCCCCCTGCTATATCTCTTAAGGTTGACCAAAGATACCCAAAGTTACAGTCTTTTCCTATACAGGATGGTCATATAATAAATCAGGCTTAGTTTATCACCAGCATTCTAAAAACTAGACCTAGGGAGAAAAACTAGGTCTGGGGACACATGCATGGTTTCTAATATAGCAAATGTTTAGTTTACCCTGATTATCACAAAAACAGGACAGTGAGAATATTCTTAGAGAATAATGCTTTTTTGAATTTCAGTTCAAGCTCGTGGACTCCTGGTTAAGAACCCCTACCTTAAAGGGAGACATGATGATTACAACAGTCAGAAAGAAGAATTTCTACCGCTACTTCAGCCAGCCAGCCAGCTTCTCCTGGGGAATTTATTGAAACCTTCATCGGAGTTCCCAACTTGCAGAATTTGGATTTGTCAATCCCATGGTCATGTGAGAACCCTGACTGATACAGGTTTTGGTATCGAGAGAGGTTCATGAGAAACAGAATCTTTTTTTTTTTTTTTTTTTGTGGTACTCAGGGCAGGAGATGGAACTGGAACCTCGGATGTGGGAAGCTGGGGCTGAACCACCACTGAGCCACATTGGCTCTCCTGAGTTGGTTTTTCCATCTGTTTGCTTGTTGTTTGTTTGTTTGTTTGTTTGTTTTTAGGAGGCACCAGGAGACCAAACCCAGGACCTCCTACGTGGGAAGCCTACTCAACCACTTGAGCCACATCTGCTCCCCGAAAAATAGAATCTTAAGGATGAGATTTCTGGGTTGGTTCTGAGGTTTTGGGAATTGGTTCTCTAATTTAATTAGCTTAAAAGCCACTAATGGGGAAGCGGCTGTGGCTCAATCAGTGGGGCTCCCGTTTACCATATGGGGGGCCCCGGGTTCGGTTCCCGGGGCCTCCTGGTGGGGGCAGGCCTGCCCGCACGGCGTGGTTGGCTGACCCAGCGAGCACAGGCAGCAGGGGAGGGGGATAAATGAATAAATAAATAAAATCTTTAAAATAAAAAAAAATTTTTTTTAAAAGCCACTAATGACTCTCTTTCCAGTGATCAAGATGGCACTATAGTCCATGGTGTAAATTGGCAATAGAGATATGCAAAATCTCATAGTTGAATACTGCTACTCAATTGCTTATAGGAGGCAAATCTCTCAGTGCCAGTGTATTTGATACCTTAACAGACTTTTTTTTTTTTTTTAAGATTTATTTATTTATCCCCGCCCCTCATTGTTTTGCTCTTGCTGTCTGCTCTCTGTGTCCATTTACTGTGTGTTCTTTGTCTGCTTGTCTTCTCTTTAGGCAGCACCAGGAACCAATCCTGGGACCTTCTGGAGTGGGAGAGAGGCGCTCAATCTCTTGCACCAACTCCACTCCCTCAGCTGCTGTGTCTCTTATTGTCTCTTGTCTGTGTCTCTTTTTGTTGCATCATCTTGCTGCACTAGCACTCCGCACAGGCCAGCACTCCTACATGGGCCAGCACTCTGTACGGGCCAGCTCGCCACGCAGGCCAGATCACCTTTCATTAGGAGGTCCCAGGAATCAAACCCTGGTCCTCCTATGTGGTAGACAGTAGCCCAACTCTTTGAGCCACCGTTTCCTTCTTAACAGACTTTTGTGGAGTTAATAGTATAATGATATTAGCTGGTTGTTCCTACATATGCTGGATATACAGCTTAAGGACCACATGAAGGACATGAGAGTTTCTATGTGTGCCCTGAAAGAATCCCTGATTTATTGTAGTCACAGTCTTGAGATTTCTAAAAATCAGACCCAGAGTCTCATTGTGAGTGGATAAATTACAACATAAATTGAATTCTCAACCCCACAGGGTATCTTCTGTTAAAGTGGGGGCATTCATTGGGAACAAATGGGATCCTAAAAGTTGGAATAACACTTATGGGCTCCTAATGGTGTCAGTGGGGACATTGAAACCCCAGATTCTGCTGAGTCTTCTTTGCCAGATAAACCTGTAATGGTCTGCCTTGAGGAATCAGCCATCCTGCCTCCATCTGAAGAGACTGAAGCTGCTATGCCTGATAAACCTGTAATGGCTTCCCCTGAAAAAAACAGTCCTCATTCCTCTGTCTGAAGAGATTAACCCTGTTTTTCCAGATGAAACTCTAATGGAATTCCCTGAGGTAGCTGCCTTGCAAGACACTGTCAATTCCTCTCATGACCCACCCCCACCATTCTTCTTTTCTTCCAGACCTATAACTCGACTGAAGTCCCAACAGGCCCTGAAAGGTGAGGTGCAAAATGTGACCCATGAGGAGGTGTGCTACACTCTAAAACAACTGCATGATTTTTCCAATTTAGGTAGACAGAAATCAAGGGAATATGTGTGAAGACGGATATTAAGGCTGTGGGATAATGATGGAAAGAGCATAAAGTTTGATCAGGCTGAATGTATTGATCTGGACTCACTAATCAGAGATTCTGGATTCAGTGTTGTAGCTTGCAGGATAAGAAAGGGCTGGAACAGTTGTTCAGGGGTTGGCTGAAGCATGGACCAAAAGGAGGCCTACATTGCCTGAAGTCAAAATGCCAGAATTGCCATTATTCACTGGGCATAATACAAGTGAGGGAACCAAAGGCTTAGAGAGCTTAGAATGTTAGAGTGGATTTATCATGTAAGACCTGCTCACCCACCCTAGGAATGTCCATAGGACACAACTTTCCCATGTCTGTGAGGAATAGTTTGTGAGATAGCTGTGTGGTTGCTCTTCTACATAGGTCATATATCACAGTGGACACTGGTGTCACTGAACTTGGGTCTTTAAACACAGAGGGGATGATCAGATCTCAGATCAGTGGAAGCCTGGTGGCAGCATTTAATTGCCAAAGACAAGGTGGGTGTGGCAACCGTAATATACAGCAGAGCAAAGCAGAAATCAGAATAGTATGACTTGCGGAGACCTATGGCATTGGCTTGTTGATCATGACATACCTAGAAGTAGGGGGCAGTCTACTAAATTCTTACATGATCTGCATAGGCAGAAGAGTTCTAGGTATAGTGAACAAAAGTCCAACCTGAATCAGAAAAAGAGTCATGGCCCTGCAATCAATTCCCATACTTGAGACAGTTTACAGACCAAGAAGCCTTGAATGAAGGGAAGCCTGGGTTTCCCTGGGGAAGGACCCTGCTATACTGTCAACATTTTATACTGTTAATCTCCTACCACCACCTTCCTTCTCCATAGGGACCTATAGCCAGGATGAATGCATTGAGGAAAAGAAATGATCACACATTTGGGAATTATTAGACACTGGCTCTGAAATGACATTAATTCCAGGAGACCCAAAACATCACTGTGGTCCACCAATCAGAGTGGGCACTCATGGAGGTCAAGTGATCAAAGGAGTTTTAGCTCAGTTCTGTTTCTCAGTGGGTCCAGTGGGTTGGGTGGGTCCCTGAATCCATTCTGTGGTTATTTCCCCAATTCTTGAATGCATAATTGGAATAGACATATTCAGCAACTGGCATAATCCCCATATTGCTTCCCTGACTTGTGGAGTGAGTGTTATTATGGTAGGAAAGGCCAAATTGAAGTCATAGAACTGCCAACTTGTGGCTTGCCCTAAGGAATTTGTACTTGCCAAGACCTACGGTTGAATCAGTCAATTCTCATAATAACTCTCATAATATGTAAATATATATATGTATATATATTCTGTCAGTTCTCTTTCCCTGGAGAACCCTGATAATATAGTCCCCTTCCAACCTTGCTAAAAAACAGATTAAATATTGGGGGATAGGAGTGTAGATACAATTATTAAGAGGAGTTTTAAATGTTTGCCATTTATTTGTTTATTTATTTTTAGGAGGTACGGGGGGTTGAACCCAGGACTCGAACATGGGAAGCAGGTGTTCAACCACTGGGCTACACCTGCTCCCCAGTTTGCCTTTTAAATGGTAAAAGTAATAGTAAAGTTGTAGAAAAATTGGGAAAGGGAATCACCCTTATCTCATCTCCCTAAGAGCCAATCCTGAGCATTTTGATTTGAGATAGTAAGAATATTTGCATATGCATTGGGCACTGCCAAGAGATCGAAGATAAGTAGCTACCAAAGTCTTATTGCAGAAGAATATGTAATAGCATATGGCACAGACAAAAGTTCATGATCCATTGCATAAAAAAAGCAGGGAGGGGGAGTGCTGCTAAATGGGATTTGCAATAGGTCAGCCATTCTGTTGTAAAAGTGTATATCTATATTTATGCACAGAAAAAAAGCCTGGAAGCATGTATGTCAGAAAATCTTCATGGTTATTTTTCGTGTGTTTTTTTGTTTTGTTTTGTTTTGTTTTGTTTTGTTTTGTTTTGTTTTCCCCGGGGATCGAACTCCAGTCCCTCCATGTGGTAGACGGACACCGAACCTCTTGAGCCACATCTGTTTCCCTCCATGGTTGTTAATGAGTGTTTGAGTTGGGTGTGATTTTATTTTCTTCACTGTGCTTTTTTATATTTTCCAATTTTTTAATAAGAAAAAAATATGCAACATAGGTACTAGAGAAAGAATAAAAGTAGGGCTACTAAATAGACCCATTCATTCAATAAAGGCTTATTCATGTACGTTTTTGTTGTTGTTTTTTGTTTTATGTTTCCCCCCTCCTCTGCTTGCTGTCTGTGTCCATTTGCTGGGAGATCCTCCATGTCTGTTTCTTGCCTTCTCATTTTTCTCCTCTAGGCTTCCCCGGGATTTGATCCTAGGGACCTCCGATGTGGGAGAGAGGCATTGTGTCACTTGAGCCACCTCAGTTCCTGGTTTCTGGTGGGTCTCGCCTTGACTGTCCCCTGAGTCTTTCTTTTGTTGTGTCATCATCTTGCTGCGTGGCTCGCTGTGCATGCCTGGCTCACCACGCATCCACACGGGCCCAGTTCACCTGCTTGCCTTTTTACCAGGAGGTCCCAGGGAACAAACCCTGGTCCTCCCATAAGATAGATGGATGCCCAATTACTTGAGCCACATCCGCTTCCCATGTGCTCTTCTCAAATGACATTTATTAAGCACTTATTTGTGACACGCACTATTTGGGGTGCTAGGGGCAAAACAGTAAGCTGGAAAGCCTTGAACCATTCTACAGTCTGGTGATCTGTCCCAATTGTCCTCATCTGTGTACTCCTCCTACCTACCGACCCAATTTGTGTAGTTAACAGAGATGTCATGATGCCTCTTCCATGCCATGAAAAGCCTTACACTGGACCCTGAGTACACAGAGATGACTGCATCACAGGCTGTACCTCTGGGAGCTCACAGTCCAGCAGAGGAGACAGATTCAGACACAGACCATTACAGTATAGTGTGGTCCGGGCCATGGCAGACAGATGAGAGCACTGAGGAGGGAGTCACTGACTTGGAAGTCAGGAAGGCTTCCCAGAGGAAAGGACATGTACCTTCAGACAGGCACCAGATGCAGGAGGGCATGCCTCAGAGAGCATGGAGAATTTTCCCACATACCCTGATTCTTGATCCAGCAAAGTATGGTCACTAACGGTAGGAGACAGTGAGAAGTGAAAGTTGGAGAGTCTAAAAGCAAGAAACACAGTTTGAAACAGTTTGCAGCAAAAACTTTGACCAGATATTCCATATCTAGGCACTTATAGCAAGGAAATTACAAAGGATGGGTACAAAAATTTAGCTGTAGGTATGTTCATTCCAGCACTGAGAGACAGTATAGCGTAAGGTTAAGCCATGGACCTGGGATCCTTGGCTGCCTAGATTTCAATCTGGGCTTCACCATTTAACTCACTAGCTGTGTGACTGTAGACAAGTCACTTAATCTTGCTGTGCTTCAATTCCTCGTTTATAAAATGGGGACAATATTAGTATCTATTTCATAAGGTTTGAGTAGAGATTTAATGACTTAACATAGGTAAAGTGCTTAGAACAGTCTAAAGATAAGCACCAGATGAATGTTTGCAAAAATTGGAAACCACCTAAGTGTTCAACATCAGGAGTTGCTTATAGAACATTCATACATTGGAATAACATACAGGCACTAAAAATCAGAAAATATTTTAGAAGATATTTGATGACATGGAGAGTCAGTCACAAAAATATTATTAAGTAAAAAGACAGTAAAGCCAGTTACCAAACAACGTGCCTTGATGGTTGATATGTATTTGCTTAGAAGAATGCTTGGAAAGCTCTGCATAGTGAATCATTAACATCAGTACTTATGACTGGAGGGGTTATTATTTGCAATTTTAAAAGATTCACAAATGGGGGTAGGATATGGCTCAACTGGTTGGGCGTCCGTCTGCCATATGGAGGGACCCAGGTTCGATCCCCGGGACCTCCCGGTAAAAAATAAAAAAAAATAAAATAAAAAAATTCACAAATGTAGGATAAATAGTGTTTTAGCAGCTCCACCAGTTAAAAAAAAAAAAAAGACTACGTTTTATTCTATAATATTCTTTCATTTACTCGCTCAATAAATATTCGAGTACCTACTAAATGCCAGATACTAGATACAATTCTAAATGCTGTTCAGCAGCAAGCTGGGCAGGTCCAGAATGACATGACTACAAAGAAGAAGGGAGGATGCACTTAAACAGGACAGTAAAAGCACAGCTGGAGACTGGCCTCATTCTTTAAAGAACACACACACCTTTTCAACAGTCCAGTGTTCTGTACTTTCTCCTCCACTGTGATATTGTTATATGCCCATTCAAGGGAATTGGCCTTTCCTTCCAAATGGCTCATTGAGTGGGAGACACTGGAGCTCATGCCACAGAGAACAAGCATCTGTTGGAGGTCTGGCACCATGGTGGGGATTTTCATGCCACCCACCCAATGAATCCTCCCAACTACCTTGTGAGAAGTATATCATCTCCATATTTTGCAGGAGAGGAAACTGAGGCTCAGAGAAGTAAAGCTGCTTGTCCAAGATGACCCAGCAAATCACAGGGCAAGCTGGGATGAACCTAGCCCCTCCTGACTGAGAAGCCTTCACTCTCTTACAGTAGGACACAGTGTCTCCCTCCATTGCAAAAACATGGTCAACATTCTGGAGCACTATGCGCCAGGCACTTCTGCTAAGGGCATTGTCTCAGGTATTGACTCCTTTACTCTTCACTTATGAGGTAGAGATATGAGGTAGAGGTGGATGACCAAGGCTCAGAGAGCTTGCCACCCGCCCCAGGTCACACAGTTCCCGAATGGTGAAGCTGAGATTTGCAATCTGTTCTTTTGGTTTCCAGAGCTCTAATCCTTAATGCCTCACCACGGTACTTCCTCCTGACCTCAGCCAGCCTCCTCCTGACCTCAGCCATCCTCCTCTGACCTCCAGAGCATCCTTGGGGTAGCATTCCTGAACATTAAAGCTAAAAAAAAAAAGAAGTGTCAACTTTTCTTTTTCTTTTTCTTGCTTTTTACATTCATTGTCCTCTAATGGAGAGCCTGCATAATGGCAGAAAGATAAAGAAGGTAGAGGATTAGAGAAAAAAGGAAAGACATAGGAAGAATGTTTGATAATTTATCAACCTATAAGAATTAACATCTCATTCTTTTACTGGAAAAAAAAAAAGTATTTCTGAAAAGTGAGCACAGAAAGACAGTAGATGAAGAGAATAGAGAAAAGGCTTAAAACCAGATTCTTAAAGGTACAGCTAAAAGAACTGGAAATAGTTAATCTGAAGAAAAGCTGTTTTGTTTCTTCAACCAACAAATATTTATAAGGCTTCTCCTCCGCAGCAAGTATTGCACAAGATGCTGGAGACATGGCAATAAACAGGACAGACATGGCCTCTGTCCTCATGGAACCAAAAAATGGATGGAATGGTCATAATCTCTACCTGCAAATGTCTGAACGGGCACCAGGAAAGAGAGAATGCTCTTGTTCTGTGTGGGTGCACAGGACAGAACTGGGATTGTCATGTGGAAGACTGGGCAGGGTGGGGGGAGGTGTGGAGGAGGGATGTCCACCCAGAAGGAGGGAGACCTTGCTAATAAGCAGAGCTCTTCCAAAAGAGGAAAGGGCTGCCTCGGGCAGGAATAAGTTCCCATCTTGATGGGGGGGTGGTACAATACTTTGAAAAAATATGGAAGAGGGGAGACCTTCCAGACCTGATTCTGTGCACTTGTGGAAGGTGAGGACCATGTGGGCTCTTCTGCTGAGAGTCAGGGGTGACTCAGGCAGCTGAACTTGAGTAGGATAAGGAGCTGGGACCCAGAGGAAACTACTGGGTGATTCACTGGTCACTCCTCTCTGCTCTGGGGACTGGAGATGCAAAGATGAGCAAAACCAATACTTGGCTCTACAACCCGGGGCAAGTCACTTCCCCTCTTGCAGTCTTACATCTGAAAAAGAAGGGTGTGATGGTACTACTAACCCCATAAAATTATTGTGAGGATGAACTGAGGAGATGTACATTGAAGCTCAGCACAGTGTCTGACACATGATAAGAAATCAATAAATGTGAGCTGCCGCTTATGATTATGGGTAACAATTATAACAAAATGCCTGCAATGTGGTTTCAACCAGGGCAGAGAACATACAGGAACACAAACAAGGAGGGCAGGGGGTAAGAACAGTGGTGTATGTTTATGGTACGGTGGAAATACAGGAGGATGCCCTACCTCAGAAGGTGTTTAATTCTCAGTGACCTTGAGTCTGCCTAGAGTAGGAGTCAGGGAAAGGTTCTTCATGGAAGGGACATTTTGAACTGAAACCTGAAGAAAGACTTAAGGGTTCAGGACAAAGCTGTTGTGAACCAAAGGATGAAAGAAAAGGCCGTCTTTTGAGCTAGTGGAGAAAGAAAATGGCTAAGGTAACCATGTAAATGTACTCACTTATTTACCAATCCTTCACCACTTCCCACAGCCTCACCTTGGACCCTGTCCACAGCCATAGCTGCCGCAGCCTTAAAATCACAACACAAACTCCCCACCATCTGACCTCAACCTCCACACTTCCAGCTCATGTCTGCATGACTCCCACTCAGATGTTTTTTTTTAAAAAAAGATTTATTTATTTACTTTATCCATTTTAACACCCCCCACCCCCCATTTGCTGTTTTGTGTCCATTCCCTGGGCAATTCTCTATGTCTGTTTCCTGCTCTCTCTTCACCAGGATTCGGTCCTGGGGACCTCCGATGTGGGAGAGAGGCGTTCTGCCACCTGCACCACCTCAGTTCCTGGTTTTCAGAGCTTTCGGAGCATCATGTCCTGTCTCTCCCCTGCGTCTCTCTCCTGCATTTCTCTCCTGTTACGTCATCATCTTGCTGCATGGCTCAGTGGGGCCTGGCATCCCGTGCACGGGGCCTGGTGGCACACACGCCTTCTATATTTTTCTTTATTTTACCAGGAGGTCCTGGGCATCAAACCAGGTCCCTCCATGTAGGAGATGGACGCCCAGCCATTTGAGCCACATCTGCCCCCTCAGATGGTTCTTTGATGGCACCGGCCCTCCCAGCCACCAACACTCTAGTTTCTTCCAGTCTATCAGCCATCTTCTTCCTCACATCTTTCCTTAATCCAGCTCAGACTCAATCAAGGTCCAACATTTCAATAACTCTCTTGCCAATGCCATGAATTCCCTTGCTCCTTTGTCTTTTCATATCACTGGGCAAGCAAACTCCTCGCTATCCAATTCCTCCATGTCTGTGCCACTAAACACTGCTAAGACCATCACACTACAGGGCAGAGAGCTTCCCCACGACTCTGTGACCCTCTGCTCAAATGGACTTCAACACTGCCCAGTAATTGACCACTCTCCAATAGCCACTTCAAATCTTCACCATTCTTCTTAAACCTGCACTCATCTGACATCATTCTCAGTGGTGACTCCACCTTCTACTTGACAGAGAAAGAAGACTCCAACCCTTATGTATCTTCTTCACATCACACACACATCAACACCTCCATCCACTCCATCCATGCTCTTCTTGGAAGCTGTCATTCTCATCACAGGCCAATCCTCTACCTGGATTTTGGAGCCCTTTCTCAAGAACCTTATATTTATTATCTTCTTTTTCTTGTATTTTCTATCTCTACTTCTCAACCAGATCCTTCCTGTTAGCCTTTAAACAGTCAAATAACCTTGTTAAAACAAAAACAAAAGCCAACCGCACATCTCCTCTGGCAACTGCTTTTGATCTCTTTCTCCCCTTCACTGCCCACCTCTTCAAAAGAGCTGTCTGCACTGTCTTCATGTCTTCCCTTCCCAATTACCATTTATAATTTTTTACAGCTTTATTGAGGTATGATTGACATACAATACACTGCACATATTTAAAATATATAATTTGATGAGTTTTGACATAAGTATACACCTGTGAAACCATTATAATTAAGATAATGAACATACCACTCCCAGAAGCTTGTCCTTTACCAGCTTCTGCTCTATAACTCACTAAAAACCCTCCTTATCCAGTGAGCTGCATCTACAATACCAATGATAGCTGCAAATCCAATGAAAAGTAATAATTGCCTCTTAGACATCTCAGAAACACCTCAAATTCAACCTGTCCAAAACCAGACTCATGGTTTTACACCCAAACCTGCTCCTCTCTTCTTCCAGTAGCACCACCATTCAAGTGCTGGTGCAAACCAGGAGCCTAGGAGTTGTGGCTTCACCCAGTACCAACCATTTGACTTCATCAGTTATCTCTTTCCCTCTCTGTCCATCTCTATCATCAGCCCCTTAGCCCAAAGCCCCTTCTTCACTGACCCACACCATAGCAATTGTCTCCTAACAGCTGACTATCCAGGTTGGCACACATGCCTCACCTCCAAACTGCAGCAAGGGGGATCTTTTATGAAAGTAAGTATGATCATGTAAATGGCTTCCCACTTTTATGGGTTGAATTATATCACCAAAAAGATATGATCAAGTCCTGGTCCTGTGAATGTGACACTATTTGGAAATAGGATCTTTGAAGATGTGATTAGTTAAAATTAGGCCAAACTGTATTGGAATGTCCTTATAAGAAAGGGAGAATTGGACACTGATAGATAGACACCAGGAAGAAGTCCACATAAGGACGGTGGAGGCAGATTGGAGTTATGCATCTGCAAGCAAAGGGATGTCAAGGATTCCCAGCAAACACTAGAAATTAGAAGAGGCAAGGAAGGATTCTCTCTACAGGATTCAGATGGAGCATGGTTCTTCTAACACCTTTATTTCAGACTTCTGGCCTTCAGGAATGTAAGACAATAAATTCCTGTTGTTTTAAGCCATCCAGTCTGTGACACTTTGTGGCAGCCCTAGGAAACTAAGACATCATTGTTTTGAGGATAAAGAACAAAATCCTTAACAGGGACTACAAGGCCTGAGAAGTCTGGCCTCTCCTTGTCTCTCCAGCTCCATTTCATCCCACGCCCCTCGTTCCCTGTGCTCTTGCTGCTCTGGCCTCTTTTTAGTGCTTCTAATTTAACTGGGATCTCCCAACACAGGGATTTGCACAAGTTGTTCCTTATCTGGAATGCTCTTCCCACCCAAAGTTTCTATACATGCTTCAGATCTTGGCTCAATTACTACTTCTTCAGGAAGCTCTCCTTGACCTCCCTCAGTTGGTCAAATAATCTTGTCACATCCTCACTTAGTACATTGTACCTCTCCTTTGTGGCATGTGCCACAGTTGTGATTTGATCATTTGTATGCTTATCTGTTGCCCTTATAATAGCATATCCCTTACCAAATTCCTTGGGAAGGGGCCATGTTCATTTTTGCTCACCGTAGTATCCTCAATGCCTTCCTTGTGCACCTAGTTCCTGGCATGGGTCATAAATATGTGTTAAACAAGCATATAATGAGCATCTACTGTGTGCTGTGTTCTTCTGTATATTTGGTTGCATTTAATCCTCACAACAACCTTACAAGGCGGATATTTTGTTCTTTCTATTATAGATGAGGTCATTGGTGCTCAGAGATGCTAAGAAAGTTCTCCATGATCTCACACCTGGAAGTGGCTGAGCCTGAGCAAATACCAGGCCTTTCTGACCTGGAGCCAGGCTCTTGTCAGTTTCCTCAACACCCTCAGTCTCTGCGTGGTAAAGGAGAGGAAACACACTTCACGGCCATTCCCATGCACTGAGGGTCTGCTGCAAACTAGGTGCCTGGAAGCATTATCTCAGTTCACCCTCAGAATCAGCCTTTGGGGTGAGTGTTCTATCCTTTTCCACATGTGCAAGTGAAACCCAGAAAGGCTGCTGTGTGAACAGCCCCAAGTGACTCAGCAAAATAGCAGAACTGGGCTTCAATTCAGTGTATTAGGCATGGGAGAACAGGTAAACAAAAGTATAGCCAGAATGGAGGGATCTTTAAACCCCAGTAAAGGACTGAACTGGCTCTGTGCCTCTTCTCTGGCTCTCACTTGCCAACCTGAGTCATCTTGGCTTTGAGAGCTACTCATACCTGAAACTGCTATGGGTGGCCCAAGACACTGGCATCAGGAAGTATCCATCCAAGGGGGAGGCAAGGGTAGGAGCCACCTCACATCCCTGATGCCAACTTGAGAAGGCCCAGCATCAAGATAAGAGGTGGCAGCATGTTCCTGGAGCTGATCATCCACCCCAGCTTAAAAATATACTGGCTGGGAGTGGATGTGGCTCAAGCAGTTGAGTGCCTGTTTCCCACATGGGAGGTCCTGGGTTGGTTCCCCATGCCTCCTAAAAAATAAAAAAATAAAAAAACCACAAGCAGAACAAATGAAAAAAATTAACTCAGGGGAGCTGATGTGGCTCAGTGGTTGAGCACTGGATTCCCACATAAGAGGTTCTGGGTTCAATCCCTGGGCCCAGTACCTAAAAAAAATAGGGCGGGCAGGGAGGCAGATGTGGCTCAAATGGTTGGGCATCCATATCCCATATGGAGGGACCTGGGTTCGAACCCCCAGACCTCCTGGTAAAAAATAAATAAATAAATAAATAAATAAATAAATAAATAAATAAATAAATAAAATGAAATAACTATCAAAAGAAGACAGCAAAAAAAAAA
>JAKSZT010053883.1:36616026-36833050 GCA_026826555.1 Tolypeutes matacus | reverse complement strand
TAAAAATGAAGCCAATAAAATAGCCAAATACAATAATAGGAAAATGAAATAATAATGATAGGTTTAAATATAAGAAATAAAATACATAAAATTTTTTAAAAGCTAAAAAAAATAAAATTAGAAGATTGGGATATTAAAAAATAATGAAAAATATTTTTAAATTTTTTTTTACATTTTGCCTTTCATCACTATAATATCTGGTATCCTGTATGTACTGTGACATTTTCTTCCATTTACTCCCCAGTGTCTTACTTTTTTCATCTTGTTTTCAAAGAAGTTTTAGTTTACAGTAAAGTCACATACAGAATACAAGGGACTCCCATATACCCAACATCTTCCCCTTTTTCCCCTTCCCATATTACTACCTTTTTATATGTGAATGGTACCTTTGTTACAACTGATATATAAATAGTGAAACATAGCTACTAACCATGGTCAATGGTTTACATTATGGTTTACATTTTAGACCGTACACTTTTATAAATTTTGATGATATTTAACATGGCCTGTGTTCATCATTGCAAGATCATGTAGAACACTTCCATTGCAGATTAAGTTACTTCCCTCACCAAAGTCTGTTGCCACGTGTTGGAGCAAGGTGGTGGGCGATGTCTGCGAGGGTTCAGCCTTCCTTCTTCCTCTTAAGGCTCTGTGGTCCCAACTTCTTCCAATCTCAGCTGTAGGCTGGCATAAAGCTCGTCTATCTCCCTGGGGCTTGTTTCTCTCTGGGCTCAGCTGCAGCTGTAAGCTATCAGGCTCATCTCTCTTCCCGGGGCCTTTGCTGTGTCTATGGAGCTGTCTCTATTCCCCCATGTTCGTCTGTGTGTCTACTTTTGTGTGTCTTGATTGTCTATTTATATAGCCTACTAAGGGGGGCAGGGACTCAACCCTGCACACCCTAATCTTAACATAATTTAATCAAAGCCATCTCAGCTGAATCTAATACAATCAAAGGGTATCCCACCCAAAGGAACAGACCAGTTTATAAACATAATCAATATCTCCTTTATGGAATTCATAAATAATATCAAACTGCCACAGTCTGTCTTAGAGGGCTTGTTGGATATGGTAGGGAAGGGATGCACCTTTTTTTGTTGGAGTTGCTAAGCCTAGGGAGAGCCTTTCTAAAAACAAAGCTAATTCAGAAGGAAGCTAAGCCAAATAATGGAGAGAAAAATTCCTGATAACAGTGTTTGAACACCTAAATCCATAAGAGCCTAAAGCTGGACTGGCCCATAGAGCTTTTCAATTAGTTAAGCTACACATTCTTTTCCTTTAAGTCACTTGGAGCTTAATTTTGTCACTTGCAAACAAAACATTTCTAATACATCTATGTTGAAATGAGGTAATATGTGAAAAGAGCTCACCTTGGTGTCTGATAGAGAGTAAACATCCAATAAACGGAAGCTATCATCACAATCAATCATCATCAACATTGAGTATTTTTTTGAATAAATATTATGTGCTAGGCATGGGGATATGCAGATAAATCGAACATCATCTCTGCTCAAGAACTCCCAGCCTAGGGCAGGGTATGAAACAAAAAGACCTGATTTCCACATACACACACACCCAAAATAGAAAAAAAAGAGACCCAATTCCTATAACAACCAGGGAAAAGGTCATCAGGGTCAGCAGAACAGGACTAATCAAGGGCCCTCAGAGTGCAGGAAGGGAGAGGTGATGCCAGCCAGGGACCACCATTGAAATTTCCACCATTCCCTTCCCCTCCCCATCATGGCCCTTTTTCAGCTCCTTTGGCTCTCCTCCTCCTCCACCTCGTTTGCTTCCTGCCTTTATCCTGCTGTTACATGTGCCCTGGGCAGGTAAGTTCAGAGAATGTGATTTGAGGTCCCAAGGCCTGAGTTCAAGCCCTAGATTTACTACAGACCAGCAACAGTCCAAATGCAGCTTTGGACAAGCCATTTCACATCTTCAGACCTTGGTCTCCTCATCATCAAATGGGGATATTACTCTGACTCTCAGGGTTGTCTCAAGGACTCGGCATAGTCACAAGCGAATGATTTAAAAGCATGCACAGGTAGATAAAGCATAGAGAAAGGATTTTGTCAAAAAGATCTGATCTAGGGGGTTGGATGTGGCTCAACTGGTTGGGCGTCCGTCTCCCATATGGAGGGATCCAGGTTCGATCCCCGGGACCTCCCGGTAAAAAAAAAAAAAAAAAAGATCTGATCTGGGAAATAGATGTGGCTCAAGCAATTGAGCTCCCTCCTGCCTACCACACGGGAAGTCCCAGGTTCAGTTCCCAGTGCCTCCTAAAGATGAGCAAGACAGTGAGCCGACACGATGGGCAGGTGTGGTGATCTGACACAACAAAACGATGCAACAAGAGACACGAGGAAAACATAATGAGAGACACAATAAAGCAGGGTGTGGAAGTGTCTTAAGCGATTAGGCACCTCCCTCCCACATCAGAGGTCCCAGGTTTGGTTCCCGGTACCTCCTAAAGAGAAGACCAGCACACAACAAACAGACACAGGAAATGCAAACAATGAAGGTGTGGGAAGAAATAAATTAAATAAATCTTTAAAAAAAAAAAAAAAGATCTGATCTCCACTTATTATTTATTTTTCTTTTTTTTTTAAAGATTTTATTTATTTATTCATTTATCCCCCCCCTTGCTGCTTGTGCTCACTGGGTCAGCTAACCACGCCGTGCGGGCGGGCTTGCCTTCACCAGGAGGCCCCGGGAAGAACCCGGGGCCTCCCATATGGTAAACGGGAGCCCTACTGATTGAGCCACAGCCGCTTCTCTCCACTTATTATTTGTGTGACACTATTCCCATGTCTTAATTTTTCTAAATCCTTGTTTCCCCATTTGTAATGAGGACAATAATAGTACCTACCTGCCAGTATGGCTGTAAGAGAGTAGTGATGATGTAGGTAAAGGGCATGGCACATGATAGGGGATTTTAAAATGAAATTTATTTTTAAGAAGGCCAAAGGTAGGGGAAACCCAGATGACCAATGCTCAGAAAAAGTTTCCTGGTCTTGTCAGTGTGCACTGTTCCTCTCTAGCTTCACCCTTGATGTTTCCTGTGCACGACGTGTCCCTGACGCGTCCCAGAGGTCTTACCAATTCCTTCCGGCATCCTCTTGGCATCCTCCTTTCTTTCCCCTGCCCCCAGTCCAATCAGTTGCCAAATCCTGTCCATTCAAACTCTACAACGGTCTTTCACAAGGCCATTCTCTCCTATTGGTCTTCTGCCCCCTCTGCCCCACATCCCCTACCTCCCATCTCACCACCTCTCCCCTATAGCACATTCTGGAGCTTACAGGAGCTTTCAGAAGCACCCCTCTAAGCTCAGAAAACTTCCATGGTTTCCCATTGCCTAACAAATAAATGCCAAACCTCTAACAGGACCTTCAGGACACCTGTAAACCCTTTTCACCTTCCCTTTCTATAGCAGGTACTTTTAGAACTCCACCTACATCCCCTTGGCCCACCTTGAAGGTCACCCACAGATTCAGTGGGAATTCTTATATACACTGTGGCTTCCAGACTCTTCACCTCTGTCCACGGGATTTCTCTGGCAGCAGGAGCTTGCTCAGCTGTAGAGCCAGGACTGAATAGCCAGAGTTAATGGCCCCAGGAGCAATCCTCAACCAGGGTGGGGTAGGAGTTGGTGGACAATTACCCCAGTTTCCTAGGCCTTCTGTGGAACAATACTAAAGCGGCTGCACAGGCTCTGAGAACGTTCCCAGGGGAATTCAACCCCAGTTACCCAAGAAGTAACCTGCTCATCTTTTATTGACTTTCCTCTCTCCTCTACTCTTTCACTATGCTTCCTGGGAACATTCTCTCAAATAAAGTACTTGCCCCTAAATCCTTGATTCAGTATCTGCTTTCAGGGGTCCCAAATTAGAACACTTTCTAAACTCAGTCCCCACCCCACCCTTTCATGTACCCTTAACTACAGCCAGCTTAAACTAGATGCCCCATGCTTTCACCCTTTGTTCTTTCTGTGCCTTCCCCTAGAAGCCTTCCTGCTTTCATGTCTGTCATCCCCTATCTACTTCCCAAGAACCAGCTCCGATCCTTTTTTTTTTTCCCAGATCCTTTTTGTTGTTGTTGTTCCCATGGTAAGCACTTAACCTTTTGAACCCATAGAGCAATTTATCACTTCCTTTTGTATAAGCTTTGTCCTCTAGATTTCTTGATCTAGTCAAGTCTATTGATCCCCGCACGTCTTTGTTCAGGGGCTTACTCCCATGGCCACAACTTCAACCTTATCATCATCCAGAACTGCTGCAGCTCTGGAATCTTAACTGTCAGTGTCCTCCGGTGACCAAGACACCTCTCCCTCAATTTCTTGCTCCAAGAACACCTGTTCTGAGAGGTTATCAAGGTCTCTAATCTCCTCTCTGCTTCTCAGGGCCCCTAAGCCAATCCTACTCTATCATCCCTATAGGTCTTTCTCCCAAACTCACTAGTCCTGTGGCCCTTTCCATCCCTCCAGTTGTGCAAAACTCAACTCTCAGGTAGTTCATCCATCAGTTTCCTTTGCTGCTTCTCCACTCATGGCTTCTAAGGGAACGAGAATCATGCACCAGGGATTACCAGGATTGGAATTCAGGCTCCACCACTTGCTATGTGACCTTGGCATGTTACATAAGTCTTTTTTTTTTTTTTTTTTTTTTTTTATTTAAGTTTTTTTTTTTTCATTCATTTTTCCCCCCCCTTGCTGCTTGTGCTCGCTGGGTCAGCTAACCATGCCGTGTGGGCGGGCTTGCCTTCACCAGGAGGCCCCGGGAACCGAACCCGGGGCCTCCCATATGGTAAACGGGAGCCCTACTGATTGAGCCACAGCCGCTTCCCTACATAAGTCTTTAATCCACAGGCTTCTAAATAATACACACGGCTTGGGTGTTGGATTCAATTTTTAAATGCTAAAGACACAGTAAACCCTCAACAATTGGTTATGTTCGTATAGCTTGTTTAACTACCATATCTATTTCATGGGGTTAATGGGGGGGGGGATTACATGAAAATGCATGTTATGTTCCTAGAACCATTTCTGGCCCAGAATGGGCATTCCATAAATGTTAACTACTATTATTATTACTATTACAAAGAGCGTCAGTGGAGAAGTGGAGGTGGAAAAACAGATTACAAAAGATGAAGAAACAAAGGGGAGATGAAGTAATGAAGAGAAACTTGACTAAGGAGTGTGGATGAAGAAAGGGACTAGAAGTAAAAGAGGGATGTTAATTCCTGTTTTAAAATATACTAGACCCTTGAGTCTTGTGAAAAAGAAGATGGTAAAGAGGGTGGAAGACCTTGAAGATATATGAAAGAGAGGGAGGAACAATGGAGCTAGGAACTGGCCCCAGAGCAGTCACCCTCAATAAATCAGGGCTGAATGGAAGATTCAGTAAACCTCAGAATGGGCGAGGCACAAACTCACAGCAGGCCATGGAACAAGTAGAAACAAGAGATATCTTTGGAGGAGAGAAGCATGGGCCAAGGAGCCACCAAAGACGGGGGTAAAATTAGCCAACCTCTGGTGGAAGAGCTCGAGATTTAAAAGGGGTGAGTCAGAGAGCATCCCCTTTAGGGCAGCTTACAAAGCACTTTCACCAGTTTCTCATCTTAAACTCCGAATACTGCTCAAGGGTAGATAAAAATTATGATACCCCTTTAGAAGAAACTGAGACCCAGAAAGGCCTTGGGGTTACTAAGGGACACACAGGTAGTTGTAGTGTTCCTCCAAGTCCCCAGCTGAAGAGGTAGGCAGCCCAGAGAGAGTCTAGGGGATCCTCAGTCTGACAGCAGAAAGAAAGAGTCAGCGAGGCTGTGGGCTCAGGAATGAGCAATTTTTTAGTTCTCCATGGGCATTTGATGCTGTTACTCACATTCCCTTTTTCACTCTGGGTTTCTATGAGATGGGTCTTCCCTGGTTTTCCTCCGATCTCTTGGATCTTTCTCAAGACCCTTTCTACAGTGCCTCTCCCTCCTCCAACCCTTTACAGCGGGTACAGTCAAGGCTCCTCCCTGACCCTCCTCTCTCCTGTTAAACTCTTTCAGAGTGGGCTCTAGCAGCCTCAGACTCCAATGCACACCCTATTCTATAACCTCCTATCCTAATCTTCTGTCAGTCCTCTCTGCTGAGCCCCACATTCACATACCCAGCTGCCTGCTGCACTGTCCATCTGTATGTCCCATGGCACTTCAAATTTATTAGTTCCAAATCTGGCCTCACCTTATTTCCCCCAAAATTGGCTCTTCCCCCTATGTTCCCTACTTGGTGGCTGGCACCATCAGCCACAAACTCATCCCTGCCTCACCTCCAAAATCCCAACAATCACCAACTGCTGCCCCTCGTGCCTCCTAAATATCTTGTGATCCTGTCCCCTCCTCTCCAACCCCAGACCTTGTTGGGCATGTCCTACCTGAATACCAAGGCTCTCTGTTTGCTGGCCTCTCCAGTCCATTCTGCAAACTGCCATACTAAGATCTTCCTAAATCACAAAGACTATCCTCTCGTTCCCCTTTTGAAAGATCTTTCATGGCTTTCCCACCTCTGCTGGGTAAAGCACAAACTACCATTCAAGGCCCTTTATGATCTGATCCCTGCCACACTGTCCAGCTTCATCAACCCCCATATATCCCACCCTCCAGCCACATCTACGACTTGCCATTTCCTAAATGCTCCCCACCTTTTTCCAGGTTGTTCCTACTACTTGGAATGTCCTTCTTCACACCAACTGACTGCTCAAAGCCAGCTCAGGTATCTGCTCTGGCAAGAAGCTCTCCTGACCCTCCTTCTTATGGAGTTAACCCCTCCACACACAAGTGCTTCTCCCCACTCTTCTTGTCACACTTCTCACACTATATATAGTGATTGTCTACCCACCAGAAGGGTCAGAGACCTGTCTGGGCTCCCAATGCAGAGTCCAGGAGCTGACATGTGCTCTGGACTGCACTAATTGTGACATTTGTGGTTTATTTAATCATTGCTCAGTTATTTTTTCCACACTTCTTCATGACACATAGTTGACTCAAAACATCTTTATAGGGAAGCAGCTGTGGCTCAATCAGTGGGGCTCTCGTTTACCATATGGGAGGCCCTGGGTTCGGTTCCCGGGGCCTCCTGGTGGGGGCAGGCCCACCCACGCGGCGTGGTTGGCTGACCCAGCGAGCGCAGGCAGCAGGGGGGGGATAAATGAATAAATAAATAAAATCTTAAAAAAAAAAAAAAAAAACATCTTTATACAAATAATTTTTTTCCCCTTTACATTATTTAGTAGGAAAATATTTCCCAAACTGGTCTTGGTCAAAATTTATACTTAAGCATGTGACTTTTTTTTTTTTTTTTTTTTAATTTTATTTATTTACTTTATCGATTTTAAACCCCCCCTTCCCCATTTGCTGTTTTGTGTCCATTTGCTGGGCAATTCTCTGTGTGTGTTTCCTACCATCTCTGCTCATCCTCCTCCTCCAGTCTTCACCAGGATTCGATCCTGTAGACCTCCGATGTAGGAGAGAGGTGTTCTGCTGCCTGCGCCGCCTCAGCTCCTGGCTTCTGGAGCTTTCGGAGCATCTCATCTTGTCTCTCCCCTGTTACGTCATCATCCTGCTGCATGGCTCCCGGGGCCCGACAGCTCAGCGGCACACAGAGCCTGGCAGCCCATGCGCCTTCTATATATATATTTTTTATTTTACCGGGAGGTCCCGGGGATCGAACCCAGGTCCCTCCATATGGCAGACGGATGCCCAACCATTTGAGCCACATCCACCCCAAGCATGTGACTTTTAATAGGTAATGCCAAATAGCTTTCCAGAAGATTATATTGATTCACCTCCCCTATGTGTATGATGGTTCCCTACAACACTGCCAACACTGAATTTTACTATTTTTATTCATATTTGTTACTTTAATAGAAATGCAGAGGTGACTGTTGGCAGCATGAACTGACAGTCTTCCTTTGAGGAGCCCTTTCTCTATTCCTAGAGAGTAACTATGGTAGACTGTGACAAGACAGAGGGTAGCAGAGGGACTGTGGGAACCCAGGGTGTATTGGGGGGCCTAATCCAGACTGTGGGGTTCAAGGAAAACTTCCTAAAGGAGATGATGCCTAAATCAGACCCAAAATGTTGATGTCTTCCGTTGCCTCATGTCTTCTGTAACATGCTTGCTTGTGCTGGCTTTTCTGATCTAATCCTTACTTTCTCCTAGCCACTCTTTGCCCATCTCCTACTGGATGAAGTCTCAGGGAAGTAAACCACAACATTTCAAGGAAATAGATATGTTCCTCATCTCACACACGAGAAAATGGAGGCTCACGGGGGGTCATGCAGCAAGTGAGGGACAGGACCAGAACTTGAGCCCATCTCTAAGAGATTGTCTCTGGAGGGAACTTCCTAAGACCTACTATGTGTCAGGCCCCATGGAAGGCACTCTTCACATATTACCTCATTCACAGCAATCCTTTGAGGTAAGAAAAACCAGCCCTAGGCTAGGGTTGAGGAAAGAAAGAACCAAAGAGACTAAATGACTTCCCTAAGGTCACACAGTGGGGCAAATCCAGAGGAACTATTAGGATGTCCAGGCACATAGACTCTCACCCTTGTGGAGTGCCTTCCCACCCCCACCTCCCTGCCACATTCATTTCGGAGGGAGAACACAGGTTCAAGGGAAAATGGCCACCAACACCAAAAAGAGAAGATTCTGAAGATATTTTTGAACAAATAATTTTTACTTAAAAATTTTGTTTTTATTATTATACATTTTACTGAAGAACGTTTGGAAAGAACTAGAACATCTAAAGAAGAAAATAAAAACACAGGCCCTCTTACTTCACTGCTAAATTTTGCAGAAATTCTCCCCCCGCCCCCCTTTTTTTATTAGACATTGTGGGTTTACAGAACAAGCATGCATAAAATACAGGATTCCCCTACACTATCTTGCATTGATGTAGTACATTTGTTACATTTCATGAAAGCACATTTTTATAATTGTACAATTAACTATAGTCCATGGTTCAACTTAAGGGTTCATTGTTTGTGTTGTGCAGTTGCAAGGATTTTTTATTTTTATTTTTATTCAAGTAACATATATACAACCTAACATTTCCCTTTTTAATCACATTCAAATATAAAATTCAGTGTTGTTAATTACATTCACAATATTGTGTTCCCATCACCACCATCTCTTATCAAAACTTTTCCATCTTCTGAAATAGAAAGTCTGTACATTTTCCCATGCAGTTATTACTATCTCCCTCGCAACTCTGCTATGATGCTTAAATGAGAGACTGGGTAAAGTTCTTAGCACAAGGTCCAGCACCCAACACTCAGTCCATCACTATAAATGGTAGATATTTTGCAGATTTACATAAACATTGAATAAAATTGGAGCCATGCTGTTTTACAACTTACCAGCATATTCATTTACTAGCATAACTTGAGTGCTTTCCCATATCTTTAATATTCTTCAAGAGTGTGCTATTTCTGCACAGCTTTCCATCTACGAATGTGGAATATTCTATTTACCCAATTCCCTGTCATTGAATGTTTAGAGAATTTCCAATTTTTCCCAATTATAAATAAGGCCGGGATAAATAATCTTTGATTTTAGGATACATCTCAGAAATAAAATTGTTAAATAAAAAAGTATGACTCTTTTAAAAGCTTGTATACATACTGTCAAAGGTCCTACAGAAGGCGCTTACTTTCCCACACCTTACCAACATCTGGTGTTTTCATTATTTTTGTGACCAGTTCTATAGATAGGAAGAACTGGAATGTCCTTTTCATTTGCACTTTGGAATTTCTAACATTTTTATATGGTCAATGTATTTCTTCTGTGAATTATGATAATTATCCTTTGCCCGTGGTGTCAGCCAGTCAGTTCCTCTTATTGTTATGGGTTTAGCAGGACTTGAAAGAGACTCTGCAGATGGGCGCCTTCGGGCAGCTTCCTCCCCGCCCATCCGACCCTACGCCTCCCACATTCCCATCCTTAAGAGCTTTCCTTTGCTCCTCCGGGAAACCTTTGTCATTAAACTGGCCCCTGCTTGTCAGGGCCCTGGGAAAGCCATCTCTCAAGGCCCTCTCCACCTTTTGCTGCTTTCCCTGCGGGAGCCTCACATTCCTGCGGCTCCCACCTCCCCTCTCTCCACACCCTGCACACCCTCCCCTTGAAATTCCTCAAGGAGGCCCCAGACCCTGGGGGACTCAGAGTGACCCAACCCTAGAGCAGGAATCCAAGCCCCTCCCTGCTTTGGCCTGAAAGAGGGAGGGGAACAGTTGTCCCCAGAGAAGACTGGGAAGAAAAGAGGTTGCAGTGTGGGATGGTGGAAAAGACCTGGGCTTTGATGTCTTTCTATAACTGACTTCAATTCCCAGCCCAGCCACTCAGGCTGCGTCACCTCACTCCCCTTGCAGGGTTGCAATGATGGTAAATGCAAAGCACCTGGCACACGTATATAAAGCACCTGGTTCAGAAAGTCAGGTGCACAGATCACCACAAAGGCCTGACGATCGGATAGGGCTCCTGAAGGAGAGCTGGACCTTGTGGGAGCGGTCAGGTTTGCGTTTGTGACTGGAGTGTGTATCGGGCAGAAGACACATCTTGAGCAAAGGCTGCGGATGTGCAGTGTGGCAGAGTATGGGCATGTAAAGAAAGGGTCCCAGGGTACACAAGGAAAAGCTAGGGTCAAGGCCTGAGACTGAAAGAGACGCTCAGGCATCAGCTGGCGCAGAGGACAGGGCTCCTCGCTGGGCTCGGGAGATCTCGATCTTAATTTCTGCCTGTCTCCAACACTGAAGACATCCACAGGGTGGTCCAGCCCGTGCCAGGCAGCGTGCTGGGAGATCTCGAATGTCCCTGCCCTGGATGCCCATCTTGAGGGGAGACGAGCCTCGACAAGCGTGATCAGGACAAAGAGGGTCTCCGAGGAGTCCCGGTTTTAGCTGGGAGTCACGGGAGGCTTCCTGAAGCTGCCTTTGAGCTGGGCTTTGGGGTGTAAGCTTGTCAGGCGATGGCGGAGGGGGGAAGAGGGGACGGCAGACTCTGCGTGCAGAGGGGTCGCCTGAACCGAGCCTAGAAAATGCAGTCTGGTTTTTTCGAAGGTCAGCGCTCAGGGGAAAGCAGCGGGCGAGGGGCGCAGGGGCACGGACTCCAAAAACGAACGCAGGGCGGGGCCCACCAGAGCCGGGTTTCATAAAGATCTCTCTGGAGGCGGTGGCAGCCCCAGGCGGGGGGTGGGGGTGGGGGGCGGAGAAAGGAGGGCAGAGGGGGGAAGGGCTCCCAGCACGGCCCCTGCCCCCAGCCCCCGCGGGCCGGCGGCACGTAGCCCTCGTAGGCGCTGCTCGCTGAGACAGGTAACAAAGCCGCCTGTGTCCGCCCGGGCGGCGGGGCGGGGCCGTCCCCCCACCTGCCGCCAGCCTGGGTCTGGGGGCCTAGAGACACCGAGGAAGGAGGCGGACCGGCGGAATCTGCAGCGGCCCGAGGCTCTCCCTTCAACGGCCTCTGCAGCTGCTCCACGGCCCGAGGAAGAAGGTGGAGTCCCTGTTTCATAGACAGGCTGCCCGAGGCCCAGAGAAAGAAAGGGGCTGGGCTGGGGGCACGCGTGGAGGAGCTTCGTGGCGGGGGCGGGAGGGTTTAAGTGCACAGTCCTATGTTGTGGGGGGTTGCAGAAGGGCACCCACTCTTGCCCTGCAGTGTGGCGATAGGAACTCTGCCCCAGCCCTCTAAGGGAACTCCATGTCCAGGAACAGGCGTGCATGTACAGCAGTCTGCGCTCCGCAATCCTAATCTGGGAAGAATGGAGACGAGTCAGCCTGAAAGGCGCCTCTGTGGTTCTTTACGTAAGACTAAAACGCCGTGTTGTCCATACCAAAGGACGGAGAAGGGATGGCGCTGACCGAGGCTACATAGAGGCCAGAGCTTTCTCAGGCCTTCTCTGGGGCCACCATCGCAGGTAGCGGTGCTCACAGGTCTTCACTGGAGTTCAGTCTCCAAATACAGGTGCATGAGCATGTACCCAAGGGTATTATCACAGACCCGTGTCCGCACCTGACCTCACAAACATGCACATGTCAGTTCATGTCCCCCACAAACCAACTAAGGGATCCAGACTGTCAGGGAGAATGAACCCTCTCTGCTTCCTTAGGGCTCCCTGCCTTTGTCCTGGGTGCGGGGCAAACCAGGGGCAGATGGGGGAGGAGAGTTGGGCCAGGCTCTTTAGAAATCAAAGGCTCTTGTAGACAGCCTTTCCCCACGGCCCAGCCCATCTAAGTGGCCAAAAGTGAGGCCAGAGGACCACCCAAGGTAGGTTGCAGGCCACTGGGCACAGGGAACAAGGGGCTGGAACCCTACTAGCTGAGGGGGATTGGGGGAGAAGAGCACTGCTGCCTCAGTTTCAGAATGGGTACATCGCTGGCATCTGGGCCCTTTTGCGGCAGGTTAGTGTAGGGAAAGAAGGAAGACTGAGTCATAGCTGGGCCCAGAGAACATGGTGAGACCCTGACCAATACCCCCTGAGGAAAAGCTGCTTCTAAGAACAAAGCCAGAAAGACTCTGCCCAGACCCTGGGCTCAAGAGGAAGCCCGGTGTAACTCCAAACAGGCTTCCTCATTGGGCACCTGAGAGCTAACAGGTGGGGACCTTAAGGCAACGAGTCAGAACAGCAAACAGCTGGAGCCTCTCCCCAACATTAGAAAAGGGGAGGAGGAAAGGTGTTAAGAAGACCTAACCCGGGGCCCCAAGCATATGGCTCACCCTGTAGCACGTCTGCACCCTTGCTTGGGGTGTGTACTTTTTTCTCTTCTATCATTTCTCAATAAGCTCTACTCCCTTGCCTACCCTATGGCATGTCCTTAAATTCATTTATGCAGCATAGCCAAGAACCTAGAACCCAGAACCCAGAGCGTTCCACTATCACTTTCAATTCTGTCCTTTTGGACTACTTCGGAGCTGATGAGCAGACCTGGAGGAAAGGGCCCTTGTGCTCACACCTCTCCCCCTGCCCTTGTAAACTGGGTCTAGAGCCCCCCTTCCTAGAAGGGGAGCCCTGGGAGCAGCAGAGAGAAGCTCAGAGGCCCCAAATAGCCTGATGCAGTCTCCTCTAGTGTAATTAGAGAGGAGTGACACCAGGCCACTGAGCAATGGTCACATACACAGATGCAGACACGGATCCTTACAGTCCAGGGTGTTCAGAGAGGGAGGGAAGGGGATCCCCCCACACAGACACAAGGCTGGGCACACAGATGGCACTCAGTACTATCTGGTGACTAAGTGAAAGAACAAATGAGTGAATGAATAAATGGGTGAATGGATGTCTGAGCCCATGAATTCATTTGAGTACAAAGCTCTCAGGCATACCCAGGCTGGTTCCTCTCTGGATTGTCACTGCTCTGTGTGATTGCTCTGAGTGTCCCCTCCCCCAGCAGGCAACAAGCTCCCCCTGGGGTCAGAGGCCCCCTGACTCAACCCCCAGCCTAAGGCCATATTCCCGAGGTAGCCAAGCTCTGCTCTCTGGAAACCCTGAGTGGGTTGATGTGTCCATCTTTCCAGCAGACCAAGAACTTTTCACAGGCAGTGACTGGCTCAGGTTCCTCCCCAGGTCCCCCATCCCAGTATCCACTACCATAAAGGCCAATGGGTCAAAAGACAAAGACTTAGAATACAGGCAGGCCTGGCCACTTCCTGGCTGTATGGCCTTGGGCAGTTATTTCTCTCTCTGAGCCTTAGTTCCTGATTTGTAAAATGGAGATAAGAATGCCTTCTCTGCTTTACAGGTCGTGGGGTCACACGCAGCACTAGCCTTTCTGCCAAGTACCTCCCGTCAGCTCCCTCCTTAGCCTCTACATGCTTTTACCCACCCCTCCTTTTATCATTGAAGGTCTCTTCCTGCGTTAGCAGTTCCCCAAGACCAGGGACTGGGTCTCCTTCATCTCACTGTGGCCACCATTGTCCAGCATTGCCCCTTATGTCAGTGGAAGTAAATGTTCATTAAATGGTAAGTGGTAAGCAAAAGCATTTTGTAACCAGAAAGGGTTGTGCAAATAGGAGGGTTTTTGTCATTATGACAGTAATCTAAATCACAGACGTTCAGGACTTGAACATATCTTACAGATTAATCAAATCCCCCATTTGAGAGATGAGGAAACTGAGGCCGAGATGTGGAGCAGACTGCCAGAGATCACTCATGGAGGTTGTCCTGCTTAGACTTGACCTGAACTCCTAATTCCCCCATGAGGAGGGCTTCCCCCATGCCCATTCTCCTCAGACCCTCCGACCTCTCCTCTGCTCCTCGGCATGGTTCCAGCCAGGGTGAACATCAGAGAGCCATGTATGCATCTGGGGTTCTTGAGAGCCTAAGACGGGAAGCTATGAACTATGTGCATGCACTTCTGTGGAAGGCGGAGTCACTGACACAAAGTGTATGGGTAGAGCTGGAACCTTAGCTGTGGGTTTCCTGGTGTAGCCCCGGGTGGTGGAATGAGCACAGACTTTGGAGCCACACCAACCTGGCTCTGGCTCAACCAGGAGATCTTGGGCAAACTCCTTAATCTATGAGTCTCATCTCAGTGCCCTCATCTGTAACACAGGGATACTGGTCCCTACCTACAATAAGGTTAAGATGATTCCATGAGAATGTAGGTGAATTCAGAAGAGGAGGGCCATAATTGTTCTCTCTCTCAGCCTATCTCCAGTTTTCCTTCTCTCCCCAGAATAGAATAAGGAAGGAGACCCGGTCTGCTGCCCCTTCCCCCACAGCCCAGAAGCCATAGGGCTAGTGGGGTCTGAAAATGGTTCCCCGAAAGATGGTCATGTCAAATCCCCGGAACCTGTGGATGTTCCCTTATATGGCAAAAGATGTGATTAAGTTAAAGATCTTGAGGGAGGAGCTTATCCTGGATTATCTGGGTGACATTATCCTAACGGCCATCACAAGTATCCTTACAAGAAAAAGGCAGAGGGACAGAGAGAGGAGAATATACATAGAGGAGAAGGTGATCTGAAGATAGAGGCAGCCATTGGAGAGCTGTGACCACAAGCCAAGGAACAACTGTAGCCAAGAGAAGCAGGAAGAGGCAAGGAATGCACTCTCCCCTAGAGTTTCTGGAGGGAGTACAGCCTGGCCAATACCTTGCTTTCAGGCTTCTGGCCTCCGGAACTATAAAAGAATAAATTTCAGTTTATTTTAAGCCACCCTGTTTTGTGGTAATTTGTTATAATAACCACAGGAAAGGAATACAGATCAGTTGGTCTGACTCCATCTCATCCAGTCCCCTGCCTCTGTACCTCTCATCTCTTAGCCCTATCTGGACCTCAGCCCTCAGGTACTCACCCCCTGAAGCTGATCCTGGGTGGGATGCCTGTGTCACCTGCTCCTTGGCCCTGCCTGCCTCCATTGCATGCACTACCAGTTTCTTTGTGGATCCCAATGGACGTGGGGGCGGGGGGGGGCATGCCTACTGAGGTCGAGTACTGGTTGGTGAGTGAAAAACATTAACCTGGAAAAATCAGGAGGCCTACATTTAAATTTTGCCTCTGCAGTAACTCACTATGTGATCTTGGGCACATTGCTTAACCTCTCTAGGCCACAGTTTTCTCACCTGTCAAATGCCAAGATTGGAGTGCATGATTTATCTGAGTTCTTTGAGTTCTTGCATATTGTGTGTCTCAGTTTATAAGAAATTCCAGGAAAGTCAAAACTATAGTGACAGAAAGCAGATCAGTAGTTGCCAGGAGCTGTTGGGAGGGGAAAGCACAAAAGAACTTTTGAGTAACAGAAATATTTATCTCAATTGTACTGGGCATTACACAACTCTATACACTTGTCAAAACTCATCAAACTTTATACTTAAAACTGGTGGCTTTTATTGTATATATATATATATATATATTTTTAGGAGGTACCTGGGATTGAACCCAGGACCTCATACATGGGAAGCAGGCACTCAACCACTGAGTTACACGGCTCCCTTGTATGTAAACTATACCTGAATAAGCCTTGGGAAAAAAAAAAAAAAAACAAAACAGGCTTTTAACTCCTTAGGCTACCTCCACGACTGGCATTGTGGTCAGTAGTAGAGGGCAGACCTTGTAACACTAAGGTAGGAAAAATGGGAAAGTCAGTCAGGAAGGGGAAAGTGGACTTAGCACTTTAAATTAGCTCTTGACTAGAAAAATGTCGGTGTCCTAGTTTATGACTAAGAGTTAGTTTAAGATTAGATTTAGGATTATGTTCACAGAAAATGTGAGTCAAATTGCTCCTAAAATTTTGTGTCTAACACATAGTAAGTGGTCAGTATATATTGGTAAAATAAACGAATGAATGAAAACTGGTTTAAACAAAGGAATCAATTTGTTGATTTCAGGTGGCTCAAGCAGTATCCCCAAGAATTGGAATGGGGCGTCTCCATCTCTCTGCTTGACCTCTCCAGTGTTATTCTCAGGCCTCCCAACACCATTCTGCTAAAAGCCTCCTGGGCCCTCCCTGTACCAGTCCGTAAAAGAGAGTCTACCTGGTAGCACCCATGGAAAAGAGAGGCTACTTCTTTTAGTGAAGAATCCCAAAAAGTCGTCTTGCTTTTCATTGCTCTAATTTGGTTTGGGGCCAACTCTGTACTAATGCTTGTAGACAGAGGGTGGGATGGATATGTGGATTGGCTGAAACCAACCCGAACCGAATCCTGTTGCTGGAGAGTAAACTGGTTTCCTATTGGCAAACAGAGAATGAGATCCTGGTGGCCAAAAATGACAAATATCACTACAAAGAATTTCAGAGTCTGGATTAGAGTGCCAGGAATTATCCAGCTTAGACTTTATTTATTTATTTATTGAGGTACTGGGGCCAGCGATGGAACCTGGGACCTTGTATGTGGGAAGCCAGAGCTTAACCACTGAGCTATACTGGCTCCCCAGTTTAGACTTCAGACTGAACAGTAAAAACGATGAGTTGTGTTTTTTAGATTGGGATCAGGTGGAAAAGTATAACACTTTGGGAATCCTACATCCCACTCCTGAGGAGGGGGTTCTAAAAACAAACAAACAAATAAACACCTACCTAAAACCTGTTCTTCATGGTGTTCTTTATCAAGAAGTTATAAGACCACATGTAAAGATATAAGGTTGGGGAGGGGTGTATTCAATTATAATGATAAAACTGCTGTCTTCATATGGATGAGGGAAAGAAACATGGAAAAACAAAACTGTTGGGACATTGTTGATTGAAGGCAATTAAAACATTTTTTATTTTGTTTCCACAAATATTACAATGTTTGTATAATCATAAAAACAAATCAGAACAGAGTTTGGCTTAGGTTAGGGTAAGGGCTGGGATTCAGTTAGATGACATATCCTTGGAGAAATTACTTAATCTCCCTGAGTTTCAGATTTCTCATGTGTAAAATAGAGATAATTAAATGAAAAATTCCACATATAGGATGGTACCCTGTGCATAGTAATCACTCAGTGAGTACTGGCTGCTATGAGCAAGAGATGGGGTGAGGAGTGCTGTGTAAATATCAAGTCTGGTTATGACTAGGCAGAACTGGCATCAGATTTTTTAAAACAACTTTATGAGTATAATTGACATGCAGTAATGGCACAATTAATAAAGTCTACAATTTGATAAGCTGTAGTATATGTGTATGCTCTTGAAACCATCATCACTAACAAGATAATGAACATATTCATCACCTCTAAAAAGTTCCCTTACTCTCCTTTGTTATCCCTCCCCATCCTCCTGTTCCAGGTAGCCACTGATCTGCTTTATGTCACTGCAGATTAGTTTGCATCTCCTAGGATTTGAGATAAATGGATTTATATATTATGTGTTATTTCTTTTTTGGTCTGGCTTCTTTCATTCATTTTGATTGTTTTGAGATTCATCCATATTGCTGTGTGTATCAATAGTTTATATCTTTTTTGTTTGTTTGATTTCCAAACACTACCCCTTTTCCCATTACCCCTGTGCCCAGGTATCTTCTAATCTATTTTCTGTCTCTGCAAATTTGCTATTTCTAGTCATCTCTTATAAGTAATCTCATGCAATTTTCCCTTATGTGTCTTGCTTATTTCACTGAGCATGTTTTCGTGCTTTTAGGTTCATTCATGTTGCAGCTTATCTCAAAAATTCATTCTTTCTTTTGGCCTAGTAATATTCCAAATGTACCACATCTTGTTCATCTGTTCTTTTGTTGATGGACACTTTTGGTTGGTTGTTTCCACCTTTTGGCTATTGTGAATAATGCTTTTATAAATATTGGTGTACATATATTTGTTTGAGACCCTGTTTTCACTTTCTTTAGGTATATACCTAGATGTGGAATTGCTGGGATATATGGTAATTCTATATTTAACTCTTTGAGGTACCCCCATAGTACTTTCCACAGTGGCTGCACCATTTTAAATTCCCACCAACAATGCACTAGAGTTCCAGTTTCTCTGTATCCTCTCCAACACTTGCTTTTTCCTATTTGTTTTTTTTTTTAATAATAGTCATCCACTTATACTTTATAGTGGGTATAAAGTGGTATTTCATTGTGGTTTTGATGTGTATATCCCTAATAGTTAATGACGTTGAGCATCTTTTCATATGCTTATTGACTATTTGTATATCTTCTTTAGAGAAATGTCTATTCAAGTCCTTTGCCCATTTTTTAATTGGATTGTTTGTCTTCTTGTTGTTGACTTGTAGGAGTTCTTTGTATATTCTGGATATTAAGCCCTAATCCAATATATAGTTTTCAATTATATTTTCCCATTCTATAGGTTGCCTTTTCACTTTCTTGATAATTTCTGCAATGCACAAAAGTTTTAAATTTTAATTTATCTATTTATTTTTTCTTTTGTTGTTCATGCTTTTGGTGTCATATCTAAGAATTCACTGCTAGATCATAGGTCATGAAAATTTGCCCCTATGTAATCTTTTTAGTTTTTTAGGTGGTACCAGAGATTGAACCCAAGACCTTGTACATGGGAAGCAGGCACTCAACCACTAAGCTATACCTCTCTATGTAATCTTCTTAAAGTTTTATAGTTTTAGCTCTCATATTTAGGTCCTTGATCCATTTTATGTTGATTTTTGTATATGATGTGAGGTAGGGGTCTAACTTTACCCTTCTGCATGTGGATATCCAGTTTTCCTAACACCATTTGTGTTGGGAAACACTATTCTTTCCCCATTGTATTTACTTAGCACCCATGTCAAAAATCAATTGGCGGGGGCGGATGTGGCTCAAATGACTGGGCGTCCGTCTGCCATATGGAGGGACCTGGGTTCGATCCCTGGGACCTCCCAGTAAAATTTAAAAAAAATATATAAAAGGCACATGGGCTGCCAGGCTCTGTGTGCTGGTGAGCTGCCAGGCCCTGGGAGCCATGCAGCAAGATGATGACGTAACAGGAGAGAGACGCAGGGGAGAAATGAGACAAGATGCTCCAAAAGCTCTGAAAACCAGGAACTGAGGTGGCGCAGGTGGCAGAACACCTCTCTCCTACATTGGAGGTCTCCAGGATCGAATCCTGGTGAAGACTAGAGGAGGAGAATGAGAAGTGATGGCAGGAAACAGACACAGAGAACTGCCCAGCGAATGGACACAAAAAAGCAAATGGGGAAGGGGGGGTTCAAAATGGATAAAGTAAATAAATAAATCTTTAAAAAAAAAAAAAAAAATCAATTGGCCATAGATGTATAGGTCTATTTCTGGACTTTCAATTCTGTTCCAAGCTTATTCCTTTTCATTGCTAAGTAATATCCCATTGAATTTGTCTATTCACTTGTTGATGAACATTTGGATTGTTACAAATAAAGTTTCTATGAACATTCACTTACAAGTCTATGGATGGACTTATGCTTTCATATGTCTTGGGTAAATATCTGTGAGTAGGATTGCTGGATTGTAAAAGAAGTCTATATTCACCTTTATAAGGAACTGCTTGATGGTAAAAGTGGCCATTGGCAATGAGGAGAGGTGGGGCTGGGAATCAGAGTCAGGGGTCTCCCACAATCTATCCCTACTAGGGGCCTCACCTTCTCAATTTCTCTGCTCAAATATTGGAGGTCTGGAGTTGGTATCTAAACTGGTCCTATCTCTTAGAGACACTCCCCTCACCCCATGGTTCCCTAACCTGGGTGGGTATCAAAATATCCCGGGCAGCTTTAGGCAGTGTAGATTCCTGGGCCCCACCTCAGACCTGCCAGCTCAAATATCACTAGGTAGAACTATAAAATCAGTACTTTTAAAAAAGTGCCTCAGGTGATTCTGCCACATAGACAGATATGGGAACTCCCCGCCTACTGGAGCAAGTTTAAACTTCCAGGCAAGGTATTCCAAGCCCTTTGCTGTCTGGACAGTTTCATGCCTTGCCCCTTGCCCCCAAACACCCAGCCTCATGAAACAATTCCATGCTCCCCAGACACGCTTGGACTCCCACAACATGAGTCTTTGCACAAGCTGATCTCTCTACCTTCTTCCTCCTCTGCCCCAGGAACTTCTATGGGTCCTTCAAGGCCCAGCAAAAACCACACTCCCTGGAAACCTTCCACACTCTTCTTCCATTTAATAAATGATAGCTGCACCGATCATCAGCATTATTATTATACCTCACTCTCAGTATGCAGCCTTTTTCCAGTTGTGACTGAGCTCACTGTGACTATCAGGCATTGGACCATCCTGGTCCCAGCTCCCATGTCTTATCTGGTTTACTGCATCTTGGTCTTCCCAACTGCCATTGCTCTAAAATCTTTGAATGGAGTCTACCTGAGTTATCACAGGTACAGAAGAAAGTTCGGTAAGGGTCTCCTCATCTCAAACACCTCTACAGGCAGCTGATGTAGTTCATCAAGGGAACAGATCGCCTGGTGAGAAAGTGAGGTCCCTATTTGAGTCTTTTGTGGACCCCAGAAAATTCAGAAAATCATGTTCTTAAGCTAAGTCATTCATTTGCATGTAAACCTATTTATGTGGGACATTTTGGTTAGATTCAGTTAAGTGATCTTTTGGTTAGATCACTATTGATTAACTCTATTTAGTTAAGGGCCTTTGATTAGATTGCAGGACCCAGGGTGGGTCATAATCCATTTACTGGAGTCTTATATAAACTGAGGACTGAAAGCAGAGAAATAGAATTGTAAGCTCTTACACTGCCATGTTAGAGAAGACTCCAGGATTGCCTACAGCCACAGAAAGACAGAAACCTTGAAAGGCTGAGAGAGAGGCCAGAGGCTAGAATCAGTGGAGCAACGCAAGAAGCTGAAGCAAGTAGGCCGGGAAGAGAGAAAGGAGAGAAAAGCCATATGCCTGATAGCCCACAGCTGAGAGCTGGGGGAGACAATGAGCCTAGAGGAGAAAGCCCAGACCCACTGCCATTTTGCCTTGCTGTGTGGCAGGAGTACAAGATCTGCCAGCAGCCCACCTTTGGTGAGACAGCATCTCTGATGATGCCTTTATTTGGACATTTTCACAGCCTTGGAACTGTGGTTGTGGTTTTTTACCCTAATAAATTACCATTATAAAAGCCAGCCCATTTCTGGTATTTTTGCATTGCCAGCCTTTAGCAAACTAAAACACTGTCCTTGCAAGTATTTAAGTAGAGGCTATATAACCAGTTGCCAGTGATGTTGTAGGGGAGATGTCTACATTAAATAAGGTGTGGACTCAATGATCCCTTATCACCACTTCCAACTCTAAGTTTTGGGATTTGGGGACTCTAAAATTCTCCACGATTCTTAGAACTTGTAATCATTAGGCTAAATTATTCCAATGTTCTTGTTTCCAAGATAATTTGATTTTAAGCTTCAGAGAGTCTCAGGCTTTATAAGTGGTACTAAATGTGATGAAATATACAAAAATTGTTACCTAAACATATGGCCCAGAATTCCTCTTAAGAAAAAAAAACTACCTTTGTTGGGGAAAATTCTTTGATAAAGGCTTTGAATAGAGACATCACCAAAAGCCTACAATAATTAAAGTCTGGGCTCCTGAGGAGAGCCAAGTGTTACTCTGTGTAATAGAAGGATGGAGGAAGAAATGAGTGAGGAGAGAGGAGAGAGATGTAGGGGGGAGTGCACGAACCATCAGATAGCAGTAGACTGTGCTCCACAAGATGTGACCCTTCTCTGGAAGATTCCAAAACCTTCTGTACAGCCTACTACTCTCAGGAATGCTTGGAGGGAATGATTTCCTTTTTTAGATGAAATCTAAATAAGAGTCTGAGTTTCATCACATTGTGGTCAGCATGGTTCAGGACAAAGACAGCATGCTGGGGAGCCACAGCCCAAGAGGCAGAAATGATGGGGGATGGGTATGAACCCCTGGGATTTAGCAGGCTTCTCTGGGAGAAAGTGGGGCTTCCCCGTTTTGGTGGTACAGGTGATAGGACATTTATGGGAAGATATTCACATCAAAGTCTATGGGAATGGGCTTCCCTAGAGGCACATAGTGGACAACGTGAGCAATCTAATGTGATAGCCCTCTGCCTGAGGCATTAGAGGAAATTTCCCCTCTATCTAAAGAGATCCCAGCTAGTATTCGGGATCTATGTTTTATTTAGTTTCTATGTTTAAGGTTCTAAGATCCTAAGATTCTATGGTTCGATATTTTCTGACTAAAAGAATCTAAGAATGTAAGGTTTTATAATTCTGAGCTGACAACAACCACCACAGCCAATGCTATAGTTCTTACCACATGCCAGGCATTTAACTTGTATTATCTCCATAAGTCCTTGCGCCCTATGAGAAACATACTATTATTCTCTTGGTTTTGCAAATGTAGAAACTAAGGCACAGAGAGTTAAGTCATCAGTCTAATATTATAGTAGTAGCAGGACTGAAGCCAGGTAATCTGACTGTGGAGCCTCTTTCCCTCTACCCTCTACTGATGACATTCCTATAACCATCTTCCCTCCCTACTAAGTAAGACCTCACTACCCCCTTGCCTGTGACCTGCCCTTTTTCAAGCTCAGGCCCCAGAGGGCTGAAAACTGACTTGAGATCTTGTGTCTTGTGTGAGATGTGTTGTGTTGGGCCATGCTGAGTTGTGTTGTGCTGAATTGAATTGTGTTGTAATAGGCTGTGCTGTGTTGAAGGTGTTTTCTGTCTCCATTGTACTGTGAACTCTTCTAGGACAAGGACTGAATCTGACTCAACCTTGCAAATTCAGTGCCCTGTCTAGGGACTGGTGTACTGTGAGTACTTCAATAAATGTTCATTGTAAGGGGGACTGATTGGTCAAATGGGGCTCTAGGGAATGAGCTCTGGTGTCCATGCATCACAGATCATCATCTTGAGATTGCATTTCCGATGGGGGCTGGTGAGGTGGACACACTCCTTATGGCACCTGAGTAGATGGAGCCAAGTCAGAGTCCAATCCTGGAGCCAGGAGCAAGACAAACCCAATGCAGACTCTGGATCTGGAGATCAGGAATCAAGATGGACAGCCTGTGGGGGAACCTCGACAGATGTGGAGCCAGGCACAGGCAAGAAAACAACTACAGGTATTTCCAGGAGTCTACTGTACATCTTTACAGGTAGCCATTGAAGGGAGGTAGTCAGGAGCCATCTGACACCCTGCCTGGCTCATGGGAGCTCCTCCACAAGACTGGACCTTGCCCTGATTCCCAGGTTTAGGCTTGGGTCCTCCTGCAGACTTTTGAACTCCCCAGACACAGACCCAGCTGTGTTTGCTGACCTTGAGCCTGCTCAAGCCCAAAGGCCCAAAGTCTCTGCCTGCCTCAGCCTGCCTTTGGTCCCAAGCCCCGAAAATGTCCAGCTGCCCTCAGTGGGGCCAGTTTTGCAGGCAGACTGCCCCACTCCTGCCACAGCACTTACAATGAGAGATGCTCACAACTGCTGAGACACCATCCCTGCCCTAGTTTAGACCTTGGCTTCTCCTACCTGAACTATGCCCATTCTTTTCACTGGCCATTCTGCCTAGCCTCTCCTTCTCCAGCCTATTTCCCCAGACCAGCTTTCACATGATAGTTCTAAAGTGCAAATATGGTTCCCCATTGTCTAGAACAGAAAGTTCTAGTTCCTTAGCCCAGCATTCGAGGCTCATTATGGACTGTCCCTACTGCCCTCTCCAGCCTCCCTTCCCTCTGCCCCCTTGAACCTTACCTGTACTCTAGTCACTGCAAACCATGATTCACACCTACATTTGCATTTGCTGTTCTCACTGGTTGGCATGCTCTCCTTAAATTCCTACTCATTCTTCAAGAATCAGTCTTCCCTTGGTTACTCCCTGGTTTTACAGCACCCAGTGCACATCTTTGTGGTGCCAATAACCACATTGTATTAGAGTTGTCTGGTTATGTGTGTTTCCCCACCCGAACGGGAACTCTATACAAGACCATATTTTGCCTACAGCTTTATCCTCAGTGTCTAGCCCCTAGTACCTACGTGTTGAATGATAGAAGGAAGAAACAAATGAATGGTGATGAGTTAGTAAGTGAGCCAGTGAGGGGCAGGACATCAGCAGTGCCCAAAGTGGTGAAGGTATGGGTAGAGTTGGAGTGATCACGGGATCCCGATGAAAGAAATACAACAAAACAGAAGCATGAAAACACAAGGAGACAGCTCTCAGAGGGAGATAAGGAAGGTGTCACAATAGGCTTCTAACCCTGTCTCTCTGCAGGAGTCCATCCTGTACCTGAGCTGTGCTCTGAAAACCCTGGAATCTCTGTCATTTCCTCGTGTTTGTTATTTTTACTACCCCTGTGAGGAAATGCCCTTGCCCTTGGGAAGAGTGGTGCAGGCCCTCCTCCAAGACTGTTGCCTTCTCTGTGTGCAGCTCACCCCCACTCTGGGCACCAGGACCCTCCTGGCAGGGGCCTCCCCAGGGAGGGTCTGGGAGTTGGGTAGGCAAGGCTAGAGCTAGGCTGGAGAGGAGATTGGGCCTGTGGGATCAGGAAGCCACAGGGTTGGAGGCTGCACTACCTGGCCCTTCTGCTGCTGCTTGAGCCCTCTGGGTGGATTTCCTGTCCCAGCTAGCTTTTATTTAGCCACATTCCTGATGACAAAGTGCTTCTGCTCAGCTAAGCTGAGGGAGCCAGGATTGACCAAAAACTTTATGAGGTGAGAAGAGTGTCTGCTTTGTTCATCACAGTACTTCCAGGACCCAACACCATGCCTGGCACCTGGTGGGAGGTGCAAAAAATGTTTGTTGGATGGATGGTTGGATGGTTGGATGGATGGATAGAATGGTGTCCTTGCTAGGGTCAGAGGGCTATGGGTCAGTAGCACTTTGCGGGGTCTGCTCTGGTGGTAAATGTGGCATTTGGGATGTGAGACCCTCCTGGAGAGAGGATGGGAGGCCGGGGGTCTCTTATGCCCTGCCCCACCAGGGGCTTCACTTTCTCAAGCTCTCTGCTCAAATCTTAGAGGTCCAGGGTTGATATCTAAATGAGGCCCACCTCTGCTTAGCCTTAGAGACGTCTCCCCCCTCATTGCAGGGGAACATTGCTCCACCTGGGTGGGCATCAGAATTTCCTGGGGAGCTTTAGGCAATGTAGATTCCTGGGCCCCACCTCAGACCTACTGATTCAAAATATCACTGGGTGGGACCATGAAATCAGTACTTTTAAAAAGTGCCTTAGGTGGTTCTGCCACATAGACAGGTATGGGAACTCCCCACCTATTCAACTCCCAGGCAAGGTATTCCAAGCCCTTTGCTGTCTGGACAGTCTCACACCTTGCCCCTTGCCCCCAAACACCCAGCCTCATGAAACAGCTCCATGCTCCCCAGGCTCTTCACGGTGAGTCTTTGCACAAGCTGATCTCTCTATCTTCCTCCTCCTCTACCCCAGAATATTCTACATGTCCTTCAATGCCCAGCAAAAACTGCTGGACCCTCTGGAAGCCTTCCACCCCTTTCTCCACGCAGCCAGGCAATGTTTTTCTCTTTCCTGTGCGTGCCACTGCACTGAGCACCACACTATACCACACCATTTACTCTGCCCGCTAATTATTTAAGAATGCCCTTGCCAGACAGTTTGCAGAAGCTGCTCTGGTTAAGCCTCCCACGAATCCTTTGAGGTAGGTGATGATGATGGTGATGATGATGTTGGTGATGATGATGATAGCAAAGACTTCTTAGGTGAAAAAGCTTTTCTAAGCCTTTTCTATAGGCTGGACCCTATAATCCTACTATTAAGTTGGGGCTATGCTACAGATAAGAAACTGAGGTACAGAGAGGTGACATTACTTGCTCTGGGTGATCCTGGTTAAGTGGTAGAGCCAGGATTTGGCCCAAGCACTGCTCCAGACACCACACTCTCACCCACTGTGTTTCGGCCCTTTTACAGATGAGGACACTGAGACTCAGAGAGAACAATCATCATTCTCACATAAAACAGAGTCATAATTTGAACCCAGGAGCCTCTGATCCTAGAGCTCCACACTCCCATCTGGCCCCTGTTGAAACCTCCTGTTAGGTAATCCCAGAGTCAAGCTCCCATTCTTGGCCTGTTCCAGGCTCCATTGCTCTTTCCCCACGACCCCCCAGAGATGCACATCCTCTTCTTCCAGGCCTGGCCTCCCCTGTGATCTCACTCCCTGCTTGTCCTGCCCCACCCTGAGTTCCCTGGAAGGAACGCCTGGCCCTTGCTGAGGTCACAGCTCCGTCTGGCAGGCACAGGTCCAGCACCACTTGCAAGCTTTTCCTGGCCACTTCACCATCCAGTGTTCTGGACTGAGCAGGCAAGGGCAGTGGAAGGGGCACCAACTGGCTGTGTGGCCTTAGACAAGCCTCCCCCCTTCCCTGGGCCTCTTTCTATAGATGGATAATGGTCTGCCCTGGCTGCTTCCCAGGGCTGTGAGGAGGCTCTGATAAGATAAGGGGCAAAGGGCTTTTAAATGCTTCGGTCAAGCCTTGAGCACCTCATTCCAGGAACTCAGCTCTGCCAGTCTGGCAGGTTACCTAACCTCTCTGTGCCCCAGTGACCCCATCTAAAGAATAGGAATCAAAATAGTAACAGTGCTGTGAGAATTAACTGCAATAAAGAACTAGATAAAGGGCACTTAGCATAGAGTAATATCTCCATAAAGTAGTGATTACAAGTGAAAGGGCCTTGCCTCCCTCTGTGGAGAGAGCAGGCTAAAAGTAGAATCATGGCTGTGAAATCAGGCATCTTTTTGGAGGACTCCAGTGGGAAACCTGACTCTCCAAGGTGGGTCCCCAGTCTAACAGCCCCACTGACCAAGAATGACTCTAATTAATGGTCCATCAGGTGACAGAAAGTTTTCACAATTGCCTTGCAATTCTTTAGCTCACAGAAGTTGCATAGTTTATTAGCATCTACTTTTCTCATCCAATCCTTTACAAAGTCAAGAGAGGCATTTGTGTGGGCTTTGGATGCCAACAGATCTGAGCTCATTTACAGCTCTGGTACTTACTTGCTGTGTGACACTGGGCAAGTTTTTTTTTTTTTAAACAATTTATTGAAGTATATCATTCATACATGAACAGACATAAACTATAAGTGTTCAGTAAACATTGTGAACTTAGAAAACAAACATGCATAACATCATACAGGGCTCCCACACATCCCCCCCACCCCGAAACACCCTGCACTGTTGTGAAACATTTGTTGACAAATCATGAAAGAGCATTATCAAAGTATTACTACTAACTAGTCCGTATCTTCCTCCCCTATACATTTTTTTAAGGATTTATTTATTTATTTACTTTTATCCATTTTTAACCCCCCCACCCCACCCCCGTTTTTGCTGTTTCTGTGTCCATTCGCTGGGCAACAGTCTGTGTCCGTTTCCTGCCCTCTCTTCTCATCCTTCTCCTCCTGTCTTCACTGGGATTTAATCCTTGGAAACGCTGATGTGGGAGAGAGGCATCCTACAGCCTGTGCTACCTTAGTTCCTGGTTTTTTGGCGTGTCTCATCTTGGCTCTCTCTTGTGTCACTCTACTGTTATGTCATCATCTTGCTGCGTGGCTTGCAGGGCCTGGTGGTGCACCCGCATGCAGGGCCTAACGGCCCAAGCACCTTCTATATTTTCCTCTTTTTTTTTTTTTTTTTTTAAAGATTTTATTTATTTATTCATGTATCCCCCCCTTGCTGCTTGTGCTCGCTGGGTCAGCTAACCACGCCGTGCGAGCAGGCTTGCCTTCACCAGGAGGCCCCGGGAACCGAACCCAGAGCCTCCCATATGGTAAACAAGAGCCCCACTGATTGAGCCACAGCCGCTTCCCTATTTTCCTCTTTTTTATTTTTACTGGAAGGTCTCAAGGATTGAACCCAGGTCCCTCCATGTGGGAGACGGACACCCAGCCACGTGAGCCACATCCGTCCCCTTGCTATATCTCTTAAGGTTGACCAAAGATACCCAGAGTTACAGTCTTTTCCCATACAGGATGGTCATATAATAAAATAAATCACTCTTAGTTTATCACCAGCATTCTAAAAATCAGACCTAGGGAGAAAAACTAGGTCTGGAGACACTTGCATGGTTTCTAATATAGCGAATGTTTAGCCAACCCTGATTATCACAAAATCAGGACAGCAAGAATATTCACATGACACTGGGCAAGTTCTATCCCTTCTCTGGGCCTCATTTTTCCTCCTCTGTACAGTGGGCAGGATACTCACAACTTTTGAGGGTTGTGGTGAGGAGTACAACTATCAGGCATCGAGGAAGTATCCAATAAGCCTTAAAGTTCTATTATCCCCATTTTCCAAATGAGGAAACTGAGGCTCAGAAAAGCTATATCACTTGCTCCAGGTCCACAGCTAGGAAGAAGGGGTCTGGCTCTAAGTCCAGGACTCTGGCTTCCACACTGGAAGTAGTCCCTGAATTCATGAGTTCTTGAGGCCATGAAGAATATCTAGGCTGCTGGAAGCCAAGGGCCTTGTAAATCTCTCCTCACAACTCTTATTAGTCATGCCTGGCCAGGCCTCAGCAGCAGGCCCTCTGAGTGGATCAGAGGAGACTGGGCTCACACAGAGGTGGGCGTGGCAGGCATGGAGGGCAAGGTCGTGTGCCCTGTGCCCACGGGAAGGCCTGCAGATACAGGTCAGGAAAGCAGCAGCTTGTCCTGACCAATGCATAGCAAGGAGACAGTGATTTCATCTCCACACAGGAGCACGGCTGTCGGTGACCCAGCCTGAGTCAGTGGGGACATTGAAACACTGCACAGGGCCCTGCCACATCCCTGCTGATTTATTAGGGCCCCTCCCCATAAAAGACAAGAACTCTTCTTAAGCATCTGGCTCTGGGCAACTTACTTTTAATCCTCTCTCTTTTGAAGGCAATGATGAGATTTCATTTTTCACCTTTCGAACTACAAAGACTAAAATGACGAAACATACTCAGAGGATTGTGAAAGGGGGCAAGTCCCATTAGTGCTGGCAGAAGTGCAAATTATATGAATTTCTTTGAAAGGCAGTTTGGCAAAGCCTTAAGAACACACCTGTCTTTTGATCCTGTAACTACTCTCCCACAAGAGCATGGAGTGGTTGGTACAAAGTTGGCCTCTACAGAGTTGTTTATAACCATCCAAAATAAAAAACTACCAAAATATTCATCAATGGGGATTGGTTAAATAAACAACAGGCTTATCAGTCAGCCATTAAAAATCATGTTGAGAGTACAATTATAAAAATGTTCTTTCATGAATTGTAACAAATGTTCCACACTAATGCAACGTGTTAATAATAGGGTAGTATATGGGAACTCTGTATTTTATGCATGATTTTTCTATAAACCTACAACTTCTCTAATAAAAAAAAAATCGTGTTGAATTGTTTTATGGGTACAGAGTCCCATAAAACAATTTGGTGATGAGAAAGATTTGGTAATAGATGGTGGTGATGGTGGCACAATATTGTGAATGTAATTTATGTCACCAAACATAAATTACACATGAAAGTGTTAAAATGGAATATTTTGTGCTGTATATTATACTACCACAATTTTAAAAATTAAATCATGTTGAAAAGAATATTTACTCACAGAGAAAGTGTTCATTATAGATTAAGGGACAAAGCAAGTTATATCTAGAATGATTTGCATCAATGCAAGCAGGCTTGATAAGCTCTTGCACATTGGGATTTGTCGTCTCGGAACCCAGCGGCCTGCTGTAAAGAAGTCCTGGCTCTCCTGCTGGAGGCAGGGTGGTGTGGAGGGGGCCCTGGAGGATGCTGCAGTGTATGGAGAGAATGGTCCCAGCCAAGCTTCTAGATGAATGCAGCAGCATAAGCAGCCCTTCCTGGCACCACATGGACCAGAATTGCTCAGTCAATCCACAAAACCATGAGAAATAACAAGTCGTTGCTGTTTATAACAACTAAGTTTTGGGTGGTTTATTCTACAGCTAGTAGATAGTCATTTCCTGGCTCTTCAGAATGCACATAGACCATTCGAGCAGACGTACCTGAGTATCCAGCCTCACTGTGGGTGCCTGGAAGACAGAGCCTTGGGTGATCCCATTTATTGAGCATCTACCACTGGCCAGTCATTGTTTAACTTTCACAAATACCATCTCGTATGAGGGACTTAATAAATATTTATTGAATAAGTGAATAAATGTCTTAGTTAACACATACTGCAGCCCTAAGAGGGAAGAGTTATTATTATTATTATTTTATTTTATTTTATTATTATTTTTTTAAAGATTTTATTTATTTATTCATTTATCCCCCCCTTGCTGCTTGTGCTCGCAGGGCCAGCCAACCGCGCCGTGTGGGCGGGGCGGGCCCGCCCCCGCCCCCACCAGGAGGCCCCGGAACCGAACCGGGACTCCCATATGGTAAACGGGAGCCCCACTGATTGAGCCACAGCCGCCCCCCTATTATTTTAATAGTAATGGTAAATTTTGGGGTGGGGGGAAGAGGATTTTTAATTTTATTTTTTTATTTTTATTCTCCCCCCTAGATGGCTCCCTTGTCTGTCTGCTCATCTTCTTTAGGAGGCACTGGGAACTGAACCCGGGACCTCCCATGTGGGAGGCAAGTGCCCAACCGCTTGAACCACTTCCACTCCCTACTAGTTATGTCGTCTGCTGGTTGCATCTATTGGTTGCAGCATTTGCTGGCTGCAGCATCTGCTCATTGTGGGGTCTTACTAGTTGCAGTGTCTGCTTGCCGTCTTTAGGAGGCACTGGAACAGAACACTGGACCTCCCATGTGGGAGGTGGGCACCCAACTGCTTGAGCCACATCTGCTCCTAGAGTTATTATTTTATAATTATTCAACTAATGTACATTCATTATAGAAAAACCAGAGCTCTCTGCCTGACTGCCGCCATCATGGACACCAGTCACGTGCAGCCTATCAAGCTGGCCCGGGTCACCAAGGTGCTGGGCAGGACTGGCTCGCAAGGACAGTGCACACAGGTTCGTGTGGAATTTATGGACGACACGAGCCGCTCCATCATCCGCAACATGAAAGGCCCGGTGTGGGAGGGCGACGTGCTAACTCTATTGGAGTCTGAACAAGAGGGTCGGAGGCTGCGCTAAGCCTGCTGGGTTTTGGATGTCTGGGTTGACCACCTGGCCTATGGGGATGATCTGCGAATGTTAAATAAACCATTTACATTGTACATAAAAAAAAAAAAAAAAAAAAAGAAAAAGAAAAAGAAAAACCAGAAAAATGCAGATATCACAAAAGAAGAAAATAAAAATCATCCCTAATTCCACTATCCATAGATAATTTCAGGTAATATTTAGCATACATATATAGATATCCAAATATATTACATCTGCATATTTACTTTTAAAATGTGATACATATGCTGTTTCATATTAATAAGGTTTTTTTAATTTAAAAAATCTTGACTTTCTTTCTATGTCAGTGAATGTATATCTCCATCCAAAAACATTTTGAATGGATGCACCACGTTTGACCATGTGGCTACATCAGGAGTCACACACCTCCCTCTGTCCCATCCTCACACAGACAGGAGCACTGCCAGCCTTGTTTGTGTTCTACACCCCAAGCCCTGACCATAGCCAATTGGACCCAGGTCAGACATCTCATGCAAACTTGACCTATCAGCTTCTTGCATCTAGAAACTTAGAATTGGGACCAGAAAACCAGAGTCAACTTCTGAGGGTTGTTGAAACGGTCCCATGTAAATCCTGGCACTTCGTAGTCGCTATATCCTGCCATGTGGAGTAAAACAGGCATGTTGTGGAGACAGAGAGAGAGGAAGAAAGCAGAGATGAGGGATGAAGAATGTCTGGTGGCAGTCTACTTGCTGAGTCCAGGTCTTTGTCAACACCTGACTGCATCCCTGGCTGTGGTTTGTGAGGCACCTCTGTATCAGTTAATAAATTCTCCTCTTGGGGCTCAAGTTGGCTTACATGTGTTTCTGAAACTTGCAACCCCAAAATCCTAACCATCATTATTCTAAGAAAATAGGGAAGGCAAGACTCTCAACCACAAGACCAGGCTTGTGGGAACCAGAAAAAAGCAGACAACCCAAGATAGAATATTGCCCAAGTAACTTCTATAAGCAGCAGCTGCACCAGCCATTTTACAATACCATGTACACAGGCTGGAATGTAAGTTCCTTGAAGACAGGGCTCCATAGCCAAGCAGCCAAGGCCCTCCCTCCATGACAGGCCTCGTTGAGCACTGCCCTGTATAGGACACTGTGCTCAAGCACAGCTGATCAAAGACACATAAAGTTGGTCATGCAAATCTGGGCAAGTCATTTCTACCTCTCTAGCCTCAGTCTCCTCATCTGTAAATGGGTTGAAACATATAATTCTAATGCCTTTTCAGCTCTCACACTCTATAAACCTAAGCCAGTTTGTCAGTTCTTCAGAAAGATAAATAAGCCCTGAAGTAGCATCAGACTTTCCCAACACGTACATATTCACTGCCTTCTGTGATCCTCCCAACAGGACTCATTCCATTTTAGGGATGTGGAAATGGGAATGGCAGGGAGGTTAAGCAACCTGCTTGAGGGTACACAGCTGGTGAATGGAAGAACTGGAAATAAAATCCAAGTCTGAGCCAGATGCTCCACTGGGAGAAGGATCAAGTAAGCTTTGACCTTTATTATCTTAGTTTTAAAGCTAAAACTGAAAAACTAAGAAAAAAAGAAAGAAAGAAAAAATAAATAAAATGAAAAATAAAGATGAAACCAAGGCTAGCAGGATAAAGGGAGTCAGTGTAGATTGGAATTTCTGTGAGGTCTGGGGATAGAAAGACTGGGTCCAATCCTTAGTTCTGCCACTTTTTTACTTGCGTGACCATGGGCAAATTACTCTGAAACTGTGCCTCAGTTTCTTTCTTTATGAAATGGGGATGGGGGACAGATGTGGCTCAAACGGTTGGGTGTCCGTCTCTCATATGGAGGGACCTGGGTTCGATCCCCGGGACCTCCCGGTAAAGAAAAAAAAAGAAATGGGAAAAATAATAGTATGTCTAGGATTTGTTATGAGAATTAAATGAGACAATTCCATACTAATCACTTAGCCCAGTACTTGGCACGTGACTTATTATTACGACAAGGCTTCTTGAGCCAGTGCTAGAAGGTGAGATGATAGAAAGTCTTGGAGGTCAACAGTACCAACCCCTCCACAACAAAGCTGCAGAGACTGATGTTCAGAGAGAGAGAGTGCCTTGCCTGAAGTCACCCAGCAAACTTGTGACAGAGCCCAGAGTCCAGCCAGATCACAATGCTTTCCTTTTTTTTTTTTTTTTTTTTTAAGGAGGTACTGGGGATTGAAGCCAGGACCTCATATATGGGAAGCAGGCACTCAACCACTGAGCTACATCTGCTCCCCAGCTTTCCCTTTCTTAAAAGCTAAGCTGCCACGTACTTGGGGCATTAATTTCAAACCTCAGGGTAGGGAGGGAGGGTTCTCTGGACTCTCAACTGGTTCATGCTCTCCCTCTTCTTTTTTTTTTTTTTAAAGATTTTATTTATTTATTCATTTATCCCCTCCCTTGCTGCCTGTGCTCGCTGGGTCAGCCAACCACGCCGTGCGGGCGGGCCTGCCCTCACCAGGAGGCCCCAGGAACCGAACCCGGGGCCCCCCATATGGTAAACGGGAGCCCCACTGATTGAGCCACAGCCGCTTCCCGTCGCTCTCCCTCTTCTAAAGCATGAGTCAGTTCCGGTATAACGGGGTAAGTCAGCCAGGTCCTCCGTGACGAATGCACATGTGACAGCCAGGTGGCCTCCAGGTGGGGGCTGGGAGGGGGAAGCAGACAGACACAACCAGGCACCAGCTATGTTATGGCTACTCGGTTGGTGGGGGGGGGGCGGTGAGCTATGTGCTTTCTTTTGTATACAAGTTGCTGCACAGTGTCATCTGAAAGTCAAGAAACCCAGGTTTCCTACCCTCAATTTACTACCAAATTCCTCCTTCAGCGTGACCTCAAGCAAATGGCTTCACGTCTCTGTGCCCCCGTTTTCTCAACTACCCAGTGGATATATGAATAATTCCGGTCTTGCCTTTAGCACCAGGTGTGGGGAGGACCCAAGAAATAGTATGCGGGAAGGTGTTTTGCAGAGTTAAAAAAAAGAATAGACCTGAAGGGCATTGTTATTTCACGTCTCAGGAGAAATATGGTTCTAAGAACAAAACAGAGCCAAGCTAGGCTATTCTGTTTTTTCCCCATCAGTGCCTGGGATCTCAAGGTCTGAGTTCCTCCAGTCTCCTGACTCTTCTCCCACTCCTCAGGGTTCCCAGTTAACAATTCCTCAGACCCAACCTTTACGGACGTCCTACTGTGTGCTGGACCCAGGACCAAGCACCAAATCCTCCCCAAAGCCCCACAAGGTAAAGATCATTCTGAGCTCTATTTTACAGACAGAACACTGAGGCTCACCAGGTGAAAGCAACTCACCAAAGGTGGCACTGCTAGTGAAGAAGGTGCTGGTACTTACAGCCAGGTTTCCCAACTACCCCAGCACTCTGCCCTTTGCTGTGAGCTTGAAAAAGAAAGCACCTGGGGCTGAATCCATCCCCTCCTTCCAATCCAAGACCCCCCAAAATTAATACATTTGAAATGGAGAGAAGGAAATCCCTGGAACCCTAAAGTAAATCAGGCTTTGACAATGCAAAAAAACTAGAAATAATAATAGTTTCAATTTTTTGCTGTATGCCAGCCACCTGACAGTTATTTCCTCACTTAATAGTTACAATAAATCTTTGAAGTGAGTACTGATATTATTTCCATTTCGCAGGTGGGGAAATTGAGGCTCAGAAAGGTTAGATAATATGCCCAAAGACCACAGCTAGCAAGTCTGACTCCAAAACTTTTGCTCTAACCACCACATATGACTGTTGACCTCTCTATTCATTATTCATTCTTTGGTTCATTCATTTATTAAATATTTATAACCTCTTTCCTTTGCCAAGTAATTCACAGAACAGAAGGAAGGCAGGAATGCCCTACCCCAGCCCTTCATTATCTAGTGAAGGAGATAAGGCTCAAACAATTAAAATCTAAGTGATAAGAGCAGAGTAGATGCCAGGACAAGCATGTCTGGTTGGAGGGTTTTGTTTATTTTTTTAATCTTTTTTAATCAAGGAGCTAGAACTCACACTTACTAGCTGTGTAACCTTGGGCAAATTACTTTACTTTCCTGAGCCTCCCTTTTCTCCTCTAGAAAATAGTGAGAAAATACTCATCTCATAGTGCTCCTGTGGGGATTGAATTAGGTGAAATATTGCCTTCATTCATTTACTAATATGTACTGAGTCCCAATGTGTGCCAGGTACTGTTCTTGCTGGAGACTATGGAGGAAGCAGCAAGGAGATATTCCCTTTAAACCATGGAAAGATATTTTTTTAAATTAAAAAAAAAAAAAAATTAATTGAAGCATAATATGCACAAAGAAAAGGGCAAAATCCCATGTATACACAGGTGGATGAATTTCCCAAACTGAACACACCCGTGTAACCAGCACCTTGATTAAGAAAGAGAACATCACCAGGAGGGAAAGGAACAGGGTGCAGCAAGTGAGGCACTCACCTCCTCCATGAATTATAAGGGGCACCAAAAAGCTCAGTAATCAAGATGAATAATGCAAGATAAACATACGGGAATCCCCTATATATATATATATATTTTTTTTTACTTTATTTTGTACATTTAATAATTGAAAATATAAACAATTAAAAACTAAAAAGTAAACACAGATGAATAAATATATACATCTCTCAATTAAATGTACCGGATACATAAATTTTTTTTTTTAATCAAACGATATGTTACTCAATGATTTGGTTCACAGTAACGCATTCATACAGTATTTGTCCTTTTGTGTCTGGCTTGCTTTGCTCAACATAATGTCCTCCAGGTTCAGCCATGTTATCATATGCTTTACGACTTCATTTCTTCTTACAGCTGCATAATATTCCATCGTGTGAATAGACCACAGTTTGTTTATCCATTCATCTGTTGATGGACACCTGGGTTGTTTCCAACTTTTGGCAATGGTGAATAACGTCGCTATGAACATCGGTGTGCAGATGTCTGTTCGTGTCACTGCTCTCAGTTCTTCTGGTATATACCCAGTAGTGGTATTGCCGGGTCACGTGACAAGTCTATCCCCTATATTTTTGATGTAACATTTATGTAATCTAAAGCCTCTTTAAAAAATTATAAAAGATAAATAACGCTTTAATGAAATCTTTTTTTTTTATAATTTTTTTTTATTTTTTTATTTTTTTTATTATTATTTTTTTTTTTGTAAAGATTTTATTTATTTATTCATTCATCCCCCGCCCCTTGCTGCTTGTGCTCGCTGGGCCAGCCAACCACGCCGCGCGGGCGGGCCCGCCTCCACCAGGAGGCCCCAGGAACCGAACCTGGGGCCCCCCACATGGTAAATGGGAGCCCAACTGATTGAGCCACAGCCGCCTCCCTAATGAAATCTTTTTAAAAATAAAAATTAATACAAAAATTCATGTTGACAAAATATCCAAAATGTAAATAAAGACAGGATTCGTATCAGTGCTGTGTTCAGCCATTTTAAAGCTCAGGGCAATGGGGAAAATCAGTAATGCTGATCCTGCCTCACTTGACTCACCCTAAGTCCCGACCCTGATCGTTACCTTCCTGCCAAAGCCACTACCCTCCCTGCCAGGGTAACCACCAACCTGACTTCTAACCCTGAAGGTAGGTTTTGCCTGCTTTTGAGCTTTATATCCATGAGATCACACTCATTTGCTTATGACTTTTTTTTCTTCCTTTCTTTAAGGAGGTACTAGGGATTGAACCCAGGACCTCGTACATGGGAAGCAGGTACTCAACCACTAAGCTACATCCACTCCCCTGCTCATGACTTCTTTTGCTCAATATTATGTCTGTGAAATTTAACCATGTTGTTGTGTGCTATGGAAAGATGTTTAAACAAAGGAATGACGTGGTCAGCTGTACATTTTAGAGAGACCAGAGTGGTGGTGGTGGTGGTGGGGAGGGGATGAATGAGCTGTTCTAGCTTGTGCCAAAGCACGGAAGGTAGGGACAGAAAGGAAGGGATGGAGTCCAACAATATTTTGGAAGGCAGAGAATGAAGGATTGATTGGATATTGAGAACGAAGGAGACAGAGGAGTCAAGGAAGATGCCAGACCTCTGGCTTGGGCAATTGAGTGAATGGAGGAACCATCTCTTGTTGGGGACCCAGAAGGAAAAGGGGAAGATTTAAATATGATGAGTGTGAAGCACTTGTAGGAGAAACTGAGGGCTGTCCTTAGAGATAGCTGGATAGACAAACCTGGTACACAGGAGATAATGGAGGAGAAATGTTCCTCCATATGCCCTACATCAGCTAGCAGGTGCCAGCACAGATAAGAGAAGATGCACTTGCAGAGGGCTAGGGAGGGGCACACGAATGGATAAAGGAGGGAAGCCGAAAAGCTCTCTGGGAGCAGGTATGCAAATCAGAATGGAGATATTCAACACACAAAGCTTTCCTCCCTGGTCCATCAAGCCTTCCTGGAGTCCAAGCCATGTTTACTTGCCACCCCAGGAGGATCTGTGCTGCAAAACATCCTGTGGATTAGGGGCTCTCCCATCCCAACCCCTGCCTGCTCCCCTTGCATCAGCTGCTGCTGACTAAGCAAAGCCTTTTCTTCAGGCCACCAGGGACGTTTGCCTTTAAAGGCAAGAGTCTCTTCCTGGGCCAGCCTTACTCATTCCAGTCTCCAGAGCCGCTAGGGCCCGCCCAGCACAGTCGCCACCACCACCACCCCTGGGGCTCACGTGTGTGCTCTCGGCACGCACCAGGAGCCAGAATCCGCCTGTCCACCTGGCACCGCCCAACCAGCCCCAGAGAGCCCTTTTCCTGCAGACTCACAAGGGCTGGAACTGCTTGGAACCAGATGCAGAAAAGCCTGAGTTTCCTCCATGCGCTAAATGCAGCCTCCAGGGAACAAAGCTGCAGCGTGAACGCAATTGGGGGTGGGGGGAGGCTGGCCTCTCCAAGCTGAAAGTGGGACTCTTTCAGTAGCCTTGTAGGGAGGCTGAGCTCTCCTGTTCAAACACCCGCCAGGGCTCCCCACTGCGCACCAAATCCTAACTCTTCTATCTGGCATTTGAGGGCCTATATGATCCCACTTTCTACCTCTTCCCTCACTCAGATTCCCCCTATTTTTTTGCCTCTCTCTCAATCCTCAACACTGCAGCCACAAGAGACTACAAGTCTGGCTTAAACTGCACCATCAGATCTCCCCTCCAGGCATTTGCTCTCTTTCCCCTGCATCCACACCTTCCCCCTCAGGTGCCACTTTCTAGGGTCTCCTCTGATGCTTCCTCCCTGGTGTGAGTTAACATCTGTTTTCCAGGACTCAACCACCCATATAATAAACCAGCCAACCTGAAAATCTAATCTCTAATCCAGTGTCAATAGCTTCTGATGAATAGTAGCTTCCAGGGATCATAAAAGATTTACAGAAAGGGCAGAATGCCTAGAAGTGGAATTTCAATCAGCTAATGGGGGTCTGTGTTTGGGCAGGAATGGGGGGTGGGGTAAAGGGAAAACTGTTTTTCCAGCCACCCTGCTTTGTCTTCCAGCAGTGCACTATAGCCATGGATGGGGATTTGATTACTTTGTTGTCGCTGTTGTTGTTCAAGGACTCATATAAAATATTCCAGGATAAGTGAGTGTTAATCCTCATCTCCCTCCTCTTCTTCATCCTGGTTGGCTTTCCTTGCTGTTAGCAACCCCGGGCAACCAATCACGAAGATTCTTCTTCTTCAAATATTGTTTGGTGAGATATTTCAAATACCAGTTGGAAGAAGGTACCTCTGAGGTTACAGTAATCTTAGTCCTTTCAATGGTTATAACCCCTTCACCGATATTACCAGCTTTTCCATTAACTTTGATTCTCTTAAAGAAACTGCTCAAACTTGGCAGCATCCACGATTCTATCTTTTACTGGGTGGTGCAGCTAACAGTAAACTTCAGAACCTGCTTCTTTTTATTTATTTAGTTAGTTTTTGCCCTCCTTCATCACAAAGTTTTTCATGAATGCCATGGTAGCAGCGGGGGCAAAAAAGTTGATTAAATTTTTGACATCATGAATTAGCACAGGGGAGCAGATGTAGTTCAAGTGGTTGAGCACCTGCTTCCCATGTATGAGGTCCTGGTTTTGATCCCCGGTACCTCCTAAAATTTTTTTAAATTTAAAAATTAAAAAAAAAAAATTAGTACAGCTTATTTGGATAAACTTTTATAGATATCTGTTATTTCTCTGGCCAACCCAAGAGGGGATTGTTATGCCTATTTTATCGTTGTGGGTCTTGAGGGTCAGAGAGGAGAAGGAATTTTCTCAAGAATGTTTGGCAAGAAAATAGCAGGGTGGGACTGAGGAGCCCAAATCCAGGGCTCTACCATACCTCGGCAGTCTCTGATTGTGGTATAGAGATTCTTTCCCCCCTCCAGCAATCATTTTCTGTCTGCCGCCTTTGCAAATATTCTTCTCTTGGCCAGGAATGTTCTTCCCTCTGATCCACCTATTCAGCCTTCCAACATTCTTATCCCTGCACATTCGACTTGGTATAGTTCTGCTTATCTCCATCTTGCTTCCCTCCAGTCTGGGGTCTCCATGAGTCTAGCAGCAGGCTTGCATTCCTCTATCTCAGGCCGGCACAGGTCTGGTCCAGAGAAGGAAAAGTGCCTGCTTGGTGAACGTGATCATGGGTGGGGTGGGACCCCACAGCTAAAGGGGAATACACAGTAGACTGGATGTGCTAGGAAATAGAAGCTATGGAGAAATTGAGCAGGGAAATGGCAAAGCCCAAAGGTAGTTAAGGAAGGACTGGAAGTGTATGGCAGGATGGATTGGAGTGGAAAGGAAACTAGAAACAGGCATACTAGCTGCTCATTCGTTCGTTCATTCATTCATTCCTGTACTCGTTCACGTTCACCCATGAGCCTCAGCTACAGAAGCTGTCTTCAAGGAGCTCACAGTCTAGGGGAAGACAGGCAAGCTGAGGTCAAGCAGCAGACTAAGAAACACCAAAGGGTAAAGGAGAGAAAGGTTTTCACTTGGGGAAATAGGGGACACTTCCCAGAGGAGGAGCCATCCCAGGGATCTTTCATGTCAGAAGCATGTAGAAGTGGAAGGAGGGCTCGTACGCAGAGTAAACAACCTGAGCCAAGGTATAGATGTCGAAAGTGCCTGGAGGGAGGGGTGCGGCCCAAAGGGAGGTCGAGCTTATAAACTGATGCCCTGAAGAAGGACCTCAACAGCCAGCCTTGAACCTTGCTACCTCCATGACAATGTCGGAGGTCTGAGCAGGACAGTGACAAGGTCCAGGCTGGAAAAGGTAAGACCACAGGAGCTGGAAGCCCTGCAGACAGCAGGGGAGGGGAGGAGGCTTCAGCAGTGTAGAAAGGTGGAATTGGCAGGACTTTGTTGAGGAGAGAGAGCAAAGCTGCAGGAGGTCCCAAATTTTCCAGGCTGAGCAGCTGGGAGGCCACAGAAATAGAAGTCATGGGCAGCAGAGGCAAGAGGCATGTCCAGAAGGGGCTGCTTTCCCTTCCAGGGCTCCTTGGCCCAACCAGGTGCCCTATCCTCTCATCCTGGTCTCCTCCACAGGGAAAGGGACCCTCAGCCTAGCCTCAGGACTTTGGCCAGGCCTTTCAACTGGGGGTCCTTCCCTTCACTGTGTCTCAAGGAAGGTACTGGTCTAGAAGAGGAAACAAGGTGAAATCAGATGATATTTAACCACTTAATGAGGACTTTCTGTGTGCCCAGTACCCAAGTACTTCATGTGCTTATCTCCAAATTGTAACTCTCACAATAACACAGGAAATTGCTTCTCTTATTAATAACTCCATTTTTACCCAAAAGAAAACCTGAGGCTCAGAACTGCTGGAACTTACCCAGGACCACACTAGGGCTAGTGAAAGTGAAGCCGGTTCAAACCTGCATTCGGAACCATTCTCATAGTTTTCCCACTTACCTGTTACGATAGAGTCCCATATGCTGTCAGTAGAGGAATGTTTCACAGAGGAGATGACATTAAATATGGATTTCCAGGCAGAGGGACAAGCATGTGCATAAGCAAGGCTTACCTTGCAAACAAGAATGCAGGAGGTGAAGTGAGGGGTGAGGGGGAAGTGAGGGGAGGAGAGCAGGGGGCGAGGTGGGAGTTGGGGGAGTGGAGGGAGAACTCAAGGACTGAGTGAGACCTCCTGCAACTTCTCTAACAAACACTGTTCTAAACACGTCACAAATATTAATTCATTTAATCAATCCTCATAAGAAACGTATGAGGTGGTTCTATTATTATCCCCGGTTTACCGAAGTTATCCGAAGGCGCAGTCAGGCTCCGGAGTGTTCCTGGCTCTTAAGCGCTACCACTAGCCTGTCTTTCCTAGCCGGCCCTACAGTCGGGTCACCAGCACCACCCTTATACAAGAGGAGGCTGCCGAGACTCAGAGAGGTGCGCACACTTGCCCAGGGTCACACAGCGAGCGCCCTCCCCGGACCCAGTGCGCAGCGAACCTAGGAGCCTGGCCGCGGCAGCGAGGCAGCAGCCAGGCGCCCTCCCGCGGCCCCCTCTCCCGCCCCTCGCCCCCTCCCCGCCGAGCCCCGCCCCGGACGTGCCCGGCCCCAGGCCCTGCCTCCCAGGCTCTGCCCACACACCCCCGACACACCCCCCTGCTGCGCCAGCCAATGGCGACCCGCGGGCCCGCCGTCCTATAAACGCCGCCGTCCGCACGTTCACCGGCAAGAAGTGGCACAGTCGAGCGTGAGGATTCCGGGCCGCGTGTTCCCCAGGTGAGAGCGCCAGGAGCCGGAGGACCAGCGACGCGAGTCGGAGCCCGAGTCTGAATCTGAGCCTCGGGGCCGGAACAGGAGCCTCAGCCGCAGAGCGCCAGCCGCGCCCTCCAGTCGCCGCCCGCGCACCCGGCGCAGCCAGAGCCACCAGCGCAGCGCGGCCATGGACACCAGCAGCAAGGTGAGTCGCGCGGCCCTGCGCGTCCGCGGGCCCTCCCGGCCGGGAACAAAGGCGCGGACGCCTGCGGACTCCTCCGTCCGCCCGGGCCAATCCCGAGGCCCGGCCGCGCTGTGCGCCCGGGGCGGGCGGCGGGCCTCTCTGAACCTCACTCCGCGTGGGTCTTGAGCGCGGCGCCCCGCCGGGGCGGGGAGCGGAGGTGGGGTTAGGCTCGGGATCCAGTGGGCCGGGGGACGCCGCGTGTGCTGTTGGCTCCCGCACTGGGTACCCGACTTCCTTCCGGGGGCGCCGCGCGGTCCACGCGGCCCCGATGGGGGCCGGGGAACCAGAGCCCAGGCGCTGCACGTCGCGCACGACTTCCCCCGCGGCGGGGAGAAGCGAGCTCCTCCCGGTGCGGGGGAGGGGGCCGAGCGCGGCGCCCATTGGCTGAGCGGGCCGAGCCCCCCGCCCTTTCCCGGCCCCGATGCTCAGAGGAGGCGGGACCCGCCCCCACTCCTTTCGGGCTTGGAACCCCTGCTCCGGGTTTCCCAGCGCCCCTGTGTCAGCGCCTTGTATTGGGCGGTTTTACGCCGCTTCTTTTGGTCCTCGCGCCGCCTTCCGAGGTTCGGAGGAGAGGGGGCACTTTCTTAAGGCCGAGGCTCAAACTCAGGGGTCTCTGGCCAAGGCCCTTCTTTCCGAATAGTGCAGGCACCAATTTTTTTTGCCAAGTCCCGTGAAGATGTGCTCCGAAGTGGCACGTTTCCCTGCTCGGGCGCGGTTGGTGAGGGCCGGGCGGTGGGATCAGGGTGGGCAGGGGCTGGGAAAGGGATCCCAGGCTGGAGTTTTACGGGAGGAGCCCACGCCGGGGGCCGGGGAAGGAGGTACTCTGAATTCTCTAAATGGCTGAGGACTTTCTCTGGGGCAAACAACTACCTTGATGAGAAGATCTCTTTTTCATCTGTAAAACGGGATTGCAATCTCTCCCTGCAAGGAATCTTTGTGTCTTCCCGGAGCGGTTCCTTTACAGCGACTATTTATTGAGCCCCTTCTGTGTGCAGGGCCATTGTTTCTTCTTCTCCCTCTCTTCTTTCTCCTTTGTAAAGAATTATTAACACTCCCTTGTATCTCCTTGGCTTTTCCCATCTCCTGGTCAGGGCAGTGGGCTGAGGAGGTGTCCCGTGGGTGGTGGGCAAGGCGTTGGTGGCAGTGAGGCCAGCCTGTACTGCAATGGGAAAAGGCGTCTTCCTACCTTTTAAATTCAGAGCACTTCCTTCCCCGAGCCCTGGCCCTCGATACCCTGAGGAAGTTCCCCCGAGCCGGGAATACAGTCGTAGTGAGCAATTACATGGGGTTAAACAAAATAAAAACAAAAGGAGGAGCGATTTTTGCAGTGGCAAGGCCTCTTCTTGAAGGCCAATACTTGCTGCATTATCTCAGAGCTCTGGCGAGCCACTTAACCTCTGAGTCTCGGGTTCTCTGTAAGATGGGGATAACTTTTTTCCTTTAAAATTTAGCTTCTCAAGAGTAAGGACTGTCTATTCAGCAGGTGATATGGGACCTGGGTGTTTTATTTGTTGAGTGAATAAGTGACTATTCTGAGTGGAGGAGAAAATCAACAGCCACTTAACAGTTTACTGTACTCTACTAAACAGTTTACCAGACTCAACTAAAATGCTTTTCAGTGTCACCAGCTCTCATCTTAACCCTGCTGGTTCCTCCCTTGACAGGTCAGGAGCCTGAGGAGGGAAGTAACTTTCCTGAAGCCACAAACTAGTAAGTGGCTGAGCTGAATTTGAACCCTGGCCTCCGGAAGGCCAGGTTAACCAGAAAGCGCTTTCATTTCTGTTCCCTTTTCATCACAGCTTTGAATTTGGGGCTGAGAGGAGAGCACTTGCCTGTCTTCAGCCAGCAAGTTCTAGAAGCTGTAGCGAATGAGTGCTTTCCATAGAATGCTTTCCAAACTTGAGTGTCCGGCCCCATCAGTAAATGATTTTGAAGTACCCCTTCCCCAGTTGTTTATCTGTCTTCATAAATTCATGCAGATGTACTGGTATACTAATAGATTATAGGCCTACACAAAATAGAAATTGGAAAAGCCAAATACAGACAGCAGTTACAGTAATGCTCTTGATCAAATCCACTATGGATCATCTTATTTACATTCTGGGGTAAGGCCCCTTTAGAGACTGTTTATTTAATCAGCAAGCACAGCCATTTTGTGGGGAATGTTAAAACTGAGGCCTGGAGGGGCTATTTTGCTTGCCCCCAAGTCTTAAAACCTGGTGTGTGTCTCAGAAGCCTTACTTAGTTCTTTATTTATTTGCTTTTTATCCATTTTAACACCCCCCCCCCCCCCGTTTTGCTGTTTTTGTGTCCATTGGTTGGGCAGTTCTCTGTGTCTGTTTCCCACCCTCTCTTCTCATCCTTCTCCTCCTGTCTTCACTGGTATTTGATCTTGGGAGCCTCCGATGTGTTAGAGAGGCATTCTGCCACCTGCGCCACCTCAGTTCCTCTTACTTGGTTCTTTTTGCTGGGTTCCTCTTGATCTAGGAACCAGGAATTTACTCAACCATGTTATGTCGTGCTTTTACTGAGTAGGAAGTAGGGAGGGGACAGGTCCAATTGCTTCCCCTCCCAGCCTCAGAGTCAGAATGAAACCCAGGGGTTTGTCCACACTCCCTCCAGGGCAGCAGGCAAGGGTGAGCCTTGCCGTTGTGAAGAACTTGTGTGTTACCCATGGTGCCCCAGGGTCTCTGATGCCGCTACGGTCCACTTTACTGACCAGTCTCTGCCCTCCAGACAAAGGAGAAATCCAGAAATCTGCAGCCACCCTCAGCGCTGCTAAAAGCATAGTTTTTAGAAGCCTTGCAGACGTGGTTTTGAATCGCAATTTAGCCAAGTTGTGCCACATCTGCAAAATAATACCATTTTTTCATTAAAGTAGCTTTAAGAATTCAGGGAGAAAAAAAAAACCAGAAACGTGGGTGCCTGTCTCCATAAATGTTCCTTTCCTTCTTGGACTGGGATGCACTGTGCCGGCCTGGGCCTGAGCTGACCTGCACCCTTTGTGCTGCGGCCTCTGTCCAGAAGTCTGGCGGTCTGGTTTGTGAGCTTTTGGGGAGGCAGGATGTCTGGGCCTGGGCTGCCAGCATCACTTGATCTGGTAAAGCATTAAAGGCCCCTGTTAGCCAGTCCTTTTATAGCAGGGGTTTGTCAGGAAGCCGGTGCACGGAGCTAGCACAGGGGTGAGGGTGCCAGGCCCACAGAGGGTCAACTAATGGCTTGCCCTGTCCTGCCTTAGGCCGCTCTGTTCCTTCCTACTTGCCTGAACTTGGGTAGTTTGAAAGGGACTTTTCTATCCATTATCTCCTGGGATCCTCACAGTTGCCCTGCAAGGGAGCTGTAAGTCATGGTGAGAACATTACAGTCCAGTGAAAAATGACTTTCCTAAGGTCACACACTGAGCCTCCTAGCCTTCTCACCCCTTTCTTAGATGACAGAAGAGGATAAAGGAAAGTCAACTGGGAAGGACTTCCCAGCCCATTTAGCAGATGAGGAGACTGAGGGAAGAGGCTTATCCAAGATAAGACTGTCAGAAGGGATCTAAAGTGTTCCACCTCCTACACCCTTGTCCTGTGCCAGAAGCACCCCTAGGACTTTTTTTTTTTTTAAATCCTTTTATTTTTTATTTTATTTAGATTTTATTTATTTATTCATTTATCCCCCCCTTGCTGCTTGTGCTCGCTGGGTCAGCCAACCACGCCGTGCGGGCGGGCTTGCCTTCACCAGGAGGCCCCGGGAACCGAACCCGGGGCCTCCCATATGGCAAACGGGAGCCCCACTGATTGAGCCACAGCCGCTTCCCCCCCCTAGGACTTTTCCAAGTACTTGCTGGGTGCAATAGGAGTCTAAAAGTTGGATTAGACATGACTTGACAACTGAAGCCCTTCTGTGAATGGAAACATAAATATTAGATGTTCCCATGAAACTCTGACCTTGGAGAAGTGGCTTCTCTCAGCCTTAGTTTCCTTCCCTGTGAAGTGGAGGATTCACTACCCTGCGACAGATGAGACTGGGAGCACCCTCTGTCTGGCCAGTGTGGATGTACAGGCAGTATAAACATCCCCAAGATGATTCTTGTCCACCTAGGGACCTGAACCTGCGTGACCCAGAGCTGGGTCAGCCCCAAATCCCCTGTAATCAGCTTGTGACTACGGGGAGCTCAGCTTTACCCAGTGCCTCCTGGTCACGGGGTATCGGGGCCCAGAGCTCTGCCGTGGTAACAAGGGTACAGGCATCCAGCTTCCCCCTCCCGCCCCCCCAGGCTGGCAGAGCTGGGGAGGCCTGGAACAAAGGGGGAAGTGTGCAGCTTTGGCCTGGGGCCCGCGGCCTCCCCCCTCCCCCCACCTCATTCCCCAGCATAGAGGTGACAAAAGCCACTCAGTCTGGTAAACGCATCCCTGGGATGGCAGAGGCCAAGAAGGCTTCTGGCTGCACTCATGAGCTTAGAGAGACTGTGTCCAGACCCACAGGCCCAGCACTGGTCACCAAAACAAACCTCCAATTGTTACCTTCCTCCACAGGAAGGGTGGAGTGGGGTGGAGCAGAGTCAGAGGCTCTGCCATCCAACCAAGCCAGGCAGGCCATAGCTGATGTATCAACATCGGGGCTTTGCAGTAACTGAGTGGGGCTCCCAGGCCTTGAACACCGCCAGTACGAAGGCAGTGGTCACCCTCTCCCAAGACTTTAGCATTGCCACATTGCTGCCTTTGACCTTCCTGGGGCTTCCATAACCTGGAAGGGAAAAGAGTGTTTGCTAGACTCCAGCCCATAGAGCCTTTGACTACCGAGAGACAACATCTGCTGGGCAGGGCATCGGCCCAAAACACCTAGCCCAGAGTTCATCTCCTGCCTTGGCACTGGGAGCAGAGAGGAAAGGGCTCCAGCAGCAACCAGCTCAACCGTTTGACTTTGTTTTGGGCAAGCCTACCACCTGATGGAGCTTGTTCCCCCAACTATAAGGAGCATCGTATCTACCTCTCTGGGTCTAGTTGTGGATTATTCTTTAATTATAGAAGCAATAGAGCCAATTATAGCAAAGCATAAAAGCCATAAGTTTGGTGTTAACTCTCACAGACCTCTTTTTTGTGCATATGTAGCTGTGTTTCTCTAAATGTAATGTATATGTAATTGGATCATACTTTCTACATATTCTGTGCTGCACTGTGCAGCCCATCCTGCTCCCCCACCCTCCCCTTAGAGGTAAATACTTCCAGTGCTTCTCTCTGCAAGTGCCATTATACAAGTTTATCCCCCTTTCCTTCCACAAAACCTACACCCTATACGTTGTTTTGTACCTTGTTTTTCCCCTTTAATCCGTCCTGGGGCTGTTTCCATATCAAGTGCATACAGATGTGCTGCATTCTTTCCAACAGCTGCACAATATTCTATAGGTGTGTCCCACTATGGTTAAGAAATAGCACCCCTATCACTGTCTTTCATACCACTTGCCATCTGATGTATTTTATGTAATTATTTTCTGTCCTTTGCCCCCAACTCAAGTTCCATGAAGGCAAGGGTTTGCGATTAGTGCATTGCTGGATCCCCATTGACTACAATGTTGGGAACGTGCATCCAGGTATTATCTTTCCTTCGTAATATAATTTATTATTCTTAGAAAACATCTCTTATGGAGAACTGAGGCCTTAGGGAAAAGGGATTTTTTTAAGGTCATACGAGGACTTCAACGTATTACCAGTCTTATCAAATTAATTTTATCACAGTCGAATTGTCGCCTGTTTCACCGTGGAACGGGTCCCTCCTAGGGGTGTCAGCCAAGCCCCATCTCCTCTCCAGGGGTCCAGGTTGTGACCCAGGGCCAGCCCAGGGAGCTAGTTGTTTGCATTTAACATCTCCTTATAGGACAAACACCTTCTTGGTCATTCAGGAGGGTGGTTTGTTTTTGCCTCAAGTCTTTGAAAATCCTTTGTAGTTCTTGTATTGGATTTGCACGTAGCTGCTCAGGGGACAGCAAACTTTCTGTGAAGGGCCAGATAGTAAATATGATCAGCTTTGTGGGCTACACCATCTCTGTCACAACCACACAGCTTTGTTGTAGCACAAAAGCAGCCATAAATAATATATGAACAAATGAGTGTGGCTGGCTGACAATAAAATGATTTATGGTCACTGAAATTTGAATTTAATATACTTTTCACATATCATAAAATATTAGTCTTCTTTTTGTTCATTTGTTTGTTTTTTTCAAGCACTTAAAACATGTAAAACCCATTCTTAGCCAGCAGGCTGAATTTGGCTATAGTTTGCCAATTTCTGGCTTAGAATAAAATCTACCCAAGTGGTCAAGATTCTGAGTCTGAGCCTGGGCTGTCTTGGCTCAGAGTAGGCAAAACTCAGGGGGTTGCTAGAATGGAATTTGACCTATATAGAAAGCACTAGGTAGAAACCTTGTTTCCTTAAGGGACCAGTACCCGGAAGCAGGGGGTGGCGTGGAATTTGACATCACTGTCCTTCCGCTGCGCCCCCCCCCCACTTGAAGCTTCACAGAAGCCTCTTATTACCTGCTATTTTTTCTCTCTGAGCCTTCTCATCTGTAAAGTGGGAGCAATCTCTTCTCCGGAGTATATTTTTGATGCTTAAATCAGGGTGTGCAAGCAGCCCTTGGCATGGTGCCTAGTGCCTAGCTGGTGCTGATAAATGGGGCAGCTTTCTCCTCTCATCTTTGGCTTCAAGATTTCTGAGCACCTTTTGCCTCCAGGGCTGCTGAGGGGGTATAGGGGCTGCTCAGCCATGCAGGAGTCCTGACAACACTGCAAGTCCTCACGGAATTGACTTTAGGGGAGCAAAAGCCTGCTGTCACCCAAAGCGCTGGCTTTGGAGAGTTAACCCATCACTGTTCTTTCTTAAAAGACTTGGCAGATTGGAAGGGGTCAGAGAATAACACTCCAGGTTTGGAATCCAAAGAATCTAGCCCTGGCTTTAGTTTGCCTCAGTCTCCTCGTCTATCCGATGAGGGTGTTACAGCAATTCTGCAATTTCTTGAGCTTTCTTTTCTCTCTTCCCTTCTCTTCCTTTTCTTTTTTTGTACTGCCCAGAACTTTGTTGAAATAAAATCTTGTACTGAAGAGAAAGTTACACAAAATAAACAAAAAGGGAGCTTGGCTCAGGTACACCCCTGCTCTACCGAGCCCCACCCTTGCACTCCTTAGAATTTAGCAGTTGCAAAGCCCTGTGTCCTGTGCTCCGCAGGAAGCCATGGGAAGAGGAAGAGATGGAGGGACATCTGGGTTCTCCTGCTCCTGCACCCTTCTGCAGGGAATGCCCTGCCTCTGCGTAGTAGTAGCAACATGTTCTCCCTCTGCCAATATTGACCAAGGGCCTGCTGCAGGCCAAGCCCAGGGCTAGGGTGCTGTGCCAGGGAAGAGCACACAGGCATTGGTCAGAAGGCCATGTTACTTGGATGGTGGCTTGGAGCCATGTACCCCAGAAAAACACAGTTCTTAAACTTAAGCCATTCCTGTGGGTGTAAACTCTTGTAAATAGAACCTTTTGATGAGGTTCCTTTAGTTAAGGTGTGGCCCAGCTAAATCAGGATGGGTCTTAATCCCGTTACTGTAGGCCTTGTAGGGAAAGTCACAAAGAGAGAGAAAGCCAGAGGGAACAGCCAGAAGCTGAACTTCAGCTGAACCTGGAAGAGAAGCGAGAAGCCAGGAGAGGCTGCCATGTGCATTGCCATGTGACAGAGAAGCCAAGGACCAAGGATTACTGGCAGACAGCCCGAGTCTTGAGGAAAGCATCACCTTAATGCTGCCTTGATTTTTTTACTTCTCCTAGCCTCAAAACCGTGAGCCAGTAAATTCCCATTGTTTAAGCCAACCCCTTGCGTGGGATTTGCTTTAGCAACAAGGAAACTAAAACTCGGAAAGTCACGGCAACATGGCCAGGGCCATCAAGCATCCCAGTGGGTGGTAGCAGAGGTCCCCAAAGCTGACACCTCATTGAGAGCTTCCTGGGAGAGGGAGAGCCAAGTGGTCCTCAGAGCCCAGAAACAGAATAGGGACGGTGGGGGTTGGGGCCTATGATCTACTTTGAGCTGAACCCCGAGCCCAGGCATTTGCCTAACACTTGTAGGAGGTCAGGATTTGAACTCAGGTCTGCCTGATTTCAGAGGTCTTTACAGCCCTGTGGGGTCGGGTGGGAGGTTTAGGGGGTGCTGTTATCCTGTGCCTGCCTCTCAGAGCTGATGTTCAGGGGGTTGATAAATGGCTGAGTTAAATTCTATTAGGATGAACATCATCCTGGCAAAGGGATTCACACAGAGCCAGTTTTGCTCCAAAGCTAAGTTGTGAAGCGGTGGATTTATTTTACAATTGCTCTGTGCTGTGCCCTATCCTGGACACTCTGGCTTGCAGAGACTAAGAAGACACAATAAAGTCCCATTCTTAAGGAGTTCCCAGTCTGGCAGGTGAGAGCATCAGATGGGAATTCCCAACTGCTTGGAGCAGAAGCTGGATATTGCAAAGGACACAGCAAGAGCAAAGGTCTGGAAGAGCATGAGATGGTCTAGAATGGAGCCCCATCCTCAGGGGGTGATGAAGAGCAAGGGCTACTGGGGAGTTCCAGATTTGGGGCTTTACATTGCTCTCGCACATAACAGAAAGCCCAAGCAGTGGAGTTTCTACTTTCTCTTATAGCTAGTTTCCATCACTAACTATTCCATCAGCATGGCACCTAATATGTTGAACGAATGGACTTCACCGAGTTTCAGTTCTAGCCACAGGGCCACCTCGGGCAGATGGTGCCATGGTGGACTCAGATTCAGCAAACATTCATTGAGTGAACTCTGCCAGGCTCCATGATGGGCACTCGAAACAGCCTAACAGCGACCCTTTAAGGAAGGAGCTGGTATCTCCATTTCAGGCCTGGAGACAGGGCTGCGACTTATCCAAGCTGGAAAGTATGCCATTTGCTACTTTTAAAACAGGTCCATCAGTGATCAAGCTGGGTGTGGTGCCGGTGGCAGTGAGGGTAGGAGGGTAGGATCACTGATATGTGAGTGGTCTCAGTGATGTGTGCCCACCAAGGGGCAGGGGCCATGCTCTCCTTGCATCTAACATTGAGCCATACTGAGCACCCTGTTTTTTTGTTTTGGTTTTTTTCTCTCTTTTTTCATATTTATTTTATTTTATTTATTTATTTATTTTATTTTATTATTACAATTTTTTTTTTACCTGGAGGTCCCAGGGATCAAACCCGGGTCCCTCCATATGGGAGACGGATGCCCAACCACTTGAGCCACATCCGTCCCTCTTTTTTCATATTTATTTTATTTTTTATTACTTTTTTCTTTTGTTTTAGGAGGTACCGGGGGTTGAACCCAAGGACCTCATACATGTGAAGCACGCACTCAACCCCAGAGCTCCACCCGCTCTCCACTCCCCTTTTCTTAATCTGACCCTATCTGTCTCCTTTTCTTCCCTTTGCACATACTGTTCTGCCTACCTGGAATGCAGTCTTGCCACTGCTTCCCCTCTTGTGTCCTTCATGGCCCAAGTCCAGTGTCACCTCTTGGAAGCCCATCTTTATTGTCCCCAGGCAAAATTAGAAGTTTCTCCCTCCAGGGCTTCCACAGGGCCTGGAGCACAGATCACTGAGTGTTTTAGTGAGTGAGGATGCAGCAGCCTGCCTGGATGGCTGGAGATACAACCCAGGGCATTGGGTAGGCAGGTTTTCCAAAGCAGTTTGACCTTGACCTGCCAATGACAAAGCCCCACTGCCAGAGGCTGCAGTCCACCAGCTGCTGAGCAGGCTCCGAGGGTGACTTTAGAGACCCAGAGACACCGTGAACATCAGAGCCAGGCTTAAAATAGGGGTCGTGATAACAGTACTTACCTCTCCCAGGGCCCCCGCTGCAGCTGTCATTCATTCATGTGCTGCCCTGGCAGGATTCTCGCCAGATCCATGTTATCATTTGTATTATTTTTCACTTAATATTTTTATTTAAATTGCTTCATCCTAAGTGATATGAAATCAAGTGATATGAAATTTATTTTGAACAAGTGATACACTCACATAGTTCAAAACTCAAAAAAGTGCAAAAGAATATTGAAGAAAAGTCTTACACCACCCCTGTCCCAAGGCCCAATGTTGTTGTCTTTCTTGCACCTTCTTTTAAACAAATAAGTAGATATGTATATTCTTCTCGCAGCCAAAATTTTTTTTTCCCACAAAAGATAGCATACAACACCTTGCTCTGAAACTTGCTTTTTGCTTAACAATAGAACCTTGGAGAGTGTTCCAAATCAATGCATTTATTTTTTTATGTATTCCATTATGTAGATATGCCACATTTATAGGTTTGCATTGCTAGTTTCATATTCTAATGTGTATTGGAAAAATATATCTCATGCTTACCATTAGTACAGACAGCTGTGAGTTCATACATATCATCCCTGGGCTTTTGGCATATGGTGGGAGTGGAATAGCCACTGTTGGGTGAGCCGTCCAGCCCATGCTTAGGGCCTTGCGACATCCTCTTTTTTTTTTTTTTTTTACCGGGAGGTCCCGGGGATCGAACCCGGTCTCTCCATATGGTAGACGGACGCCAAACTTCTTGAGCCACATCCGTTTCCCGACATCCTCTTTTTTAATCCCTGAGATCACCTCATGGGGTTGGCTCAGCCAAGTGCTTGACTGGCTCCTACCAGGGAGCAGCAGGTGCTCACACATTCAGAACCCATGGCCCTGGTCTGAGGCTCTCTAGGGAGTTGAGAGAAGGGACACTTGGGGGGCTAGGGTATGCTGGGGCAGGGGTGTCTTCTGAGCTGGGCCGTGAAGGACAAGACTTGGAGGGCATGCAGCCTGACACGAGGAAAGCCCCAGAATTTAGCCAGGGAGGGGCCAGGTGGCCCAGTGGGAAGGAGACCCAGGGCTCACCTAACATAGAAGCAGCCCTGAACTTGTGATTCAGGCTGGGCCAAGGTTTTGTTTCTCTTTCTCATCGTCTGATGTGAGAACCTTGGCTTTCATAAATGCCTCCCTGACAGCTGCCAGAGAATGAAAAAAGACCCTACCAGGAACAGGTGTGATTATCAGCCAAGTCCAGTGCTATCTCTGTGGACCTCCAAGTCAGGGCCACTCAGGTTATGTTGGGAAGCTGAGGCCCAGAGAACCCGTAGCAGGCCATGGCTGAGCTTCTGCGCTTCTTCCCCCCACCTCCAGTGCCCAGCCCAGTGGGGTGCACATATAGTAAATGCCAGTTCTTTCTTTGGCATGCCTCCCCCAGCTGCATTCTCTTACAGCTGGTTAAGGAACTGCCCAAATATCACATTTCTTGGCTTTCTCATTTCAAAAACCAGAAAAAAATTCCTCTCCCTAGCAGAGCAGAATGCCTTGCTCACCTTTCACTCACCTGTGTGTCAACAGGGCCTTTTGCCTGCTGGCCTCTTGCCTTCCTGCTGCCTTTATGCCCTTGGCTTCCAGGAAACAGAAGCCCACTGTCCTTTTTCTCCCTGAACCCTGTGCCCATTGGGAACACCTTGGCCCGACATCTTATTTACCTTGTGTCATGTACTTTCCCAAAGCATGTTCCTGGCTGGTACATCATCCGTGTCCACATAACCCCGAAAGCTCGTGGTATGGGCACAGTTATGGGGAGGGGCACTGGATGGAGAGTTGCAAGCCCTGAGTTCTAGTCCTGGATCTGGCACAGACCTCTTGGGGGATCTGGAGCTTGCCTCTCCCTCCCAGGGCCCTGTTTCCTGACCTGCAAATGGAGGGAGCGGGACCACCTCTCCAATGTTGACAGCGTGACTGATTTCCCATAAGAAAATGAGGGCCTGGTCGAGGGATATTGGGGCAATGACTTAGCCTGCTGAGGTACACAGAGCAAGTCGGCAGGTGGGCTAGAATTAGAAGCCAGCACCCTCTGTTCCCAGTCCAGGGTGCTTCCCCTCTATCTCTGTTGCGCCTACCACTCCATTTGGCTGACTGCAGCCCTTACCTGGTTGGGGGAAGAAAGGTCACTGATACCTGGGCTTTCTGGTCAGAAGGTCTAGAGCTATCTGAGCTCCATGCATGGCTCCACGAGGGGAATGAGACCCCAGAAAGTGCCAAGGCCTCTCTAGCCAAGACCTGACTGCCAAGGAAAAGCCCTAGAACCCTCTCCCCCCAGGAAGAAGTCGGCCAGCCCAGTGTCTAGAAGTCAGCAGGGCTGGTTTGGGCACCTGAGGTCATGAAGTGGCTAAGTTTCCTGGGAAAAGGCCTGGCATACTGCCAGGAGTCAGGCAAGATGTCTGAATATAGGAGCCTGCCAGCCTGGACTCTGCCCCGTAGTAACCGGGGCCCAGGCACGCCTGTGACTGTCTGTGTTTTCTCTGCAGAAGCTGACGGGTCGCCTCATGCTGGCCGTGGGAGGGGCAGTGCTTGGCTCCCTGCAGTTTGGCTACAACACTGGAGTTATCAACGCTCCCCAGAAGGTGAGTCCTGTGCCACCCTTTGCTTATTAACTCGAGCTAGCTCTGCTGTACTCACATATGCCCCCATTCACCCACGCTACCACCTCAGGCTGTATAGTCATTTACATCAGCTCACAGGCTGCCTCACCAGCCAGGTTGGCCCCGACCTGGTCAGAACTCCTCCCTCTGACCTTGGAATCTTGGAGCTGCAGAATTCCAGAATCATTAGGATTTTGTAGGCCATCTCAACCAACCTCCCACCCAACTCTGATGTTGCATTTATTTTTTATTTTTTTCGTTCTTTGGTTTTTATTTTTTGAGGTATCGGGGCCGGGGATTGAACATGGGAAAGCCGGAGCTCAACCACTGTGCCACATCGGCTCCCCTGAGTTTATTTTTTCATTTGTTTGCTTGTGGTTTGTTTTTGTTTTTAGGAGGCACTGGGACCAAACCTGGGACCTCACATGTGGGAAGCAGGTGCTCAACTGCATGAGCCACATCTGCTCCCCTGATGTTGCATTTAATAATCAAGCCTTGCTTGGCTTAATGCTGCTGTGTTTATATGGCATTCTGGGGCTTACACAAAGGGCTTTTCATGCTGTTTATCTTACTTGGTGCTCAGTGCAGCCCTGTGAGGCTGGCAGGCAGGCAACAGTTGCCATTTCCATTCTGCAAGAGGGAAAGTGGCCAGAGAAAAGGGACCTGCCCAAAGTCACCCAGCTAGTCAGGGCTAGATCTGGTATTGGGCACCAGTCTGCCTTGGAGCCCATCCCTGCCAGGTGGGCCTCAAGCCTGTGGTCACACCCATCCAGATGGTAGCACACTCCCTTGTAAGCCATCCAGTCCTGGGTAGAAACTCCATCCTCTCCCTGGAGGCCCCATGCCAGTCACAGCAAAGACAGCGTCTCGCCCTAGGGAACCAGAGGCAGTGGAGGTCTGTGCTTGACTTTCTTCTCCCCACAACGCATCCCAGATTTGTCCTCACTTGTTCACTTGCATGTCAGGACTAGAAGGGACCCCTTATTTTACAAAGAGAAGAGGAAGAGATAGGAAAGGAAACTGTTACTAAGCCAGGCCTCTAAATCAGGCATTTTACATGTTTTTGAGGTTGGATGGTGATTTCCATTTTTTTCAACTGAGGCCCGGGCAGATGAAATGGCTGACAGGCCCAAGTTCCCTAAGCTAGGGATGTGGAATCTAGCCCAGCTGTGTTGTTATCACAGCCCCAGGCTGTGTTCCTGGCCGACTTCTCTGAGCCTTGTCGGTTTAAAACTCTGTACCTTCTTGGGGAGGATGGAGTGAGAGTGAACAGTCTCTGTGTCAAGACCACATACATTGTCCAGACAGTGGAGGCTAGACAGTGAGCGTGGCTGGCTCCTGAGGACCAGGGGGCCTGGTCAAGGTACCATGTCAGAGCTGGGTCTACTCCAAATAGGCGGAGGAGGGCTGTGGAGGCCACACCCTGTGCCGGGAGCCAAGCCGGTCACCAGGAAGGCCTGGCCTGCTGAGTCATGCCCAGCTGTAGCAGAGGTGACAGGACTTTTCCTGAAATGGCGACCGCAGGCCCATGCTTGGAACAGCCCCAAGCCCTGCTTTTGCTAAGTGCTCTGAACGGCTCCTGCCAAGGTGTGTGCCTCGGAGCTGGCTCCCTGTGGGAATTCTTACAGGCAGATGAGGAGCAAACAGGCTTAGAGGGAGGTTGAGTTCTCCACCTGGATTGCCCAGTGGGATCCCCAGGATGCCCCCAGATTCTGATTTAATTGGTCTGGGATGCTGTTTGGGCCTCTAATTTTTAAAGCTCCACAAGTAATTCTAATGTGCAGCCAAGGTTAGGAACTACTGGTTTAAGTGATATCTTGACTGTGAGTTAATGCCAGAACTAGTACTCTAAGGTCAGGATAGTGAAGGTGTTTTCCAGAGATAGAATGAATGGGGTTGGGGCGGGGAGAAGGGAGGGGGTTACTGGGGGGGGGGGGGACGACACACAAAATCCCCAGAGGAGTAAAGAAAGCCTGTCATTTAATAAAGGGTGAACAATTGGAGTGTCACTAGGGTGAGCCGGCAGGAGAGGGAAGGTGGGGGCAGCCAAGGTCAGCCAGCACCCGACCATGGAGAGGCTCCGGTCAGCTGGCTCTGCAAAAGGGTCCGACCACTGGCATGGTGACGCAGTCAGAATGGGGTTGCCAGGACCAGCACGTAGGCCGGGTCAAGGAATATGAACTTCAGAATGAGGACAATAGGGACCCACTGAAGAGGACAGATAGGATCAGATTTGCATTTTAGGAAAATGACTCAGGCATCTGGTGAGGTGGGGTGGATCTGAGAATATGAGGCTAGAGACAGGGAAACTAGTGAGAACGCTGTTGCAACAGGGGTATAAAAACAAACAAAAAAGAATGGACAGGATTTGGTTCAGTGCAAAGGATTTAAAAATGGCTTCTAGGCGTTTGACTTGGGTGAAGTGGAGTATGAGGGAAGAGCGGGTATGGGAACAGCTGATAGGCGCACTGGGATGGGCAGTGCCTGAGGTTTGGTGGGACAGCTCTACAGGAGCTCCTGGATATGTAAGTGTGTTTCTTAGAGCAATCAGGCCCGAGAAAAGTCTTGGGCATCGGTCACTGGTATCCAAATAGGAGTGGATGAAGACCTCCTAGAGAGGGTGATGGAAAAAAAGAGAACATCCCCATTGGTTAGAAGAAGGGGATGGTAGTAGTAGGAGAAGAGCTGGTATTGCTGGAGCCAGGAGACAAGAGCCTTTCAAGACAAAGGGAGAATGTAAGCTCCATGAGGGCAAGGGTGTTTAGTTTGTTCACTGCTGTCTCCTTAGGACCTAGAGCAAGGCACCAGTGAATAAGGAGTGGATGAACAAAGTGAAGGAATGCTGTCAAGCCTTAGGCAGACCTGGACAGATCACCTCCACAGTGCTAAGCACAAAGGACGCTTTGACGACCTTGGTGGTGGCAAAAGCTGGCTGGTGGGGCGGTATAGATAGAAACCTAATTGCAGTGGGTTGAAGAGGGAGAGGGAGAAGGGAAGAGGTGGAGACAGCCCTTCCAAGGTTTGGCAGAGAAGGGAGAAAAGAGGTGGTGGTAGCTATATATCCAGGGTCTTTTAGTAACGTGCCCTAAGCAATTAGCAGAAGGGGAGAGGGTGAAGATAAAGAAAACAGGGGAGGGAATCTTTGAGAAGGCGTGAAGGGGATGAAGACACTGCTTCTGAGGTGGAGGATGTGGACAAGATCTAGAAGTACTGCAATTCTTGTGGCCTCCTCCCATCTTATCAGAAACAGGTGAAAGGTTAGACCTGATGTGGAAAACAGGCAGAGAGGCTGACCTCAGTCTCAGGAAGACTGGTGGGTAGTACAGAGGGCCCAGCTGACGCTGGAAACTGCGTTTATGGGAGCATTTGTGGGCACCTGTTCAAAGGTCACTTCCAGGAACTAGCCTCTGAGGAGCAAAGCAAAAGAAACCGGAGGGCCAGAGCTGATAGCACACCAGCACACATACTGAAATCTAGCGCTGTTTCCGGGGCAAGCACTTGGGCACGCCATCTGTTTACTTTTGCACTTTTCAAACATTTCTCACAAGCCTGGCTGTAGTACTGCCAGCCAGAAGTAGATTAGAATCAATAAGATGAAAAATGGGAAGAGGGTCTAGGAGAACACGACAGTAAGCAGTGGAAGGTGCAGCTCAGGGCAACATGTAGTGCCAGCGCCAATGGGCGCACACGCCTCAGGAGATGATAAAAGCATTGTCCTACCCCGGCGCAGATATGCACCAGCACCTGCATCCAAGGACTTCGAGCGCCCACCCTGTGCCAGATGTTGTTTTAGGCAGTGGGGAGGGACACAGTTGTGAACAAAACAAGCCGGTCCTGGCCCTCATGGAGCTTGCACCATGTATGGTCTCTGCCTCATGCTGTGCTGGGCCCGGGAGGCAGTGACAAGCTGGAGCCTGTCCTTGCCCTCAGAGGCTCACGATCCCGTGGAAACACCTTGGGAAAAAACCAGAGTGTAATGAATGGAGGGCTTCAAGGTGCAAGCAAAAGAGGAAGGAATACCTAATTCTGCTGGGGGTGGGGTGAGACCAGAAAGGCTTCTTGAAGGAGTTGGCAGCTGACCTTGAAGGACAAGCCTGCCCCACGGGGAAGGAGGGGCAGGTATCCCAGGCAGTGGGAACAGCCTGTGAAAGATGCCGTGGTGTGCCACCGATGTGGAATTGCTAATGCCTGTACCCAGCACGCTGGCTGCCCTTGTCTGTTTAGAAAAACTTCTCTTAGGAAACTATGTTGGGTTGGCCATGGTTTGTGTGTTCTAGAGAGGAGACTGCCCCACTCATGGTTAGGATGCAAATAATGCTGTTAATTACCAGAAGCTTGGTCTCTTAGACAAAACAGGCCTCAAAGGGCTTCCTCCTGGAAGTGGTTAATTAACTCATAATATTAACTTTAAATGTTTACAAAGCACCTCCCCATAAATTATTCCTCAGCAGCCCTACAAGGCAGGTGGGGCTGGGATTATCTTCCCCATCTTATAGGTGAGGAAACTGAGGCCAGGTGAGGGCACTGGAGAGTGAGAGGCCGAGCTAGAGGTGAACTCTAGGCCTCATGCCTTCCCGCCCCGGTGCTCTTCCCCTCCCTCGCAGTGTGTGAGTGGTGACCACAGCCCTGCCAGGAGTCCTCTCTCCCTGGGGGAAGGGGGACAGGTGAGCTCAGCCACAGAGGGGGCAAATAAATAAGGCTCCCTGACCACCCTCCTGGGGTGATCTGAGAACGGCCTTAAACCCACCTTCCCCTTCTCGCACTCCTCAAACGGCTGAGTTGCCAAGAGAGATGACTAAAGGGCATTGAGAAACCACAAGTTCCTGGCTGAGGGGCAGTACCAGGCGTGTCTGAGAATGAGGCATCCTCAGAACCCAGACGCTCTGGGCTAGAAGGGGCCTGGTAGCTCATTGGCGGAACTCTCCTTGTTTGACAAAGGAGGAACATGGTCTGGAAAGAGGACGAGGTCCACCCAAGATGACCAAGCTTGGTGAGTGAAAGAATGAAACTGGGGCCAGAGGCAAGATCTGCCTCCCAGCCCAGGCCCTCTGCCACCTCAGGGCAGCCTCCAGGCAACTTCTCCTATCTTAAAGCCTCTGGGTCCCCTCGGTCCCCTTCACCCATCGCAGTACTGCGGTGACCCCTTACAGTTTACTTACTGAGTGCCAGACATTGTCCTAAGCACTTTAGAAATTGCAATTCATTTGTTCCTTGTAATAACCCCATTACATAGGCTCTGTAGTCTGTTTTACAAGACCTGGGGCACAGAGATGTTAAGCAGCTAAATCAAGGACACACAGCTAATAAGTGGCAGAGCTGGGATTCAAATCCAGGGATTCTGGCTCCAGTTTGCCCGTGACCACTGTGGAATAGACACAGTTAATACCAGTCAGACCTGGGCACCTAACCTAAAGACAACTGCCACACAGCTGAGCCCTCTTGCTCTGACTTCCCTGCTGAGTCAAGTTCAATCATGTACGGGCATCTCAACAGTTTCCCACACGAAGTTGCACAATTTCTTACACCATCACACCTGTCACTGCTTCATCATTTCCTAAGCCCCCCCCCTCAGTTACATCCATGGCTTGTTTACCAAGGAGTGACAGCTCTGTCTACCCCAGCTCTGCACTGGGCACCAGGGCAAGATGAATCAGAGTGTCCCCATGTTGAAGTTTAGCCCAGCGAGGGATGCACAGTACATTGTAGTTACCTATATAGAGGCAGCAGAGAAGCGGGGGAGAAGGTACTTAGCCCATAGGACAGAGTTTCTCGGCCTTGGCCCTCCTGACTTTTTGGGCTGGATATTCTTCGTTGGGGGACTGGTTCTTTGTATTGTAGGATGGTAAGCAGCATCCCTGGCCTCTACCCACTAGCTGCCAGTAGCACCCAGTGTGGCAATCAAAGATGTCTCCAGACCTTGTCAAATGTCCTCAGGGGTACAAAATCACCCCTGGTGGAGAACCACTGCCATAGAGGAGTAGGGGTGATTATTAGGAAGGCTTTCTAGAGGATTATTTGAAAGGTGATTAGCAGTCACCAGGGGGAAGGCAGAGAAACAGCCCAAGGGAAGCCCAGAGGTGCAGGATAGCCAGGTAGCAGTGGAGCCCCTGTGTCTGGCTGAGGAAGGATGTGAGTCATAGTGTGGGTGGGAAGGAGCTACCTCATTCTGACTGGTAGGGGGGAACCAAGAATGGCTTTGAACAGGGTTTGCCACAGTGAGATGAAGATCCCCCTGGCTGCAGGGAAGACCCTGGAGGCAGGGGACTAGTGAGGAAGCCTGAATGAAGGCTAGGCTGTGGTTTGGAGAGAAGCCACCTTCAGGTCTCTTCCAGAAGCAGCCTGCTTGGTCCAGTCCTTTGCCGTGGGGTTTGGGACCAGCTTCTAGCTTCATCTCGCTGTCTGGGGCAGGGGGATCCAATGGGCAGGGCTATCTGTCCAGCCCCACCTGGAGCCTCTGGCTCTAAACTCCCAGCTGGCCCTGGGGTATGGCTGGGAGTTGCCATGGAGACAGAAGTGCCCACCTGTGAGGTGGGGGGAGGGGAAATATGGGGGTCAAGGTCAAGCTGAGGGACTGAACTGGACGAACTGGCCCTTTCCTCCCACTTCATGGAGTTCAAAGCATGGCTGACTATTTAACCCCTTGATCCCCACAGTAACATCTAGGAGAGAGAAGGGAGGGTTGAAGGGGAGCTCTTGCTCCCTGACCTGGTGGCCTAAAGACCCCTGCCAGGGATGATCTGAAAGACCCAGGCCTCCTGGAGTAGAGGAGTATATGGGAGCCCACAAGGAAAAAGGGTAAGACCAGCCAGAGGTTCCAAAATATATAGCCCTTCTCCTAGACAAGCCTCTTGGCAATAGTCCAGTTAATCTGATTAAGGGTCAGGGAAGGGCCAGCTCTGGTTAGTGGCCTGTTTTTGTATGGTTCATGAGCTAAGATGTTTTTCACATTTTTAAAGCGTTGTGAGAAAAAAAGAAAAAAGAAACTTGCAGCCGAGGTTGTATGTGGTACGCAGCCCCTAAAATATTTTCTGTCTTTTACAGAAAGTATTTGCTGACCCCTACTCTCGATCACTTGGATGTGCACACTCACACTGACAGAACTGACCACCTCCACGGTGGGCACTCTTATGCTCTGAAGCCTAGAAAGCTCTTTCCACTAGCTCAAATACGTGCCCTGGGGCCTCTGCCCTCTGGGGCTCCACTACCTGTTCAGTCCCTCTGCCAGGGACAGCCAGACAGGGGTCTGAGGACAAGCACTACTCTCTGGGGCAGGCCCCTAATTCTTTCAGGTTCTTACACTCTGAATTCCTTAGGGTAATGCCTTGTCCCCTGGCGATTTAAAAATGGAACACTGTCCCTAATGCTCCTCTGATGGTCACAGCTTTTCCACAGCTTTTCTCCTTGAGAGAACAGTGAAGACAGTAACATTTATTCACCTCTCGCCTTGTGCATACGCAGCCTCACACATGCTCAGCCTCACGTCTTGGCCCAGGACCTTGCCACAGATACTGCCTGCCTGCAGACAGGAAGTGAGAACTTCCTCTGCAGACGAGGCAGACGTGTGGCCCTTTACGCACAGCTGTCTGGGCGCCTTACTGGATGCCAGGGGCAGGGGGTCAAGGGCGTAGGGGATTCCCAAGGAGTCACCAGGCAGAGAAGCAAGCCTCCTCCTGCACCACTTTCCAGAAAACTGCTGGGGTGAGGAACAGTTTTTCACTGGAAACCAGCTAGTCCAAGGACTCTCTGCTCCCCAGAGCTGAACTGCTTCCCCAGGCTGGCCCGTGTTGCTGAGTAGCCCCTCCTGGCCTCTTTGCCCCCTAGGCTCAATGAAGGCATTGTACAGAGATCTCTAATAGCCCCTCAACTCTAGATAGGCTGATGCCATGACAGACCCCCTCAAACCGACCAGGGTGCTTCCCTTTATCCCTAGCATGCACACACTACTCAGAGACCCTTCAGCAGGGCAGAGAGGTTGTGAGTGGGCTTGGAAGTGAGCAGAGAAGCAGACGACGAGGCACGACCGGGGGCATTTTACATGCATGGCACTGCCATATGGAGGAGTAATTAATTGTGGGAAGCAGAATCTGGCTTTGGATAGGAGGAGTCAAGTGCAGAATCCAGGTGAGACCTGGGACAGGTACTGTATAGGTAGAGGCAAGACACATTAGGGTCCAGAATCGGAAGGACCTGGTGATTGACTAGATGAGGGGCAATGGCAGAATCAAGGATAACTGCCAGGCTTGTGATGAACATGAGGTGGGAAGGGTTCAGATTCAGAGCAGGCCTCACTTCCAACATGAACCAGGGTGAGGAGGTTGCCATTAACCTTGTAGGGACTGGGACTGTGGGATCGAATAGGTGAAGCAGCAGATGACTTCTCTAGAGATGCTTATCACCAGCCACTTCTAGGACTGATACTTTAAAGGCAGAGACTAGGTGAAAGGGATGACCCCAAGAGATTGTCCCCATGTAGGGCTCTTCTGCTTCTCCCAAGGAACCCCTTCCCTTCCTTTCCTGGGCCAAGGGTCAGCGTAGACCCCAGGGAGGAGAGGACACAGAGCCCCCAAACCAGAAGCAGGCATAGGAAACCAGGCACAGCTTCTTCCCAGAAATCCCAAGCCCCAGACCAAGAGGCAGGAACCTGCTGCCCAGCCTCTGCCTAGCCGGGCATTGCGGCTGGGGATGGAAAGGATGAGTCTGGGGCCAAGTTAAAGTGAAGGAGGCTGGCTGCTCACCCCTCCTCAACCCCACAAAATGGTCTTAGTGGCAGAGAGGTGAGAGCTCGTAGAGGAGCCAGTCTTGGGTGAGGTTTGGTCCCTCTGACTTTTGTTATCATAGGCAGAGATTTAGCTGGGAGGGGCCAGGGTAACACCTCACTTAAACATGGTGCTCAAATATTTATCATCTGCTTCAACATCTCAGGCCAAGTCCCGAGAGGTCTAAAGACCTGAGCTGCCAAAACAAAAGCCTTGGCCCCACCCTTAAGGGCCCTACTCTTACTCAGCACTTATTTTACTCCTTTGCACACAATTCAAACAAGTGCCATTAGTTGGTTTCTCAGAGTTTTAAGAAAGGGTATGTGACAAGCTGTGTGAGATCAACAACTGAACCAAAGAGGGACAGGGAAAGAGAACTACACAATGCAAGAATGCACAAATCAGAAGCTCCCTGGGGCCACTCAGCCCAGGGACAAACACCCCTGTCTCTTGTTGTGAGCCCCAAGGACAGGGGTGCCATGGAGCCCTGCTGGTGGTCTGGTTGTCAGGGCAGCAAAGTGAGAATGATGGGAGGGAGAGACTGCCACCTAGATAGACGGTGGGTCAGAGAAGTTTGGGCCCTCAGAGGGGCAAGTGTCATTTATCTGAACAGTGCTTTTATCCAGGACAGTCTGTTCTCTGCATGGCCCGATAAATGGGGCACTACTGTTCCCAACCGATCCTCCTCTGGGGTGAAGAACACAAGCACTTTGTGTTATGTTTGTTAAGTCTGCCTTTCCTCTGTCCCCAGCAGAAGCGAGGCTTTCTAGGAGAGCCTAAGGCCCTTCATTCCTTGAGTCCTTCACTCACTCACCAGGTGTCCCTGGCACCAGCTCTGGAACAGGCCCTGATGTGAATCCACATGGGGGTCCCTGCCCTCGGGAAGTAACTCAGAGGCGGGAACCTCAGCTGGATCGCAAAAGGTTCCAGCATGGTAAGGTGCAGTGGGCCCTCCAGGCAGGAGTAGCAGCATCCACAGAGGCCTGGAGGGTGGAAAGTGGTGTGGCAAGAAAGTGTAGCTCATGGTGGGAGGTGGGGGGCTGGGCCAATATCTGCCAGGACCCTTGAGTTCTAATTATGGGATGGGGGCTTGGTTAGACTTGCCCGATAAATGGGGCATTATTGTTCCCAACCCATTACTCTTCTGGGGTTGGTTTTACCTCTTCATGAACACACGTACTTTGTGTTAAGTCTGCCTTTAGGTCTGTCCCAGTATCTGGTGGGGTGATTTCAGGGGTCCCTTGGATCAATGATGCTTTCCATATTGGTCACATAGTGCTATGTACCAGGTGCTGGATGAGGACCTTAAATGTTTCTTTAATTCCCTGCAACACCGAAGTAGGTATCGCTAATGTCACCACGTCAGAGATGAGGTCACTGAGACTCAGATGAAAGAACTTGCCCATGGAAAATTGGAAATAAGCAGTAGAACTGGGATCTGAATTTGGTTGCGTCCAGATTCAGAGCACAAGTTCCTAGCCATTGCACTCCCTGGCTTCCCGGGGAACAGACCTGATCCTTAGGATTGCTTCCCCCTTGTCAACCTTTTTAACCCCCTGGAGCCAGGTCAAGTCAAGTGTCTCCAGACTTGGGGACAGACTATGGCAGCAGGGCAGGGATAAGGGTGGTTAAGAGACCAAGGGCCTGCTGCAACCAGAAGGAAAGCACTGTGCAGCCAGGCCCAGCATGTGCAGTGGGCATTCCTAGGACTGTGGGCCTCAGTTTCTTCTTTGGCAAATGTGGCTGCCCACAGCCTCTTCCTCTCCAGAGCTCAGGATGGGTAGAGAGGGCCAAGAGCAGTGGCACTGGACGTTGAAGAGGCTGCATGCTGCTGTGTGTGTGTGTGGATCTGCAGCATGCACATGGGGAGGGAGTGTCAGGATGGGTAGGCTTTGGTGGAATAGAATTGAGCTGTAAGTGATGGGAGTTGGGGCATGCAGGTTTGTGTCTGGCTGAAGCCAGGAACGCCCAGCCTGTATGAGCACGAGTGTGCATGTGAGGATATGTGTGCTTGGGAAGCTGTGTTTCTGTGTACACAGCCTGCACCTGGCTACCCAGGTGGCTGGGTGGGTCTGGCAGTCCGTGGCTCTGGGTGTGTGTCTGCATGGCCTGAGAGTATGACAGTTGAGCTCAGGCAGAACCGGTGCTGCCTGCCTGCCACATACCTGGGATCATGCCAGGTCCTCACCTGGGTGGGGGCAGGTCTGTGCTAGGCAGGTGGCTGCAGTTCCTGGAACTGCTTCCTTGTCCTTAACCTTCCCCCTTACCTCCCAGCAGGGCACCTGGGAAAGGGGGAGGAAGCCATGGGCTCTTCAAGGTAGAATCCCCAGGCCAGCCATGAGGTTGCTGAGCCTGGTGGGCAGAAAGTGGCAGTGTGAGTCTTGTGCATATGTTTGGAGGGTGATGTGTGCAAGTTCCTTATGTCAGGCCCTGAGTGCAAAGTCAGTGAGTCTGCCCCTCCCCTCCTCCCAGGACCTCCTGAATGGCAGAACCTGTCTATCTAGCTGTATTTCCTCCCCAGCAGAGCTAAGGGGTGGGGAGGGACATGACAGGAGCTGGGCCTGAGGCACCACACAGAGAAAAGGAAAGGGGCAAGTGGAGAAGAAGCACTTTCTCTCTGTATCTCTCTTTGCTCTATGCCCAAGTTTTCACCCTTGGCCATTTACCATCACCCCCAGCAAGACATGTTGAACATGTGAAATCACAGGGCCCTGGAAGCCACACCTGAAGGGAAGTGCAAGAGCTGGCACAGCTCCCCAGGGTAGAGCCCAACCCCTTGCTGCTTACCTGGGGAAAATGAGGCCCACAAAAGGGAGTGCCTCCGTGAAGATCATGCAGTGAATTGGCATCAGAGCTAGGTCCTGGGCCCTGCCCAGCATCCCATGGTAAAATGGCCTTCTTTGAGGAAGAGGTGCAAGGGGCTAAGGAAGACTTGGTCGACTTGGTCCTGGCTCGCCCACCCAGGCTGCTTCTCCTTCCGCAGGTGATCGAGGAATTCTACAACCAGACATGGGTCCAGCGCTACAGCGAGAGCATTTCGCACAGCACGCTCACCACGCTCTGGTCCCTCTCGGTGGCCATTTTCTCCGTCGGGGGCATGATCGGCTCCTTCTCTGTGGGCCTCTTTGTTAACCGCTTTGGCCGGTGAGCAGACAGGGTCCTGGCCCTGCCCCTGGGGAGCCTGCCCGGGCAGTCCCAGTTAGGAGCGTTTGGGGGAGGAGACAGGTTGTTCCAGGGTCTTAACCCCATGCCTGAGGGGAACCAGGCCCTTCTTCAGGGACCCGCCTGACCTGAGACCCCACCCCCAGGCGGAATTCGATGCTGATGGTGAACGTGCTGGCCTTTGTGTCCGCTGTGCTCATGGGCTTCTCGAAGCTGGGCGCGTCCTTTGAGATGCTGATCCTGGGCCGCTTCATCATTGGTGTGTACTGCGGCCTGACCACGGGCTTCGTGCCCATGTATGTGGGGGAGGTGTCACCCACAGCCCTCCGCGGGGCCCTGGGCACCCTGCACCAGCTGGGCATCGTCGTCGGCATCCTCATCGCCCAGGTGAGTCGGGCCGGGGCTGCTCGCCCAGCACTGCTCCAGCACTGCAGCCTCAGTGGCTCTCAGGTCTGCTTCCTGCATGGCAAAGCTTCCCTGATGCGGCGTCCTGCCCAGCCTCCTACAACCCTGCAGGGAAAGTTGGCTTCGCTGTGCACATCCTAAGCACAGTCCCAGAAAGCGTGTCTTCCCCTGCCCCCCATCCAAATATTCCAGGGCCTCCCCAGTAGAAGGGCAAGTCCAGATTCTTTGATCCTCCCCATCCCTGCCCACTAGGTCCATGTTCTTTCTTCTCATTCTAGGATCCAACCCTCTGAACCCTGCTGTTCGTGCAAAGTGATGGGCTTTCATGTCTGTAGGCCCTTCTGCCTTTACCTCTTTCCAGAAGGTTTTCCTTCTCCCCATTCCCCAAATCCTTCTGTGGTGGAGAAGCAGCCCCTAGGCCCTATGCCAGACACATTTGTAATTATCTTGTCAGTTGTCCTCTTGGTAATGCTGTGGTGTAAGTCCTGTTTTTCCATGTTAAGATGAGAAAACTGAGGGTCAGAGAGGTTAAGCCTCTCAGGTTAATGGCATAGTTGGCACGGTCCCAGGCCCACCTGACCTCAGAACTGGAGCTTGTTCCCCAAAGCAGCAGCTGCACTGCCATGGCACAGTGCCTGACACAAAGCAGGCAAAGGCCACTGCCACTGGGCAGAAGAAGCTGGGAGTGGGGGTCAGGACCAGGCGCTCATAGCTGCTTCCTCCATCCCTGCTATCCCTGCTTTCCTCAGGTGTTCGGCCTGGACTCCATCATGGGCAATGAGGATCTGTGGCCCCTGCTGTTGAGCATCATCTTCATCCCAGCCCTGCTGCAGTGCATCTTGCTGCCATTGTGCCCCGAGAGCCCCCGCTTCCTGCTGATCAACCGTAACGAGGAGAACCAGGCCAAAAGTGGTACGGGCAGGGCCCTGGCCACATCTTCACCCCCTGAGCCCCGGCCCTCTTCCCACCTGAGCCACCTCTGCTTTCCCTCCGGTCCCCCCAGTGCTGAAGAAGCTGCGCGGGACGGCAGACGTGACCCATGACCTGCAGGAGATGAAGGAGGAGAGTCGGCAGATGATGCGGGAGAAGAAGGTCACCATCCTGGAGCTGTTCCGCTCGCCCACCTACCGTCAGCCCATCCTTATTGCCGTGGTGCTGCAGCTGTCCCAGCAGCTGTCGGGCATCAACGCTGTGAGTTACTGACCCCCACACCCACCCTTTCCTGTGGGCCCAGTCAGACCCTTTGACCAAATGTGTGCTATGAACACACTCAAAACTTAAAATGACAAGCCCCAAGCCATAAGGCAGTGAGGTCACTGGTGCAGTGTCCACCTGCCTGAGATGCACTTGACCCCTTCATCCTTTTACTCATTCTGTATCCCGTGCGCTGGTGCAGAGGCAGGGCAATGGCCAAAGCGCCCAGCCAAGCCTCAATGGCTTCTCTGTCCGGTAGGTCTTCTATTACTCCACAAGCATCTTCGAGAAGGCGGGGGTGCAGCAGCCTGTGTATGCCACCATCGGCTCCGGCATCGTCAACACAGCCTTCACCGTCGTGTCGGTGAGTTCCTGCTTGTCATCGGTCAGCAGCCAGGACCCAGCTCAGGGCCTCGTGACAGAATAGCCGCCAGGCTTCCTTTACCATGAGCCAGGCTTCGTGTCATGTGCTCTCTAAGTGCTATCTTGTCTCATCCTCAAAACCACTTGGGAAGCTCATTACTCATGTTGCACAGCTGAGGACCCTGATGTTCAGAGACTGAAGTGGCCCACCCCAAGCTCACTGCCAGGAAGTTCGGCTGTCTGGCTCTATGGGCCAGCTCTCTCCCCTTCTCTCCCTATCTGGTCTCGGCAGTACCATGTGTTTTCCAGCTGTAGTGGCAAGCCTATGGGTAGATGGGAGGGCTTGGAAGGGTAGCGGGCAGGGGGCCTGGCACTGACGTCCTCTCTCTCCATAGCTGTTTGTGGTGGAACGAGCTGGCCGGCGGACCCTGCACCTCATAGGCCTGGCTGGCATGGCGGGCTGTGCTGTGCTCATGACCATTGCGTTGGCGCTGCTGGTGAGTCATGCACTCTGGAGAGCAAGGTTGCAGGGGACCCAAGTGCCTGTCCTGGTCCTAGCCCCAGCCTGGCTGGCAGCACTCAGAGGCCAGGTGGAAGCTGTTCCCTCCCTGTGCCACCCCCACCCCCATCCAATCCCCTTACCAGGGTTGGGGCTGATTGATGTTTTGGATCCTCAGGTTGTCTCTTTCCATCCCACTCACTTCTTGTCTTGAACTTGCTTCTCCCTGCTTGATGGTTTCTTACCACAGCACCTGTGGCCCCAGACCTTCTCCCCTGGGAGTTGCTTTGCCCAATAATAAACCTTTCAAAGCCTTCATCTGTGGCCTCAATTAATCTTCAGAACAACCCTGGGAAATATTAACATCCTCACTATGCCTTATCTCACTCACTTTTCACACCTTGGAGGTGTAGTTCAGGTATTATTCCCATTTCACCAATAAGGAAACCTCCTAACCCAGTGAGGTTAGTTACATGGCAAATAAGGGATGGAGTGAGGAACTTCAGACCTGCTGACCCCAAGCCTATGTGATACCCTGTGCCAGGCACTTCACACAGACACCAACTTACCCAACTTTTGGGCAACGAAAGCACCTTTATGCCCGTTTTACAGCTGAACCAAGGCTTAGAAAGAAAGTCCAGTGATTGCCAAGAGGTCTGGCATGCAGCAGGGGGTTTGAACCAAAGCCCCTCACTTTTCAACTGTGGCCTCCTTGAGGAGAGTGATTATACAAAAAGCCACCTGCCTAGTGCCTACTGCCCTGAGCCTGCCTTCTAGCATGGGCCCACCCCTACCCCAGGAATGTTCTTTCCCATCCTCCTGCCCGAGACTGCTTTGCTGCCAGAGCTAGGGGCCCACAGAAGCCTCTTCTCAGTACCTTCCACATGCACAGCACGTTACCCCTCCTGCAGCTCACAAGCACCCTGCAGGACTTAAATCATTCTGTGGCCCAGATGAGGAAGCTGAGGTACCTAGGTCACCTGGCAAATCCAGGCTGAGCCTGGGGCCTCCTGCCTTCCAGCCCTGCCTGTCATCCATTAGAACCCAATCTAATTCCCTTCTCTACCTTCTCCTCCACAGGAGCAGCTATCCTGGATGTCCTATCTGAGCATCGTGGCCATCTTTGGCTTTGTGGCCTTCTTTGAAGTGGGCCCTGGCCCGATACCATGGTTCATTGTGGCTGAGCTCTTCAGCCAGGGTCCTCGCCCAGCTGCCATTGCCGTTGCTGGCTTCTCCAACTGGACCTCAAATTTCATTGTGGGCATGTGCTTCCAGTACGTGGAGGTGAGGACCCCCATTATCTCTGCACTCACCATTTCTTGCCTACATGCACGACCCCGTAGTGCTGTATAAAGTGCTCTCCCAGCCATTCTCATTAGGAGTCACGCTGAGGAAGAAGCTGAGATTCAGAAGCCCAAGGTCATGCAGCTGGGAGCCCTAACCTTGACTCCAGTGCTCTTTGCTTTGAATCATCTACTCTACTCTGGAGTAGGGTGTGAAAATGCCCCTGGAGCCTATACATGCCAGGTGTAGGCACAGTCCCAGTTGTTATTTTCTATAGCACCCCCTGGGTTGTGGGTGATGTTCCCCTTTTAGATCAAAGGCCCATAGGTAAAGTGGCTCATCCAACTAAGAATGTCTATGTGTCTTTCAGCAACTGTGTGGTCCCTATGTCTTCATCATCTTCACTGTACTGCTGGTTCTGTTCTTCGTCTTCACCTACTTCAAAGTTCCCGAGACTAAAGGCCGGACCTTCGATGAGATTGCTTCTGGCTTCCGGCAGGGGGGAGCCGGCCAAAGTGACAAGACACCCGAGGAGCTCTTTCGCCCACTGGGGGCTGATTCCCAAGTGTGAAATGCCCCATACCACCAGCCCGGTGTGCTCCCAGCAGCCCCAAGGATCACTTTCAGAGCACAGGCAGCTGGATGAGACCTCTAGGCTGACATCTCAGCAGAACCGGGCCTGGGGCTCTCTTCTTCAGCCAGCAGTGATGTCCAGAAAAATATTCAGGATTTTAACAAAAACAAGACTGTTGCTCACATCTATTCAGACAAGCAACAGGTTTTATAGTTTTGTTGTTTTTTTTTTTATTATTATTATTACTGATTTTATTATTTTTTTATCAGCCAGTCTCCTGTACCTAAACCCAGACTTCACCTTGAATGGCTCAGTTTCTGAGGGTGGAGACCAAGCCTGTCCCAGATATTTGCCTTCTTTGCCAAGCTAATCTGTAGGGTCGGACCTATGAGCAAGGACACACTATCGAACTACAAACTGAGGCTTCTACCCCAGGAAATGGCTATGGCCGCTCCCTTCTGCGGGACTGGCTCTCCCTATCCCAGGGTTCAGGCAGTGTTAGGATTTGCCCATTCCCATCTCTTCCTACCCAACCACTCAAATTAATCTTTCCTTGCCTGAGACCAGTCGGGAGCACTGGAGTGCAGGGAGAAGAGGGGAAGGGCCAAATGCTACCAGGTTCTAGTCTCCTTTGCACTGAGGCCAGAGGGTCACCATGAGAGGAGGGCCAGAGGGCCATGGGAGGCTGAGGACTCAACTGCTCCAGAAGACATGGACACTCCTGCCCTGCTGTGTATAGATGCAAGATATTTATATATTTTTTTGGTTGTCAATATTAAATACAGACACTAAGTTATAGTATATCTGGACAAGCCGACTTGTAAATACACCACCTTACAACCTCTGTAACTTACCTAAATAGATATAAATGGCTGGTTTTTAGAAACCTGTTTTTGAAATGCTTGTGGGTATGGGGATTTGGAATGGGAGTCCGAGAAAGATAAGCAGGGTTGCAACTGCTGCAGTGGCTTTAGACGTTTTGATTCAGGCTCCACCTGGCAACCACCTCATCAGTCAGTGCCCTCTAATACTCAAAAATCTGTAGTCACTATTACCCAGAGAAAATCAATTCTTCATCTTGGCTTTCAAGGTATTCCCATTTCATTCATATAACATGATGGTTGGTGTTCCAAAAATGGTAGCCATAGCCATGTGCCAAGCATGATGCTCAGGTCTTAATACGTATTATTAGTGCATATATAGGTCCTATATCCACAGTTGACAGGCTCAGAGGGTATGTGCCTTAAGTCTCACAATAAGCTAAAACCTCTCCTTCTAACAGTAATACTATCCAGCCCCCTGACCCATCTCATCTCTTTCCCCCACCAAAAACAAAATGATCCATGTTCACTGTTATCAGCCCAGTGAGCCGTCAAGCTGCCTTCTTTCCTTGGTAAATGCTCCCCTGGGCTCTCTCCCACTCATCTGAATTTCATGGAAAGAAGAAGATTTGGTTTATCTGGGTCCTCAGCACTATTCAAAACAGTTTCTGGCACACAGCAGGCCCTCAGAAAACTTAGTTGATAAAATAAAGGACCAAGGATTTATCTGCCCCTGGAGGCTCAGCTGGCAAAACCTAGGGGGAATTTGCCTGTCTTGAGAGGCCTGCATAACTGCAAACAGGCAAAGGTAAAATATCTTGGCATGAAAGAGTTGTAGGGACGGGGTGTGAAGGGAGAACAGGTGCTTAGTAAATGGAAGTTCGTTATGTGTATTATGATGAGGTAAAAGAACCTATGGAAAAAAAAAAAAAACCTATGAAGGGTTATCCATCCCCATCTCACAGATGAGGACACTGAGGTTCAGAAAAGGGAGTTCCTTGCCTGAGCCTGGGGGCTAACCCATGAAGGACTGGGGCCAGGTGAGTGTTCTGGTGAGCAGGTGTTCTACTGAAAGCACAAGGGGGGGGGGGGGCGGAGGTACAGTGCAACGAGAAAGGGGTAGGGGGTCCAGACTGCCAGAGTTGTGCAGGAGGCTCTTAATCCTATGGCACTAGTCTACCGGCCGTTACCCAGGATAGGAAAGGAAACAAGTCACGGGCGAGGCGGGGGAGAGGCTGGACGGCGAGCCAGCCAAACACCCACGCCTCAGGGTCCCAATATTTAGACAAGGCAGATGGCGCGCAGAGCTCGGTCCCACGCCCCACGAGCCCGATGGCCCCAAAACCTCGCCCATCAGTGCCCTTGGTCCACGTTCCATCTCGGCCCAGAAGGCCAGACCAGGGTCTAAAAGGGCCCGAAAAGCGACACCCCGTTTGCCTCCCCGAACTAGGCTAGCTCGCAGGCCCTCGAACACCAGCCCTTTCCCAACGTGCGCCAGGCCACGCAGGCGCCGGGAGCTGGGCCCGCCCCCACACGTGGTGCAGGACGCTGCGGGCCGCGCGGCTTCCGCTCCCCGGCGCCTTTTTTCCTTGGGCTCTCGATTCCCCCTGGGCGTAGATTTGGAGCCAGGAGTCGACCGCCCGCTGCCAGCGGCAAACGTCCATCCTCCCCAGACCCTAGGCTCCAAGACGGGCTCAAACTTGCGCACGGGAAGAGGCGGAGATACATGATGTCTCCACCAGTCACAAGCCGCATTGTTAGTCCTGGCGAGGGGCGGGCTCCGAACTGCCACCAATCACAGCCGGTTGCCTCACAGGAGGCGCTCTCCAGAGCCGGGAAGTGCTCTGTTAGTGAATCTTTTCGCGCCGGATATCCTGGGCAATGTAGCTCACCTGGGATACCTGTCGCGCAGAAGGTGACGTCTACGGTTGCTAACGAGGAGGGCTGACTAGGTAACAGCGCTGCTCCTCAGGCCCCCTTCTCTTCCCACCAGTGCTAGGTATCGTTCACTGACAAACTGGTGGGATCCGATATCTGAAATCCTAGGCAGTCTCCTCTCCCTGGAAGCCTCCTGGGTCATGTTCCCCCTCACCACACGCACTGTATTGTCTCCATCATAACCCTCTCCACACTGTACAGGAAAAGACTCTTCTCACCAGACTTGGGGAGGCAACTGCTAGAGAGAAACAGCGCCTAAATCATCCCTTTATCCCCATTTCCCACCATAAACTCTGGTAGGGATTGTAGACTGAATGAGCTAGAATTTCAAAGAAATTCTGCACTCTGAGTTCTTCCAGGGCGATTTTTGGCAGAAAATCCAGCATTACATAATGTGTATTCAATAGTAGGGAAAGAATACCCATTCTCTTCTGTCAAAAATGCTTTTTTTTTTTTTTTTTAATTGCCATCTTTCTCGTTCTAGTGGTGTTTATTCCTTAAATCTCCTACAAACCTGACCCTTGTGTCCTTGCAATTGCTGGTCCTAGCGCAGGCCATTCATCACCCCTCCCAGGGTCAGTGCAACAGCCTCCTGTTCTCTCTGCTACCTATCTCTTTGCCGTCACTCAACACATTGCAAACTTGGTGATTTTTCTGAAATGCAGCTCTGATCATGTCTCTCTTCTCAAAAATTTTCTCAGGGTCCCCATTTCCTTTCAAGATACTGCCCAGCCTCAGCCTGGATATTCAAGGCCATTCATGATCAGTCTGTATCTCTTAGATGCAGCCTTATCTCTCACCACTGATTCCACTACCCCACCCCACCCATATCCTCCAGCTATTGATCCACTCTGTCTTCTGACCTGCACATACTCTTTCCCCTCTCTGGGCCTGGGCATATGAGGTTCCTTCCACATGGAATGCCCTCATACCTACTCCTGTTTTCCACCAGGTGATCATACTCCCTCACAGCCAAAGGAATTGGCTGGGGGAATTGGGGACCTAGCTCATCTTTACTTGGGGCACTGCTGCCAACTGGTGGCTATTGTGGGAACATTTAGGGCAAGTCAGGTTTTAACCTCAACCTCTCAGGGGTTCAGAGAGAATAGATTGCTTTGGAACAAAACAACAAAGCAACATAGAAAACAAACAACAACAACAAGACAAAACAAAAACAAAAGATTGCTTTGGAGGGAACCCTTCACTGGGATTATTGGAACAAATCCATCTAGTAACCCTGTCCCTGCACCCCAGCTCAGGCTCCAGGCTTTTGCCTTGTTTCTGTCTCCTTTCTTCTCTGCATCCTCCCTTTGAGGAACAAAAAAGTTTCTCCTACTTTCGAATGAAGAGTTCAGTTATTTGTAGCCGGAAACTCCAACCAGTTCGCTTTTGCTTATCTAAGACCTTGGCTGATACTTTGACAAGATAGCTAGTAAGGACCTATCCACTTAAGTCCTTGGGCTGTCCTCTTACCCATTTTTTATCAGGGGGTGGAAGAGTCAAGTTTTCCCCTTAATAAAAAAATATTTGGAATCTCTTACAAAAGTTATCCCATGTATTTTTGCATCAAGCAGTGGGTGAGGAGATCTAACGATGTTAAATGGTAGTGGATTTCATATTTTCCCCTTCTTGGACTCATTGTTTCTGTCCCATTCAAGAGGGGGTGCTCTCCAGTGCCTCTTCCCTAAAGGAGTGGTCTGCTTCACCCTCCATAGATGGAAGGTCTGACAAAAAGGACTGATTTTGAATTAAAGCTCAAGAGGAGAGTGGTATTGGCCTTTACTCCAGGATATTAGTTGTTCTATTTTCCTCCACTCTCTCAAAACAGATTCTTCATCTCTCTTTGGCCTAAAATAGTCATCCTTCAAACTTTTTTTCACATACTCCCTAAAAGAGTTTTAAAAAACTATATCTCTTTGCATCTTTTTTATGTTGATATCAAAATTTTTTCATCCTAAAATGAAATATTTCTGATATGTGATAAATGTCATTTAAAAATAAAACTGTTACATTAATCTTCTAAATATGTTCAATAATATACCACAGTGATATGATACCCACCTTTGTCCATTAAAAAAAACACATGGACAAACTGTTTAACAGTCAGAAATTTTACATTTTTCTTCCTTTTTATCTTTGAACTAGTATTTCCATTCCATTACCACACTTTCTAGTACTTCCCTGCTGTGATATTTTTATGCTTGAAAGTCTTTTATTGAACACTAGTGTACTTCTTTGCCACAAAATATAAGTATATACATTGACATTTAAAAATTCTTTTGTGGAGATATTATATTAATTACTATTACTACATAATTGAAATAACAGTGTATTATAAATTTGATAAATAATCACCAAACATAAAAGTAAAATTTTATCAGAAATTCAACTCATAAATAGGTGGGGCTTTTAAAATATTTTAAACAGTTACTGTATCCATGGGTTAATAGTTCTTATTGCTAGAATAAGTGAGGCTTACCAAAGGATATTAATTATTATGTTCACTGAATTATTTACAGTAGAAGGCACAAAATAATTTACTTAATCTAAAACAAGAAGAATATGGTAGGAATAAACAAGCAAAAAAGTGATTAACAAGATATTGTGGAAGTGGCTGTGGCTCAAGCAGTTGGGCACCTGCCAACCACATGGGAGGTCCTGAGTTCAGTTCCCAGTACCTCGTAAAAAGAAGACAAGCACACATAGAGCAGATAGCGAGCTCAGACAATGGGGGGGGGGGTTAGAAATAAATAAATAGAATAAATCTAAAAAAAAAGTGATTGACAAGTAATGGTGAGCAGGAGACTTGCACCCCCATGTAACAAATGTTGATTTACAGTTTGCAAAAAAAATTTTGGCAAAAGTTAATAAAAACATTTCTTTTACAAGTGTGAATAAATGTTCAAGAAAATATAAGACACCAATTTCCCTATGCTATATGTTACTTTTATTTTAGCATGTAATGTTGATCTGTTGGAAGCAAACTTGGAACTTTTCACTACCTCCTTCTTGAAATCATGTGAACTGTGCAGCTTATTTTTTTTTTTTAAAGAATTTATTTATTTACTTTATCCATTTTAAACCCCACCTTCCCCATTTGCTGTTTTGTGTCCATTTGCTGTTTTGTGTCCATTTGCTGGGCAATTCTCCGTGTCTGTTTCCTGCCATCTTTTCTCATCCTCCTCCTCCAGTCTTCATCACCAGGATTCGATCCTGGAGACCTCCGATGTAGGAGAGAGGTGTCCTGCTGCCTGCGCCACCTCAGCTCCTGGCTTCTGGAGCTTTTTCGGAGCATTCATCTTGTCTCTCCCCTGTTACGTCATCATTCTGCTGCATGGCTCCCGGGGCCCGACAGCTCAGCGTCACACAGAGCCTGGCAGCCCATGCGCCTTCTATATATATTTATTTTATTTTACCGGGAGGTCCCGGGGATCGAACCCAGGTCCCTCCATATGGCAGGCGGACGCCCAACCATCTGAGCCACATCCGCCCCCGACTGTGCAGCTTAGACACGGGCAAAGACCAGGTGGATTAGAGTGAATGAGAGTTCTCACCACGCTCTGTTTCATTATTGAGAATGGTCAAAGTGCAGAGGGTACAGTTGGTAGCAGTTTTTCAAACTCTACAATATCCCACTTCTAAGATAAATAGATGTCTACAAGATGCAGCAGTGCCACACTGCTTTGGTATTTCACTCTGTGCTTTACTCTCAGGGGGCTTTCCCTCAGGAGCAGTCCATTCCTTGACAGTAGCTAGAGGATGGTAGGGGTAAGGCTCTTAGCCCCATTTTACAATATGCCTGAATTCAGACCATCTCTCTTTTTTTTTTAACATTTATTTATTTACTTACCTTTATCTGTTTTACACCCCCTCTCCTGTTCTGCTGTTTTTGTGCCCATTCACTGGCCAATTCTCTGTGTCTGTTTCCTGCCCTCTCTTCTCATCCTTCTCCTCCTGTCTTCACTGGGATTCGATTCTGGGAAATTTCCATTGTGGGAGAGAGGTGTTCTGCCACCTGTGCCTCAGTTCCTGGTTTTTTGGCATGGCTCACCTTGGCTCTCCCTTGTGTCACTCTCCTGTTACATCATCATCTTGCTGCATGGCTCGGCAGGGCCTGGCACGCCCACGCATGGGGGCCAGACGGCATGCCTTCTATGTTTTTTTTTATTTTCCCAGGTGGTCTCAAGGATCTAATCCAGGCCCCTCCATATGGGAGACGGACGCCCAACCATTTGAGCCACACCCACCCCCCATATACTGTTTTTATGCCATGTTCCATCCTTAACAGATACATGAATAAGGGAAAGGCAAGAAGTCTTCTTATATTTATAATGACTCAGTTAAAGTAGGCTTTCCTTTGTTTGATACCTCAGAGGTTTGACACTTGGGGACAATGTGCCATAATGAAATTCCAAATAGATACAAGGCATGCCTTTTTTTCTGCAAGGATGATTGTTAAAGGGGAGGTGGGAAAACAGAACTGTTACAATACCTAGATGGGATCATTCTCAGCCAGGTTAATTTTTTTAAAAGAGTATATATAGAAGCTGAGGATCTGGAAATTGATTCCTTTAAAGCTAAATATATTCATATACCCTATGGAAAATATTTATGTTACCCCAGGGCTATGGGTACCCAGTTTGAAGACCACTTTTCTGGTGGGTGCAGAGGGTCCCTCTGACTTCCTTTGGGGTTTGGTTTGCTAGCACTGGACATACTGTGTGCAAGCTCCCTATACTGGGGATCTTCCATTCAGGTCTGTGGTACCTGGGTCAGAAGAGTGTCTGTGGCAGGCCTTGAATGACTGGGGACAGGCAGCCCTTCTGAGATACAGCAGCATATGGCAGAGATAGCAGCATCAGGATTTACATCTGATGAGGAAGGTAGGCTACTCCTTTTTTTTTTTTTTTTTTTTTTAGGAGGTGCAGGGGAATGAACCCAGGACCTCGTATATGGGAAGGAGGTGCTCAACTACTGAATTACATCTGCTCCCCAATGGGAGTTGGCTTTTTTGTTTGTTTGTTTGCATGTTTTAGGAGGTACCAGGGATTGAACCTAGGACCTCACACATGGGAAGCAGGTGTTCAACCACTAAGCTATATCTGCTCCCCAGCTATTCCTTCTTTACCTTCATAAGAAGCTTCCCAGATTTGTCTCTGACTCACACTGAGAAGGAATGTCATGGTGGGCTGCCTTCCATCACTAGTCCCTCTGTCCAATGAGGTAAAAGAAAGGGCATGAGCTATTTTCTCCTAGGATCTGAATGACCCCTCCAGCTCTACTCCTGCTGTCCAACACTTCCTAATAAGCCTTGGCTTCTGAATGACCACAGCCAGTTCTCTGAATGAATGAAGTTGGTTAAAGATCTCCTTCTTCTGCACAAAGTGAAAAGTGTGAGCAACTACTTCAGAATCTCAAGGCCAGGCACTCCCACACATGCTCCCTCTGGAACTGAGCAGTACCTCTTCCATGTCTGCCACCTTGAACAGTGCTCCATTTCATGGGTGCCCAGCAGCACAGGCCTCTGCTTTGTCTCCATTCGGACCCCTATGTCTGTTGTTTGGTGGCTGTCTGGGGCATCTATTTGTGACTAGGTTCCCCATGCTGTTAATAGAGTAATGGGTATAATGTTGAGCCAGGACCTGGGCCTAATCTGGGAGACTTTAGACCTCCTTGTCCCTATGGTACAGGCCTTGAGTGTCACAAACATGACAGGGGTGCTCAATAAATGAAAACTATAAACCATAAACTCAAGCAACCATCACACATGACAACCTATCCCTCTCTAGGACTTAATCCATTACCAAGGGGTCTGTATTAGTTAGCCAAAAGGGGTATTTATTTGGGGTAGAAGCTTACAGTCACAATGCCCTAAAGAGTCTAACTCAAGGTACCATAAGAGGTAGTGGCTCACCCAAAGTCATTTGCCACGTGTTGAAGCAAGATGGCCGGCAATGTCTGCGAGGGTTCAGCCTTCCTTCTTCCTCTTAAGGCTCCATGGTCCTAGCTTCTTCCAATCTCAGCTGTAGGTTGGCATAAAGCTCTTCTCTCTCCTGGGGCTCATTTCTTTCTGGGCTTAGCTGCTCTGCTCTCTTCACAAGGTCAGCTGTAGTCTATCAGGCTCAATTCTCTTCCCTGGGCCTCTATCGTGTCTAATGGAGCCTTCTTTCTTTTCTCACGTATCTGCTTCTCTGTGTATCTACTTCCATGTGAGAGTCTGTTTTATCAGCCCACCAAGCCCTAATCTTAACACAATTTAATCAAAGGCATCTTCTATGAATCTAATACAATCAAAGGCTATCACGCCCAGAGAAACAGACCAGTTTTTAAACATAATCTCTCTTTTTGGAATTCATAAATATCAAACTGCTACAGGGTCAATGGTGGTCCGTCTTAACCTGGATCTAGGCCAAAACCAAATCACAGTAACCAACATACTCCATCCATTCTCTTCCTCTAGATTGGTTGCTCCTTGAAGACCACTGGAACACTCTCCCCAGCAGGGACCAGCCTCACACAAAGAAGGTATCAGTAAGTGCTGAATTTGACTTTATATCCGAACACTACATAGCTACCACCCACAATACCCTAAAAATACTTTTCCATTTTCAGTTTCCTTTACTTATGAGGTAACCAATCCAGCCTCCTGTAATCTGAGTCTCATTCATTTAGACAAGTGTCAGCACAGCTTTTATGTAGAGGACCTCATGCAGGTCACTGAAAAAAGGTTAAGACATATATCCCTGCCCTCAAAGAACAGTCATGGGAAAAATAAAGGCCACACAATTAAACTATAATGTTATATTGTGATTCTTGGCCAAAAGGAAGAGTATGTGTCAGCAATAAATGTGAACAATTTAGTGAGGTACTCCCAAGAACTTTTAAGAGAGGTGAGGTTGTGCACTGCAGCGAACATCTATTTTTGCTACCTGTCACCCAATCACACTTTTCAAGGAGCTCCTTCCCTATGCTTAGACCATCTTTTTGTGGTGGAGTTGACCCCACCCCAAACTTCAAGAGTCAGCCTTGACCAATTAAAGCATCACATTCCCCCTGCCACAGTTATTGGTTTCAGAATGGACCCATGACCTACTCAGGGTCAATGAGATGCAATGATTCTTTTGCAAGAACAGTTGGGAAAGAGGCAGCCACATTTTTAAAGCTGAACTTGAGCCTGGAGGGGTAGCTGCAGCCATCTTGTATCACAAGGGGAAAGAAAGTCTGTCTCTGAATGGAGTCGATACAGAGAGATGGACGGACAGGAGCAGGGTGTCTGTAGATACCATGCCTGAAGTCAGACTTTTCAGTTACATGAGCCAATAAATTCTCTTTCCTTAAGCTGAAATTGACCACTCAGCTATAAAATCAATGTATAATCCATATAAGCAGACATAGAGTCACTTCAAAAAATTTTTTTATTTGTTCCTAAGCCGGTAAGACATGCGAGTCACCTGACTTTTCAGGGTGTTGGTCAGCCATGGAGGCTACAAGCACAGTGGTTAAGAGCACAGGCTTTAGAGCCAAACATGCATGGATTTGATTCCTGGTTTATCAAACCTTCTGAGCTGCAGTAGCTGTTAAATGCAGAGAAACAAAGTGTCAATGTGACTTTTTTTTCATGTCTGAGGACAGATTTGGTGAGCACAAAAAGCTATTTACAGAATCTTGGGTTTTAAATTAATACTAAATTTACTAATCTTCAAATTCAAAACCTTGGGTTTTTTGAGCTTTAAAAGTTCAATTTACAAAGTGTACTATTTCGTTTATAAATCTAGTATATTTATATAAAATAATATTTAGGTTTAGGGGAATCATTTACTACTGTTCAAGTAACTTAGGTAGAACTATCTCAACTCTCTTAAACCGTTAATCCCATTTATAAGCATTTTTAAACTGAATTTATAAATTTCATATATTCTCTTTTCATTCTGTGCCCTTCATTTGGAATCAAGATTCCATCCCTAATGAGCAAATCCTCTCCAACACTTAATAAAAATTTGTTATATATGTTAAACATATAAATCGAGTAGATCTAGTTCTCAAATATTTCAATACTATTTATGAACTTAATTAAATCTGCTTACACTTCACAGGTCTAATCTGTCCAATCAGGCTGGTGCAAAAGTAATCGTGGTTTTGCATTGTTGAAATTTGCTGTTTGATATTGGAATACATTCTTAAATAAATGTACTTATGTTATACATCATTTTAATGTGCATTTCCTGCTTTATATTATTTTGCTAATGACTTATTACTTGCTATTTATTTTATATTTATTTTGGACTATGGAAATGATGTTAGACAAAAAACAAATTCGAGTGATTTTCTTATTTAAGTTCAAAATGGGTCGTAAAGTGGCGGAGACAACTACAACATCAACAACACATTTGGCCAGGAACTGCTAATGAACGTACAGTGCAGTAGTGTTTCAAGAAGTTTTGCAAAGGAGACAAGAGCCTTGCAGATGAGGAGCATGGTGGCCGCCATCAGAAGTTGACAACAACCAATTGAGAGCAATCATCGAAGCTGATCCTTTGACAACTACACAAAAAGTTGCTGAAGACTTCATTGTCAACCATTCTATGGTCATTCACCATTTGAAGCAAATAGGAAAGGTGAAAAAGCTCAATAAGTGGGTGCCTCATGAGTTGACAGAAAATTTTAAAAATCGTTTTGGAAGTGTCATCTTCTTATTCTACGCAACAACAATGAACCATGTCTGCAGATCATGACATGCAACAAAAAGTGGATTTTATAGGACAACTGGCAATGACCAGCTCAGTGGTTGGACCGAGATGAAGCTCCAAAGCACTTCCGAAAGCCAAACTTGCACCAAAAAAAGGTCATAGACACTGTTTGGTGGTCTGCTGCTGGTCTTATCCACTACAACTTTCTGAATCCTGGCAAAACCATTACATCTGAGTAATATGCTCAGCAAATCGATGAGATGCACCAAAAATTGAAACACCTGCAGCTGGCATTGGTCAACAGAAAGGGCCCGATTCTTCTCCATGACAACACCCGACCGCACATCGCACAACCAACTTCAAAAGTTGAACAAATTGGGCTACGAAGTTTTGCCTCATCCGCCATATTTACCTGACCTCTCGCCAACCGACTACCACTTCTTCAAGCATCTCAACAACTTTTTGCAGGGAAAACACAACCACAACCAGCAGGATGCAGAAAATGCTTTCCAAGAGTTTGTCGAATCCCAAAGCACAGATTTTTACACTACAGTAATAAACAGACTTATTTCTCATTGGCAAAAATGTGTTGATTGTAATGGTTCTTATTTTGATTAATAAAGATGTGTTTGAGCCTAGTTATAATGATTTGAAATTCACAGTCTGAAACCGCAATTCCTTTTGCACCAAACTAATATAAGATTCATGGGAAGCAGATGTGGCTCAACTGGTTGGGCTCCCGTTAACCATATGGGAGGCCAAACCCGGGGCCTCCTGGTGAAGGCAAGCTGGCTCTCGTGGTCTGGTGAGCTGATGCAGCGAGATGACGCAACAAAGGGAGACGAGCAGACACAGAAAGACTCACATGCATAACATCATGCAGGGCTCCCACACATCATCTCCCACAAACACCCCACACTGTTGTGAAACATCTGTTAACAAATCATGTCAAATCATTGTCATAGTATTACTACTAACTATAGTCTGTATCTTCCTCCCCTATACATTTTTTTAAGGATTTATTTATTTATTTATTTACTTTCAAACATTTTTAACCCCACCCCACCCCACCCCCATTTTTGCTGTTTCTGTGTCCATTCGCTGGGCAACAATCTATGTCCATTTCCTGCCCTCTCTTCTCATCCTTCTCCTCCTGTCTACACTGGGATTTGATCCTCGGGTGGGATCCGATGTGGGAGAGAGGCATCCTACCGCCTGCGCCACCTTAGTTCCTGGTTTTTCGGTGCCTCTTGTCTGCGCTCTCCCTTGTGTCACTCTCCTGTTACGTCATCATCTTGCTGCGTGGCTTGCAGGGCCTGGCAGGTCACCTGGTGCCTGGCGGCTCACCCAGGGCCTGGCGGCTCACCCGGGGCCTGGCAGCTCACCCGTGCATGGGGCCTAGTGGCCCACACACGTTCTATATTTTCCTTTTTTTATTCTTACTGGGAGGTCCCGGGGATCGAACCCAGGTCCCTCAATAAGGGAGACGGATGCAAAACCACCCGAGCCACATCCATCCCCCTGCTATATCTCTTAAGGTTGACCAAAGATAACCAAAGTTACAGTCTTTCCCCATACAGGATGGTCATATAATAAATCAGGCTTAGTTTATCACGAGCATTCTAAAAACCAGACCTAGGGAGAAAAACTAGGCCTGGGAACACATGCATGGTTTCTAATATAGCGAATGCTTAGCCTACCCTGATTATCACAAAATCAGGACAGCGAGAATATTCGCAAAGAAAAGACATTTCTGACTGAGGAAGAAGTTCTAGCATCTCCAGTGAGTTCAGATTACTCTGTCAACAATTCACAACCATGATAGAGTTACCATCTTGGGGGGCTGAGTTTAAATGACTGGGTTAACAATTCCTGGCTGTGATACAGTTATCTTCTCAGAAAGGCTGGGGTTAACCTCGTAAACAATTGAGCTGATAGTTTATTAACCCAATAAGGTCATTATTGGTCAGAGTTTTGACACTGGCAAACAGAAACTAAGCTTTCATTTGTTGAAAGAACACCAGGGTGATTCTCCCTGAGCTGTGGACACAGTGGGCCCTTTTTATAGTCACCATGACAACAGAGGACTTCTAGTCCATATCCTTCTCCTGGTTCAGATTACACCCTTCTGTAATTCAACTGATCCAAGTTTGCAGCCTCACTCAAGTTACAGGAAAGGTTACTTACATCACAATATTAGTGGATTCTTGAACACTCTTAAGATATTTTAATGCAATGTTTTTTTAAAAACTACTGAGACCTTGTCACCCCTCTTCCAAGATTCAGATGTAATTGGTCTGGAGTGCAGAGTGGACATCAGGATTTTTCAAAGCACCCCAAGTGATTCTAATATGCAGCCAGGGTTGAGAACCACTGTTATGCCTTCTCTAGCTCTAAAGACACCTTAATTTTATGCCATCAAATCTTGAATATTTCTCATGCCTTTGTCTGCCTTTAAATTTTGGTGGTGACAGTAAAGTTAAAATACTGGTTAAAATTACAGGCCTTGGAATCAAACTGCTTATGTTTGATCTTGGCTTAATTTCTTACTTCTTTGTGCCTTAGTGTCACTATCTGTAAAATAGCTATAATAGTTGTACCTGTCTCTTAGTTGCTTTTTTTTAAAATTAGGATTAAGTGGCATTATAGTTGCAATGCTTACTGAACAGAGCCTGCACATATTAAGTGTTCAATAAATGTTACCTATTCTTATCATTTTCTATATAAATGATCATATAATATGTAAATAAATCTTTTCATTTCAAATCCTTTTATTTCCTCTTTCTTTTTTTGGTCTTATTATATTGATCAGGACCTCCAATATCATGTTGAGCATTAGTGGTAATAAAGGTACCCCACCTAGTTACCAAAGTTAAAGGAAATGCTTCTAAGATTTAGAAGTAGACCTCATACATTAAACTATGAAGTTTGATGGAGGCTTTGCTGTAGATACTCTTTTTCATATTAAAAGAAGTTCTATCTTTTATGAGGCACTGGATTTTAGCGCAGGCTTTTCTTGCATCAAGGGAGATGACCACATGGGTTTCTTCCTTTAATCTATTAATGTGAATTTCATTGTGGAAAGGACAGCATTGATCAAAGTGGGGAAATTGAGAAGGGGAATTTATTGTATAGGGAAGGGAAAGACATCAAGGTTAACTAGAAGAAACAAAATTAAGTCAGCAAATTCAGAGAAACTACACAGACCACCCAGACTTTAGGAAGAGAAAGAAGAGGAACAAGCAAAAATTATGGAATATTTCCATTTTTGTGACAACAAAATTGAAGGTTTTGAAAACACAGTGAGTAACTAACCAAGCAGGATTAAAGTCTCAGTAATGGCTGCACTGCATATTCTCTACCCTTTGCTTTTCCTAATCACAATAATACACATTTTTTGTTTGTTTTTTGTTTTTGTTCCCTCCCCAACTATTTTTTTTAAGATTTATTTATTTCACTGCCCCTCCCTCGTTGTTTGTGCTTACTGTGTCTATTCCTTGTGTGCACATCTTCTTTTTAGGAGGCACTAAAAAGGGACCAAACCAGGGACCTCCCACGTGGGAGGGAGGCACCTAATCTCTTGAGCCCCCCCTGCTCCCTGCTTTGTTGTGGATCTCATTGTGTTTTCTTCCTTGTGTCTCTTTTTTGCATCATCTTGTTGCGTCAGCTCGTGCGCCAGCCCATCATGTGAGCTCGCTGTCTTGCTCGTCTTCTTTAGGAGGCACCGGGAACCGAACCCGGGACCTCCCATGTGGTAGGCGGGAGTTCAACTGCTTGAGCCACATCCACTTCCCTATTTTGAAAAGAATTCTCCAGAAAAGATGACATTATAAAAAATTAATAGTTTATCCATCAGCTAGATTCACCAATTGTTGACATTTTTTTAATCTTTTTTTTTTTTTTTTAAGATTTATTCATTTACTTTATTTTTATTTATTTATCCCCCTCCTCACCCAGATGGTTCTCTTGCATGTCTGCTCATTGTTTGCTCGCCTTCTTCAGGAGGCACTGGGAACCAAACCTGACACCTCCCACGTAAGAGGCGAGTACTCAACAGCCTGAGCCACATTTGCTCCCTGTGGTCTGTGGCATCTGCTGGCTTGTGGCATCTGCTTATTTCAGCGGAGGCAGTGTCTGCTCATCTTCTTTTTTAGGAAGCACTGGGACTCAAACCAGGACCTCCCATGTGGTAGGCGGCTGCCTAACTGGTTGAGCCACATCTGCTTCCCAATTGTTGACATTTTGCCACAATTTATTTCTCTCCCTAAATATCTATCTATATACTGTTTTCTTTTCTTACTGAATCATTTGAAAGTTGCAGACATCATGATATTTTATGCCTGAATACTTCAGCATACATCTCTAAAGAGATCCAACCCTCTCAATCTCCCTCTCTTCTAACCAGGACTGGTTTTTGAGGACGCACCTCCCCAGGAAAGGGGAGAGAGGGACACAGCCTAAGGCTGACTCAGCTTTTGATCCACAACTTTGGTCTGCTGTGTCCCACGATCCCTTCCAGGTCTGGTGGGGCTGCACCATTGTTTACCTTGGGAGCCAGCAAGGGACTAAAGAGACCCGACCCTCCCAATCTCCCTCTCTACTAACCAGGACTGATTTTTGAGGATGCATATGGAAGTAGAATTATTTCCTAATCAGGAAAAGGGAGGGGGCTGCCAGAGAAGGCTGGAGAACTGTCTCTGAGAAAGTTTGAATTACAAGGTTCTTAGCCTTCAGGCAGGAACTTCTATCACATTGATCCAGTATGTGTTGCCACAAACACACTCCAACCAGGTATTGAACTGAGAGGGCTGCCAAAGACCGCCACCTGCTGGCAGAGCAAGGAAGTGCCTGTGAGAAAATTAAAAGTAAATAACTAAAAGAGGCTTTTTCCAGCCTTTATAGCCTCCCTCCCCAAGGCCCTAGAAAGCAGGTTGCAACCGATTACTGGATCCAGAGCCCAATTTTGAGCAACTAAAAGGGACAATCCTAATGATCCATGTTGAAACAAGAATCAAAGAGCATCAGTAACACACAGCCTCCTGCCACTAAATCCCTGTTAAAGAGAAAGAAATTGAGCACCCGAGTAAACTATCATCCTAATCAGATGCCTAGACATCAGCAAAAAATTTATAAGCTATACTAAGTAAATGGAAGACATGTCCCAAGAAAAAAGAATACATCAAAGCCCAGAAGAGATGCAGGATTTGAGACAACTAATTAAAAATATGCATACAAATTTCCAAAATCAAATTAATGAGTTGAAAAACAATATGGTTAAAGAGATGAACGACATCAAGAAGACAATGAGTGAACACAAAGAAGAATTTGAAATCCTGAATAGAAAAATAACAGAACTCAGGGGAATGAAAGACACAATAGGTGAGATCAAAAACACATTAGAGCCTGTAGTGATCACAGAAAGATGTATTATTTTTTTCTAGTCACTATAGATCATCTACAATTCAACCATAACCTAATTTTTGAGATCTCTGCTGGGAATAAAATTTCTCTTTATAATCACACACACAAAAATACACATTAGAGGCATATGACAGCTGACATGAAATGACAGAAGAAAGAATATGTAATACTGAAACAGAACAGCTGAAATTGAAGAGCAAAAAGAATAGAGAGGGAAAAGATTGAGCAGGGGTTCAGGGAGTTGAATGACAACACAAAATGCAACAACAGGGAAGCGGCTGTGGCTCAATCAGTGGGGCTCCCGTTTACCATATGGGAGGCCCCGGGTTTGGTTCCCGGGGCCTCCTGGTGAAGGCAAAGCCCTCCCGCACGGTGTGGTTGGCTGACCCAGCGAGCACAAGCAGCAAGGGGGGGATAAATGAATGAATAAATAAAATCTTTAAAAAAAAAAAAAAATGCAACAACATACATGTCATGGAAGTTCCAGAAGGAGAAGAGAAGGGAAAAGGGGCAGAAAGAGTATTTGAGTAAATAATAGCTGAAAATTTCCCAACTCTCAAAAAAGAAATGAACTCACATGTCTAATAAGCACATTGTACTCTAATCAGAATAAATCCGAATAGACCTACTCTAAGACACATACTACTCAGAATGTCAAAAGTCAAAGATAAAGAGAAAATTCTGAAAGCAGCAAGGGAGAAGAAAACCATCATGTACAAGGACATTCAGTAACACTGAGGATTTATCATCAGAAACCATGGAGGCAAGAAGACAGTGGTATGGTACAATTAGGATATTGAAAAACTGCCAGCTGAGAATTCTTAAACCAGCAAAATTGCCCCTCAAATATGAAGGTAAGTTTAAAATATTCACAAACAAACAGAAACTAAGAGAGTTTGTAAAAAAAGAATCCACATTTGCAGGAAATATTAAAGGAAGCTTTAGATCCTGAAAGAAAAAAACAGGAGAGAGAAGCTTGGAGGAGAGTATAGAAGAAAGAATAGCAGAAAGGATAACCAAAAGAGTACAAAGACAGATGGAAATATGATATGATATATAAAAACCACAGAATAAAATGGTGGAAGTAAATAATGCATTTACAGTATTATCATTGAATGTGAATGGATTAAACTCCCAATCAAAAGATATAGGCTGACAGAATGTATTAAAAAACATGAGACATCCATACTCTGCTTACAAGAGAATCACCTTAGACCCAGGGATACAAACTGGCTGAAGGTGAAAGGTTAGAAAAAGATATTCCATGCAAATAGTAACCAAAAAAGAGCAGGGGTTGCTATACTAATATCGGACAAAACAGACTTTAAATGCAAAAATGTTATAAGAGATACAGAAGGCTGTTATATATTAATAAAAGAGACAATCCACCAGGAAGATATAACAGTCTCGAGAGGGAAACTTATAGCCCTAAACACCTATATTAAAAAAGAAGAGCTAAACTCAAAGATTTAACTAAACAACTAGAGAAACTAGAAAAAGAACAGCAAATCAATCCCAAATCTACCAGAAGGAAAGAAATTATAAAAATCAGAGCAGAAACAAATGAAATTAAGAACAAACAAAACAATAGAGAAAATCAACAAAACCTAAAGCTGGTTCTTGGAGAAGATCAATAAAATTGATAAACCCCTAGCTAGACTAACAAAGGAAAAGAGAGAGAAGATGCAAATAAATACTATCAGAAATGAAAGGTGGAAGTTATGATTGACCCCACAGAAATAAAAGGATCATAAGAGGATATTATCAGAAACTATATGCCAACAAATTAGACGACCTAGATGAAATGGACAAATTCCTAGAAATGCACAAATAACCTACACTGATGCTACAAGAAATACAAGAACTCAACAAACCAATCACATTTAATGAGATTGAATCCATCACAAAAAATCTCCCAACAAAGAAATGTCCAGGACCAGATGACTTCACAGATGAATTCTATCAAGCATTTCGAAAAGAATTAATACCAATCCCGTTTAAATTCTTCCAAAAAATTGAAGAGGAGGGAAAATTACCCAACACATTTTATGAAGCCAACATCACCCTAATACCAAAGCAGATAGAGATACTACAGGAAAAGAAAATTACAGATCAATCTCTTTAATGAACATAGGTGCAAAAATTCTCAACAAAATACTTGCAAATTGAATCCAACAGCATATCAAAAGACTTATACAAAAAAAAAAAAAAGACATCACGACCAAGTGGGATTTATTCCGGGTATGCAAGTCTGGTTCAACATAAGAAAATTAATCAATGTAATACACCACATTAACAAATTGAAGGAAAAAAACCACATGATCATCTCAATTGATGCAGAAAAGGCATTCAATAAAATCCAGCATCCTTTCTTGATAAAAACACTTCAAAACATAGGAATAGAAGGAAAATTCCTCAATATGATAAAAGGCATATATGAAAAACCCACAGCTAACATTGTGCTCAATGGGGAAAGGCTAAAGCTTTCCCTCTAAGATCAGGAAAAGGCAAGGAACACCACCACCACCATTGTTATTCAACATTGTACTAGAAGTTCTAGCTAAAGCAATTAGACAAGGAAAAAAAAAAAAAGATTAAAGGCATCCAAATAGGAAAAACTCTCAGTATTTGCGGGTGACGTGATCCTATATTTAGAAGATTCTGAAATGTCTACAACAAAGCTACTTGAGCTAATAAATGAGTTTAGCAAAGTGGCAGGATACAAGACCAACACGCAAAAATCAGTAATGTTTTTGGACACTAGTATTGAACAATCTGAGGAGGAAATCAGGGGGAAAATTCCATTTAGAATAGCAACAGAAAGACTCAAATATCTAGGAATTAATTTAACCAAAGAAGTAAATGATCTATATGCAGAAAACTACAAAACAATGCTAAAAGAAATCAATGAAGACCTAAATAAATGGAAAGGCATTCTGTGTTCATGGATTGGAAGACTAAATACTGTGAAGATGTCAATGCTACCCAAACTGATTGATAGATTCAATGCAATACCAATCAAAATTCCAACAGCCTACTTTACAGAAATAGAAAAGGTAATCACCAAATTCATTTGGAAGGGAAAGTGCACCCAAATAGTCAAAAGCATTCTAAAAAAGAAGAGTGACATGGGAGGAAATTCACTGCCTGACCTTGAAACATATTACAAAGCTACAGTGGTCAAAACAGCATAGTACTGGCATAAAGATAGACACATCAATCAGTGGATAGAATTGAGAGTCCAGATATAAATCCTCACCTGCACAGTCAACTAGTTTTTGACAAACCTACCAAGTCCATGTTAATGGGACAAAACCATCTCTTCAACAAATGGTGCTGGGAGAACTGGGTATCTATAACCAAAAGACTGAACGAGGACCCCTATCTCACACTCCCTATACAAGAATCAACTGAAAATGAACCAAGGTCCTATATATAAAAGCCAGGACCATTAAACTACCACAAGAAAATGTAGGGAAATATCTTAAAGACTTTGTGGTAGGTGGTGGTTTCTTGGACCTTACACTCAAAGCACACTCAACAAAAGAAAAATAGGTAAATGGAACCTCCTCAAAATTAAACACTTTTGCACCTCAAAGGACTTTGTCAAAAGGGTGAAAAGGCAGCCAACTCAATGGGAGAAAATATTTGGAAATCACATGCCCAATAAGGGTTTAATATCCATGATATATAAACAAATGTCACAACTCAACAATAAAAAGACAAATAACCCAATTGAAAAATAGGCGAAAGACTTTAATAGACATTTGTCCAAAAATGAAATGCAAATGGCAAAAATACACATGAAAAAATGTTCAGCATCACTAATGATTAAGGAAATGCAAATCAAAACTACATTGAGATATCATTTCACACCTATCAGAATAGCCACTATTAAAGACAGAGAACTACAAGTGTTGGAGAGGATGTGGAGAGATAGGAATATTTATTCACCATTGGTGAGAATGCAGAATGGTACAGCCACTGTGGAGGACTGTGTGGCAGTTCCTAAAGAAATTGAATATAGATTTGCCACTTGACTCAGCAATACCACTACTAAGCATATACCCAGAAGAACAGAGAGCGGTGACATAAATAGACATCTGCACACTGATGTTCATAGCAACATTATTCACGATTGCCAAAAGTTGAAAACAGCCCAGGTGTCCATCAACCGTTGAATGAATAAACAAACTGTGGTGTATACACACGATGGAATATTATGCAGCTGTAAGAAGTTTTGAAGTCTTAAATCATATGACAACCTTGATGAACCTGGAGGACATTATTTTGAGCGAAGCAAGCCAGACATAAAAAGACAAATACTGTATGATTGCATTACTATGAACCAAATATATTGTATAACATATTGTATGATTCAAAAAAATTTTTATATGTATCCAGTACATTTAATTGAGAAATGTATGTTTTATTTTTTAAAATAGTGTGTGATTGCATTAGTGTGAATTAAATATATTGTGTAACATATTGTATGATTCCATTTAAATAAAGTGTAAATATAAAGCAATTTATAAAGATGAAATTTGGGGAAGCGGCTGTGGCTCAATCAGTAGGGCTCCCGTTTACCATATGGGAGGCCCCGGGTTCTGTTCCCGGGGCCTCCTGGTGAAGGCAAGCCCGCCCGCACGGCGTGGTTAGCTGACCCAGCGAGCACAAGCAGCAAGGGTGGGGGATAAATGAATAAATAAATAAAATCTTTAAAAAAAAAAAATAAAGATGAAATTTGATAAGTGATTGTGTAGGGTGGGGGAAGGCATGCTAAGAGGTATGGAGTTTTTCTTTTTGTAGTAATGAAATTTAAAATTTTTTGTAATGATGAATGCACAACATTGCAATTCTACTAAAAGCCATTGAGTATATACTTTAGATAGATTGTATGGTATGTGAATATATCTCAATAAAACTGCTTAATAAATAACAAATAGTTGTGCAAGAATAGCCAGAAATAGCAGCTATGTGCAGCAGGGGAAACAGAGAGACTGAGAGAAGAATTTTCTTGTTTGTCTGTTTTTTGTTTATTATTATTGAAATAATGAACATGCTCTAATAATGATTGAAGTGGTGAATGCACAACTATGTGGTTATACCAAATACCATTAATTGTACCTTTTGGATGAATTCTATGCTTTATTAATATGTATCAATAAAATTGGTTTGCTTAAAAAAAAAAGTTACTGGCACACACACACACACACACATACACAAACAAAAAAACATAAAAAGGTACTGGCATGCTCTGCCAGAGCCAGCCGGCTGGTGGCTACGACAGCTGCATCTCCTCACCCTCCCGTGTTACCACTGCCACCATGCTCAAAAGTCAGCTTCTCAGGAATGAGAGCCCCAATTCTGAGGCCAATACCGTCAACAGCGGCCTCAGTTTCCACGACTATCTGGGAAACTCACAGGGCGTTCTCATCTCCCACCCTCGGGACTTTACTCCAGTGTGCACCACAGAGCTTGGCATAGCTGAAAAGCTGGCACCAGAATTTGCTAAGAAGAATGTTAAGATGATTGCCCTTCAATAAACAGTGTGGGACAGCTTGCGTGGTGTTTGTTTTTGGTTTTGATAGGAAATCCCCTCTCCAGCTACCACTGGAAGGAACTTTGATGAGATTCTCAGAGCTAAGTTGTCTCTCTCCAGCTGAAGGCAGAAAAGAGGGTTGCAACCCCAGGTGATTTGGAAGGATAGAGACAGTGTCATGGTCCTTCTAACCATCCCTGATGAGGAAGCCAAAAATTTTCCCTAAAGGAATCTTCTCCAAAGAGCTCCCATATGGCAAGAAATACCTCCACTATACTCCCTAGCCTTAAGTCTCACCTGGGTGGGGGTGGGTGCTGCTTGCTTAGCACAGTGAGCCAGACGTGCCACCTGCCAATTATGTTTGCAGCAATTTCATATAAACATCCTAGTGTGATCATAGCCAAGGTCTTTAGGTTGTTATACCACTGGCTTATTAAATGAAAATGGGACCAAAAATTTCTTGGGATTTTTTACTGCCTTCACCAACTTTCTGTTCTGTTCCTATGCCTCAGTACTCTGTTGGCTCTTTCTGAAATATATTCTTTATATGGGACTGGAATCTCATTCCAGCATTTGTGATCAACAAGTCTAAGTATCATTGATGGTTGAGAAAGTTTGTTTTGTTCCATGATAGAATGGTTCAGTTTTTTAGCTGTCCCAATCAAATCCTCTCTTCTATTACCCAGTTTGGGCAGCAATAGAACTTGAGATTCAATTTCCTTTGTAAATGCCAAGTATATAATAACCCAAGAACTTAAGAGTAACCCAGATATCCTTCAACATTCAGTATTTTAACCACAGCTGGGGGAAAAACTTTTCAATTCTATACTTTTCCAACTGAAATGGGAAGAATGGGAGGAGGGATTTCTAAAATATTTTGCTACAAAGAAAAGGAAATTTTGCAATAAATTTGTCAAAAGGGGGACACTACAGAAAAAAAAAAAAGCCTCCCTTTTACTATCAGGGAGGTGTACCAGAAAGTGGAAGTTCATATAACAAGTGCCATGTGCCCTTAACACGGAGTATTTCTGTGCATCAGTCTGCTCTAAGTTGTGATATACATAAAAGAGCACACCTTGGGAAGAGAGGAGAGGATGATTTAAAATGTTTTATTATAGAACTCTTAGCAGCAGGTGGCTATTTTCTGAATTTTGCTTTTTTGGGGATTAGCAAATAAAATCTTTTGCTTAAAAAAAAAAAAGATACTGGTATATTACTAGATTCCCATTCAGTCATGAACAGTTGGTCCAGTTCATCATCATATTGTGTGAACAAAATGTCTCCCAGAGCAGGGCCACTCAGTTTCGCAGGCTTCCATTTGACTTTGTCTGGTTGCAAAAGCAGGAGTGGTATCGGCAACATATGGCTTTACCCTTTCAGGCATCTGGTATAATTAAGCCAAGGGGCAATATTGTCTCTCGCTCTCTCATTTTTTTTTTCTTTTCTCAGTACTGGGGTGGAGGAATGAACCCAGGACCTTGTATGTGGGAAGCCGGGGCTCAACTACCGAGCCACAATGGCTCCCCTGAGTTGGTTTTTTCATTTTATTTTGCTTGTTGTTTGTTTTTTATTTTGTTTTTAGGAGGTACAGGGAACCAAACCTGGGACCTCCCATGTGGGAAGCTGGCGCTTAACCTTTGAGCCACACCCGCACCCCCAATATCATATCTTGCTCTGAGCCTCTCTTGAGGCACCAATGTAATGCTGGATTTCTCTCATTGCATAATCCATTTATTCATTCCTCAGCTACTATTCCTCCTTCTCTCCATTTATCATTTTACTTAAACTTTTCCACCTTTGGAAGGGACGTTAAATTCAGCCACTGTGCTGACCAGAATGCCAGGAGCAATACTAGTCTAGCAAGTGCCTGCCATTCATATAGTGTAGCGTTACACACGGAAAGAACTAGTGGGCAATCTCAACCACTAGGCAATAGAGCTACATTCACTGCCTACTCCAACTTTACCAGAAGGGGTGAAGGCACAATCCATTCCATCAGGCTCTTAAGAATTCTGACATAAATGTTTAAAAGTTATTAGTTAGACTTTCTTTCTTAAGGATCACCCACACTTCTGGTACTCATAGTGCAACCTTGGTTCTGGGGCCAATGAATAAGGTAGGTAAAAAGAAAGTTGAGGTGATGGGGGTCGGGGGGGAGAATAAAGTACTGTCATATACCAATATTCTCTCCCCATGGGAAAAACTGAACTGTTTTGGGGTGTTTGTTTGTTTGTTTGAGGTACCGGGGTCGGGGATTGAAACTGGGACCTCGTATGTGGGAAGCCAGTGCTCAATCACTGAGCCATATCAGCTCCCCTGGTTTGGTTTTTTCATTTGTTTGCTTGTTGTTGTTTTCAGGAGGCACCAGAAACCAAACCCAGGGCCTCCCATGTGGGAAACAGGCACTTAACCACTTGAGCTACATCTGCTCCCCAAGAACTTTTTATTAATACCAGCATCCCCCCCGAAGCTGTCTTCCCTAGATCCCCCCAGAGAAGAAAGGAATCTATCTAGTATGACCCTCCCTTGGTTCCCCCCACCACGCTGAGTGTGAGCACACACTCATAAAGGATGTTCTTCTGTTTTAACTATGTCCCTTGAAAGTAGCATATAGTTGGATTTGGGTTTTCTTAATGGATCTAAAAAATTTTCGTCTTTTAACTGATGAGTTTATTTCATTTTACATTTATTTAGACAAATATTTTTATTTGTCCTATTTTGGGGGGGAATTAATTGGTCTTTTTCCCCCTTTGCTAATTAGAAGTTATACATTCAGTTTTTATTGCTTTAGTGGCTACTCTTTTTTTTCTCAGGTACCCCAGACCTTGTATGTGGGAAGCCAGCACTCAACCACTGAACCACATTGGCTCCCCATTTAGTGGCTACCCTTGATATATTTTTTTCTTAAACTTTTTATCTTGAAGTAATTTCAAGTTACAAGACAGTTGCAAAAATAATACAAAACCTATACAAAGAACTCCAACACACCCTCCCACATCCAGATATCCAGATCCACCAGCTTAAAAAATTTCTCACATTTGCTGTATTATTCTATCTATTCATCAATACATCTACCAATCATCTAAACATTTGTATACATCATGCTCCTAGAACACAAAATATTTTCATGTACATTTCCTAAGAACAAGGATATTCACTTATGTAACCACCTTAAGTAGTTTAAAAACTTTGATATTGATATAAAGCTTTCAGTCTATATTCCAATTTTTTCATATGTTCCAAGAACATTCTTTTGGGCCTTTTCTCCTCCATTCTTAGATCCAGTCCACGATCATGTATTGCATTTAATTGTCAGTCTCTTTAGTTGCTTTTTTTTTTTTTAATTGTAGAAATATATATACAACATAAACTTTTCCATCTCAACCACTTGCCCTGAATATTTTTTTTTTTTTTTTCTTTACCGGGAGGTCCTGGGTATTGAACCCGGGTCCCTACATATGGGAGACGGATGCCCAACCATTTGAGCCACATCCATCCCCCCTGAATATTTTAACATGCATACTTAATCTCAAAATTAATATAGCTTCCCTCCACCTGAACAGTTACAGAACTTAAAATGCTTTACTGCAAACAACCCCTTCCAATCTTTTCAGTATAGAACCCAGATTAAGACTTTCTCCCTTTGCAAACAAAGCATGTTTTCTTCTAGCTCACTTAATCATTAAGTGTGTAGCACTTTGAAGGTATCACTTTTATGCGGGGGTTTCAGTTAACAAATCTTCACCTTGCTTAGGAGCTTGCTTGCTTCACCAAGTCCCCAGCTTCTTGTCACTGTGTTGTCATTAAGACCCAAGCCCCTGGGTTACAAGATCAGTAAATGTCCTCAGAACATCTAAAGTGTCAGTGTCAAACTGGTTTTCAGTTTTCTTTCATTTTTTGCCTCCAGGGATTTCCCTTATTTTTTTGGAACTTGGTAATGCATTTGAATGGATATTTGCTGTCTTTTGTGTACTAACAGTTGTAGGTGTTATAGCAGAAAGATTTTTAGTTCACTAGATTACCAGAAATGGAAGTTCATTTTTCTAAGTTTATTTTTCTCCTTTTTGCTTTACATTAAAAATATGTATTTTTCTACATTTAATTTTTATTCATAGCTGGCTTGAAAATTGTGATATTTTTATTCTTTTAATCTTCTAGAGGCTGCCCCTAATTTAGACCCATATTTCTTATGAATGTATAAAACTCACAGTATCTGAATCTTCACCCCAAACAATTTAAGTATCTTAGCATACCTTCACCTCTCTGATCTCTCACCATTACCTCCCTAGTTTTTTGGAATCACCTGGAATTTTAACTCTACATTGTTAAGGGTATATTTTTTAAATGCTCTTTAATTATCTGAACAACAGTGAACATTTCTAATTTCTTGGTACCCTCTAGCTCATCCCTGTCTTCCTCCGCTTAATGGCTGCTATCTTGAGGATAAGTGAAACAACAGGCTTGGGTGGGAAGGCAACACCCTTGGACTGATCTTTGCCAGATTTATTTCCCTTTAAGTACTTAAAAAAGTTTAAAGGGGTCAAAAAGTTTCCAAGGAGTCTTAGTACTGCTGCTTGGGGTCACTTTTCCAATCCCACAAGGCCCCTAAACCTGGACTTTCTCCAGTCCCTTCCAAATCTGTTTATCTTAAGGTACAAACTGGCCAGTATTTGCCTTAGGTCATCTCTTTCTTATAATGTGATATTTCATTTAATCAAAATAACATCAATTGTAAGACATGTTCCAATTTTGAAGATGTAAAAATGTAAAAAAAAAAAAAATGATGGCAGTTGGAAGACATGGTCTAGAGTAAGATGTGCCATGGACTTGTTATGGCAGACTCACTTCTAAATATTAGTCAGGGACAAAGGTTCAGATGCTGTAAAGAACAAGAGACCAAACAAAACAGTGGTTTGAAGAACAAAGTGTTTTTCTCTCTCACTTAGTTGTGAGGTGAGCACATAGGTCAGTGGAACAGCTTTGCTACCTGCTAAATTCAAAAACTCTGTTCCTTCTATCCTGTTCCTCTGCCATCCACTAGGGTGCAATATTTGGGACATACTAAAAAATTAGTCATTGTTTATCTGAAATTCAAAGTTAACTGGGCATCCCATATTTCATCAGGCAACACCATTCTAGGGCACTGTATCGTGTGAAACCATCAAAACTGGGTTCCTGCAGGTTATAGCTGGTGGAAAGGAGAAGTGCAATGAAGGAACATGCCTGCTTTCCAAAGGCCTAGGCCCAGAAATGGCACATTCCCTTTCTGTTTGTTTTACACTGGCTAGAAAGTAAGTCATGTGACTTCACCAAAACTGCTAGGGAGACTGGAAAATGTAGTTTAGCTAAGTGCCCAGAAAGAACGGGCGAATAGATTTTGGAGGTCACTCAGCTGTCTCTATAAGAGCCTCCCGTGTGTCCTTCATCTCCTCTCTCATATTTTTCTGTTTATTTTCTTTGCTCTGCATTCTTGGGGCTTTTCTTGATTTTTATCTTCCAAGTGTCCCTTGAATATCTTATTTTAGCTGCCATGTTTAATTTCTAAAAGCTATTTCTTATTCTCTAATTGCTCCTTTCCACTGGCAGCCTTTCTTGTTTTATGGATGTAGCCGTATCTTCTCAGATCTTTCTGAAGATACAATTGGATTTTTAAGATTCTACTGTTCCACGACAACTTTTTGTTTTCCAATATTACTTATTCCATTATTGTTTATCTTTTCTCTTTCATACTGCTCTGGTTCCATTTATGGAATGACAGACCCAAGTTATTAATCTTGGTAATTGAGTTGGTTTCCTCTGTTGCTGTTTTTAAGCCTGTTTCCCTGAGAGACCATCCTCCTGAGCAAGGTTGAGTGAGGTCTTCTGTCAGGCTTCACTATAGGGTGAGTGATTGGGTCATTGCTAGGGAAGGTGACATAAATGTCAGAATGAGAAAGGTTTTACTCTGAGATGTCAACACCACACTAAATACAAACACACTAGTTTACTCCTGGAGATTTACTGGATTTGTATACAATGAGCCTTTGAGGTTTTTGTTTTGTTTTGCCTGGCCTAAGTGCAAGTCCATGCTGGGTATAAGAGGAGTCAACTGATGCAGCTGCAATACCAAAAAAAATCTACAAACCTACTTTTTGGGGCCCACTTTTTATGTCTGTCCTCATGACTTGCCAATTTTGAACCCAGAGCCACAGGAGGGTTTTGCCAGGAAGAACGGCCCCCACTTCCGCTGCCTACGTTCGTGGCTATGGCGTCCTCCACTCTGTTGAGCTATCAATGTGTGTTGCGTACTTCTAGAAATCTGTAATAGTTTCTGGTCTGCTAATGACAGCCTGCCAGGCCCCTTCTGTTCCACTCTCTTTGCTGCCAAGTGTTTATATTCCTATTCTGTTATTTTAACGGGAGGGGGGGGTGTCGTCTCTTTGTGCTCGGACTGCTATCTTGACCTTATGTTTACATGCTTTGTGAATCTCTAAGGGGATTATTTGTTTGTTTTTGCAATTTACAGCCTCAGCTGCTTTCAGGGGTGGACAGTTGTTAAATGGTGACGTCTTTGTTGTACTGAGCTCCTTGATGGTTTTGGGTATGCAAATTGGCAGCAGGGCTGAAGAAAGCTAAATGTTTTTTTATAATTGGGTAAAACAATCTGGAGTTTCCAGGACAATCCAGGAGGAAGTAAGGGCAGAGATGGGAGGAGAGAGGAGAAGCTAGGGACAGGCCATGGTGTGACTCCTTCCTGAGGTGAAAGATGTAAATGTGACTGTGACTGGTAGATTCTATAGCACCTAGCAGAAGCTCAATTAATGTTAGCTCCTTTCCTTTCCCCTTCGTCCTAAAGTCTCCTGCTTTCTTTTGCTTTTCAGAGTAGCCATCCCATTCTGTCTTTTTTGGAGCTCAATTCCCTCCCAGAGTGGTTGCAGTGGGACCATCTCCCCAGCCCCCACTTCTTTGATACCCCCAAAGAAGTACACAGGTGTTTTTCATTGACAGGCTTTACTGCTGATCACTCTGCAGAAACAGATGCAGGTGGGGTGTGGAGTAATAAGTACAAACATGGGGGAGTATGAGGGTCCCTGGCTCATGGCTCCCTGAGGTCTTCTCTTTAATTCCTAAGGCAGGACCTCAGATCTCTTCTCCAGGTCAAGGAGGCTCCTTCCATTGGGAAGGCCCCTCCTCCCAGCCCAGAGGCAAAGTTGGGAGCAAAGCAGCTGCAAATTAGCAGGCCACAGCAGTGTGCCCTAATCTTAAGCAATTCATATACAACTTGGAGGACCTTCAGATAGTATTGCCCATCTCACAGGTGTTTCCTCAAAGGCCAGGAGACTGCTGCCCTAATGACAAGAGCATATTCTGAGCCTGCCCTATTTCTTTTTCACCCCAAGGAGGTAAAACCAAGACTGAGTCCTCTGGCTTTCAAAGATAAGAAATGAGCCTTGGAAAGAGGTAAGGATTTTTACTAGGAGTCCCTTCTCAGTTCTTCCTGAAGAGTCTGGCTTCACAGACAATAGGAAACCATTCTCCAAAGCAGGATGAAGGGCTTGAAGTCAAGTGGACAGTAGCAGATTCTACAGATCTTTCTCCTACACTAACCTGGAGTATCTTGGGCTCTCTCCCTTACTCTCTGAATGAGTCTCTCCTTCAGCTGGAATCTCTCCCTGTCTGCTCCCCCATGTGAGTTTTCTGGTGTCGGATAAGATTTGAGCTCCGGGAGAAGTGTTTCCCACACAAAGTGCACCTGTAGGGCTTCTCCCCTCTGTGGGTCCTCTGATGTGCTCCAAAGTTGGAAATATCACTGAAGGTCCGCCCACACTCAGTGCACTCATAAGGCCTCTCGCCTGTATGGGTGCGGTGGTGCACACCAAAGCTGGAACTGTTGCTGAAGCTCTTCCCACACTCACAGCAGATATAGGGTGCTGGCTCAAGGTGGGTCCGGTGATGCACAGCTAGTGTGGCGCTCTGGCTGAAGCTCTTGCCACAGATGTCACAGCGGTATGGCCGCTTGCCTAGGTGATCTTGCTGGTGTGTGGTGAGGTCTGAGCGGCGCCGAAAGCTCTCCTGACACTTGGGACATTTGTAGTGCTTCTCCTCCAGGTGGATCCGTTCATGCCGAATACGGTTGGAGCTTCTTGAGAAGCTCTTGCCACATTCAGAACATTTGTAAGGTTTCTCGCCGGTGTGGATCCTCTGGTGTGTTCTCAGATTGGAAGTATTATTGAAGGTTTTGCCACACTGGGCACAAATAAAGGGCTTCTCGTCTGCCTCCAGCTTTGCATGAGCAATGGGGTCCCCTGGCTCTCCAGCCAGGGCAGTGACTTTCTTCCATGGCTTTTGTGGGTGGGTTCGTTGTGGTCCCTTGGACAGGCTCTCCTGCTCATGCTCTTTCTCACCAGCTGGGACCAGAAAATCCCCTGAGTCATCTACTCTCCAAGGCTTACCCAGTTCCCCTTCCTCGGGCAGGTGCTGTTCTGGATTCTGCTCCTTCTCACTGCCCATCTCTGAACCCTGAAAGAAAACAAAGGGCCAACAACTTTATTCTTTGGAAAGAGCCAAACCACAGGGAATCTTTTGTTCAGGTTGAAGGGGTATGTACACCTTCCCCATGGAACCATCCATCAGAAATAACCTCAATTAACTAGAAGACTTAGAGACAATGCCCTCACTTACTAACTTTCAAGTGACAAACTTTCACAAATATTTAAAGCTACCCACCAGAGGGTGAGGGGCACCAGTTTTGTCCACCACTAACATATTTGTTCAATTTGAATAACTTCTCTTTTCTTAATACCACTAACCAAGGACAATCTAGGCTCTAATTCATGTGCAAATAAAGGAGCTTCCATCTTGGGATGAGTTCAATATTCTGCCTAACTGTAGGTTAACTGAAACTCCCTTTATTCTTTTAATCTTTCTTGAAAAATCTTCCTTGGAAGTAGCCATCTATTTGCCTGCTTTCAAAATGAACATAATAGAACTTTGAATTCTTGAGGCTTTGCTGGTGCCCTGCATTAATCTTTCTGAAAGTTACTTTTGAACCAAGTCCAGCTTTGAACCCTCCTAAGTGTTCTGCCACTCCACCCCTCCCCAGACCTCCCCCAAATCTAGCAACTAAAGGTTTAACATCTGGCACAGCTGGGACCTGGGCTGGTATCTGTTCAGATTCTCAGTGTCCATGTCCACACTCAAACACCACCCAGAGCCACACACATAGTCACACACAAGGCTATATACTCATACACACATACAACCACAATCTCACATCATACACACATCACACACACAACACTCTCACAAACACAGACACAGACCCCCCCACACACACTAACAATCCACACACACAGCTACACATACCCAATGCCCAGGACAGGGCCTGCCTTATGAAAAGATTAATAAATGCTTGCTAAGCTGCACAGACTTTTGATTCCTACCGCAAGGACAGGGAATGAGGGGAAGAAGAAAGTACTTCAGATAAGAGGAGAGTGGTGGCCTTTCCTCTAGGCCCTGTAGAATATTAACATTTCAAAGGGCAGAGTGGGCTGGTGGAGATGGCTGTCCAGAGTGACATGAACAAAAGGATGAGGGAGGGAAGAACAGACTACAATAGGACATTGATGACAGACAATGAAAAATTGATAATTACTTCAAATCTGCAAGTATTTTTGGAAATCAGCATCATAAATTAATGAAAAGGGCAGTGACTAATACAGATTTAGGATTGAATTTCAATGGTGACACATACTATATAACTCCTAAATTATTTAACCACTCTAAGCCTCAATTCCCTCATTGCTAAAGTTGTGATACCTACCTCCACTGCATGCCTTTGTATTAGAGAAAACACCTATAATACACTCAGTGTAGTGCATGGCATCTACTAGTCATTCAGCAAATGACAGCTTCTATTACAATTGTTGAACTCACTATGTCTTAGCCCTGTGAAGAATTCAAGACTGAAAAAGGTCCCTTATATATTCTTGTTAAGAAAAAAAAATTTTTTAATTAAAAATTGTTTAAGACTGTATATAATCTTCTGATGTGTGAAATATGTCTCATTTCTTTAAGGAGAAGGTATTGGCAAATGTTTCCTGTAAAGGGCCAGACAATATATATTTTAGGTTTTGCAGACCACAAGATCTCTGTCATAATTACTCAACTTGGCCACAACAATTCAGCCCTGCCACTGCTTTGGGAAAGCAGTCATAGACAATACATAAACAAATAAGTATGGCTGTGTGCCAATAAAACTTTATTTTAAAAAAAGAGGAGCTGGACTATAGTTTACTAATCCCTGTTAGTGTTTCTTGAAGAATAAACAGTGTGAAAAATAATAGGCTTGCTTCACTTTAAAAAATGCAAGTAAGTATCAGAAACAATACATTCCTTGATACTTAAATTCATTGTTCCCTGACCGTCCTTTTAAATTACACTCCTCACATTCCCAGTCCTCCTGACCCACAGCACTTCTCATCTTCTAACTTCTAACTTTATTTATTATATCTATTAATTATTGTCTGCCTTTCCCTGTTAAAAATATAAGTTCCACGAAGGCCTGGATCTTTGTTTTGTTTTATAGTGTAATCCAAACTCCTAGAGTCATGGTAGGTATACATAGTAGATGCTTAATAAATACCTGTTGAATGATTTGAATAATGAAAGCCAGGCCTCTGTCTCAAAAACCCATCCAATGCTTACTTGTGGCTATTCTAATCCAATGTTCCTCATCAATCTACTGATTTCTGAATACTTCTTCCTTTGTGCATCCACAAAATTTTGTGCTTGCTTTTACAGTGATTTGCAAATGTCTACTTACATGTCTCTCTTAGAACAGGGACTGCATCATAGTCATCTCTTTCCCCAGGACAACATTTGGTGCTCAAATGTTCATTGAATGAATGAATGAATGAGATCTTAATTCATACCTCCACCTCACCTAGGGCTCCAGTATCTCTCTCTATGCAATGAACTATACATGGCCTCCACTCACTTCCAATCCTGCTATTCTGAGAATCTATAATTTACCAAGCTCTGACTCTACCCACTGAATGCTGGATGAAAATAAGAGCAAAAAAGATTTAGGATTATGGTACCTGCCTTCAAACAGTTTATGGTCCTGTACAGTGATATAGGCCATAAACTGAACTCCAAAAATTTTATACAGTGTAGAAGGTTAAGTTCCAGGGGGACAGAGTCTAAGGATTAGTCCGAGTCACCTTTGTAACCTGCTCCTCAGTGCCTAGCACAATGTCTGGCACATTATTTAGGCACCAATTATAGCAGTTTACATATTTAAAGTTCTTACCAAGTGCTAGACCCTGGACTAAGCACTATATAGAAATCATCTCATTTCATTTTCACAACTATCATTCTTTTTTAGAGATATGAAAACTGAGGCTCAGAGAAATTAAGTAATTTGCCCAAAGGCACATAGCAAGTAAATGCTTTTAACCATTACACTAGTATTGGAGGGAGAAAGGAGAGAAAGACGGAAGGAGTGTGGGAAGGGAGGAAATAAAGCCTTGGGAGTTCAGGCATTTATCTCCCTGAAGAGATCAGGGATGGGTAGCTTCATGGAAGAGGTGGTGTTTGAGCTGGAACTTACAGGATGGGTGAGCAAGATTAGGATTTGCAGAGATGGGGAGCCCCATATCTAGTGAGAGGACCGTGGCAGCTTAAGTACAGAGGCACTTTCATAGCACACTTCAGAAATTTGGGGGAGAAAGGGATACACTGGGCTTGTCTTCCCAGGAGGCTCAGAGGCACACAGGGTGGAAGGGACGGAGGCAGTGGAGAAAGGGCCAGATCTAAGAACTAAGAGCCAAGAAGATGGGGCTGGTGATCACAATTTATGAAGTCCAGGAGCCTGGGTTAGAGGGAAGGGACTGAGAGTCCAAGGGGCCAAGCTGGAATGGGGTCAGAGCCGCCAAAGTTGAGGTCTTTGGGGCCAAGTCAAGTGTAGGGGTGTGGGAGTGGGGTGTGTGGGACCGGGGGTATTGGGCAGAGAGAAAGGACCTGGAGAGGCCAGAGGCAAGATGCTGAAGAACAGGGAACTGTTCTGAGGGGCTGGATGACGGGTCTTGGAGGATTAAAGTCAGAGGGTCTGAGGAGATGTTCAGGGGGCGGGGGCAAAGGCCGCAGTCAGAGGTCTCAGAGGACCAAGACCCAAGAGTCTGGGTTGTGTGTTGACAGACCGGGAGAAGCCGATGGCGGAGTAGGGAATGAACGTTCTAGAGGACCGGCGTTGGGTTCAGGGATGCTGGCGGGTTTGGGGCAGGAGAGGGGAAAGTGGAGGAAGGGCGGATTCCAAAGGTATGATCAGTGGCAGGGAGGCTGGAGTACTCAAAGGTCAACAGAAGGGCCGCAGATTTGGGGCCGAGGGACACCAAGGGGCCACGCAGGCCGGGGGAGGGGCACAGGGGTGGGGGCGGAGGGATCACAGGGCCCCACTTGCTCCCCATTGGTTCTGGGGAGCACGGAAACCGCCTCCAACTTCTAGATGAGAGGGAAAGGGCCGTGCCCACAGAGTTCCCCGCGACCGCCAGCGGAACCCAGACCCACCTCACTCTAGGCGCTCAGTCAGGGACAGTGCCGCCTCGCTCTGCTCGGGAAGGAGCCGGAGCCGGAACCCATGAAGGATCCGCCCTGCTTCTCCAGGATTGGGTTCCTGGAATCATTCTTCTTTCCCATTGGCTATGGTGAGCTGCCACAACGCGAGAGGTCCAGGCGCCACTGCCAACCAGCTTTGGCCACGGGCGTGGAATTCTGGGAGTTGTAGTCCTGAGGAAAGTAGGGCTCGGAGAAGAAATTGCAAAGTTTGGAAGCTGGCGTTGGAGAGTGGGTTCCCTTCTAACGTCGTCGGGTTTCCTAACGCTCTTCGGCGTTCCAGCCCAAGGTGCGAGGCTACCCATCCGGAAAGTTGCAGAATATGTAGCGCTAACCTACACGACCTCCAAGGACTCATGAACTCAAATTTCTTCTTTACTTTGCTTTGGCGACCCATGATAGTCTTATAGGCATTCCGAGAGCCGAGAGCCTCGCTCTAGGTTTATCATTTAAAATCAAAGAATTGTAGAATTGGAAGGGAGTTTGAAGATGAACTAACCCATTTAGAGAAGCTAAACATGCCCTGTTTAAGAACTATCTCCAGGTCTCCCAATGCCCCTACGCAGGGATTTTTCTGAATCTTAGGTACATCTCTAGTTAAACCTAACAGTCGTTAGTTAATCCAGACATAACAAAGCCACTAACGTACAGCCAGGATTAGGATTTTTTTCAGGTTTTACTTAAAAAATAAAGGCTAATTTAATATGTGGGTTGAAATTCTACAGGCTTCTCATATATGTCTGCTATTTCAGTGCAGAGCTAGATAGACCAAGTTTATAATCCCAGCTCTACTACCTAGCCTTTTGGAGGGCCATTTTCCTGACAAAATTATTGTAAGAATTAAGTGAGTTAACATATATATAAAACTCCTGCCTCCACAAATGCCAGTTCTCTTTCCTGCTGGTAAATTCTCTCATTCCGTGGGAGGAGTGCTAGCAATGTGAACTCGTTCTAAGATTGAGCTATTCAGTAAAATATGTTGAAACTGAATATGGGTGAGTGAAATATATGTATCCTTCATATACTAGTGGTTTACAAATTGATATGAAGACAATATTGAGAAGGCAGAGGCAGGAATAAAACTATGGTTTTATATTTATTAACTGTGGTTAAAGCTTGCTTGGGTGAGCACAAGGCTGCTTGGAAACCAATTCCAGATTTTGTTTTTCTGTTACCAGCCCAAGGCCTTTCCTCACAACTTCCCAATCACAATGAAGATAACAGCATGCCAAACAATGAAATACCAAACTTTTATTTAAGAACTGTACAAAAGCAAACAAAAATTCCACTCAGACACTAACAGAATTTCTGACAGGTAGAGAGATCTATATTCCTCTGGGTAGATCTATGTTTCCATCTGCAAACTGAAACCCAGATCATATTTGTGGTGTGACTTCTTTCTGGAAACCACACCAAAAACCAGGCTTATTATTCTATCCTCACATGTGGTCCATCAGCTTCTTATTTGAAATCAATACTATCTGACCTGAGAGGCTGTGTGCTACACAAATAGTTACATCTTCCTGTAAAATGGTCTTGTGGAAACTGCTCCTACATTGCTGGCTCAATCTGTCACATTTTCTAGCTGGCCCTCTCTGAATCTCAGGTGGCCCAAAGCCTTTGTTTGAAAGTGCCAGCATGCCAGGCTGACTCATCTACTGCTGTCTTTTCAAGGCCACACACAGCTAAGGAGCTCTGTTTGAAGCTGTTCTTCCTAGTTCCCTGATTGTGCTCCTGAGGCCTTTCCGGATTATAGCTACCAAGTTCAAAGTCCCTGTACCTGGTTATCATCAGTGGGTAGTTAGCTTTTGAAAACATGCACATTGGCCTTGGAAGTCATCAAACTTTGTTGTAAGCAGCATCAAGAAAATTGAAATGGATGGCATGTTTCACTTTCTCCCAATTCCCGAAGAAAGAAGGAAGAGGATGTAGGCCAAAAAAAATGTTTATTTTTTTGAAAAACTGATGTTGGAGGCTAAAGGCCTGAACTGAGAACAAGAGAGAGAAAAGCAATCCTTGAAGGGATAAGTAAGAAGCAGGAATTCAGTTAACTAGGGTCCATATTTTCATCACTAAAACTCAGAATACAGGATGAGGTAGAGAGAAATTCTTCTAAGTATCCCCTGAGGTAGAGAACCATTTCTGCTGAACCTGTACTGCATCACACTTTCAGCATCTCCACCTAAACCTAAACTTCGTTTGGTTTTTAGGAATTTTCCTTCCAGAGCAACTTCAAGTTCCCAAAAGGAACACAGGGCTCATAACCAAGTCCTGGGGAAAAGGTGATACAAATAAGGGTCTGGATCTGGGGGAAGGGAGATGAGACATTCCAGAATCATGTGTTGGGCCAGGTGACTCAAATACAGGTGCTGGGCTGGACAGTGAGGGTAACAGGTAAGGAGGCACATCCCTAAAAGGAAGGAGCCTTGAGTCCCTGAAGGGCTGGGCCGAGCTCAGAAGGCCAGGACAAAATCATATCACTGTGTGGGAAAAGCTCCATTCCCTGAGGGGGGTGTAAGGAAGGGTCCACCCTCAGAGACACATCTCCATTAGCCTGGCCTTTTCCTTCTGGCTTGGGGACAGTTGGTTCTTCCGACTTCTGGAGTTCTGAACAAATGATTAGAGGTGCTGTGTTTTTCCCTCCATCATGAAGGCATGGTTCAAAGAAAGGGCGAAGGGGCCCAGAGAAACTGTGGGTGAAAGTAAAGATGTGGGATTTGTCAGTCACACTGTAGAAGGAAATAACTCCCGCTTCATAGTCCAGGAAAATTCCCACACACCGTGGGGACTCTTTCAGGCGGAATGAGGTCTGTGGGGATGTGAGAGCTTCATACGCGTTCTCACGACTCTGCCGCACAAGCCAGTGTCCGTTGGGGGGTGAGGCAGTGACCTTCCCCTTCCTGCTCACCGACTCACTGCACACCCCAAGGATCCATTTGGTCTTGTCTCCCACGTACACTTCCCAGTAATGACAGCCAGCTGTGAAGCACTCGGAGCCCAGAACACTGACAACGAAATCAAATCTCTTTGGGTTGTCAGGCACAGGCTGCCTTCTGTCTCCAAGCCTCACACACTTCTGGTCCTCAGACAGGATAAGTTTGGGATGCGCAGTGTCCGGATCCAGGGTCACAGCCACTGCAGAGAGTCACAAAAGGGTGGGGTTGGGGAAGGCTGGATCTTAAGGGATTTTGAGTAGTTTTGGAGGGAAAAATAACCTCTATGTCTGCAACCACCATCTTTGGCCAATTTTAGTTCTTGGGTCCCACCTACATATGTACTGGAATCAAAGAAAACTATCTTTCAGTCTTCTAGACCTCCTGGTATGGTATAAAGGAAAATAGGAAAAAGAAGATCTTCATCGGTCTGTGAAGCTGTCTTAATTCTTAGGAAATGCTACCTTTGTCTTCAGTTTTCCAAAGGAATCTAACAAAGTGATAATAAACACTGGTTTTAATGTTAGACCTGGGTTTTGGTCCCAGCTCTACCACACACTAGTTACATGACCTGGGGCATGTTATTCCTCTCTAAACCTTGGTTTCCTTACTTATTAAATAGAAGTAGTAATAGCACCTATGTTGTACACCTGTTATGCAGATTTGATGGGCTGATGCATAAGATGGTGCTTAGTTCATACAGTGAGTGTGTGATGCTCATTTTGGTTGCTAAAATTGTTGATTATCAGTATCATTTTTTTTTTTTTTTTTAAAGATTTTATTTATTTATTCATTTATCCCCCCCTTGCTGCTTGTGCTCGCTGGGTCAGCTAACCACGCCGTGCGGGCGGGCTTGCTTTTACCAGGAGGCCCCGGGAACCGAACCCGGGGCCTCCCATATGGTAAACGGGAGCCCTACTGATTGAGCCACAGCCGCTTCCCTCAGTATCATTTTTAAGTGTTGATATATAGAGAAAGATTCTTCCTTAAAATTATGGTTTAGGGGAGTCACCCTGAGGCTTCTTCCAAATCCAAGAAACAACTCATCTTGGAGAGTTAAATCTGTGAAATCTGTACTCTGTGGAGGTGAGGGGAGTAAAGCAGACTGTGACTGTGATTCAGAGGGTTTATGAGTATCCCGAATGCCAACCAAGGTGACCTGAGTTCTCTCGAGTGGCCACCTAATCAATTCTATCATACCTTGTCTGAAGGAAGAGCATATATTGGGGGAAGGGATGGATAGCCTGGAAATTTGATAAGGACCCCACCCAGTGAAAATAACAGATCCCATTCAAACAGCAGCAAAAATCACCAACTATTTAGGAATAAATTGAAAGAAAGATGTGCAAATCTTTTAGAATAAAACTACATAACCTTTCTGCAATCTACATTGTTGGGTTGTCTGTTCAACCAATTCCCTTCTTCTCTGAAAATCCCAACCACCATCCCCCAGGAAAACTGTTCTGCAGAGTAAGAAGAATGTGGCAGATGTGTAGAAAGAGCCAGAAACAGAATGCTATAAGAAGGACTTCCTAGACATTAAAGAGACCACACAGGAAACGATTAATAACGATTAATAAATAAACGATTTTGAGTACATAAAATAAACACTTCATGCATCAAAAATACTATAAAGAAATTAAAATGCGAATGAAAAACTTGGGAACATTGTCACAAATATGAATATGACAAAGTTAATATTCTTTATATAGAAAGAATCTTAGGAAGATCAAACTGAACATTTATCAGTGATTTAAAAGAGGAGGGAGTTTCTAAATCCAAATGTGACCCCCCAAAAAATCACAAAGGGAAATAGCTACAGATTTGATAAAAATTTTAAAAAATTACAGTCTGCATTCCAAAGAAATGGAGCAAGAATTAAGCCTATGGAGACTTAAGGATGGGCTCTGAAATGTGGTTCAATGTGACTCGTGTAACTTACCAAAGTGCAGCCGGGCCCTTCTCCAGCCTGGAAGACAGAAATGGGGATTGTTAAAGCAATGGAGAAATTTGAGAACTCCCAAAGAGTGGGGTCAAGCACAGGAGAAAGTGCCTCTCACCTGAGTTTGCTGCAGCTCTTTTCAACTCTATAAAAGAAAATATAAGGGGATGAGCTATCACTGGAAATACAGATCAACAGATGATAAGTTGGCATGGAAGTTACCAGAACACGGGAAACTTACTCAGTTCACTCCGGAGTTTCTCTAAAAAAATATAAATAAAACAATTTAATCAGAATGTGGGCTTCTGCATTCCCCTAATGTGACAGTCCCATCCCAACCGCATTCCCAGAGCACTAGCGATACCCTGGAACTTTCCCATAACAGCATTTGCAATGGCAATGGCTCCCAGCTGTGGGCCTTGGTTTCCAGAGATACTGCAGAGGGACAGTAAATGCCTATATGCACCCAAACCTTGCCCACAGACTGAATAAATAATATGTCTTACATACATAGTCATAACCACACAAATGTATGTAGATGTTTTGGGGAAAAATAAAATATAAGTCCACTTAAAACAATCACTGAATTCCTATTAGGTTGTGTTATTATGTATATTTTCTTAATGTAAAATCAAATAGACATATCACACGTCTGTGGATTTTTTTTTTAATGTTAAAAAGAGGTTCTCATATGTCAAATGGTAGAGAAGCACTGTCTCAGAACATTCAATTAAGTGAGGATCCATCTACCTTGGGCCCCATCTAAAGGAATGCCATGCCTGGGTGATAAAAGGGACTTCCACATGGCCTCATCTATTGAGGGTTCCTCTTTCTTTGGTAAAACATTTCCTGTTTAGAGACTAGATAACAGTTGTCCAGGAAAGAGGAGCAGGGAATACTTGAAAAAAAGGGCCTTTGAGAGCCAAGAAATCCCCATTCTCATAGCTTGAGTTACCCCTGTCCCCTCCCTTCTACCCCAGGAAGTGGAACTGAGACACTTATTCCAAGGCAGAGATGTCAGCAGAAGGAGGTTTGTGCCATTGACGAGGAGCAGAACTTACTGAGGGCTTTGTGGAGTCTTCCTGCAAAACAGAGAGGGAGGCTTGTCTAAGGACATCCTGCTGCTATATCCCAGGAACCCCAGTAGGCTCATCACCCCACCCACCATGACCGAAGGATGACAGAGGTTCTACCAATCCTTTATTCCAAGTACATCTCCCAGAGATAAGACCTTGGGAATCCGACGGTGCTCGTCCCACTTTCCCAGTGGCCCAGCTTTCCCAAGACTTTGGTCCCTCCTTCCTCTGCCCTTCCTTGTGGCCTGACTGGTTTCATTTCTGCTCTTCCGGGTGAGGACGTTTCCGTATGTTTGCAGATCCGTGGGCAGAAGCATGTGCCTTGCTGCCCTTTTCTACTCTCCAATAAATAATGATGATTGTTGTTTTTAATAATTACAGCTGCGATTCAGCAAACATTTACTCCTGCCAGGCCTTGTGCTCGGTATTTACATATACTATTCTGACTTTTTCAAAACGTTTTTCTCCCAAGAACCCCTAACAATGAGAATGAAGGTATTGGGGGCAGGGGGTGGAGAGGGAAAGAGGCGGAATCTAGGAGGGTAGTTTGACCACACAGGGAAATAAAGACTTTCTTTACAGTCTTGTTTTGTCTTAAAAAGTCATGCAGATTAAAAATTCTGCTCCGTAACATACTATTGTTTGCTTTTGTATAAAACAATGTTAAATGACAACTCCCCCTCCCCCAATAAAATCTTTGTTCTAAGAAAGTGTGGCATCTTTTGTGTATACCTTGGCACCCTTGGCAGAACCATAAATTTGAGTAATAGGTTTCAAGCCTGGAGGGAGAGGGACTCATATCTAGCTTTAGGTTAGAAATTGACTTGTTGGCATGGCTTTACTATTTTCCAAGGCAATTCTCCTCAAGTTCTGTGGCAAGAGTCACAAATTTGGAGATTCCAGAAGGTTTGAGAACATATATGTAAGCTCCATATTCTCCATATGTAGCTTCTTTGGAGGGGCCATCTGGCCCACATTTTCCCCTTGCATTGGCCTTGCCAGAGAATTGAGGTAAAAGACGTGATTCCACTGCTAGGTCCTGGGCTTTATCATGGCCAGGCATGTGCTAGGCATTAGGCAACAGAGCAATGAAATGGAATATGATATGGCCCCTAAAGAGACTATGGTTTATTTTTATCATTGCCACTACTAATAATCTCCATTTATTTTGCACTATTCTTATAATGAGCTGGGCACTGAATCCTCTCGACAAGGTGAGGAGCATTTGATTATTATTCCCATTTGACAAAGGGGGAGTCTGAGACTCAGAGAGACATGGAAATGAGCCCAAGTTTGTCCAGCTGGTAATTGGCTGTGGATGCCCTCACCACTACACCCCATTGTTTCCTTCTGCTCTTGAACAGAGCAGCCACAGTGTCCCTGTGGTGTGCTCACCTACACTCACCAGTTTGGAGGAGACAAAAGGGGGGAAGAGAGGAGACACCTAAATCATTGCATATGGAGCCATTTGTCCTCCCTGCTAGACTTCAAAGAGCAGAGCCTGTTTCTTTGTACCCTCGGTGTCTAACTTTGTACTCCCAGTAGCCAAGAGCAAGCATTCAATTAATGAAGATGAAGTGGCAATAAGGGAAAGGAGTCACTCTGTGTTCCATGCACTGTGATAGGAGTTCTTAAACGGTTGTCTCTTTTATTACTCAAAACAATCACACGAGGGGATTTATTATCCTCATTTCACAGAAGAGGAAAACGAGGCTGAGAGCAGTGAAGTGACTTACTTCAGGCTAGTAAGCAGTAGACCAATGATTTGAGCCAGGGGTCACTGACTCCAGAGCCTGTGTCCCTTCCCTTACACCATACTGCCTCTCTTGGTGCAAAGGTTATGTAGATCCATGAGATCCTCCTGCATACCGTATGACCAAATTAATATATTTTTAAATAGATGCCCCCCCTTTTTAGAATATTGGTGGAAAGGCTAACGAGGAGAACTACTTGTGATAACCCAACTCTAAAGCCCCTTGACATTGGGAACTAAATTCCAATAAAACTAATGGAATATATACCATGTATATATAAAAATAGACTGTCAGCATTTATATAGGAGGAGAAGGAATATGTTATTTGTCCCCTCCTCCTTACTTTTGTACAAATAATTACCTTTTTCTTTTGCATGGTCTGAGAGAAGATTTTCTAGAGTAAAGAGAGGAAAAGAAAATGAGATTTTGTACCTTACTTTGAGGGTTCCTAATTGCTATTGATTTTCCCTGCTTTTGAGCCTGCCCACCTCTGTCTTTCTCCACATCCACCTCCCTGATCCAGGCCCTCATCATCTCTCACCTGGAATGCAGAAACAGCATACCCAATTGTCCCCCACAACCTATCTCGTTCCCTCTGGTCTCTTCTCAAATCATGATTCTGATCAGGAAATTTCCTTCACTTCTTTAGGACTACTCTTAGGGTAAAATCTAAAATCTCTAACAAGATCTACAAGGCCCCACACTGCCTAGCCCCTGCCTAACTCCCCAGTCTCTTCCCCTGTGCCCTTTCCCCTCTCTCCTACACATTTTCATCTCCTTAAATGAACTCTGCTCTCTCCTGACCATGTTTCTTTACTCAGGCTTTGCTTTCTGCTGTGGATGGTTTCCCATTCCCTCCTCATTCATGCCTGCCCATCCTTCAGATCAAACATCACTTCCTCTGGGGAGTCCTCTCTAATTCCTCAAGCTTAGTTGGTTCCTCCTGGTCATAGTCTTCATGGAACTGTGAATTTTTGGCCATGGCATTCATCACAGTTGTGCTATTACATTTGTTTGGGTAATTCTTTAATTGGTGTATACCTCCTGATGAGACTGAAAGCTCCAGCAGGACAAAGACTGTGTCTGCTTTTACTCACCATTGTGTCTCCAGGAGCTAGTAGAGTCCTGGGCATTTAGTAGACAATTATCAATTATTTGTTGAATGAATAAAAGCTTTATTCACTTTAGACCTACATAGCTCTCACAGAATAAAGTCAAGTAATTACTTCACAGACAAAAATCAGCAAACCATGCTGGAAAGCAAGCTATTACAAGTGAGAGTCAGCATAAACTGGAAACAAAATGATAGAGACCTCCACTGCCACCAAGGACAGCAGATGTGGGGATCTGGGGGTACAGATTTAGATTAGTGGACACTGGGGATATAGGCAACAGAAGAACAGATAAACATCCCCATCCAGCCCAGGACACTTACCTACCTCCATCACCTGTTCATAAAGTAGCTTCTCTAGAAGGAAAAGAGGGAGGTAGATTACAACTCCACTTAAGGAAGGCTTTTTCTAAGAGTTGCCCCAAATGGTTTAAGCTGCCTGAGTAGCACTTAGCTCCTTGTCATTGTGGGTGTGTGACCATTTGAAAGAACTAGAAGGTCCTTCTAACCATCACATGAGGGGAGGAATGTTGAATTATGTGACTTTAAATGTCCTTTCCAACCCCAAGATCCTATGAAATTCAACCATCTTTATGAAAGTTCTGATGTGATTGGGTTTCTTAATTAACTAGATATGTTTGGGTTTCTTAATTAATTAGAAGACTGGCATGGTAGGAAATGTTATTTCCTAATTTCTCAAAGGATGAGAATTCACAATTCTGCCTGCCCAGGGTCACAGCTTACTTAATCCCCTCTGTAGCTGTTTGGCAGTTTGATATAATTATGAATTCCAAAAATCTATATTAGATTATGCTTGTAAACTGATCTGTTCATCTGGGCATGATTAAGTTATGATTAGGGCCACGTCAGTAGGGTGTTCAGCCGCACTCCTTGGTGGGTGGGGGAATCAAATATAAAAGGCAAGGCAAAGGACAGAGGGAGCAGTTTTGATGTCCGGAGTTTTGGTGTTGGAGAGAAGGCCCCGGGATAGAGACGAGCCATTCGTCTGAAAGTTCACAGCTGGCCTTGTGGAGAGAAGCAAAGCCTAGAGAGCCTCATAGTCTACAACTGACCTTGTAGAGGAAACAGAGGAGCTAAGCCTGGAGAGAAACGCAGCCCCGGGAAGAGAGGATCCCAAGAAGCCTGAACCTTGGCAAATGTCGGTAGCTGTCTTGCTCCAACATGTGGCAATGGACTTTGGTGAGGGAAGAAACTTATGCTTTCTGGCCTGGTAACTGTGGACTTCTACCCAAATAAATACCTTTTATAAAAACCAACCAGTCTCTGGTATTTTGCATTAGCACCCCTTTGGCTGACTAATACACCCTCCATAATGTAAGTCAGCAGGGCATGGAACCACCAGTCTTCTCCCAGCAACTTGAGGGGTCTCTGACCTATGGAGAAGCACCATGTCTACTTCTGCATCCTTCCTGGCTTTTCCCAGAGAAGTTGCAGTACCACCCCTTGCCAGTCTGGATTCCCTTACCACTTTGTTACCTTTTGCTCTTCTTTGCTTCCAGATGACGCAAATACCCACAATGATGAAAAGTCCCAAGACAGGCAGGATCACAGCAAGAGCCACTGTTGAGGAGGAGACCCTCCCTGAAGATGGGGCTGGAAGAGAAACCACCAACAACCACTCTCAGAGAGATGTCTGAGATCTTCTCCCAAACCAAGGGACCCACCACAGATGGCAGATGGCTCAGGCACATCCCCACTGTGTCCATCACCTTTAGAAAAGACCTCTGGCGAAGACTGGTGAGACTCTTTGCTATGTTCAGTAATTCAAACCCTGGATGACTTAAAGATAAGCAAGATGTTCCTCTTTTAGGAATGGATTAGACGGTCCTGCCTGCAGACAGTGGGTTAAATGCAGCTTCTCAACCACAACCTCACCCTGCCCCCTAATTCAATGGAAAAATAATCCATGGACTTCAAAGAACTGGAGGTGCTCAGTAATCACCCACAGTCTTCTCATGAGCCCCCCTGCTTCCACCTTCAAATCCTCACTCTACTCTGGAACAGCAGTCAGCAACTTCTGTCCTGAGCACCAAGAGCAGGGCCAAACAATTTCTGTGTTGCTGTAGAAGCAGGCCTGAAGCCTAGACAAGAGAGAAAGGAGAAAGGAAAGAAGAAATACAAAAGAGAAAAATAGCAGAAGTGGTGTTATGACAAAGCAGCCAAGAGCCTAAGCTGGGTCTTAGTTCTACCTGGGCCCTGGATAAGGGATCGAGCCTCTGCAAGCCTGGTTTGCCTCATCTGTAAAATGGGGATAATAATAGTCCCTACCCATTGGGTTGCTGGGAGATTTAGAGATCAGGCATGTAAAGCACTTAGCACTTAATGAACAGCAGTACCAGTAGTGGGAAGACAGGAGAGGAGGACTGTCAGAGAAAAGAAGGAAGGGATTAGCAGAGGTCTATGACTCCTCTCCACCCCCAGACTCCAGGCCACAATCTCTTTTTTGGCTCTAAAACCACCCCTCTCTGCCATATGGCTCTATGTTTCAAGAGTCTTTAAAAGGTTCATACCCGTTGACCTATTAATTTCACTTCTAGAAACATATCCTAAGAAAATAATCAGAACTGCTTTCCAGAATATCTGCAAAGACGTTCACTGCCCTCTTAGCTATAATATGAAGAAAAACTGGAAACCATCCAGACGTCCAGAAATAGGACATTAATTCATTTTTTATGGCATAGCCACACAACAAAATAGTATGCAGCTCTTAAAAATCATGTTGCACATGGGAAGCGGCTGTGGCTCAATCAGAGGGGCTCCCGTATACCATATGGGAGGCCCCGGGTTCGGTTCCCGGGGCCTCCTGGTGAAGGCAAGCCCACCCGCACGGCGTGGTTAGCTGACCCAGGGAGCAGAAGCAGCAAGGGGGGGATAAATGAATAAATAAATAAAATCTAAAAAAAAAAAAAAATCATGTTGCACAGAATTACTTAAGGACATGGGCAAATACTCATGACATTGGAAGTGGAGGAAAAAATACCCAGGCACAAGAATACATACACAGGGAAGCGGCTGTGGCTCAATCAGTAGGGCTCCCGTTTACCATATGGGAGGCCCCGGGTTCGGTTCCCGGGGCCTCCTGGTGAAGGCAAGCCCGCCCGCACGGCGTGGTTAGCCGACCCAGTGAGCACAAGCAGCAAGGGGGGGATAAATGAATAAATAAATAAAATCTTAAAAAAAAAAAAAAAAAAATACATACACACAGAGCAATATATACATCCAAGAAAATCCTGAAGGAAGGGCACCAAAATCTTAGCAGTAGTTCTCTCCCATTGATGAGATTATGGGTCATTTTAAATTTTCTTTAAAATTTTTTGGTAATTTTTCAAGTTTTCTACAATAAATATGTTATTCTTAGAATTTAAGAAATTCAAAAAATTATTTATAAAGTAGGTGTTTAATCTGAGACCATTAGGAGCTTCAAACCTATTTCCTGCCTCAACTTTTACCTGTTATGAGCATGGCAGCGGTCTTCTCTTGGCCAAGGGCCTCATTCCGAATGGTGCAGGACACGTTCCCCAGTGTGCTGTCCCTGACTCTGCTGGTCACTGCTGTTCGGAAGAGCCCAGCTTCATCCAGGGAATGGGCCTCGGACAGGAATAGAAGTAACTTGCCTTGAGGGTCTCTCCACTCGGCCCAAGGCTCTGGGAACCATCCCACTGACTTGCACACCACGTAGATCCATCCAGTATCATAGCCCTTCACGTGGATATAAGGGTCTGAGCCTAGAACTGGAGAGGAGAGACTGCCTGGCTGAACCAGCCCAGAAGTGGATTGACAGGGACTAGGTCTCCATCCCAGCCAGAAGCCTCCTTCCTCTCACAACCTTCTGTGATGAACAGGGGTGACTGTTAATGTAACTTCAAAATTTGCCTCCCTCTCTCCCATGCTTTCCAAAATGGGATAAAACAATCTCTAGCTTCATCCTAATACCTTTCAAAATCCACCCATACCAATTCCTGCATCATATGATTAGATTCTTTTGTGCATCTCAGCCCCCTTTTTTAAAAATTTATTTTATTTTATTTTTTATTTTGGGGGTTATCAGGGATTGAATCTGGGACCCTATATGTGGGAAGCAGGAGCTCAACCACTGAGCTGCACCTGCTCCCTTCAGCCCCCTTTTAATAACTACTTCCCCCATCCCAAAGGATGCCATATTTAGAAAGAGTTTGTCTACCAAACAATGCATATTTTATTTTTCATTTGTTTGTTTTTTTTGTATTTTAAAGGAATCGATTCAGCCCCAGTTTTTGGTATGCAACTCTAAGTTACAACCAACCAGAGTCAGTGTGACCAAGTAGCTGGTCTCATTGCAAGCAAATACAAAGGTATGCGTTTGTGTGTGTGTGTTTTGTTCTGCTTTTGATTTTGTGTAGAATAAAGTTTTAAAAAAATATTGGCACTAGTTGGAGAAACCCTATGTTTACCTTCTTAGACTTTTAAGTGCTCAGGAACTCCAGGATAGGCCCCAATAAACAAATACTTGTCACAGCTCAGGATTCTGGCCCTTGAGGACATCTCCTTAAACCCATGGTTATGAGTTCCCAGGTAATGGAGCAAAAAAAGATGATCCAGAGATGGAAAAGCTATTGATTGAGACACCAAGCTCTAGAGGTCATTAACTGTATAACCAGAGTCTGCATTTTACAGTATTTTCCAAAGCCCAGGTTCCATCCTTAGCAGAAACACCTGGACAAGGGTCTCAGCTTCAAATGAGACAAATGGACCCTGTTGGGTAAAGCTGAGCCATCAGGGCAAAACTTGCAGATGAAAGAAAATTCTATATATGGAATGGCAAAGTAGATCCCGACTAAACTCATCCAGTTGCCACAATGACCCCACACCTCAGACCCATCCTAACCTGCAACCCGCAGTGTCACGCTGTCCTCTCGACTGAGGTTGCCAATCTGGATCTGACACCGATACTGCCCTCGGTCCTCAAACCGGACCTTGCGAATCTCCAGAGTGACACTTCCCTCTTGGGTGTCTCTCACCAGTGCTGTCCTCCCCTTATATTCTGGCATCAGACCTTCATCCCAGTCTTTCCCATCCCGGAACACGTGAACAGCCTGGGAGCGCTGGGGCTGTGAGGACCGCAGCCACCTCACCTCGGTGGGCACCATGGCTGGCCATAGAGAGAGGGGGCAGAGCAGCTTGGCTGTGCCCCCTAGTGGGACCAGGTGAAACTTGCTGGTGTCCCCTGTGCAGTCAAAAAAGAGACAAGGCGATCTGGGAGGGATGCGGATGCGAGAGGGAGGGCTTGTGAAACAATAAGGAAAGAGATACCTGCGGGAAGGATAAAGCTTGGGAAGGGCAGTAGAAAGGATTAGGGGAAGAACAGAACCCAAGAAAAAATAAACCCTCAGGCCAGCCTTCCCAGTTCCTGGGACTGCATCATCAGATGTCCTAGGCAGAGAAAGAGATTCAGAAACTCCTACCTGACCCGTGAGTGGGCAGCTGGATGAAGACAAATGTAATGAGGCAGCTAGAAAGCCAGGAACCAGAGGAACTTGCCATCTCCATCCAAACTAGAAAGACAAGGACAAAGAGATATGGGAAAAGGGTTAGTGACCTGATGTGAGAGAGGGTGCAAACTATAGGGGGGGGGTGTTTGGTAATGGAGGCCATAGAGCATGTGCTCTGGAATCAGATGGTCAGAAACCTAGCTCTGTTACCTATCATTTTGTAACTTTGCTGACAACCTCAGTGAGACTGTTTCTTCATCTTTGAAGTGGGTATAATAATGGTGCCTCTTGCAGAATTATTGAGAAGAATGGAGGAGACAGTGCTCAAATCAGAGACTGGCACCATGGTAAGTCTCTATAAATGTCATGGATGAGGATCCAAGAGTGAGACACTGAGTGTGACTTAGAAAACACAAGAAGTAGCATAGAAGAATGAGAACTTGCACCCAGAACTATCCAAGTTCATATCAAAATACTGCCTTCGTTTCACAACTAGCGTGTCCACAGCCAGGTTTTGGAAGTGCATGTTACAAGCTATTTCCAGACCCACAGTGTCCCTGGAGTTCTTCCCTGACAGTCCTTCCACTTTTACTCTTGGGAAATAGCAAATCTGGCAATAGATCTCTCCATTTCATCTCCCCACCTCTCCCTCCCCCAGCCCCTGGAAACCACCAATCTACTTTCAGTTTCTATGGATTTGCTAGTCATTTTATATAAATATGTGGTCTTCTGTGTCTAACTTCTTTCACTTAGCATAATGTTTTCAATGTTCATTCACATATCATATCGTGTATCAGTACTCCATTCCTTTTTATGGCCAAGTAATATTCCATCAAATGAATATACCATTTTTGTTTATCCATTCATCAGTTATTGGACATTGACTTGTTTCCACTTTTTGGCTATGAATTATGCCGCTATAAACATTAATATACAAGGTTTTGTGTGGACACATGTTCTAATTCTCTTGGGTAAATACCTTGGAGTAGAGTTGCTGGGTCATGTGGTAATTCCCTCCATTTCATCCTGAAGGCCCTAATCCTACAAAATCAATGTCTGGAGTTAGAAAAACCTGGATTCATGCCTTAGCCCCACCCATTTACTCTGTGCCCCAGGGAACGTTACACAATGTCTCTGGGCCTCAGGTACTTAATCTCTAAAGAGGAAACCTTTCTCACCGGTGAATGGGAAGATTCAAAGAGATAATACATGTTAGGTACTAGCCACAAATGCCTGGCAGAACAAAAGCTCAATAAATGGGTTTTTGTTATTATTAAACTAAATGAGGACAATTATCCCTTGTAGGTATAGGTCACTGTGTGCATTAGCCACAGGCACACCCTAAAAGAGTCCCCACCTACTATAAATTTCTTTCCCCACCTACATGTTATGCCCGAAATTCCTTTAGCAGGAAAAGAATTTCTCGTGTCACAATGGGAATAAATAAAATAAACCTTAAAAAAAAAAATGAAGAGGAGACCTCCATAGCCCCAACTTCCTGGATTCAGACTATTTATGACAAGGGAGTGGGCTCTAGAGTCAGCCAACCATCAAGCCCTGGCTCTGCCATTTCCTAGCTCTGTGACCCTAGGTTAGTTTACTTCTCCAAGCCTCCTTTTGCCCAACACATGAAATAAAGTTAATAATAGTACCTACCTCGTCAGTAGGGCTATAGCGAGGATTCATAGAAAATACATATGAAATGATTTGCAGCAGATGCTGGGAATAAAAAAAAAAAAATGAAGTCCTTCCTTCAGATTGTCACTCTCTGTAATAAGGCAATTGACATAACTTCAAGAGGAGAGGCAATGGAAAGCAGCTGTAGGAGCAGACTAACCTAGGAAAGGATGACATCAGAAATAGGACATTCACATTCTGTAATCAGAGAGATGCAAGTTAAAATCACAGTTAGATAGCATTTGTCTCCCTTCAAATTATCAAAGATTAGGAGAAAAAGTAATATCCAGTGTCATCAGAAAAATGAGTAAACATAGTAATAAGTACCAAACAGTTTACAAATATGCAAAAGCTATAATAAAAGTAATTTCACTTCTGGAAAAGAATTCTAAGGAAATAAAAAGGTTGGGCACAAGGATTTGATGGTGAAGATGTCCATCACAGTTATTTATAAAGAGGAAAAAATCGAAACCTAAAAAGTCCATTAAAATGGGAATAGTTAATAATTTATGGTACATTCTTACAATGGAATACTATTCAACATTTCATAATCATGTGGTAGATCAAACTTTAATAGCATTGATGGAGTGGATGTGACTCAAGCAGTTGGGTGCCCACCTCCCACAGGGGAGGTCCCAGGTTCAGTTCCCAGTGCATCCTAAAGAACACAAGCAAGAGAGCAAGCTGACGCAACAGGCGGGCGCAGTGAGCTGATGTAATGAGGAGACACAACGAGAGACACAACAAGCAGGATGTGGATGTGGCTTAACTGATTGGGCGCCTCCCTCCCACATGGGAGGTTCCGGGTTCGGTCCCCCAGTGCCTCCTAAAAGAAGATGAGTAGACACAGAAAGCACACAACAAACAGACACAGAGAGCAGAGAGTGAGCGCAAATAACGAGGGGGGGATAAATAAATAAATAAATCTTAAAAAAAGAATAACATTGAGAAATGTTGCCTATAAATCAAATAATAAGTTTTAAAAAATTATGTATGTTATGATACAATTTCGGAGGAAAAGTGCTTAGAAAAAAGGTGGGAATTTAGACATCAAAATATTAACAGCGGCTACTTTGGTGGGTGATTGTAGGTGATCTTTATGGTTTTCCTGTATTTTTCAAATTTTCTACCTTGCGCATGTATAGCTTTGGCAATCAGAAAACAAATATATTAAATGGAGGAGGAGGAGGAAGAGGAGCTGCAAGCCAGCATGTTTTCTATCAAACAGAAGTTGTAACCATAGCTGCTCAGCAGGGGCCACCCTCCCTCAGAGCTTTGAGTTGAAAATGAAGAAGTGCTGTCAGGTCTTTTAGTTCATAATTGTTATGTGGACATAAAAACCATCTGGTCACCTTACTGATCTCCAGGATTTATTCTTCTGATCTGGTTGGCCCCTTCCTCCATCATGTTCTCAGCTAACTTTTATCACTATTATAATAACTTTGCATTAATATGTGATTGAATTAACACTAAATCACCACTAAATCTCTTAAATATTTTTTTTTTTTAATTTTTATTTATTTATTCATTTATCCCCCCCCCTGCTGCTCGCGCTCGCTGGGTCAGCCAACCATGCCGTGCGGGCGGGCCCGCCCCCACCAGGAGGCCCCGGGAACCGAACCCGGGGCCTCCCATATGGTAAACGGGAGCCCTACTGACTGAGCCACAGCCGCTTCCCTAAATATTTTTTAAAAGATTTATTTATTTTTCCTCCCGCCCCTCATTGTTTTTGTGCTCACTGTCTGCTTTCTTTCCTTTTTTTTTTTTTTCACTGTCTGCTTTCTGTGTGTTCTTCTGTGTCTGCTTGTCTTCTCATGAGGCAGCACCAGGAACCAATTCTCGGACCTTCTGGAGTGGGATAGAGACATTCAATCTCTTGCGCCACCTCAGCTCCCTGATCTGCTGCATCTCTTATTGTCTCTCCTCTGTGTCTCTCTTTGTTGTGTCATCTTGCTGCGGCAGCTCTCCGCGCGGGCCAGCACTCCTGCGTGGAACAGCTCTCAGTGCAGGCCAACTTGCCTTTCACTAGGAGGCCCTGGAAATCAAACGCTGGATCTCCTATATGGTAGACAGGAGCCCAGTCGCTTCAGCCACATCCATTTCCCCAATATATTTTTAATTCATATTCTTCTATATTAATAGTAGCTCCACTTTATTACTTATGTAGATACTTTACATATATTGTCTTTCATACTGACAACAACCCTGAAAAGTAGATATTAGTTGTCCTCATTTTGTCCTTAGAACAGGAAAGGCAACCATGCACATAGCAAAGTATCATGCAAGCAAACTGGCAGGACCATTTCCAGAAGTAGATAGAATGTAAAACATTGCTAAATAGGTTAATGAATAAATGAATGAATAAATGCATAGCTCTGTGTCATGAGTTACATAAATGGGCAAATGACTTCTTCAGTTTACAGTGTGATTATGGAATGTCTTTATGAAGAAACTTTCCCTAATAAATATAAAAGATGATTTCACTTCTAAAGTTCAATGTACATGCCACAATTTGGGGACAATTGACACCTTAACAATAAATATTGAGTTTTTCATTCAATAGACATGGTATAGCTCTCTAGTTATTTTAGCAATATTTTAAAATTTTCAGTGTATAAGCCTCACACATCTTTTGTCATATTTATTCCTAAGTATTTAATAGTTTGATGCTATTGTAAATGGCATTATTAACTTCAATTTCTGATTGTTCTAGCATATAAAAATACAATTGATTGTAGAATCAATTGATCTTATGTCTTGTGATCTCGATAAACTCAATTAGTTCTAGTAGACTTTCAGTAGATTCCATAGGATTTTCTACATAGATAATCTCATTATCTGTGAATAAAAACAGTCATTTCTAATCTGGATGTCTTTTATTTCTTTATCTTGCCTTATTGCACTGGATAGAATCTTCTTCCCTTATTCCTGATCTTAGGAGAAGACATTCTGTCTTTCACCATTGAATATAATGTTAACTGTAAACTGTAGGATTTTCATAGATATTCTAATTTAATTCCATTATGATTAGAAAACATACTTTGAATGACTTAAGTCCTCTTAAACGTATTGAGATGCATTCAATAACCCAGCATATGGTCTGTTTTGGTAAATGTTTCATGTGCTCTTGAAAAAAATGTGCATTTGCTGTTGTTGGGTAAATATCAGTTAGGTCAAATTGGTTGATAGTGCTATTCAAGTCTACTATATTACTTGTTCTATTAAATATCGAGGGAAGGGCAATAAAATCTCTAACTATAATTGTGGATTGGTCTAATTTTCTATGCTATTCTATCATTTTTTTTGTAGCAAGTATTTTATTTTTTTAAGATTTATTTTATTTATTTATTTCTACCCAGTCTCTCGTTGTTTGCACCTGCTGTGTCTGTTCGTCTTCCTTGTTTCCCCAGGAGGCACTGGGAACTGAACCCACGACCTCAAATGTGAGAGGGAAGTGCCTAATCACTTGAGCCACATCTGTTCCCTGCTTTGTTGTGTCTTTCATTATGTTTTTCCCCTTGTGTCTCTTGTTGTGTCATCTTGTTGCATTAGCTTGCCATGCCTGCCTGTTGCGACAGCTCGCTGTCTTCCCTAGGAGACACTGGAAACTGAACCAGGGACCTCCCATGTGGTAGGGGGGAGCCCAACCTCTTGAGCCACATCCACTTTCCTGTAAGTATTTTCAACCTCTGCTATGAGATAGATAAGTGTTTAGGATTGTTATGTCCTCTTGATGAATTGACTTATTTATCATTATGAAATGTCCTTCTTTATCCCTGGTAATACGCTGAAATCTATTTTGTCTGATATTAATACAGCTACACCAGTGCTGCTTTTTTAAAAAAACCAAATCAATTTTATTGATACATATTAATAAAACATAACAATCCATCTAAAGTATACAATCAATGGTATTTAGTATAATCACATAATTGTGCATTCATCACTTCAATCATTATTAGAGTATTTTTATTATTCCAATAACAATAATAAAAAACAAACAAAAAACTCATCACCCCTCAATCTCTCTATGATTCCCCCACCATACATAGCTGCTATTCTGTTTCTGTCTCTCTAGTTTATTTGTATTTATATTTTGTATAGATGGAGTCAAGCAATAAGTAGTACCTTGTGTCTAGTTTCTTTCCCTTAGTATATTTCATATACTTTTCCCTTAATTGGAGATTATTAATATATTACTATATACTACTGTCCATAGTTTGCTTTAGTTATGTTTTTGCCTGATATTAACATCTTGTAACATTAATGTACATTTGTTCAATTTCAAAGAAAAACAGTCTTATATGTGCAATATTACCCATATGCATGTTTCACATGAGGTTTCACTATACTCTACAATCCCATGTTACATTTCTTAGTTTTCCTTCTAGTAATATACATGACCATAGACCACTGTCATACCCATATATCAGCACTGAGAGTCACAAACACTATGATGTGCTTTCACCTTTTCTATTCATTTGCAAAGATTAACAACCTTTTCACCAGTTCTGCACAGATTAACCCTATTGTCAATTCGTTAGCCTCATTCTATATTCTGGTGGCCTATATTCTAGTTATTAACTCCATTTTTGAGTTTACACAATATATGTAGTTCATAATAGGGCAATCATACTGTATTTATCCTTTTTTATCTGGCTTGCTTCACTCAAAATAATGCCCTCCAGGTTCATCTGTGTTGTCATATGCTTTACGACTTCATTTCTTCCACAGCTACATAATATTCCATCGTGTATATACACCACAATTTGTTTATCCATTGATTGGTTGATGGACACCTGGGTTGTTTCCATCTTTTGGTAATTGTGAATAATGCCACTATAAATATCGGTGTGCAGATGTCTGTTCGTGTCACTGCTCCCAATTCTTCTGGCTATATACCTAGTAGTGATACTGCCGGTCACATGGCAAATCTATATTCAATTTCTTTAGGAACAGCCAAACTGTCCTCCACAGTAGCTGCACCATTCTACATTCCCACCAATAGTGAATAAGTGCTCCTATCTCTCCAAATCCTCCTCAACACTTGTAGTTTTCTGTCTTTTTAATAGTGACCATTCTAATAGTTGTGAAATAATATCTCATTGTAGCTTTGATTTGCATTTCCCTAATTGCTAGTGATGTTGAACATTTTTTCATATGTTTTTTTCATCATTTGTATTTCTTCTTTGGACAAATTTCTATTAAGTCTTTTGCCCATTTTTTAAACGGGTGGTTTGTTTTTTTATAGTTGAATTGTAGCATCTCTTTATATATCATGGATATTAAACCCTTATCAGATATGTATTTCCAAATATTTTCTCCCATGGATCTAGCTGTCCTTTCACCTTTTTGACAAAGTCCTTTGAGGTGCAAAAGTGTTGAATTTTGAGGAGGTCCAATTTATCTATTTTTTCTTTTGTTGCTCATGCTTTGGTGTAAGATCCAAGAAACCACCACCTAACACAAGATCTTGAAGATGTTTCCCCATATTTTCTTCTAATAGTTTTATGCTCCTGGCTTTTATATTTAGGTCTTTGATCCATTTTGAGTTTATTCTTGCATAGGGAGTGAGATAGAGGTCCTCTCATTCTTTTGGTTATGCATATCCAGTTCTCCCCGGACCATTTGTTGAAGAGATTGTATTGTCCTGTCAGCATGCCTTTGGCAGGTTTCACAAAAACCAGTTTGCTGTAGAGGTGAGGATTTATTTCTGGACTCTAATTCTATTCCAATGGTTGAGGTGTCTATCTTTATGCCAACACCATGCTGTTTTGACCACTGTTGCTTTGTAGTATTTTTCAAGATCAGGCAGTGAAAGTCCTCCCACATTGCTCTTCTTGTTAGAATGCTTTTGGCTATTTGAGTTCACTTTCCCTTCCAAATAAATTTGGTTTTTGCCTTTTTTAATTATGAAAAGTAGGCTGTTGGAATTTTGATTGTTATTGCATTGAATCTATGAATCTGTTTGGGTAGGACTGACATCTTCCACGATATTTATTCTTCCAAGATTTTATTTATTTATTCATTTATCCCCCCCTTGCTGCTTGTGCTCGCTGGGTCAGCTAACCACACCGTGCGGGGGGGCTTGCCTTCACCAGGAGGCCCCGGGAACCGAACCCGGGACCTCCCATATGGTAAACAGGAGCCCTACTGATTGAGCCACAGCCGCTTCCCTATTCTTCCAATCCATGAACACCAAACATCTTTCCATTTGTTTAAGTCTTAGTTGATTTCTATTAGCATTATTTTGTAGTTTTCTGCATATAGGTCCTGTACTTCTTTGGTTAAATTGATTCCTAGGTATTTGAGTCTTTTTTGTTGCTACTGTAAATGGAATTTTTTTTCCTGATTTCAGATTGTTCAACACAAACATACAGAAACATTATTGATTTTTGTGTGTTGACCTTGTATCCTGTCACTTTGCTGAACTTGTTTTTTTTTTTTTTTTTTTTTAAGATTTTATTTATTTATCCATTTATCCCCCCATTGCTGCTTGCGCTCTCCGGGTCAGCCAACCACGCCATGCGGGCGGGCTTGCCTTCACCAGGAGGTCCCGGGAACCGAACCCGGGACCTCCCACATGGTAAACGGGAGCCCTACTGAATGAGCCACAGCCGCTTCCCTGAACTTGTTTTTTAGCTCAAGTAAGTTTGTCATAGACATTTCAGAATTTTCTAAATATAAGATCATGTCATCTGCGAGTAGTGACAGTTTTACCTCCTCTTTTCCTACCCTTTTTTTCTTGTCTAATTGCTATAGCTAGAGCTTCTAACACAATACTGTATAACAGTGGTGAGAGTGGACATCCTTATCTTGCTCCCGATCTTAGAAGGAAAGCTTTCAAACTTTCTCCATTGAGGATGATTTTGGCTGTGGACTTTTATCATATTAAGGAATTTTCCTTCTATTCCTATCTTTCAAAGCGTTTTTTATCAAGAAAGGATACTGGATTTTGTTGAATGCCTTTTCTGCATTGATCAAGATGATTAAGTGCTTTTACCCTTCAATTTGTTAAAGTGGTATGTTATGTTAATTGATTTACTTGTGTTGAACTACCATTGCATAAGAGGAATCATGACCCACTTGGTCATGATATATATTTTTTATGTGTCATTGGATTCTTTTTTTTTTTTTTTTTTTTTTTTACCGGGAGGTCCCGGGGATCGAACCCGGGTCCCTCCATATGGGAGACGGACGCCCAACCAGTTGAGCCACATCCGACCCCATTGGATTCTATTTGCAAGTATTTTGTTGAGAATTTTTGCATCTATGTTCATTAAGATTTTTCTGTAATTTTCTTTTCTTGTAGCACCTTTGTCCCACTTTGGTATTAGGGTGATGTTGACTTTATAAAATGTGTTGGGTAATTTACCCTCCTTTTCAATTTTTTGGAAGAGTTTAAACAGGATAGATGTTAATTCTTTTCAAAATGCTTGGTAGAATTCACCTGTGAAGGCATATGGTTCTGGACTTTTCTTTGTTGGGAGATTTTTGATGACTTTCAATTTTTAAAAAATGTGATTAGTTTGTTGAGTTCTTGTATTTCTTCTAGAGTAGTGTAGGCTGTTCATATGTTTCTATTTATTTCTGCCTTTCATCTAGGTTGTTTCATCTAATTTGTTGACATGCAGTTTCTCATAGTATCCTCTTATGATCCTTTTTATTTCTTTGGGGTCAGTCGTAACTTTCCCCCTTTCATTTCTGATTTTATTTATTTGCATTTTCTCTTTTTTTTCTTTGTTAATCTAGCTAACAGTTTATTATTTTATTTACCTTCTCAAAGAATTAGCTTTTGGTTATGTTGATTGTCTCTAATTTTTGTTTTCAATTTCATTTTTTAATGCCCTAATCTTTATTATTTCTTACCTTCTGCTTGCTTTGGGATTGGTTTGCTATTTTTTTTCTAGTTCTTCCAGGTGATCAGTTATATCTTTGATTTTAGCTCTTTCTTCTTTTTTAATATAGGCATATAAAGCTATAAATTTTCCTCTCAGTATTGCCTTCACTGTATCCCATAAGGTTTTTGTTTGTTGGTTGGTTTGTCTGTTTTGATTGAACCTGGGACCTCGTACATGTGAAGCAGGCACTCAACCACTGATTTATACCAGCTCCCCAGTAACCTATAAGTTTTGTGCTTTTTTCAGATTTATTCATTTATTTATTTCTCCCCACCCCCACCCCCCTCATTGTTCTGCACTTGCTGTCTGCTCTCTATGTCTTCTGTGTCTACTTGTCTTCTCTCTAGGCAGCACTGAGAACCAATCCTGGGACCTTCCAGAGTGGAGAGAGTGGCCTTCATATGGTAAACGGGAGCCCAACCACTTGAGCCACAGCCACTTCCCCCAGCTTTCTTTTGATTAGAGTTAGCATGGTATATCTTTTCTTTTATTTTACTTTTAACCTCTTGTTTGTCCTTGTATTTAAAGTAGGCAGCACATAGTTGGATCTTGCTTTTTTATCCAGTCTGAGAAGCTCTCTTTTTAAATTAGGATACTTAGACTATATTTAATGTGATTAGTGATTTGCTTAGGTTTAAAACTAATCCGCTTTCTTGCTGTTTGCTTTCTATTTGTCCCATATTTTTTTGTTCCCCTTCTCCCTTGCTTTCTGTCTTCCCCCCTTTTTTTTTTAAAGATGTATTTATTTCTCCCCCACCTCATTGTTGCTTTTTTTGTGTGTGTGCTCACTGTCTGCTCTCTGTGTATTCTTCTGTGTCTGCTTGTCTTCTCTTTAGGCAGCACTGGGAACCAATCCCGGGACCTTCCAGAGTGGAGAGAGGCGCTCAGTCTCTTGCAACACCTCAGCTCCCTGGTCCGCTGCATCTCTTGTCTCTCCTCTGTGTCTCTTTTTGTTGCATCATCTTGCTGTGCCAGCTCTCCACGCGGGCCAGCTAACTGTGCGGGCCAGCTCGCTTTTCACCAGGTGGCCCCAGGAATCAAACCCTGGACCTTCTATATGGTAGATGGGAGCCCAATTGCTTGAGCCACAACCACTTCCCTGCCCAGATTTTTGTTTGTTTGTTTGTTTCTTTCTTTCTATCTGATTGCATCATCATCTTTTTGGTGTGTCACTTCGCCATGTAGGGGCCTTCACCTCTCCGCGCCGCATTGGGGCCTGTGCCTCGCCATGCAGGTCTGGGACGCCTTTTTTCTTTTATTTACCAGGAGGTTCTTGGGATCGAATCTGGGTCCTCCATTTGGTAAACAGGAGCTCAGTTGCTTGAGCCACAGCCTCTTCCCTCTGTCTTCCTTTTGACTGAATTTTTAAAATCAGTTTTATTGCGATATTGTAGCAGTTTGACAGTTTGATATAGTTATGAATTCCAAAAATAGATATTGGATTATGCTTGTAAACTGGTCTGTTCATCTGGGCATGATTAAGTTATGATTAGGGCTTTGATTAGGCCACATCAGTAGGGCATTGAGCCCCACCCCTTGGTGGGTGGGGTGTCAAAGATGAAAGACATGGCAAAGGACAGAGTTGGAGTTTTGAGTTGGAGTTCTGATGCTGAGTTTTATTGCTGGAGCCTGGGGAAGTAAGCTCACAGAGGAGCTTGGTCATGAAGAAGGAGAGAAGGCCCTGGGAAAAGAGACGAGTCATTCACCTGATAGTCTACAGCTGGCCTTATATAGAGAGACAAAGCCTAAGGAACCTCATAGTCTACAGCTGAACTTGTGGAGGAAACGGAGCTGAGCCCTGAGAGAAACAAAGCCCCAGGAAGAGAGGAACCCAAGAAGCCTGAACCCTGGCAAACGTCGACAGCTGTCTTGCTCCAACACATGGCAACAGACTTTGGTGAAGGAAGAAACTTATGCTTTATGACCTGGTAACTGTAAGCTTCTACCCCAGATAAATACCTTTTAAGAAAATCAACCGATTTCTGGTATTTTGCATCAGCATCCCTTTGGCTGACTAATACAGATATATTCACGTATCATACAATCTATCCAAAGTGTACAATCAATGGCTTTTAATATAATCACAGTGTTGTGCATTCACCACTACAAAAAATTTTAGAACAGTTTCATTACTCCAAAGAGAAAAACTCCACACCACTTAGCAGTCACCTCTCAATCCTTCTGTCTTTCCCCAGTCCCACATCACCACTAATCTAATTCCATCTTTATAAATTGTTTTCTAGTTATATTTTAAATAAATGGAATCATACAATATGTAGTACTTTGAGTTGACTGAGTTTTAAAATTCCATTTTATCTCCTTTTTTTGCGTATTAGCTACAGCTCTTTGTTTTGTTTGTTTTGTTTTTCTAGGAGGTATCAGGGATTGAACCCGGGACCTTGTACATAGGAGGCAGGTGCTCAACCACTTGAGCTACATCTGCTCCCATCTTTGTTTTGTTATTTTAGTAGTTGCTTTAGGGTTTATGGTATACATCTTTAACTTACTACAGTCTATCTTCTTGTAATATTATGCCTCTTAATGTAAATGTAAGAACTTGGTAAGGTAATTTTAAAATCCAATTTATTTCATATAATACTGTACAAATATCTTTTAAGATTCAAAATTTTATTTATATTTAAAATGTAATTGTTGAACACAAAATTCTTAAAGGATCCTTAATTTCTTGAACATTTAGTTTAAAGGATTATTTTAGATTAGTCCCCCTTAATTGTGAATCAAACCCTGAAAATTCATATAGTTCTGACATTTACCCAATAAGAAGCATAGAAATAACATCTCAATTATTGCAACCTCCAAATTATTGGAGTACAAAATTATGAGATTTTACTGTACTTTATTTCTCTTTTCAAGCTACAATGTAATGCTAACCATTAATTGAACCAGAAATATAAAATATACACCAGAGATTCTTAAAATTAGTTGTCTTGATGAACCCTAAAGGTTATTTATGAACTTCTTGCCATTAAAAAAAAAAATTTGGTATTGATATACATTTTATTTCATTAACGTGACAATTGTTTTCAGATTCTTACAGGGGTCTGAAACAAACAAACAAAAAATAATGTTAAGAACCACTGGTTTTCACAATCACCTCCTAGTCCAGGAATAAGGTTGTAGGTTCTGCTTTGCAAGAGCTCAAAGTACTTCCTAATTTTCCTTATGAGTTCTTCTTTGACCTATGAGTTCTTTAGAAGTGTGTTCTCTAGTTTCCAAATATTTGGGAATTTTCCACATGGCTTTCTGTTATTGATTTCTAATTTAACTCCATTGTGGTTAGAAAATATACTTTGTGTTATTTGCATCCTTTTAAATTTATTGAGAGTTGTTTTATTTCCCAACATGTGGTTTATTTTGGTAAATGTTTCATGCGCTCTTTAGAATAAATGTGTTTTCTGCTGTTGTTGGGTAGAATGTGACTGGTGTGACATGATATCTTAGTTTTTTTATTAAAGGTGTGAATTGCTGTTATAATCCTATGTGAAAAGAGCAAAGAGAGAGTTTATGAGAAAATTCCCCCACGAATCTAGGCTAAATAAAACTAAATGGTAAAAGAAAGGCTTGTATCCCTAATAGATTGAGGGCCAGAGTCAGAGCTTGGTCCTAATCTTGGCTTGGTTCCTAATGAATTCTGTGACTTTGTAACTTTGTAATTTTAGACTCTTAGACCCTCAATTTCCCATCCTTAAACTGGAGGATTCACTTACATTGCTGAGTTCATTATAAGGAGGAAAGTAACAAGAGTAAAGAAATGTTCTTGTTCTATGATCCAATAAAAACTATGCTAGAAATAAACCCTAAGGAAAAAATGTGAAATATGAAAAGTCATATTATCTTAGTAGCATTTTTATAATGGTGAAAAACTGGACTATCTAGAGGTATATTAGTAAGGAAATGACGAAGTAAATTATGGATCATCAAGTCTATGTTTCAAATGAAAACTACTAATGATGTATTAAAAGCAAAATGCAAAATAGTGTATTTACAATGATTATAGCTACACTAAGGAATGTGCCCAAGTGTCTATCAACCAATGAATAGATAAACAAAATGTGGCATATCCATATGATGGAATACTATGTTGCAGTAAGAAGAAATGAAATTGGGACACATATGATAACATGGATGAATCCTGAAGACATTATGTTAAGTAAAGTAAGCCAGACACAAAAGGACAAATATTGCATGGTCCTTCACCACTATGAACTAAATACAAAGAATAAATGCATGGAGTTAAAACCTAGCATATAGGTTATTAAGAGATAAGAGGAGGGCTGTGAAGAAGTACTGATGCTTAATGTATGTAGAAGTTTTAATTAACTTGACTGTAATAGTGTGGATATGTCTAGAGTTGATGGTAACACATTATAGTGAGTAGCAGCTGGTTTATAAATGGGATTGTGGCTGAAAAGGGTAGTCTAGGGTTCTAAACGTCAATTGAAAGAAAGCTAGGGAATAATCTAGAGACTGAATAACACAGTGAACCCAGAGGTAGATGAGAATTGTGGTTGACAATACTAAGGCAAAAATGTCCTTCTGTGCACTAGAACAGAGGTATGTCACTATTGCAGGGTGGTGGGAATGTGGAGAAGCATGGGAAAAATATAATTAATGTAACCTATGGAACTGTAGTTAACAGCAATACTGTAATATTCTTGCATCAATTCCAAAGATGTACTGTGTTAACAATAGGAGGGTATGGAAAAAATATGTCAAATGTACTCTATGGACCATAGTTAGTGCTAATAGTTGGATATCATCCCATAATCTGTTACAAATGTTCCACAATGATGTGGTGTGTTGGTGAAGGCGTGTTGTATGGGAATTCCACACATGTGCATGATTGTTTTGTAAGTTCAAATTTCTGTAATAAATATATATATATATAAAAGAATGTGCTAAAAAGGAGCTAAAAGGGAATCTCATAAAATATGAATAGTTGTTAATAGCTAAGATGGTAGAAATGTGGGTGTTTTTTCCTTATCTCTATTTTCTAATTTATTAATAATGTATAATATTTAAATGAAAAAATGTAAAATAAAACTAAATATAGCAAAAAGCAAATTTATTTCATTGAGGAATTTTGATTTTATGGAGCTTTAACTTCCTTTACAGCTCTAATATGCTATAATTCTGCTTCATGAAAAGGAAAAATGACTTTAAATTTCAAGGATGTTTATCTAACTTTCAGTTCTTTGCTAGAAATAACTTAATTGGGAAATTTGATGCTTAAAATTACAAAAATATTGAGTTAGGAGCGGCATTAGTTAGATTCTATTTCTGAGAGCCTTCAGAGGGCAGAACAATGGTGAAGGAGAACCATAGAAATCAATAGCTGTAGTTGATGTGTAGTACAGCAGGGCCCCCAAAATACATTGTTATGTGTAAATATATGTTTAATTCTATATCTAGAATTTTAATTCTTTCTTTGTACACATCCAACTTCAAGAAACACAAAGACTCTCTTCTCACTATCTCCAGATTCCACCAATCCCTCACATTGCCCTCTGGGATGGGTCTCTACATGCCCTGACAGTCACCCATCAGTCAGCCAGGATAGCCCCATGGCATTTCAGCTAATTTACAGTTTTTATTAAAACAAATTTATTGTTTTCTCTACCCTATGTACAAAAGATTTATGGACTTATTAAAGAAAATCTGGAAACCACAAAAAAGGACAAAATTTTAAAAATCATCTGTAATTCCTCTACCCAGAGATAATATTTTTCTTCAAATATTTTTTCTATGTGTATATAGATGCCTTTAAAAATAAATAGGAACATATCGTATATACTGTTTTGATACCAAGCACTTCATTTTGTGCCTTTCATCTTTCCATAAAATATTCTACCAATAACTTCACAGTATTTCATCATATGGATATATGAGAATTTAAAAACGAATTCCATATTGTAGGATATTGGGTTGTTTTCCATAGCATTGCTATTATGAAGATTGCTGAAACTGATAACGAATTGAGGCCTAGTGTCAGGAGGTTTGGTCCCATACGTGACTTGGCCACTACCTAGCTGTGTGACTTTGTAGCTTTGAGCAAGTCACATACACTCTTAGGCCCTAAATTCCAGATCTTTAACATGGGAAGACTTAATTTGCACTGCCAAATTGCCTTTCAGAAAGATCATATTAATTTATACAAGTATATGAAATTGCTTGTTCCCCCAAAACCTTGCCATCACTAGGTATTATCATTTTTTAAAATCTTTGTCAATATTATGAGTAACAAAATGATATCTTTAAAAAAATAATTGAGGGAAGCGGCTGTGGCTCAATCAGTAGGGCTCCCGTTTACCATATGGGAGGCCCCGGGTTCGGTTCCCGGGGCCTCCTGGTGAAGGCAAGCCCGCCCACACGGCGTGGTTGGCTGACCCAGCGAGCACAAGCAGCAAGGGGGGGATAAATGAATAAATAAATAAAATCTTTAAAAAAAAAAAAATAAATAAATAATTGATATGGTTTCATTTTAATTTGTATTTCTTTAATTGCTCATTTGTTATTTGGACTTCTGTCAATTACCTGTCTACATACTTTGTCCATTTTTCTATTGAGGCATTTGTCTTTTTTTTTTTTAATGTTTGTAAACTTCTTCATATAGTTACAAATGCTTTTTCTACTACACATATTGAATTTTTTCCCCTGGGCAGTCATTTACATTTTAAGCTTGAAGCAATTTAGTTTGAGAAACTTCTAAATCAGAAAAAGCATTGCAATAAAAGTTCCCTTGAGAGCCCCAAAGGGCTTAAGAATATCCTGCAAATCTACAAATCATCAGTCTGAAAGCACAGGTAGCACAGGAGTTGGCAAACAGTAAAGGCTAAATAAATATCAGCTGTAATAATTAATAATAATGACAATAATAATTAAATGAGAGTCTTTAGACAAACCCCTTTTAGCCTCCTTGTCACTTGTCCCCTTTTGTGCTTCTCCAGTGACAGCTGTCTCCCCACTTCATCCTTTAAAATAGTCTTGTAAGTAAGGAGAAAGGTGACCCTTTCTCCAGCAAGCCTGGGAGAGTTAAAAGACTAAAACGAGGAAGAGGAGAGAGTGGTACTCACCACCAAAGGACACCGGAGCCAATTGTCCCTCACGGGTAGAGCTGAGAACTCGCCCTACCCTATGCAGGCAGGAGCAGTAAGAGGAAGGGCTCAGAAAGAGAGGCCAGGAAAAATTCACTTTTTATTCTACAGCATGAAAACTTCATCTGGGGACTCCTTCTGCCTCACAGACTCTCCTTTATCTGTCCCTATAAACCAACAAGCCGCACCCTGCCTGTCTGCCCCTGATAAAGGAACAGAGCAAAGAGGAGGCTTCCGAAAAAGCAAAGGAGCCGGGAGTGAGAGAATTTTACCCCTCAGCTACCTCCTCCTCTAGTGCTGACTGTATCCCTGTGATATGTTTTGATCTTATCACACCTTTCCTGAAAAGCGTGGTCCTCTTTCCTTTTATTTATTTATTTATTTTTTATTTTTTAAAATTACTTTATTTATTTATTTTCTTACCAGGAGGTCCCAGGGATCAAACCCGGGTCCCTCCATATGGGAGACGGATGCCCAACCCTTTGAGCCACATCCATCCCCCTCTCTTTCCTTTTAAAATCGAGTAAATTCGAAGATTGGTTTCAAAAACACCCTTCAGTTAGCTCCTTCCTTTAACTCACTGCCTTTATCTCCAGCTACACCCTGACTTGTGCTTTCTGACAAGCAAACCTGCCTACTCTCCCCTTTCATGGCTGTCTTGCTTTTCATACTATCCTTAATTGTAGTTCCACAATATCCATTAATTGTATCCTTAATAATACATTATATACTGTTACATTCTTTGAATTTTATAAAGATGACAGAACATTGTACATAATTCTCCATGACTTCACTTTTTTCACTCAAGTGAAATGTTGTCTGAGTCTAGCAGCCATCTGTGGCAGCCCACATCATGTCCCCTCAGCCCACCTGATTTCAGTGCAGGCAAGCAGCTGGCATGACACCTCAAAGGCCACAGCATGTCTTTGCTCATCTGTCTCAGGGCTCTCTACCAAGCCTGAGAAAGTTATTCATTCAGCCCATGTGCTAGCGCAGTGCAGGAGTTTAGGAAAGTTAATACCAGTGGTGCTGGAAGTCAGTGGAAAAGACTCCTGCCTCGCTTCTTTCAGAGGGACAATTCTGAGCTGTATTCTAAGAGGAAGCTTATTCTGAGATTATGCAGGTTTACTTGTCAGAAAGCACAGTAGAATACAGCTATGATTCTTCAGAGAATTCCCAGGTGCATGGAGACCAGTTGCCAACCGGGGTAAATACCTCAATAATGTACCTTTTATTAGTTTTTTTTTTTTTTTTTTTGTCCTTTTTGCCTCATTCCTCCACTCCCCTTTTCTGGTTCCCGGGATCATCTTGCATCAAAGTACTTGTCTCATACTCTGCTTTTGGGGGAAGATATTGAAATTCATCCAGGTTGATGCACAGAGCTCTAGTACATTCATTTACTGCTTATAGTAGACCATTGTATGAATATCAACAGTTTGTCTAACCTCTTGTTACAAGAAATATAGGTTGTTGTGAAATTGTTTTCTAAAGTGATTGTATAGATTAATGACTTAATTTTTATTATTAATATTTATATTGCTTCCTCAAGAAGCATTTAAACTTTATCAGATAATCTAAATCACATTATAAAATGGGTTTCTCCTCAGAAATTTTGTATTTGGATCTCTAATACCATTAGTGAGATAGACATAGATATCACTTATAATCCCAGAATCTTGTAAAAACCTCTATTAACATTTTTGGTCTATATGCTTTCAGTCTTTTCCCTCAAATATAGTGATTTTTCCAATATAATATTTTCCCAAATAATACATGCTTTCCAAGCATAATAATAAACTATATTTTTACTTGGGTATATTAATAATAGTTTCAATTTCAATCATTATTATTATTTAATTTTGTCCTTAGATTTTTGGATTTTCTTTTGGGGGAAATCTGTAATCCCTTATTCATTAACCACAGGTCAATCTCCATGGTTGTGTGAGCCAATTCTGATAATAAATCTTTTGATATTTACGTATATATCCTAGGCATTCTGTTTCTCTGGAGAACCCTGATTAATACAGATTTTGGTACCAAGAGTGGTACTTGAGAAACAGAATCTTAAGGATGAGATATCTGAATTGGTTCTGGGGTTTGGGAATTGGTTCTCTAACCTGATTAGTTTAAAAGCCACAAATAACTCTATTTTCACTGATCAAGATGGCATTAATGGCCATGGCATGAATTTTCAATAGAGATACACAAAATATCACCATTTGGATACTGCTATTCAAATGCTTATAAGAAGCAAGGCTTTGGGTGACAGTGTGTTTGATACCTTAACAGAGTTTTGTGGAGGTAAAAAGTATGATGATGTTGGCTAGTTGTTCCTAAATACTCTGGATACAGTTGTTAAAGAAAAGGATAGGTTCAAGGCTTCAAATTCCCAGCTTAAGTGTTGTATGAAGAACATAAAATTTTCTATGTGTGCCCTGAAAGGAACTCTTATTTCTTGTAGCCACAGACTTGAGATTTCTACCCAGAGTCTCATTGTGTAATAGTTGAACTACAATGAAAATTGAATGCAGTTCAATTTATAGTGTCTGCTATTAATGTGAGAGCATTGAATGGGAAGGAATTGGCTCCTGAAAATTGGAATGGGGACATATGGGCTGATCATGATGATAGAAGGGATCTTGAACCCCTAAATTCTGCTGAATCTTCTTTACCAGATAAACCTGTAACAGTCTGCCCTAGAAATCAGCGACTCAACTTCCAACCTGCCTTGAGGAATGAGCCATCCTACCTCCACCTGAAGAAATTGATCCTGCTATGCCTGGCAAACCTGTAATTGCCTCACCTGAAGAAACAGCCCTCACACCTCCATCTGAAGAGATTAACTCTTCTTCACCAGGTGAAACTGTAATGGAATGTAGGTACTTGGCTAGCAAGACACTGCTAATTCCTCTAATGACCCACTCCCACCACCCCTCTTTTCTTCCAGACCTATAACAAGACTGAAGTCCCAACAGACCCCAAAAAGGTCAGGTGCAAAGTGTGACCCACGAGGAGATGTGCTACACTCTAAAAGAACTGCATGATTTTTCTAATTTATATAGATAGAAATCAGGGGAATATGTGGGAATGGATATTAAGGGTTTGGGATAATAGTGGATCAAGCTGAATTTATTGATATGAGCCCATGAAGCAGAGATTCTGGATTTAATGTTGTAGCTTGAAGGATTAGAAAGGGTTCTGACCATTGTTTAGGTGGTAGGCTGAAGTATGGACCAAAAGGTGGCCTATATTACCTGAAATTGAAATTCCAGGACTGCCCTGGTATAATGTAGATGAGGGGAACCAAAGGCTTAGAGAGCTTGGAATGTTAGAGTGGATTTGTCATGTAAGACCTGCTCTCCCACCCCAGGAATGTCCACAGGACACAACTTTCAGCAGGACTGTGAGGAATAAATTTGTGAGAGCAGCTCCATCACCCCTGAAGAGCTCTGTGGTTCTTCTATGTAGGTCAGATAATTCTGTGAGAACTGTCACTGAACTGGAATCCTTAAATACAATGGCAGTGATTGGATCCAGGGCTGGCAGGAGCCAAGTAGCAGCATTTAATCACCAAACACAAGGTGTGTGTGGCTACCATAATGGATAGCAGAGCAAAGCAGAAATCAGAATAGTCTGACTTGCAGAGAACTATGCATTGGCTAGTTGATCACGGAGTAACTAGAAGTGAAACAGATGGATAGTGTGAGGGTTTGAAGCTGTATGTACCCAAGAAAAACATGTTCTTAAACTTAACCCATTCTTGTAGGTGTGAACCCATTATAAGTAGGACATTTTGATGAGGCTACTTCAGTTAAGGTGTGACCTACCTCAATCAGGATGAATCTTAATCCCATTACTGGAGTCCTCTATAAAAGTATTAAATTCAGACAAAGAGAGAGAAAGCCACAGGAAGCTAGAGGCTGAAACAGAACCTGGAAGAGACCAGGAGATGCTACCAAGTGCTTTGTCATGTGACAGAAGAACCAAGATCACCAGCCCAGAACACCACAGTCTTTGGGGAGAAGGCACCACCTTGATGATTCCTTGATTTGGACATTTTCCTGGCCACAAAATCATGAATAAATAAATTCCCATTGTTTAAGCCAAACCATTTAATGGTATTTGCTTAAGCAGCCTAGGAAATTAAAACAGGTAGTCTACTAAATTCTTACATGAACTGTTAAGCAGAAGAGTTCTAGGTTAAGTCAACAAAAATCTGACTTCAGTTACAAAAACAGAGAGTCAGAGCCCCTCAATCAATTCCCAGATTTGAGACAGTTTGCAGACCCAGAACCCCTTGAATGAAGGGAAAGCCAGATACGCTTGGGGAAGGACTCTGCTACAATGCCAGAAATTTATATTGTTAACCTTCCTCCAAGCCTTCCCTAAAGAGGCCTGCAGTCATTTACCAGGGTTACTGTGCATTGGGGAAAAGAAAAATGATCAGACATTTGAGGGATTATTAACACTGGCTCTGAACTGACTTTAATTCCAGGAGACCCCAAAATATCACTTTTTTTTTTTTAAGATTTTATTTATTTATTCACCCATCCCCCCCCCCGCTGCTTGTGCTCGCTGGGCCAGCCAACCATGCCCCAGGAACCGAACCCGGGGCCTCCCATATGGCAAACGGGAGCCCTACTGATTGAACCACAGCTGCTTCCCCAAAATATCACTTTTGTCCACTAGTCAGAGGTCAGGTAATCAATGGACTTTTAGCTCAGTTCCATCTCACAGTGGGTCTAGTGAGTCCCCAAACACATTCTATGGTTATTTCCCCAGTTCCACAATGCATAATTGGGATAAACATGCTCAGCAACTAGCAGAATCCTCACACTGGTTCCCTGACTTGTGGAGTAAGGGCTATTATGGTAGGAAAGGCCAAGTGGAAACCACTACAACTGCCTCTACCTAGCAAATGAATACATCAAAAGCAATGCCCTATTCCTGGAGGGATTGAAGAGATTAGTGCTACCCTCAACAACTTGAAGAATGAGGTATGGTGATTCCCACCACATCTCCATTTGACACTCCTATTTGGCTTGTTTAGAAAACAGATGGATCTAGGAGGATGACAGTGGATTATTGTAAACATAACCAGGTGATAATTCCAATTATAGTTGCTGTTCTAGATGTTGTATCATTGCTTGAGCAAATCAGCACATAATTTACTACCTGGTATGCAGCTTTTGATTTGGCAAATGCTTTTTTCTCAATACCTGTTAGTAAAGAGCACCAGAAACAGTTTGCTTTCAGCTGGAAAAGCCAGCAATATACCTTCACTATCCTACCTCAGCAGTATGTCATAATCTAATCCACAGGGACCTTGATCACCTTTCTCTTCTACAAGATATCACATTATTCCATTATATTGATAATACTATGCTGATTGGACCTAGTAAATAAGAAGAAGCAATGAGTCTAGACTTATTGGTAAATCATTTGTGAGTCTGAAGTTTGAAGATAAATACAACAAAAATTCAGGTACCTTCCTTCTCAGCGAAATTTCTAGGCATCCAATGGTGTGGGGTATGTTAAGATATGCCTTCTTAGGTGAAGGATGAGCTGTTGCATATGAACCCACTGACAACCAAAAAAGAGGCCCAATCCTTTCTCTAAGCCAAACTCAGCATATAAATGCATTACTTTCCCCCCAGTGAGGGACATGACTCCTAGGGATGAGCCTCCCTAGCACTGAGGGATTACTACCAAGCACCAGCTTGTGATACAACTGGGAAAAAAAACCTTGACTAAAAGGGGGGAAAGGTAAGACAAATGAATATATATGGCTAAGAGACTTTAAAGTGAGTCGGAAGGTCATCAGAGAGGTAATGCTTATGCATGTCTCAGCAGGGTCTCATAGATGGCCAAGGTAGATACTACCCCAAAGAGTGGGGCTTCTGAGGGATCTGGAGAAACCCAGGTCCTACAGTCATGGCAGATAGCTCTGGAGTTTGGTGTCTTGCCAGTGGGCTCTACTTTGGAGTTTGTGTCCCTGAGTGTGACAGAGTTGGACTCAGATGTGATTTCTCTACACATGCCTCTTCTGTCCCTTTTATTTGAACTCATAGTTGGTGCTGGAGTTGGTAGGTGTACATCCAAGAGACTTTAATCTCTAGGATGTCCATGTGCCAGCTTAGCCCTGAGCCTCAGAGGAGTTGCTACACCTACGCTCCAGTTCATTGCACTCATTTAAGACAACTAACAAGGAGGTGAGGAGGGACAACCACCACACTAAGCAACTGAGAAAGTCTACAACTGCAAGCAAGAGAGTCCCATCCATCAGCCATATGGGATGGAAGCCCCCTCTCACTTAGAGGTGGAGTAGACATCACAATCCCGGAATCCTCAGGATTGGGGAATAAAATATGGACTAGAGTAGACTTATTGGTATTCTGCTATAGACTTATTGTGACTCTAGCAATGGAAGAAATTATATCATTGATGTGGAGACAGTAGCCACTTGGGGTGCTGTAGTCAGGAAGAGGGAAAAAGAGGTGCAATATGGGGGCACTTTCAGGACTTGGAATTGACTTGAGTGATATTGCAATGACAGATACAGGCCATTATATATCCTGCCACAACCTACAGAATTGAGTGGGAGAGAGTGTAAACTACAATCTAAACTATAATCCATGTTTAGTGACAATGCTCCAAAATGTGTTCATCAATTGCAATGAATGTACCACACTAATGAAAGAAGTTGTTAATGTGGGGAAAAGTGAAAGGTGTGGGGATTGGGGCATATGGAAATCCCTTATATTTTTTTATGTAACATATTATGTAACCTAGGTATCTTTTAAAAATAAATAAAAAATATATTTAAAAAAAGAAAAAAAAAAAAAAAAAAAAAGGTCCAATGCCTAGTTGGCCTCTTTAAATTTTAGAGGCAACATATTCCTCTTTGGAATATTCTACTCCAGTCCATTTACCAAGTGACCCAAAATACTGCTAGTTTTTTTGTGGGGACTAGAACAAGAGGATGCTCTGCAATAGATCCAGGCTGCTGTACAAGCTGCTCTACCCACTTGGGCCATATGATCCAGCAGATCCAATAGTGCAGAAGTCTCAGTGGCAAATAAAGATGCTGTTGGGAGCCTGGGCAGACCCCTATAGGAGAATCACAGTACAAAGACTTGAAGATAACTACTCTCCTTTTGAGAAACAGCTGTTGCTCTGCTACTGGGCCTTACTGGAGACCAAACAATTAACTGTGGGCCACCAAGTTACCATGAGATCTGTGTTGCCTGTCATGAGCTGGGAGTTGTCTGACCCACCAAACCATAAAGTTGGGCTTGCCCATTAGCACTCCATCATAAAATGGAAGTGTTATATACAAGATTGGGCTGGAGCAGGCCCTGAAGACACAAGGAAGTTATGAAAGGAAGCAATCCAAATGCCCATGGCCATCTCTCCTGCCACTTCACATTCTCTTTCCTAACCTGAAGCTATGGCTTTTTGGGGAGTTCCCTACAATCAGTTGACTGAGGAAGAGAAAACTTGGGCCTGGTTTACAGATGGTTCTGCACGATATACAGGAACCACCAGACAGTAGACACCTGCAGCATTACAGCCCCTTTCTGGGACATCCCTGAAGGACAGTTATTAAGGGAAATCCTCCCAGTGGGAAGAACTTCGAGCAACACACCTGGCTGCTCATTTTGCTTAGAAGGAGAAATGGCTGGAAGTATGTTTGTATACTGATTCATGGGCTTTGGCCAATGGTTTGACTGATGGGCAGGGACTTGGAGGGAACATCATTGGAAAATTGGTTACAAAGAGGTCTGTGGGAGAGGATGTAGATAGACTTTTCTGAGTGGGTACATACTCATGGAATTCACTGCTCTTACCATGTTTCCCATCATTATGAAACAGATGGATTGATAAAATGGTAGAATGGCCTTTTGAAGACTCAGTTACAGTGTCAACGGCATGACAATACCTTGTAGGGCTGGGGCAATATTCTCCAGGAGGCAGTATATGCTCTAAATCAGCGTCCACTCTATGGTGCTGTTTCTCCCATAGTTAGGATACACAGGTCCAAAAATCAAGGGGTAGAAATGGGAGTGGCCATTTACTATTACCCCTAGTGGTCCACTAGAAAAATTTTTGCTTCCTGTCCCTGCAACATTAATCTCTGCTGGCCTACAGGTCTTAGTTCCAAAAGGAGGAATGCTTCCATCAAGAAACACAGCAATGATTCCATTGAACTGGAAGTTAAGACTGCCACCTGGCCACTATGGGTTCCTCATGCCTCTGAATCAACAGGGAAAGAAGGGAATTACTGTACTGGCTGGGGTGATTGATCTTGATTATTAAAGGGAAATAGGAGTGCTACTACACAATGGAGGCAAAGAATAGAGGAGATCCCTTGGGTGTCTCAGTATTACCATGCCCTGTGATTAAAGTCAATGGAAAACTGCAACAATCCAATGCAGGCAGGACTACTAATGACTTAGAACCTTTAGGAATGAAGGTTTGGGTTACCTCATCAGGCAAAGAATCAAAACATCTGAGGTGCTTTCTGAGGGAAAAGGGAATATGGAATGGGTAGTGGAAGAAGGTCGTTATAAATATGAACTATTACCATGTAACCAGTTACAGAAATGAGGATTGTAATGGTTTTGAATATTTTTTCTTTGTTTTGCTATGAATATGTTTGTATACATATATAAAGCAAATATCTTTGTTTTTTTCCCTATCTAATCCCTTATCATATAATTTAAGTTGTATTAATTTTTTGTCATAGTGTCTAATTTACAGGATGTCAAGATTAAGAGTGGCTGTTACTAAAAGATTTGCATCCTATTCTGGGGAAATGGTTCCTGTGTCCAGTTGTACATAGGACAGTTGAATTATATTAGGTGAAAATATGTCTGTTATTGTTTTTATTTAGAGACCAAGTATGATTTAAGGAGATGTTTATGGGTACCAAGTTGACAAGGGGCTGATTGTGATGGTTAAGTTCATATTTCAACTTGGCTAGATTATGGTGTCCAGTTGTTTGGTTAAGCAAGCACTGACCTGATTGTTACTGTGAGGGTATTTTGTGGATTTAAATCATTAGTCATTTGATTGCATCTTTGGTTGATTACATCTACAACCAACAAAGGAGATTGCCTTCAGCAAGGAGAGAAGTCTAATCCAATCAGCTGAGGGCCTCAAAGGGAGAACTGATGGTTTCAGCAATCAGAAAGCATTTCTCTCTACTTCAGTCAACCAGCTTCTCCAGGAGAATCCACAGACACCTTCTTTGGAGTTCCCAGCATGTGGCCTGCCCTATGTAATTCAGATTTGCCAAACCCCATGTTGTGTGAGCCAATTCCTTTAATAAATCTCTTAATATTTACATATATATCCTTTAGGTTCTGTTTACTAATACTCCTTCCAATCCTTTCTTACTGGAATATTTTAAAGAAAGCAAATTCAACCATTATGTAATTGAAATTGTAGGTACTTCAGAATGCATCTCTAACTGATACCATCCTAATTAATAATTATTTTATATTTATTTAATATCTAGTCAGTATTCACATGTTTTCAATGCTGTCAAGCATGTGTTTTTACAGTTCATTTCTTCAAATCAGGATCCAAACAAGGTCCATACATTGTATTTTGTTGTTAAGTTTCTTAAATGTCTTTATTCCATAATGCTCCCAAATGATATCCCACCAAACTATCAATTAAGTGTGAGAGTAAAATAAAACCATTTTTAGACAAGCAAGTTATCAATAATTTACTTCCCATTACCCCTTTCTGAGGAAGCTACTAGAGGATGGCTTCAACAAAATGAGAGAATAAGTCAAGAATGGAAAGACATACCATCAGGAGACATAAGGTCCAGGGGATTTGACACAGGAGAGAAGAGAAGGGAATCCCATAAATGTTGTTAGGGAAGTTCTAGGACAACCGCTGCAGAGCAAGGCCAAGAAGCCAGTTTAGAGTGAAAGGAGGATGGGCCCCCCTTAAGAATAAGAGTATAAACTCTCTGAGGGGGCAGTTGAGGCAGGTTAAGATAGGAAACAGGGAGGGCAGCTGGTCAGAATAAACCCCGCCAAAGACCCTGGTCATGAGGTCCAGATTGAAATCCCCGGGATCAAAAGAAGTCCCGGATAACTCCAAACAGAAAGGGCTCCCCATTGGTTCCCTGCAAGCTGAAAGGTAAAAGTAAAAAGACAACCAACCAGGACAGCAAATAGCTCGGGCCCTATGTGTATCTACTTGGACTCTCTTTATGCCTAAGAACTACTTTTATTTTTTAAACAAGTCAATTTTATTAGTACCTATTAATAAAGCCTATAATTCATCTAAAGTGTACAATCAATGGTGTTTGATATAATCACAAAGTTGTGCATTAATCACTTCAATCATTATTAGAGCATTTTCATGATTTCAATAATGATAATAATAAACAAAAAAAAATCAGAAAAACAAACAAGAAAATTCTTCACTTCTCAATCTCTCTCTGTTTCCTTTGCTGTACACAGCTGCTATTTCTGGCTATTCTTCCACAATTATTTATTTGTTTGTTTATCTATTTATTAGAGTTCTATTGAGATATATTCACATACCATATAATCTATCCAAAGTTTATAATCAATGGCTTTTAGTATAATCACAATGCTATGCATTCATCACCACAAAAAATTTTAGAACCATTTCATTACTCCAAAAAGGAAAAATTAGCAGGACAGTGGCCATGGAAGTTGGAATCCGCTAAGGAGTGTGTAACAACTCACCTGCCAAAAAAGAAAAAAAAGAAAAAGAAAAAATTCCACACCCCTTAGCATGCCTTCCCCAGCCCCACATAACCACTAATCTAATCATCTTTATAAATTAATTTATATTTACATTTTATATATATATGGAATCACATAATACGTTACACAATATTTTTAGTTCATAACAATCATATAGTATTTGTCCTTTTGTGCCTGGCTGCTTCACTCAATATTATGTCCTCCAGGTTCATCCATAGTGTCATATGCTTTTTTTTTTTAAACTTTATTTTGTATATTATTAATTGAAAATATAAACAATTAAAAAATAAAAAAAACACCATTGAATAAAAACATACATTTCTAAATTAAATATACTGGATACATATAAATTCTTTTTTGGAATGATACAATATGTTACTCAATATGTCGTGTGTTTTATGACTTCACTTCCTACAGCTGCATAATATTCCATCATAGGAATGCACCACAGTTTGTTTATTCCTTCATCCGTTGAGGGACACCTGGGTTATTACCAACTTTTGGGAATCATGAATAATGCCGCTATGAACATTGGTGAGCAGATGTCTATTTGTGTCATTGCTTTCAAATCTGGGTTATACCCAGTAGTGGTATTGCAGGGTCACGTGGCAAATCTATATTCAACTTCTTTAGGAACTGCCAAACAGTCCTCCACAGTGGCTGTACCATTCTACATTCCCAACAACAATGAGTAAGTTTTCCTCTCTCTCCACATCCTCTCCAGCACTTGTAGTTCTCTGTCTTTTTAATAGTGGCCATTCTGATAGGTGTGAAATGATATCTCACCGTAATTTTGATTTGCATTTCCCTAATCATTAGTGACGCTGAACATTTTTTCTTTTTTCTTTTTTTGCCATTTGTATTTCTTTTTGGGACAAATGTCTATTCAAGTTTTTTGCCCATTTTTTATTCGGGTTGTTTATCTTTGTATTGTTGAGTTATAACATCTTTTTTTTTTTTTTAAAGATTTTATTTATTTATTCACTTATCCCCCCCTTGCTGCTTGTGCTCGTTGGGTCAGCTAACTACGCCGTGCGGGCGGGCCCGCCCCCACCAAGAGGCCCCGGGAACCGAACCTGGGGCCTCCCACATGGCAAACGGGAGCCCCACCGATTGAGCCACAGCCGCTTCCCTATATAACATCTTTTTATATATCATGGATATTAAACCCTTTTCGGACACGCGATTTCCAAATGTTTTCTCTCATTGAGTTGGCTGCCTTTTCACCCTTTTAACAAAGTCCTATGAGGTGCAAAAGTGTTTAATTTTGAGGAAGTTCCATTTATCTATTTTTTCTTTTGCTGCGTGTGCTTTAGGTGTAAGGTCTAAGAAATTACCACCTATCACAAGGTCTGTAAGATGTTTCCCTACATTTTCTTGTAGTAGTTTTATGGTCCTGGCTTTTATATATAGGACCTTGGTTCATTTTCAGTTGATTCTTGTATAGGGAGTGAGATAGGGGTCCTCTTTCATTCTTTTGGTTATAGATACCCAGTCCTCCAAGCACCATTTGTTGAAGAGATGTTTTTTTTTTGTTTTTTTTTTTTTTACCGGGAGGTCCCAGGGATCAAACCCGGGTCCCTCCATATGGGAGACGGACGCCCAACCAGTTGAGCCACATCCGACCCCGAAGAGATGGTTTTGTCCCAGTAACATGGACTTGGTAGGTTTGTCAAAAACTAGTTGACTATACAGGTGAGGGTTTATTTCTGGACTCTCAATTCTATCCACTGATCGATGTGTCTATCTTTATGCCAGTATCATGCTGTTTTGACCACTGTAGCTTTGTAATATGTTTCAAGGTCAGGCAGTAAATTTCCTCCCACGTCACTCTTTTTTAGGATGCTTTTGGCTATTCAGGTACACTTTCCCTTCCAAATGAATTTGGTAATTACCTTTTCTATTTCTGTAAAGTAGGCTGTTGGAATTTTTATTGGTAGTGCATTGAATCTATAAATCAGCTTGAGTAGGATGGACATCTTCATGATATTTAGCCTTCCAATACATGAACATGGAATGTCTTTCCATTTATTTATGTCTTCATTGATTTCTTTTAGCATTGTTTTGTAGTTTTCTGCATATAGATCTGTACTTCTTCGGTTAAATTGATTCCTAGGTATTTGAGTCTTTTCTAAATGGAATTTTTTCCCCTGATTTCTTCCTCAGAGTGTTTAATACTAGTGTACAGAAACATTACTGATTTTTCCGTGTTGATCTTGTATCCTGATACTTTGCTGAACTCATTTATTAGCTCATGTAGCTTTGTTGTAGACATTTCAGAATTTTCTAAATATAGGATCATGTCATCTGCAAATAGTTAGACTTTTACTTCCTCTTTTTCTTTTTGGATACCTTCAATTTTTTTTTTTTTTTTTTTTTTGTCTAATTGCTCTATCTAGAACATCTAGTACCATGTTGAATAAAATGGTGACAGTAGATATCCTTGTCTTGTTCCCGATCTTAGAGGGAAACTTTCAACCTTTCTCCATCGAGTACAATGTTGGCTGTGGGTTTTTCATATATGCCTTTTATCATACTGAGAAACTTTCCTTCTCTTTCTATCTTTCGAAGTGTTTTTTATCAAGAAAGAATGCTGGATTTTGTTGAATCCCTTTTCTGCATCGATTGAGATGATCATGTGTTTTTTCCCTTCAATTTGTTAATGTGGTGTATTACATTGATTGATTTTCTCATGTTGAACCAGCCTTGCATACCAGGAATAAATTCCACTTGGTCGTGATGTATCAGTCTTTGATATGCTGTTCAATTTGCAAGTATTTTGTTGAGAATTTTTGTATCTATGTTCATTAGAGAGCTTGGTCTGTAATTTTCTTTTCTTGTAGTATCTGTATCTGGCTTTGGTATTAGGGTGATGTTGGCTTCATAAAATGTGTTGGGTAGTTTTACTCCTTTTCAATTTTTTGGAAAAGTTTAAACAGGATTGGTGTTAATTCTTTTCAAATTGCTTGGTAGAATTTACCTGTGAAGCTATCTGGTCGTGGACTTTTCTTTGTTGGGAGATTTTTGATGATGGATTCAATCTCATTAAATGTGATTGGTTTGTTAAGTTCTTGAATTTCTTGTAGTGTCCGTGTAGTTATATTGTGCATGTCTAGGAATTTGAATTTGTCCATTTCATCTAGGTTGTCTAGTTCGTTGGCATACAGTTTCTGATAATATCTTCTTATGATCCTTTTTATTTCTGTGGGGTCAGTCATAACTTCCACCTTTCATTTCTGATAGTATTTATTTGCATCTTCTCTCTTTTTTTTCTTTGTTAGTCTAGCTAGGGGGTTATCACTTTTATTGATCTTCTCCAAGAACCAGCTTTAGATTTTATTGATTTTCTCTATTTTGTTGTTGTTGTTGTTCTCAATTTCATTTATTTCTGCTCTAATCTTTATTTATTTTCCTAATCTTTATTATTTCTTTCCTTCTGCTTGCTTTGGGATTGGTTTCCTCTTCTTTTTCAGTCGTTCATTAGATCTTTGATTTTAGCTCTTCCTTCTTTTTTAATATAGGCATTTAGGTCTACAAATCTCCCTTTCAAGACTGCCTTCACTGTATCATAAGTTTTGATAAGTTGTGTTCTAATTTTCATTAGTCTTAATATATTTACTAATTTCATTTTGTAATTTCTTCTTTGACCCACTGATTATTTAGGAGTCTGTTGTTTAGCCTCCACACACTTGCAAATTTGCCTCTTTCCTACCTATTATTGATTTCCAGTTTCATTCCATTATGATCTGAGAATGTGCTTTGTATAATTTCAGTCTTTTTATATTTATTGAGAGCTGCATTGTCATCTAACAAGTGGTCTATCCTAGAGAAAGATCCATGGGCACTTGAGAAGAATTGTAGAACCTGCTGAGTTTGGATGCAACGTTCTGTATATGTCTGTTAGGTTTCTAACTTGTTTACCATATTGTTCAAGTTCTCTGTTTCCTTGTTGATCTTCTGTCTAGTTGTTCTAGCTAATGACGTGAGTGGTGTGTTGAAGTCTCCAACAATTATTGTAGAGAAGTCTGTTTTTCCCTTCAGTTTTGCCAGAGTTTGCCTCATGTATTTTGAGGCACCCTGGTTAGGTGCATAGATATTTATGACTGTTATATCTTCCTGGTGGATTGTCCCTTTTATTAATATATAATGGCCTTCTGTCTCTCTTATAACTTTTTTGCATTTAAAGTCTGTTTTTTTCTGATATTGGTAGAGCTACTCCTGCTCTTTTTTGTTTATTATTTGCGTGTAGTATCTTTTTCCAGTCTTTCACTTTCAGCTGGTTGTATCCCTGGGTCTAAGGTGAATCTCTTGTAAGCAGCATATGGATGGCTCATGTTTTTTTAGTCCATTCTGTCAGCCTATATCTTTTTTATCAAAAAAGACTTATTTTTATTTATTTAGTTATCCTCCCCTCCCTTCATTGTTTGTGGTCTCTGTCTGCTCTCTGTGTCCATTTGCTATGTGCTCTCTGTGTCTGCTTGTCTTGTCTTTAGGAGGTACCAAGAACCAAACCTGGCACCTCCCATGTGAAAGAGAGGCACTCAATCACCTGAGCCACCTCAGCTCCCAGCTTTGTTGTGGCTCTCATTGTCTTTCCTCTTTGTGTCTCTTTTGTTGTGTCATCTTGTCTTTCCTCTTTGTGCTTCTTTTGTTGTGTCATCTTGTTGCATCAGCTTGCCATGCCTGCCCGCCTCACCAGCTGGCCTTCTCCAGGAGGCACCAGGAACCAAACCCAGGACCTCCCATGTGGTAGGTGGAAGCCCAGTTGCTTGAGCCACATCCATTTCCCTGTTGTTGCATTTTGTGTTGTCATTCAACTCTCTGAGCCCCTGTTCAATTTTTTTCCATTCTTTTTTCTCTCTGTTCTTTTCTTCCTTCAATTTCAGCTGTTTTGTCTTTGGTATCACTTATTCTTTCTTCTACCATTTTGAGTCAGCTGTTGTATGCCTCTTGTGTTTGTTTGTTTTAATCTCACCTATCATGTCTTTCATTCCCAAGAGCTCTGTTAGTTTTCTATTCAAGCTTTCCAGTTCTTCTTGTGCTCACTCAGTGTCTTCTTGATATCGTTTATCTCTTTAGCCATATTGTCTTTCAACTCATTAACTTGATTTTAGCAATTTGTGTGCATCTTGTTAATTCGTTGTCTCAAATCCTGTGTCTCTTCTTGGGCCTTGATATATTCCTTTTCTTGGGCCATGTCTTCCATTTTCTTAATATGGCTAGTAATTTTTTGCTGATGTCTAGGCATCTGATTAGAATGGTGAGTTTACTCAGATGCTCAATTTCTCTTTCTTTTGTAGGGATTTACTGCTGTTTTTTGATTCTTCATTCAATCTCAGTCTTTAGGATTGTCCCTGTTAGATGCTCAAAACTGGGCTCTGGACCCAATAATGAGTTGCAGACCCGCTTCCTAGGACCTTGAGGAGGGAGGCTATAAAGGTCAGAAAAAGCCTCTCTTATTTACTTTTAATTTTGTCATGTGCACTTCTTTGGTGTACCAGAAGATGGCGCTCTTTGGTAGTCCTATCACTTCAGTGCCTAGTTGGAGTGTGTTTGCTGCAACACACACTCGGTCACTGTGATATAGGTTCCCACTCCCCTCTGTGTCTTCAACAATCAGTCCCGGTTAGTAGGGAGGGAGACTGAGAGGGTGGGATCCCATGTTGGCTCCCAAGGCAAACAACGCCCAGCCCTACCTGGCCTGGAAGGGGTTGTGGGACATAGCAGACTAAATCTGAAGGTCAAAAGCTGAGTCAGCCTTAGGCTGTGTCCCTCTCTCTCCCCTTTCCTGGGGAGGTGGATCCCTGGGACCCCCTTTGTCTGAAGCTGCCAGCCCAGAGGCTTGAGTATTCAACAGTATCTTTAGTGTGGAGGAGGGTCCTGGCAGTAACAGCTGCCACTTTTAACTCAGTTTTGCTGTTGCGATTCTTTTACTTTGTCCCTTTCTCCTTCTGGGCAATGTCTAGTCTTCCCTGGGTGTCCTAAACCCTAGAAGTTGTTGTTGTTGTTGTTGTTGTTTTTCAGGCCATTTATTACTGTCCTCTAGCTAATTTCTGGGAGAGAAGAGAGTCCCATTTCTTTCTAGTCTGCCATCTTCCCAGAAGTGCTAAATTAGTTTTTGATGTCACCGTAGAAAACTCAGAATTTAAGAGGGGAAAATGTATATTAGTAGCCTCCTCATAGGAACCCCTCCCCCCAACCTGGTACTTTGTTATCTACTAATGGAAATGTTGCTTGTATACGGTTAGACCAGCACGATCTGCCCCTTATTGTTCCCCATAAACATCTTCCTTTTCACCCATAGCCGCCCTAGCCAATATCTTTACAGTGGGCTTTGGCAGTAACCCATGCCCACAATCGAACCCAATGTTGGGTTTGCACAGACCTACCATCCTTGGGTACTACTGGCCTTCCTTAGACTGTCACCCCTGCAAATTGGACAGTGTGGAACACCTTGCTGGCATTGCAGAGTACAACCCATCAACAAATTTGGAGCAAGACCTTTTCCATCTTATAATGAAACTCATATATATTCCTGATCACTCCTATATTTCACAAGCTTTAAAGCATATGCAAGAGCACACACAGCACATTAATACATTAGCTATTGTTCCCCTATCTAACTGGTTTAGTTCCCTTTCTTGACCCTGGTGACATGTCTCTGTAGGCCTACTAGCTTTTAGTGGAGGGCTCTTATTATTCTGCTGTCTCTTATACTGTTGCTGTGGCATGTGGATACAATGCATGTCCTGTGGTCAAAATAAGCTCCTACGTGGGGGTGGATTGTGGGAGCCCAGAGCCTGGGCTCCCCCTCCTTAAATGAAACAAAGCCCATAGCATGTAGCTACCTGCATGATCTGGACATACGTTAAAGTTAACGACTCTCCCCAGAGGGAAAAGAACACACAAATGGTATTGTAAACTGCATTTTTCTCCAGACTGTACACTTCCTTCCTACAATAATATCACCAAACCTCATTTACGTGCTTCCTGTTACCCTAGCAGAAACTCTGTTATGAAATGTCTTTGTTCTGAGACTCTTTATGTTGCCCCTCATTTCCCCGCCTCATTGCGGAATGCTACTTTCATTTTCTGGCCTGCCATCACTGGACACCCTCTCCTGTCCGTAAATCCCAATAAAGCTTATGTCTGACTCAGTGCCAAGTGCATTCTTTGGTCTTGCAGCTGCCCTGATTCGTGCCCTCCAGGAGCTAGGTTGGAACACAAATCACCTGATTCATGTGATAAGATTAAGAAATATCTTCTAGTCCTGAGGGGGAATTTGTGGAAGAATTAGCAATAAGTATGTAAATAAATAAGCAAATGAAAAAAAATAGGCAATTTTTAACTCCAAAAAAAAAAGTTACAAAAGTGAATGTAGGGGGACAGATGTGGCTCAAATGGTTGGGCGTCCATCTCCCATATGGAGGGATCTGGGTTCGATCCCCAGGACCTCTAGGTAAAAATTAAAAAAAATTTTTAATTAAAAAAAAAAGTGAATGTAATCTTAGTACAGTATATACATCAACTGTAAAAAGTATTCCATAGTTGTATGAATGTAAGCACTGACTAGTAATTCAACCAATCAGGGAATTCTGAAGCCTGGCCAAGAGTCCACTGATATTTCTCTTTGTGGGCATAAACTGATAGAGGGAACTTTCATAGATAGTGTTTACACTCTGCACTCTTTTCCTCCTGGCTCCATCCTTCACCTTCTTGATGAAGAACACAAACCAGTATTCCCAGTTCTCACCTCTTGCCCTCTGGAGTCCTGTACATCTGATTGCTTACAGGACAACTCTTCATGCCTATCTGCCACTCCTACCGTAAACCCTCTCTCTCTTACACACACACACACACACACACATAATTTATTCTCTTCCTCACCCCTTCCCAAGCCAACTCATCACAATTTCTCCATTTTTATGGTGGTTCAGTGGCACAACTAATTTTCCAGACTTCCAGTTTGATTTTTTTCACTACTTCATTCCCTATATTGAATGTGTTTTAACTGACTTTTTAAAACCTTCCAAAATTCCCTGTCCTGTCTCCATCTGAAATCTAGTTCAAAATTTATATAACATATTTTTATAAACTATACAATGTGACACAAATGTAGAATACTACGATTATGTCAAGATTTCTAAAATCACCTCTGGCTTACCTACTTTTATTATTAATAATAATCCAATTAACTTGTGTATAGCAATTCAAACATAACATTTATTGTACTTCTGATTGCACAAGCATAAATCTTCATTGTAGAAATTTTGGAAAATACAGAAAAGTACAAAGAAGATAAAAATAACCTCTACTCTTAAAGAAACCTGGATTAACATTTTGGTATGTTTTCATCCATTTTCTTTTCATGTGTAGTAAGTCTTTTTTTTTTTTTTTAAGGTATCAGCGCTGGGGATTGAACCCAGGACCTCGTATGCAGGAAGCCAGCACTCAACTTGAGCCACATCAGCTCCCGAGTTGGTTTTTCCATTTGTTTTGCTTCTTGTTTTTTTTAGGAGGCACTGGGAACTGAACCCAGGACTTCTCATGTGGGAAGCTTGAGCCACATCCACTCCCCAGTAATTGTCTTCTATTTTTTCAAAGATTTATTTTATTTAATTATTTCTCCCCACCCTCTCGTGGTCTGCACTTGCTGTGTCTGTTGTCTTTCTTGTTTCCTCAGGAGGCACAGGGAACTGAACCTGGGACCTCCAATGTGGTAGGGAGGCGCCAAATCACTCAAGCCACCTCTGTTCCCCGATTTGTTGTGTCTCTCATTATGTTTTTCTTGTGTCTCTTGTTGCATTATCTTGTGTCAGCTTGCTGTGCCTGCCTGTCATACCAGCTTGCTGTCTTCTTTAGGAGGAACTGGGAATCTCTGCTCCCTGCTTTGTTATGTCTCTCATTATGTTTTTCTTCTTGTGTCTCTTATTGCATCATCTTGTTGTGTCAGCTTGCCGTGCCTACCTGTCACGACAGCTCGCTGTCTTCTTTAGGAAGCACCGGGAACCGAACCATGGACCTCCCATGTGGTAGGGGGGAGCTCAGTCATTTGAGCCACATCTGCTTCCCAGTAATTGTCTTTTTTTTTTTTTTTTTTTTTTTTTTAAAGATTTTATTTATTTATTCATTCATTTATCCCCCCTTTGCTGCTTGTGCTCGCTGGGTCAGCTAACCACGCCGCGCGGGCGGGCTTGCCTTCACCAGGAGGCCCCGGGAACTGAACCTGGGGCCTCCCACATGGTAAACGGGAGCCCTACTGATTGAGCCACAGCCGCTTCCCAATAATTGTCTTTTAAAACACAATAATAACCTAACAAAATTGTGGGGGAGAGTGTAAACTACAAAGTAAACTATATAATCCATGCTTAGTTGCAATGCTCTAAAATGTTTTCATCAATTGTAATGAATGTACCACATTAATGAAAGATGTTGTTACTGTAGGAAAATGTGGGAGGTGTAGGAAGTGGGGCATATAGGAATCCCCTATATTTTTATGTAACATTTATGTAATCTAAATATCTTTTTTAAAAAATAAAAATAAAAAATATTTAAAAAACACACAATAAGACAAATACTATAATTATACTATAAATGTTTCTTGTAGCTTTTTTATTTTTTATTTTTTGGAGGTACCGGGGCTGACCCGAGGACCTCATATGTGATGGGAAGTAGGCTCAGCCACTGAGCTACGTCTCCATTCTTGTACCCTTTTAATTTAACATATTAAGAACATTTTGTCATATTAATAAACATTCTTTATGAATTCTATTATAGCTATCTTATCATACAATCAATCCCTATGATGTGTATTTCCATTGTTCCAGTTTTTTACTCTTAGAAAGTGTTATGGCCATCTCTAATTATTTTCTTAGTGTTACTTCTTAGAAGTAGAATTGCTGAGACACAACTGATGAGAAACAAACGTAGTGGGCCTGAATATGTTTCCTTTTGACAGGCCATTGTCCTGCGAATCCTGATTGAAATAGTTGCTCCAGCAACTATTGTATGACCTTGGACAAGTCACTTAACTTCTCAGTGCCTGTTTCCTTATCGGTAAAATGGATATGATCATAGTATATACCTCATGCAGTTACTATGAGGAATGAGTGAGTTAATAAACAACAGAGCCTAGAACATAGTAAGAAGGCCAGATGAGAGCTATTATTAGTAGCAGTAGTAGATTGAACAGGATTTCTGTTGTCAGAGTTTATAATTTTCTTCGAACCGTGCTAATTTAATAAATGAAAAATGGTAGCCAATTATTTTAATTTACCTCTCCTGGACTGCCAGGGGAACGGGAATGTTTTTGTGTCTAATGGCCATTTGTACTTGTGTCAACATTTCCTTTTTCAAAGTACTGTGGCAAACAGGATCCTCCTAAACTGAATTAAGAAGGCGGCACTCGCCATCTCCAATTCTGAATTAAGAAACTGAGGCTCAGAAAGTTTACATTCTAGTCCGAGGTTTCAGACTTCCCCTTTCAAAGACTAGCAGCTGTCCCAGAAAATTCTTGCGGGAAGCAGCTTTTGTTACAGGCGACCTTCCTAGCCCCACCCCCGACACAGGCAGCCTCTCTGCGCACGCGCAGCCGTTCCCGCGGCGGGGCTGGGTGGGGTGGTGAATGTTCAAAGCGCGGGTGCTCCTCTGCTTTCCTAATGAGTCCGGCCCTGCCCCGGGTCCCGCCCAATACTGGGAGCCACGGGCTCGGAATGCTAGATCCAGAGGCAGGGCAAAGGCATAGATTTCCGAGCCCCGGATTGAAGATCCGCGTGGGACCGCGTCTGCGAAGCTGCGAAGGCCCCGCAGGCCTGAGGCCAGGTAGGGAAAGCCATCGATTCCCGAGGCCCTCGATTGGCGGCTCCCGGCCTCCAGCCTCCCGCGCCATTTTGCACCTGAAGAGGGCGGGAGGTGGAAGCTGGTTCTAAGGTCGAGGGGCCCAGGGCGGGCCGGGGCGGGGTCGGGACGCGGAAGGCGGGCCGGGGCGGGCTGTGGAGCTAACCAGGAGGCCTGGGGCGTGGACGCTTTCAGGGCGGGGCGCCGTGCGGGAAGAGTTGGGTCGGTAACTATCAGTCGGGACGGTGGGGAAAGTTCTCGCCCGAAGGCAGGAAAGGGCTTGCGAGGCTAGCGCTTGCCGCTGCAAAACTGAACCGCAATGCCCTCATAATAACAACAGCCCTTCACTGGAGACAGTACTCCACAGCACATGAAACCCTTCCACATTGTTTTTTTTCTTTTGATGCTTCCATAGCAGCTCTTGGAGAGGTCGGAGAAGGGACTATTATCCCATTTTGCCGACGGAGAAAAGTGAGGTGCAGAGTGCGAAAGGGAACTGCCTAGGGCCGCCCATCAAGGCCGTGGCGGTGAAACCCGGGTCTTCTCCAAATCTGGGTCCCTTTCCACCACCCTACTCTGTTTGTGCCTCACCTGTCAAAGGAAACGTCTGGTCTAGAGGATTAGCTAGGCAAGTGACTGGCAGTTTTTGTTTTGTGTTTGAAAGTTCAGCCTCTTTGTGTACCGTCCAGGTCAGAGCTGACTAAGAGGTATTCAGAAGAAAAACCATGGACCCACCGGCACGTAAAGAAAAATCTAAAGTTAAAGAACCTGTCAGCAGAGTTGAGAAAGCCAAGCAAAAATCAGCCCAGCAGGAGCTGAAACAAAGACAAAGAGCAGAGGTGAGATTAAAGAGGGGGACGTCTGTGTACCTGTAGTCTGCTGGAGTAGAGAAATAGTAGAACTGTGATGGGAAGTCTTCCTTGCCTGCTGACAAGACCTATTCTCCTAGGTTTAGAGAGGAGACTGCTGGTGAGGAGGCAGCTTACAGTCACATGCCAAGTTAGTTCAGAACCCCAACCAGTACCAGGTCCCCTGATGCAGAGCTTTTGTGGTAGGGACCTGAGGGAAGGAAGAAAGGAAAAAGAGAAGAGATTTGTAAGGGAAGTGGATGTTGAAGGGAGAAAGCAAGTGCCAGACATTCCTGCACACAGATATCCTGGATTTGGTCGGGAAGGTAGCTGCTCATAAACTAGGAAGTAAAGGCCTAAACTCTGAACCCACCAAAGTGCTCCCTTGTTCTGGTAACACTTAAAATCAATTCGAATGAAAAACAGTTACAGGGAAGCAGCTGTGGCTCAATCAGTAGGGCTCCCGTTTACCATATGGGAGGCCCCGGGTTCGGTTCCGGGGCCTCCTGGTGAAGGCAAGCCCGCCCGCACGGTGTGGTTAGCTGACCCAGCGAGCACAAGCAGCAAGGGGGGGGAGAAATGAATAAATAAGTAGAATCTTAAAAAAAAAAACAAAAACAAAAAAAACAGTTACAGTGCCTATGTTGAACAACCTCCAAATGTGTATTTTATTTTAGTTTTAGTTTTATTTGATATCAGGGAAAAGCTGTCTGATCTCTTTTCCCCTTTTATGTTTTTCCAGAAATTTAAAAATACAAAAAAAAAAAACAAAAAAAAAAAAACGGAGTGGGTGTCTTTGCATGCACGAGGTCCTGGATTCAATCCCCCCCCCAAAAGAAGATAATATAGCCGACACCTGAATACTCAGCACCCCAGATTGGCAGTGGTTAGCATTTTGTCATACTTGCTTGGAGTCTTTTAAAAATAAGATAAAACGTTACACATACATTTAAAGTCCCCTTTGTCCATTTCTTATATCCTTTTCCCCCTCCCCAAGGACAGACTTTTTTTTTTTTTTTAACACTTTTGCATTCAAATATATTAACAGGTATCCTTGAACAATACACAGTATTCTTTTAAAAGTTTACATTAATAAAATTTCATATGTATTATTCTACATTTTGCTTACATTGTTTTTTTTTAAGAACTATTCGTGTTAATATAGGAATCTAGTTTATTCCTCTTAACTGCTTATAGTAGTTTGTATTTCAATACACTTTATTTAATTTACTTACCCATTCCTCCAGTGATGGGCTTTTCGGTTTGTTTGTTTGTTTGTTTGTTTGTTTTGGTGTTACATACTCTGTTGTAATAAAAAACACTTTAGATGTCTCCTTTGGCACCTGGACTAGAATTTCTGTAGTATATATAACTAAAAGTAGAATTACTGGGTCATAGTATATATATACATTTTCAATTTTAGTAGACATTGCCAAATTGCACCTCCACTAATAGTATTTGAAGGTTCTCAATCCTCATGTCCTTGCTAACACTTGATTTGAGTGGTCAGACTTGAAATTTTTGCCACCTTGATCCATTCATTAAACAAATGTTGAGCTGCTGCTATTTTCCAGGCACTGTTCTAAGAACTTGAGATATCTGACTGGGCAAAGTAGAAAAAATCCCTGCCTTCGTGGACCTTGCATTCTAGTCAGGGAAGGCAGACAATAAACATAATTAATAAGTAAACTTAATAGTATATTGGAAATTAATCTATATGCTGAAATCTACATTTGGATTAAGGCAGACTATCTGAAAGCTGTGGGCCTGGATTCTAACAGATTGGTCTCCCCTTTCCTTCACAGCCCCAATCCCACCTGACCCACACCTCCAGATGATTTTACTGAATTGTTTTTTAGTGAACAGCTTGAGAGCTGCTATAGGAAACAGCCCTATGAAACTGTCCTTTGTGCATACTGTTAGGGTGGATGTTGAGGACATCGTTCATGTCTCTATTTATGGTCTTTCTGTAATGTTCTACAAATTAAATTTATTTGACTGACTTCAAATCCTAGTTCTGCCAATGTGACCTTGGATAAGATGCATAACCTCTCTGAACCTCAGTTCCTCAATTCCTCCTTTGTAAAATGAGGATGATATTATGTACCTCACAAGATTACTATAAGGAATAGAAATATTATATGTAAGGCACTTAGCATATGGCTTGTCATAGGGAAAACACTCCATAAATGGTAGCAGCTGTCATCACGAATCACTGTGCTTCCAGAAGTAGGTGGCTTGCCTTTATTTTCTTGTACTCTGAATTGAACAACTGATCATGTTCATGCTGACTGGCTGAATTATAATGTATCTTTATAAACCTTCTTAAATCCCTCCTGGAATAAGGTAGGGATATAGATTGTAAAATATATTACCCTGTAACGTAGGAGTTAATATCCTCATTTTATAGTGAATTGATGTATTAGAATCCCATAGTTAAGAGGAGCAGAACTGAGATCTAAACGAAGATCTTCTGACCCTTATCTACTGCTTTTTCCATTGTCCTCCAGCTGCCTGAGGGCAGCTTTATCTGTATTGCCTGGCAAGTAACCTCCTAAAAGAGGAATGTGACAAGACCCCTTGCAGGGAGGAAGAGACACAGTTTCCATTCAGTTCTGCAAAGATGCCACATTCCAGAAAATTAGATGTGAAGGAGAGATATAAGGGATGAATGGGAACTGAAAGCACATTTGACAATTTTAGCAGCATTTGACATGGTTAGTGACCCTTTCCTTCTTGACTTATTTTGAGTCTCTTCTTTCTCTGTTTATTTAATTTTTCCCCTTCTCCTACCATCCTACCTTCTTGACATAGATGTCTCTGAGAAGCAATTTAATATACCTCTCAGTCCCTAGCACTGTAATTGCACAACACAAATGCTTATTGTATAGTTATTGAATGAATGAAGCAGTTTTAAAAACATATTTTAAGGGGGACGGATGTAGTTCAAATGGTTGGGCGTCCATCTCCCATATGGAGGGACCCGGGTTCGATCCTCGGGACCTCCCAGTAAAACAAAACAAAACAAACAAAACAAAAACCCATATTTTAAGTATACATAATGTGTATGTACAGTTTAAAGAAGAATAATCAAACATTAATCCCAGTTCTGCCAATGTGACCTTGGGCAAAATGCTTAATTCTTGTACCTACCACCGAACTAAAGAAATAGAACATAACAAAGAACTTCAAAGCTCTGTGTTCCCCACTCTGGTCATGTCCCCAACCCTTCCCACTAGAAGTAACCTCCTTCTTTAATTTGGTGCTAATTATACCCTTGCTGTTCTGTGATAGTTTATCATTTCTATAGGTATCCCTAAATAATGTAATGTAACAGTATATTGTCTAGTTTTGCATGTTTTTGAACTTTATATATGTTACTATATTTTCTCTTCACTCAGAATTTGTTTTTTTGTGGGGTTTTTTTTTTTTTTGGTTTTTTTTTTTTAGGCGGTACTGGGGATTGAACCCGGGACCTTGTACATGCAAAGCACACACTCAACCACTGAGCTACACCCACTCTGCAAGCATTATGTTTTTTGAGAATTATTTGTGTTGTTTATACCTATTTGTTTTCATCACTGTATGGAATTCCATTTTTCCTAAAGATTATAGGATCATTCAAACTTTCTACTTGTTCTAGTCAGTTTTCATCATCTCACTTTGTCTAGGAATTTATTTCCTTTACACTTTCAAATTTATTGGCACAAAGTTCATAATGTTTTGTTTTAATCTCAATTGCATCATTAGTTATGTCCTCTTAATTACTAATAATGTTTGTTTGTGCCTACCCTCTTTTTATCTTGTCAGTCATGCCAGAGGTTTGTAGGGGTTTTTTGGTTTATTTTTTTAGTATTTCAAAGAACCATCTTGCAGTTTGGATGATCCTCTTTGTTGTGTTTGATTGCTATTTCACTAATTTCTGCTATATTGTATTTTGTTTGTCACACTTCTCAGCTTCTTTTTTCCCCTTTCTTGTCTTTTCAATTAATCTAATTATCTCCCTACAGCTTCATTTTTTTCTTCTACAAATTGGGAAGTTTCATGATGTTTCATGAACTGCACTACATTACACAAACAGGGAACCCTAAGTTAATCCATGGACTTTAATTACTAGTACAATTATAAAAATGTGCTATCATCAGTTCTAACAAGTGTTCCACACTAATGCAGGTGTTGGTGGTGGGGTAGTGTATGGGAATCCTGTATTTCATGAATGATTGTTCTCTAAAACAACTTCTCTAATAAAAATAAAAACAGGTGAGGAATAAGGTTAGATACTCTACCTTTTGCCATATAATATCTTTTGCCATCTTCTTTCCACTCCCATTGTCTACCCTACATCATATTCCCACTACCTCCTCTGTGAACTATTGTAATAGATGACTTCTAGCTGTCTTATAATCTCTCCTCCCCCACTCTATTCCTCACCCTGCCTCCAGTTATCTTTCTCAAAGCATGGATATAATCAAATTGCACCCCTGCATACTTACCTTTGCTGGCTGTCCATGGTCTGCTAGATAAAATCCAGATTCCATAGCAAGGCATTTAAGTATTAGCATACTTGAAGTTTCCAGAACTGATTCTATACTTTTCCATTACTGCATATTTATTTACTCATACTATCCTCCCCTGGATCACCTATCATGTCTCATTCTCAATCTCTGTTTAAATACTGCTGATCCTTTAAAGGCCACATCAAGGCACCTGCCTCACTCCTTCTTTCCTGATTCCTTAAATGGAATTAATATCTACCTTTTCTATTCCCACATCACTTGCTCTGCATTACTGGCTTAGTTGTGGAACTGTCAGATGCACAGCCTGTTGTGTCTGAAGATATGTTGGGCACCTGCTTCCATTGTTAATATATCTTTTTCTCCCATTTAGATCTATGCCCTCAACAGAGTCATGACAGAACTGGAGCAACAGCAGTTTGATGAGTTCTGTAAACAGATGCAACCTCCTGGAGAGTGAGCCACCCCTGTGTTCAAACTAGATGGGATCCTGGAGGCTTGCTTTGTGAGCCTTGTTACCAGTTTTAAGCTGAGATGGCTCATTTGGAGCCTTACAGAACTAGACAAGAAGGCATTTGTGTTTTTCTTAAAACTGGATAAATCTGAACTGATTTCCTATAATAACTTCTGCTTCACTGGTTCCTCCAATCTGAATTGGTCCAATGCTTGCTGAAGAGACTTGTTTTCTTCTTCTAAGACAAGAGATTCTTTTTAAAAAATGAAACAAAACATTTTTCAGTTGTTTGTGAAACTGTGTATCTTCTCCAAAAATGCAAATAAAATACTAATAAAATGTTTATTTGTCCATGCTTTAGCTTGAGTGGTGCCTAGCCATAGAAAGGAGTAAAAAAGAAATGTACTAGGTAAGAAAATTTGAGGTGTGCTGGGGGAAACTTCTTCAGGAGGTGGGTGGGAAGAGAAAGAACATGGCTGCTTCCAGGTTTCATTATTCCTGGGGCTAAAGTTCTGCAGCCCCTGCTGTGCATAAGTTTTTAGCCACAAAGGTATCAATATATGGCCCTTTACTCCCAGATGAGCCACTGGTCAAGGTTAGAGCTTGAAGCTAGGATTCCCCTCACTCATGATTTTGCATAGCTGGCAATAGGCTTGCATCGACAGAAAGGGGATTGCAGGTCCTTTTCCCACCCTCTCATTTTGGGGACAACTTTATCAGGCCTAGAAATGGAGTTGTGATGGAAATATTCAAACTGATCCCTTAGGAACCAGCTCCCCACCCATGCACTTGAAATTTTTCAGAGATGTAAAGTTGTTTTTTCAGGGTTTGTGTCAGGAATGGTTATTCATACCTGAACCTTACTAGCAGGGTTAATGCTGAGGAAAAGGGAAGATTGTTTTTTCATTATTTTATTTTCAGATATTCCTTGGGCAGGAGAAGAAGGATTTCAGAGAGCTAAATAAATATAGAAATAAAGCACATCACTCAGAGAGGGCAAAAGAGCCAAACACTACCTCCTCCTTTACTCTGCAAGCTGGAAATGCCTATATTTTCCCTACTGGGATGGGAACATCTCTAGCCATCCCCTACTCTCTCCTCTGTTGCCTCTGAAGTCACTGTGACTACTGTTCCCAATGCTGTGGTTTCTTTTAAGAGCAAACTCTAGGGAGTTAATGGGGTATAAGGAACTGCTGTGGAGAATGTATTTTTTGAGAGCCCAAGTTACAATTCAGGATAATCTCTGTAGATATTCCTCATAAGTGGTAATTAGGTTTTATGTTTTAATTTTTAGTCTTCATTATTTTAAATTCCTCAAGTGATACTGACATATATCCAAAGTAGAAGCTCTGGTCCACTGTATTTTTTTTAATTTTTGTTCTAGTAACATACATACAACCTAGTATTTCCCCTTTTAACCACATTCACATATCTAATTCACTGCTGCTAATTACATACATAATGTTATGCTATCATCACTAAAATCCATTAACAAAACTTTTCCATCACCCGAATAGAAACTCTGTACAATTTAAGCACTAACTCCTCATTCTATGCCCCCATTCCATCCCCTGGTAACCTATATTCTAGTTTCTTACCCTATGAACTTGCTTACTATAATTATTTCATATCAGTGAGATCATACAATATTTGTCTTTTTGTGTCTAGCTTATTTCATTCAACATGATGTCTTCAAGTATACATGTGACAACATGGATGATCCCCAGTTGTTGTTTTTTAAATAGAATTCTTAAAAAAAATTTTTTTTGTTAGAGGAGTTGCGGGTTTGCAGAACAATCATGCATAAAATACAGGATTCCTATACACCACCCCACCACCAACACCTTGCATTGGTGTGGAACATATTTTACAATTGATAGCACTTTTTAATAATTGTACTATTTTTTTAACAGTAGTAGCCAAGCATTTATTGAGAGATTGTATGCTCTGGGCACTGTATGAAGCAATTTACATGGATTTTCTCATTTAAAACACCCAATACACAGGACTGTAAAATAGAAGTCCTTTTTTAAAATTTTTTTAATTATGGAAGTTGTATGTTTACAGAAAAATAATGTAAAAAGTACAGCATTCCTATATATCCCCTATTTTGACACTTTGCATTAATATTGTACTTTTGTTAAAATTAATAAAAGAATATTAAAATTGTACTATTAAGTATAATCCATAGTTTACATTAGGTGTATTTTTCCCCATATTAACACCTTGTATTAGTGTCAGACATTTGTTATAATTCATGAAAGAACATTCTTGTACTATTAACTACAGTCCATCATCTACAACAGGGTTCACTTTGTTGTACAGTCCAATGTTTTATCTTTTAGTTTTTTTTTTTTTCTTTTCTTTCTCTTTTGTTCTTTTAGTTTTTACTCTAGGAATATAAACGACCTAAAATTTCCCCCTTTTAACCACATTAACTTAAATAATTCAGTGCTGTTAATTATACTCATAATTATGTGGTACCATCACCACCATCCATTTCCAAACCTTTGCAATCAACCTAAATAGAAATTTAAGCAATTACGCATCAGCTTCCCATTTTCTACCCCCAATCTATCCCCTTGTAACCTAGAGAACATTTTAGATTCTAACTCTGTGAGTTTGCTTATTCTAATTATTTCTTATCAGTGAGATCATACAATATTTGTCCATTTGTGTCTGACTCATTTCACCCAGCATAATGTTCTTAAGGTTCATGTAGGTTGTCAAATACATTGGGACTTCATTCCTTTTTACGGCTGAATAATATTCCATTGGCTGTATATACCACATTTTGTTTATCCATTCATCTGTTGATGGACACTTCGGTTGCTTCCATCTTTGGGCATTTGTGCATAATGTCACTATGAACATCAATGTGTAAATATCTGTTTGAGTCCCTACTTTCATTTCTTCTGGGTATATACCTAGTAGTAGGATTGCCAGGTCATGTGGTATTAGAAGAATGCCAAACTGTCTTCCACAGTGGCTGCACCATTTTATACTACTACCAGCAATGAACAGTGTTCCTATTTCTCTACATTCTCTCCAACACTTGTAATTTTCTGTTTTTTTCTAACAGTAGCCATTCTAGTGGGTGTGAAATGATATCTCACTGTAGTTTTAGTTTGCATTTCCCCAATAGGTAGTGATGCTGAGCATCTTTTCATGTGCTTTTTTTTTTTTTTTTTTTTATCAAAAAGAATGTTGAGGCTGTTTATTTTCTTTCCACGTCCTCAGGCGGCCGAGGGATATGGTTAGGAGCAGTCATGACTCCTCCATTCTGCCAATTACTCACAACAGAAGCTTCCGGGGAAGTGGGGGACAGGTTGAGTCTCCTATAGCTAGAAAGAGGCAGAAAAATGGTTCTTCAGGAGTGGATATAGCTCAATTGATTGAGTGCCTGCTTCCCATGTACAGGTCCTGGGTTCAATCCCCAATCACTCCTAAGGAAAGAAAAAAAGGTTCTTCTGTGCAGGGTGTTTAGCCATTTGTATATCCTCTTTGGAGAAATTCAAGTATTTTACCCATTTTTAAATTGAGTTGTTTGTCATTTTATTGTTGAGTTGTAGAATTTCATTATATATTCTGGATATTAAACCCTTATCTGATATGTGGTTTCCAAATATTTTCCCCAATTGAGTAAGTCATCTTTTCACTTTTGTGAAAAAGTCCTTTGATGTGCAAAAGTTTCTAATTATGAGGAGGTCCCATTTGTCTATTTTTTTCTTTCATTGCTTGTGCTTTGGGTGTAAAGTCTAAGAAAACATTGCCTAACACAAGAGCCTGAAGATGGTTCCCTACATTTTCTCCTAGGAATTTTATAGTCCTGGTCCTTATATTTAGGTCTTTGATCCACTTTGAGTTTTTTGTATACGGTGTGAGTTAGAGATCCTCTTTCATTCTTTTGCATATGGATATCCAGTTTTCCCAGCACCATTTTTTGAAAAGACTATTCTTTCCTAATTGAGTGGACTCAGCAGCCTTATCAAAAATCAGTTTACCATAGGTGTGAGAGTCTATTTCTGAACTCTCAATTCAATTCCATTGGTCAATAGATCTATCCTTGTGCCAGTGCTATACTATTTTGATTCCTGTAGCTTTATAATATGCTTTAAAGTCAGGAAGTGTGAGTCCTCCAATTTTGTTCTTCTTTTTCAACATGTTTTTTGGCTATTTGGGGTCCCTTATCCTTCCAAATATATTTGATAATTGGCTTTTCCATTTCTGCAAAGTAGGCTGTTGGAATTTTGATTGGGATTGCATTGAATCTGCAAATTATTTTGGGTAGAATTGACATCTTAATGATATTTATGAACATGGAATGTCCTTCCATTTATTTAGATCTTTTTTTCTTTTAGCAATGTTTTATAGTTTTCTGTATACAGGACCTTTACCTCCTTGGTTAAATTTATTCCTAGACATTTGATTCTTTTAGTTGTTATTGTAGATGAAATTTTTTTCTTGATTTGCTCCTCAGCTTACTCATTACTACTATATAGAAACACTACTGATTTTTTTCATTTTAACAAAATGTTTTATTTGGCCAGAAGAATACACACATATATACAAAAATGCCATTGAGTTTTTTTTTTTTTTTTTTAAGATTTTATTTATTTATTCATCCATCCCCCCCTGCTGCTTGTGCTCGCTGGGTCAGCCAACCACGCCGGGCGGGCGCCCGCCCCCACCAGGAGGCCCAGGGAACCGAACCTGGGGCCTCCCATATGGTAAACGGGACCCCCACTGATTGAGCCACAGCCGCCTCCCTGCCATTGAGTTTTAACAAATCACAATGTAAAATAAGCCACATTGTCTCCTTTTACAATTAAAGTGATATTTGAATCTCATTTATCATTGGACCAGTATTTATTTCACTTGGCTTTTTTTCTATAAACAAATCAATTTTATTGATACATATTAATAAAGCATACAATTCATCCAAAGTGTACAATCAATGGTATTTGGTATAATCACATAGTTGTGTGTTCATCCCTTCAATCATTATTAGAACATTTTCATCATTTCGATAATAATAATAAAAAACAGACAAACAAGAAAATTCATCACCTCTCAATCTCTCTGTGCTTCCCCTGCTGTACATTGCTGCTATTTCTGGTTATTCTTGCACATTTATTTATTTATTTATTTAAGAGTTTTATTGAGATATATTCACATACCATATGATCTATCCAAAGTGTTTAATGGCTTTTATTTTTTTTATTTTTATTTTTTTTCTTTCTGTATACATAAAATTTTATTTTTAAAACTCTGGCCTAGATGATAAATTATAAAATTGATCCCCAATTACAATCCCATTTTCGAGGTGAGATAGTGGCGGCTCAGAGAGGTCAAATGTCTTGCCCAAGGTCACACAGAGAAATGGGACTCCTGAGCCAGGCCCCACTGCCTCTCCCAAAGCTTCACACCCAGGCATCGTGTCAGGTTCCTAAAACCCAGCGATAGGGATGGCTCATCTTGTCATCTCCATTTCCAGGTGCAGAAACCGAAGCTCAGGGCTGGGCAGCAGAGGTGTCGCAGGGCTGTGCATGCGGGTCTCAGCCTGGTGTGTCCCGCCCGCCGCACCTCCTCCACCAACAGGCTCTGGAGCTCGCGCTGGCAGTCCTGCATGCGCTGGCGGTCGGCGCTGTCCACCACCCAGATGAGGCCATCAGTACTCTCGAAGTAGTTCCGCCAGTACGACCGCAGGGACTTCTGGCCACCCACGTCCCAGATGTTCAGCTTGAATCCTCGGTGCTCCAGGGTCTTGATGTTGAAGCCCAGGGTCGGGGAGATGGTGTCAATGTCTTCCCCATTGAACTTCTTGAGGATGGTTGTTTTGCCAGCATTGTCCAGGCCGAGCATGAGCAGCCGCAGCTCCCGCTCTTTCTGCTTCATCTTCTAATGGCTTTTAATATAATCACAATATTCATTCATCACCATAAAAAGTTTTAGAACAATTTCATGATTCCAAAAAGAAAAATACCCCTTAGCTGTTACCTCTCAATCCCTCTATCCTTCCCCAGCCCTACATAACCACTAATCTAATTTCATCTTTATAAATTGATTTATATTTACATTTTATATAAATGGAATCATATAATATGTAGTACTTTGTGTCTGGTTTATTTCACTTAGCATAATGTTTTTGTGTCTGATATTAACATCTTGTAGTATTAACATACATCTGTTCCGCTTCAAAGAAAACAGCCATATGTGGTGGTTCACAAATGGGATTCTGTCTTGTCCTGCAAGACAGAGGCACCTGGAAAGAAAACAGACCCTTGTTGGATGCTAAAGCAAGTGTCTTTATTCTCTTGCTGATTCCTTTTAATTTGATTTCTTACATGATTTAGTAACTTATTTTTATGCCTCAAGCAGTTTTAGGATTAATCTTTGATCTTTTATGACTTTGTTTTGATCATACTATAAGTTGTTTGTCGGAAGATCAAGAATAACATATTTACAAAGAACAGGATGTTCATGTGTGCACACAAGGTTGTTTTTCAGTCAATTTTCCTCAGCAGGATTAAGGGGCAGAAGACGTCATACCAAGTATCCTCAGGATAAGATGGCAACAGCTGTTTTCAGCCATCAAGTTTCAAGGTTTTCCATGGACTCTATCCAGCCCTTGAGAACCTGCTTTACATGTGTATTAGTCAGCCAAAGGGGTGCTAATGCAAAATACCAGAGATTGGTTGGTCTTTATAAAGGGTATTTATTTGGGGTAGAAGTCCACAGTTACCAGGCCATAAAGCATAAGTTTCTTCCCTCACCAAAGTCCACTGCCATGTGTTGGAGCAAGGCAGCTGCCGACGTTTGCCAGGGTTCAGGCTTCTTGGGTTCCTCTCTTCCCGGGGCTGCGTTTCTCTCCTGGCTTAGCGCCTCTGTTTCCTCCACAAAATCAGCTGTAGACTATGAGGCTCTCTAGGCTTTGCTTCTCTCCACAAGGCCAGCTGTGAACTCTCAGGCGAATGGCTCGTCTCTAGCCCAGGGCCTTCTCTCTAACGTCAAAACTCCAACATTAAAACTGCTCCCTGAGGGATGGACGTGGCTCAAAAGGTTGGGCGTCCCTCTCCCATATGGAGGGACTTGGGTTCAATCCCCCAGACCTCCCAGTAAAAAAAACAAAACAAGAACAAAAAACTGCTCCCTCTGTCCTTTGCCATGCCTCTTATATTTGATTCCCCACCCACCAAGGGGTGGGGCTCAACACCCTACTAACGTGGCCCAGTCAATACCTTAATCATAATTTAATCATGCCCAGATTAACAGACCAGTTTACAAGCATAATCCAATATATATTTTTGGAATTCATAATTATATCAAATTGCCCAATGGCTACAACATGCCACAGTCATATATGCAATTTTACCCATATTCATATTTCACATGTGGTTTTATTGTGCTATACAGTCCCATGTTACATTTTTTAGTAAATACATGACTTTCCCTTTAAATCACTGTCATACCCATATAACAGTACTGCTAGTTACAAACATTTTGTTGGGCTTTCACCTTTTCTATTCATTTCCAAACATCCTTTTTACCAATTCTGTACAAGTTAACCCTCAGCTTTCTATTCTCTAACCACATTCTATTTTCTGGTGACCTATATTCAAGTCATTAAATCCATGAGATTACACAATATATTTATTTCATAGTAATACAATCATACATTTGTCCTTTTGTGTCTGGCTTGCTTCACTCAAGATAATGTCCTCTGGGTTCAACCTTGTCATATGCTTTACGACTTCATTTTTTCTTACAGCTGCACAATATTCCATTGTGTGTATACACTACAGTTTGTTTATCCATTCATCGGTTGATGGACACCTGGGTTCTTTCTATCTTTTGGCAGTTGAAACACTACTGATTTTTGTGTATCGATCTTGTATCCCGTCACTTCGTTGAATTCACTGATTAGCTCTAGAAGTTTCTTGTCGATTTTTCGGGACTTTCTCTTTATAGGATCGTGTCATCTGCAAATAGCAAAAGTTTTACTTCTTCCTTTCCAATTTGGATGCTTTTTATTTCTTTTCTTGCCTAACTGTTCTGGCTAGAACTCCCTGTACAATGTTAAATAACAGTGGTGAGAGTAGGCATCCTTGTCGTGTTCCTGATCTTAGAGGGAAAGCTTTCGATGTTTCACGATTGAGTATAATGTTAGCTGTGGGTTTTTCATATATACCCTTTATCTTTATTCAAATAGAATAGTTTCCTTCTATTCCTATTTTTCTGTTTTGTTTTTTTTTTAAGATTTATTTTATTTATTTATTTTTCCCCACCCCTTTGTTTTTCACTTGCTCTCTTCCTTGTTTCTTTAGGAGGCACTGGGGCTCATGGGAGCCAAACCCGGGCCCTCTGATGTGGGAGGGAGCTGCCTAATCTCTTGAGCCACTCTGCTCCATTTTGTTGTTTCTCATTATGTTTTTCTCCCCATGTCTCTTGTTGCGTCATCTTGTTGTGTCAGCTTGCCATGTCTGCCAGTTGCATCAGTTCACTGTCTTGTTTAGGAGGCACCAGGAACCTCTGCTCCCTGTTTTGCTGTGGCTCTCATTATGTTTTTTCTTCTTGTGTCTCTTGTTGTGTCAGCTTGCCGCGCCTGCCTGTCGCGCCAGCTCACTGTCTTCTTTAAGAGGCACCGGGATCCGAAACAGGGACCTCCCATGTGGTGGGGAGAGCCCAGTGGCCTAAGCCACATCTGCTTCCCTGTTTTGTTTTTAATCAAGAAAGGATGCTGGGGGGGCAGATGTGGCTCAAATGGTTGGGCGTCCGTCTGCCATATGTAGGGACCTGGGTTCAATCCCCGGGACCTCCCAGTAAAATAAAAAATAATAAAAAAATAAAAATAAATAAATAAATAAATATATATATGTATGTATGTATGTATGTATGTATGTATAGAAGGCGCATGGGCTGCCAGGTTCTGTGTGCCGGTGAGCCGCCAGGCCTGGGAGCCATGCAGCAAGATGATGACATAACAGGAGAGAGACAAGTCAAGATGCTCCGAAAGCTCTGAAAGCCATGAACTGAGGTGGTGCAGGTGGCAGAACACCTCTCTCCTACATCGGAGGTCTCCAGGATGGAATCCTGGTGAAGACTGGAGGAGGAGGATGAGAAGAGATGGCAGGAAACAGAATTGCCCAGTGAATGGACACAAAACAGCAAAAGGGGAAGGGGGTGATTAAAATGGATAAAGTAAATAAATAAACCTTAAAAAAAAAAAGGATGCTGGATTTTGTCAAATGCATTTTCTACGTCAATTGAGAGGATCATGTGTCTTTTTCCCTTCCATATGTTTTGCATTAATTGATTTTCTTATGTTGAACCACCCTGGAATAAAACCCACTTGATCATGGTATATAATTCTTTTAATGTGCTGTTGGATTCAATTTGCTAGTATTTTGTTGAGGATTTTTGCATCTATATTCATAAGAGAGATCGATCTGTAATTTTCTTCTCTTGTAGTATATCATACTTTTTGTATGAGGGTGATGTAGCCCTCACAGAATGAGTTAGGTACTGTTCCCTCCCTGTTCCATTTTTTTGGGAGAGTTTAAACAGAACTGGTAAGAATTCTTCTTGGAATAATTGGTGGAATTCAACTGTGAAGCCATCTATCTAGTTCTGGGTTTTTGTTTCTAGGGAGGTTTTTGATAACTGATTCAATTTCTTTACTTGTAATTCATCTGTTGAGGTCTTCTATTTCTTCTAGAGTCAGTGTAGGTTTGTGTTTCTAGGAATTTGTCCATTTCATATTGGTTTTCTTACTTGTAGGTATACAGTTGTTCATACTATCCTCTTGTGATCCTTTTTATTTCTGAGGTCAGTAGTAATCCCCCCCCCCCCCAATTTCTGATTTTATTTGCTTCTTTCTTTTTTCTTTGCCAGTCTAGCTAAGGGTTTGTCAATTTTATTGATCTTTTCAAAGAATCGACTTTTGGTTTTGTTAATTCTCTCTATTGTATTTTTTATTTTCAATTTCATTAATTTTTGCTCTAACCTTTGTTATTTCTTTCCTCTTGCTTGCTTTGAGATGTTTGCTGTTCTTTTTCTAGTTCCTCCAGGTGTGCAGTTAGGTCTTTGAGTTTAGCTCTTTCTTCTTTTTTTAATGTAAGTGTTTAGGACTATAAATTTCCCTCTCAATACTTCCTTTGCTGCATCCCATAAGTTTTGATATTACGTTCTCTTTTTCATTCATCCCAAGATATTTACTGATTTCCCCTGCAATTTCTTCTTTGATCCACTGATTGTTTAAGACTGTGTTATTTAACTTCCATGTATTTGTGGATTTTCCAGTTCTCCAAATGTTATTTCCAGCTTGATTCTGTTATGGTCAGGGAAGATGCTTTACATAATTTTAATCTTTTTAAATTTATTGAGACTTGTTTTGTGACCCAAAATGTGATCTATCTTGGAGAATGACCCATGTGCACTTGAGAAGAATGTATATCCTGCTATATAGGGGTGCCATGTTCTATATATGCCTGTTAGGTCTAGTTCATTTATCATTTTATTCAAGTTGTCTGTTTCCTTATTAATTTTCTATCTAGTGGTGTGTTGAAGTCTCCAACTATTATTGTAGAGGTGTCCATTTCTCCCTTCAGTTTTGCCAGAGTTTGCCTCATGTATTTTGGGGGCACCTAGTTAGGTGCATAAATATTTATGATGGTTATTTCTTTTTGTTGGATTGCCCCTTTTGTTAATATATAGTATCCTTCTTTGTCTCTTATTACAGCTTTTGACTTAAAGTCTATTTTGTCCAATATTAGTATAGCTATCCCAGCTCTCTTTTGGTTACTATTTGCGTGGAAATGTCTATCCTTTCACTTTTGACCTATTTGGGTATTTGGGTCTAAGGTGAGTCTCTTATAAAATACATACAGTTAGATCATGCTTTTTTTTTTAATCCATTCTGCCCATCTGCGTCTTTTGATTGGTGAGTTTAATCCATTAACATTCAGTGTTATTACTGTAAAAGCAGTACTTACTTCAGCCATTTTGTCCTTTTGTTTTTATGTATCATATCTTTTTTTTTTTTTTGCCTCTCTTTTCCTTTATTGCAACCTCCTTTTCTATATAGTTGATCTTTCATGATATATCTGATTGATCTCTTTCTCATTTCTGTTACTGTATATTTTAAAAATACATTCTTTGTGGTTACCCTGGGGTTTATATTGTGCAACCTACATCTATAACCTCTAATTTGAAAAAAATAGCAACATACCTTCTCTGAGCCTCATTTCTCATTTATATAATGGAGTAATAATTCCTTCTTGTCTGGGTCATTCTTGAGAAATAAGGTAATATATGTCATAGATACTCAGTAAATGTTACTTCCCTTCTCAACCACATTTCAGCTTGTTTCTTGGGAAATGTTTCACATTTCAAATAACCAAGTAATACATGAGGCTGGAAAGATTCTGGTCACTATTGGGAACTGTTAGTATTAACATGTCTCAGTCTTGGGCATATTCTGTCCTAGACAAGCATTTTAGTAGGGCAGAACCTTTTAAACTTCAGATGATTGTGAAATCCATTTATTGGATTATGGCCAACTTCTCTTCTTAAGAAAATAATAGATTAGAAAATAGCACATGTGGTAAGGATATCTTTTCATGAAGCTTTTGTTTCAGGTTTATATATACTTATTAATGTGTATACTGAGTTTGATGTAAGTTATACCTTACTGAGGGTTGAGATTTTTTTAAAAATGAGATACAAGAGGATGCCTGAACCAAGACAGAAATGGGTCATCTTTTTATTCACATTGTAAAGAAAAAAATTTTTCATCTTTTACTTCTGTGAAATATTAGAGTAAGGGCTCCAGAAGTCTTTGTATCCATAATTGAAAAACATTGAACACTAAGGCTCTTATAAGCATAATCTATGAAAACCAGGAACATATCCTTTTTGCTTATCTGTCTAGAAATCCCAAACCTGACATGATGCATTCCCAGTTTCTCAGAAGTAAGAGGAGATACTTTTGAAACTCTGCATCAAAACAATCGTAACGAGAGCGCTGCCTTTGGAATCAGTCTGCCTGGGTTTGTCTCAGAGGTCCACTGTTTACTAATCGTGTGAACTTTGGGCAAGTTTTCAATCTCCGTAAGTCAGTGATTCTCAAACTTTTTGGTCTCAGGACCTCTAAAAATTGAGGACCCCCAAGAGCTTTTAAGTGGTTGTATATATCACATTTACTGTATTAGAAATTAAAACAGGAGAGCTTTAAAAATATTTATTAATTCATGAAAAACAATAAAAATCCATTATAAGTTAATAGAAATCTTTTTTGTGAAAAAAATAATTTTCCAAAATAAAGAGTCATTTAGTGAGAAGACTAGCATTGTTTTTGCATTTTTGCAAATCTCTGTAATATCTGATCTAATAGAAGGCAGCTGGATTCTCATCTCTGCTTCTGCATTTTGAATTCTCATATTGTTTGAGTTGAAGTATATGAAGAAGATCCTGCCTCACAGAGATAGGTAATTGGAAAAGACAGGGGTATTTTAATAACCTTTTATAATAATTTTAGATATTCTTCTTTGATACTACACCAAAACTCAGTAAGTGGTCATTTCTTAAAGGTTAGTTGCAACATGGAATCTGATACCTTATCAGTGAACTTTATGTTCTCTATTACATTAAAATCCATTGGTGTTTGAGTCTTGCCCTTTGAATGGATCTTTCACCCAAGCATGATTTTGTAACATCATGCATTTGTCATTTAGAAAATATTGATTCTCTAAGTTATGCAGTCCTTAGAAGTGTTGACACATTTCATTAGACAACATCAAATGCACATTTATTAATCTCCCCACCCATCTCATCAGAAAAGTCAGAGTATTGGGACACTATCAAACTCATGGTTTTAGATACAAGTTTTCCAAAATTTAAATTTTCACTCGAAAGCTCAATTTTACCCTTGACAACAAAAACTGTTTTTCTTAAAGTGACAGGTTCACTCAGTTCATTTTCAAGAAAACCAAATACTCAAGTCTGAATAATGCTAATTTATCTACAAGTTGCCCTTTGATGTTTTATGAAAAAAGCAGCTAGTTCAGCTCAAACTCAAACAAGTACTTTTCCTCAAGATAACCATCACAACTTCAGTAGGCAGAAGTACTTTATGTATGCTTTCCATTTCACTGCAAAGAATATTAAGAAGATGTAGGGGAGCGGATATGTCTCAAGTGGTTGAGTGCCTGCTTCCCACATGGGAGGTCCTGGGTTTGGTCCCTGGTGCCTCCTAAAAACAAAATAAAACAAAACAAAACAAACAAACAACAAGCAAACAATTAAAAAAACCAACTCAGTGAGCCAATATGACTCAGTGGTTAAGCTCCGGCTTCCCACATACAAGATCTGGGGTTCCATCCCCAGCCACGGTACCTCAAAAAAAAAAAAAGTATACTCAAGGATCAAGATTTAATAACATTAATAATTTTTATTGTTTTATCAATGACACTCATAAGTAAAACTAGCTTTTAAAAAAGTTGTGAACATGTGTTGGTGAAAAATGCAATGATTACCAATATTACTTGGTGCAACTGCTTTGATTCCCGACAAGGTGCCAGCAGTTTTACCCATTATTGCTTTTGCACCATTAGTGAAAATGTCAACACAGTGACATTTTAGTACCCGCTTTAGGATTATTAAGAAAATAGCTTTGACCCTGAAAGGGTCTCAGGAACCCCAGTGGGCCACAGCCCATAAGCCTATGGTTTGCTAATGACACCTACTTCACAGGGCTATGTGAGATAGTAAAGTGCAAGGAATAGTTACTGGCACATTATAAGTACTAAATTTTTATTATTTTTAATGGCACAGTATGTATGGGAAGGCAGGAAGGATAGAGGGGAGAAGAGGATGGAATGAATATCTATTTAACCCCCTTTTATATGCTATTCACTATTCTAGGGGTTTTATTTGTTGTAGCATTTAATCCACAAAACAACCCTGAGAGGAAGTAAATATTCCATTTTACAGATAAAGAAATGGGCTTAGAAAGGATGAAGCCGTTTACTCAAAGTCACAGAGCTAAAAAAGTAGCAGTATTCTCAGTCACTTGATTCTGCTCATCAGACAAAGGGAGTAGAACTACAGATTGGGTAAGAGGGGACTAGTTGTTGACCAAGAGGAAAATCTACATTCCATCCCAAGTTTAGGACTAGCAGAGCTGCCTAGAATCAAGAACTAGACCCTTTTGACTTCATTTACCCATCTGAGAAGTGTATTTTTAAAGTCTTGGCCAAATGGGTATTTTCTTTTTCAGAGCAATCCTCCTAGGGATCTACACATTTATTTTAACCCTGCTGCTATTACTCAAAATGGACATGGAAATCCTTTTTCAGAAATGTATCTTCATCGTTTAAACATAGTTTCAAGTTTTAGAAATAGCCAGAAGTCATTTGAAGGCAAATCTGATAACTATTATAGTTTAAGAATAGTTATTTGCTAATCTCAAATATTTGGTTGGTTTTTGGGTAAAACAAGTGTTTTCTGAGCACCAGCTATGTCCAGGCACTATGCTAGGTGCTGGACCCAAAGAGTTTATGTGAGACAGACCTCTAAATGGAGTACCTAAAATGTTTTTATTAAGGGCAGCATCATCACACGTGAAGCCTTGAAGGACATCACATTAAAATGTCTCAACCCACTTATATTTTTAAAATTCTTACTACATTATAATCACCTTGTATATAAATCACTAGAACCCACTTCTAAATCAATTCATCTACAAAGTAACAGTTTTGAATGTCGGGCATTGAAGTAGATAGCAAAAACATAAAAATGTAAACTGAGAGAGCTTAAAATCTAGTGGGATGCAAACATTTTCATCTAAATATAAGATATAAATTATATAGCAGAGAGATGAGTAGAGAGCAATGAGGAAGAGGTAGCTATCTGTTCCTTTACAGCCAAATTATTATAATGTGGGCTTCCTTGGATTATTTTTTAAAAATCTAATTTTAGATTTAATTCATATTTACTACATATTTTGTTGTGTGAAGGCAACGCTGGAGGTTCACTGGTCTCAGTGGACCTAAATTCTTTGTGAGGTACTACTTTAGGGTACCATAAAACACTGTTTATTCCTATTTGATTTGGATTTTAGAATATGAAGTGACATTTGAATATCAAATTTAGCATTTTAGAGCTGAGAAAAGAAACAGCACACAGTGAAATCCTGGAAAGCAGATGATGCCCTCGGGCTGCCAATGTGGCTAATCTCTAAACGAAGCAAAAGGTAATAGCTCTAACCTCTTAAAATACAGAGTTTTTAGTTAAAAAATCCTACACACATTCAAATTGGGCAACTAAAGTCCTCTGATTAGCTCTACCCTACAGAGCCAGAATCTGCAAGTATAAGAAATGCACTAAGGAGTTACCATTGGGCATGTAATTGGCTATTCCAATGTTGAATGGCTTCACTCCTTTCCAAGGGGCTAACCTTAGTGCACAAGGTCACCCAGCTAGTAACAGAGCTGGAACTAAAACCCAAATTTAGAAATTTTGGGAAAAAATTATGTTCTATATGACAAACAATTATTGTCCCTGAGAGATTCAGAACCCTGAATAGAGAGGAAGAAGTGAAGGCCACTGGCCCTACTGTGGATTGCTCTGGTTTAGGGCAACAAAGATATCAAGTATCTAGCACGTGCACATCATGGGGACAAGGAAAGATTTAGTAAGGACAAGGGCAGGCTTGGTACAACATGCTGGCACAAACCCACAGAGGCCAGAGAGAATTGCCGGAACTGTCTAGTTTCCTCGGTGCTGTGACCTGAGACAGGCTGCCTTGCCCCACAGAGCATCTGGAAAGAAGATGTAGGAGAGTGACCACATCAGGCAGTAGAAAGGAGTTAGACAGAATGGAGACAAAAACAGCATGATGACACCTGGAAGAAGAAAAAATATAAACATTCAATTTTTATGAAGCTGTCTTATGTATGTTTTCCATTCTCAACCCTTCCATCCCTGTCCCCCCTGCTATTCCTTCCATCCTTCATTTCTTTTTTTTGCCCACAGTCCCTAAGAAACAAAAACAAATGAGACATGAGTTCTGTCTTAAGAAGTTCAGTTTAAAACATAGATATTAGTAACTAGACAATCATAATGTAATACAATCTCAGGTCCATTTTGTCAAACTCAGATCAGAAATCAGTCCTAGCCAATAAATGTGAGGTGCTCAGAACCGTTGTTGGGACCAAAAAAAAAAAAAAAAACTTCCAAATTGTTTCAAGTTTGACATGTGATAATGGCCAATACAATATCATTTGTGTGCAGAAAAGAGATAACATAGCAGGCCTGAAACTGCTATCCTCAGAGAAGTCTGCTTACAAGGTTGGCCCTTAGATGGCATCTGGGAACTTGGCTGGTAAAGTTCCCTATACTGGTATAGAACTTTCTCTAAATAATAAAGGTGGCTTACTGTGCCTAGACTGTACAAACAATGTGGTTTATGCCAAACACCTGCTTTCCTTCTGGGAACCTGGAATTTGGGTACATGCTAGGCAGAGGGTGCCTATGTGATAAGCCCCCAATCAAAACCTTGGGCACTGAATCTCTAAGAAACTTCCCAGGAAGACACCACTTCATACATATTGTCACAGTTCAGTGCTGAAGGAATTAAGTGCATCCTGTATGACTCTAGAGGACTCTTAGAAGTTTGTGCCTGGTTTCCTCTGGACTTCGTCCCATGCACCTTTTCCCTTTTTTCACCATGCTTTGTATCCTTTTCCTGTAACAAACCTTAGCCATGAGTACAGGCATATGCTTAGTCCTGTGACTCCTAGTGAGTCACCAAGTCTGGGGGTGAACTTGGGGACTCTCTGAAACAATCCAAATCGCAGTTTCACCACCAAAAAGCAAAAAGGCACCAACAATTGTGGAATATCTACCTTGCGCTAGACATTCTGCTAAGCATGTGTATTCATCATCCAAAGGGGTGGTGATGCAAAATTCCAGAAAATCTGTTGGTTTTTATAAAGGGTATTTATTTGGGGTAGAAGCTTACAGTTATCAGGCCATAAAGCATGTTACTTCCCTCACCAAAGTCTGTTGCCATGTGTTGGAGCAAGATGGCTGCTGACACCAGGGTTCAGGCTTCCTCTTCCTCTTAAAGCTCTGTGGTCCCAGCCTCTTCCAATATCAGCTGTAGGCTGGGATAAGTCTCGTCTCTCTCCTGGGGCTCGTTTTCTTCAGGCTCAGCTGCTCTGCTCTCTCCACAAGGCCAGCTGTAGACTATCAGGCTAACAGCTTGTCTCTCTTCCTGGGGCCTCTGCCATGTCTAATGGAGCCTTCTTTCTTTCTTCATGTATCTGCTTCTCTGTGTGTTTACTTTCTGGGGCTCGAATATCAAAACTCCAAGTTTCTCCTCAGCCATGTCATTTCTTTCTGTGAGTCCCAGCCCACCAAGGGGGCATGGACTCAACATCCTACTGACGTGACCCAGTCAAAGCCTTAATCATTATTTAATCAAATAAAAGTGAAACATCTGAATCCAATCCAATCTAATATGCCCAGAGGAACAAACCAGTTCAAAAACATAATCCAATATCTATTTTTGGAATTCATAAACAATATCAAACTGCTACACTCCACCCTCTGAATTCCAAAAAGACATTACAATATTAAAAAATAAATAAAACCTTAAATCAGTACATTGCTAAATACAGAGTCATATTACAATCAGTTTAAAGAAATACAGTTTGTCTTGAGGCAAAGTCCCATCTGTCTGTAGACCTCTGAAATGTACAAAACCATTTATCTGCTTCCAATACACAAATGGACAGACAAAGGATAAACATTTTCATTACCATAAGGAGAAATTGGGAGGAAAACATGAGTCACAGGTTCTCTACATTCAGTAAACCTGCAGGGCATACTCCACTTGATTTCAAAGTCTGAGAATCATTCGTAAGACAATATTTTCTTCTCCCTGGGGCCTCATGGGGACCCACCCTTTCCACAGGCTTGCCCAATGGTCATTTTCTTGGTTCCACACTCATCAAGGATCTGGGTGTCGACCAAGCTCCAGACCTCACCCTCCAAGAGCATTGGGGTGATTGCCACACTTTACCCAATCTTTAGGTTAGAGTCTTAACTCCCTAGTACAGTGAAGTGAAGACAACATCCTCCCTAACCTTTGGCATACAGGCCCAAACCTCTCAGAGCAATGAGTTGGCAACCTGGCCTTCACTAATCCATGGGGGATAGCCCCCCCGCCCCCTCAGACCTATGGGGTGGCGACCTTAACCTCCCTAATCCTTGAGGAATGTGCTCCACCCTCTCTGTACCCTGGGGTGGCAAAACTCTCCCTGAACAGTGGGCGGGAACATCCACCCTCTTCAACTGCCTGGGCAAACTCATCCTCTCTGTACACATGGGTGGGGTTTTCTCTTGGCCTGAGGAGATGTCATAATTCCAGATCTCAGCTTCCATGATTTTTCTCTTCAATTTCTCCCTTCCATGTCCCTTTTATTCCAGGCTGACAGCACTTTTGTTCATACAGCTCTCTCAAAAAGTTTGTTGGTTTAACATGCAGGAAGCAGGGGTCCAAGCCATCAGACGGTAAGACTTTCCCCAAGTCTTTCCTAGACAGCTGCATTTTCAATCCTGATTTACAAGTTCCAAGTTTAGTTAAGTCCTCAAATGGGTCATTATCATCTGGGGGCTTGATTTCCAGAAACTTGGAAGTTCCGGAATCAGTTTTTGTTTTCTTTGTGCCCAACAGTTCAGTTCTCAGCTTATCTCTCTCATCTAGCATTTTACTATAAGCTGCAAGGAGAAGCCAAGCTGCATTCTCCAAGTTTACTTTGGAAAGTTCTTCAGCTAAATGCCCAGGCTCACCACTTTCAAATTCTGCCTTTCATAAAACATCAGGAATTAATCTTGCTAAGTTCTCTGCAACTTTAAAACATGGACCACCTTTCCTCCAGTTTCCATTAATAGTTTCATCATTTACTTCTTTTTTTTTTTTAAAGAAACAAAATGTGCTCATATTTATTCAATTGAATACTCGACCATAGTTATAATTAACTAGGTCTATACACAGCAGCATAGCTAGAACCCCAAACTATAATAAGTGAAAATAAAGAATACATCCATCTTGATGATATTTATGTACATTTTACCAAGAACAAAACAATACAGTTTTCTTATGGATACCAGGTGAAAATGTAAAAAAAAAAAGATCAAAGTATACACAAACTCAGGACAGTGGTCAAGACAGCAAGGTACATGTTAATATTTTATGTCTTTAAAAAAGAAAGGAAAGCAAATACAACAAAATGTTAACAGTTATTACTTCTGAATGGTGGGAATGTGGGTATTTATTATTGTTTGTCCTTTTCTGTTATTTTTTCAAGTTTTCACTTACTTCCTCTGGTGCTCAACCACATGCTCCTTTCCAATACTGGCAGGAAATACTGGTAGTGCTAGACACATTGAGAAACTGTACAACACTGGACTTCATACGTGATTTAAACGATGTTCAAAGTAAATGTTGGCTATACATGATTTTAACCTTAATTGGCAAGTTTAGTATTAATCCTCTCTTAAGACTAGACTCACAACATTCATTAACATGATAACTAAAAAGCAAACTACATGCAAAACACTTTCTTCCTTTATTTATTTATTTTTTTACCAGGAGGACCCGGGTATCGAACCCGGGTGCCTCCATATGGGAGACGGACGCCCAACCATTTGAGCCACATCCGTCCCCCTCTTCCTTTATCTATAAGGATTTTTGAAGGACCAATCTTCTGGGCAAAATTAAGTTAATAAAATCGCCTTTTCTCCAGCGCCATCTGGTGGAGAGAAGCAGCAGCCTCATCTTTACTTTCTACAATTGCCAACAGCTGGGGTTATCACAACACTAATTTTTTTCGGTGATACCTTGTCTTTTATTCTGAAGTTACAGTATAGGATACTATCTATAACTGTTCACTTTCTTTAGAGCCTTCCTCAATTTTTTTTTTTAGGAGGTACCGGGGATTGAGCCCAGGACCTTGTACATGGGAAGCAAGCACTCAATCACTGAGCTACAGCCACTCCTTTCTCAAACTTTAAATCCTCAGCTTATAGGTTAGATAAGAGGCAAATGGCTATTTCACCTTTATTCTCTTAGCTAAACTTTCTTTTTTGGCTTTTGTGTCTTCCACTGATTTGCCTTTTGCAAGACAAACTGATCACTTAGAAGGGTTGCTCTTTTTTCTTCTCCTACTCAGAGATTCCATCTTTAATTTTTTTAATCAAATGATGCCTGAACTTCTATTCCACACCAGACCATTCTGAAATCATAATCTACATTCATCCACATTCCAAACCGTCTACAAAAATAAAAATTCCCAACAGTTAATTCCTACACAAAAGAATTTAGTGTCATTTTACTTTACATAAACATGATGGTAAGAATTTTTCATTTGAAGGATATAACATTTTTTATATAACATATCATTACTATAAATATGGAGTGGGAATTACAGAATAAGCCATTTCTTCTCTCAAAAACTGGTTGAGATAGTAAAAAAAGTATACAGTATCTTACCACAAGCCTTTATCAGGCTAGATTTTCAGAGAATAAAGAAAGATATCGACACAGGAAAAAGGAAAGCAACACAGTAACAAGGTAATAACCCCCCATCTTACAATGTGTGTTCCTTCATCCATTTACAATCCGGAGATGGCACTGAGCAGGGTGGAGAAATTACTCTGGCAAATGGCAACTGTACTCAAACAAATAAGTCATTTCTAAATGGTTTTCCATTAGTGTTTTATGTGGCTATGATTCCATTCGAACTTCATAACCTGATACAATAGAAAGCTTTTTAACTCTCTGCAAATCAGCACTAGCAGAGGATGGAAATAAATAAAGCCAAAGGCACTCCCCTCAGAGGCTCGAAATTGTTAGGTTTTGATGTCGACTTAAACTTAGTGGGTTTCAGTCACTCTCTTTAGATGCTCCTGTAGGTTCATACAAACACAGTGAATTGTTGGTTTAGCTTCTTTTCCTTCCTCCAAGTTTATGATAAAGAGGCTAATCCCCGTGCTGGGACTGACTGAGGCAATATCAGATTTGCTCAGAGGTGCTTCTGAGGAACACTTAAGGTCAGTCAGAAAATAGCCAAACAAGCTCCTCATATAGGCTCCATGACTCACAACCAAGACACTGGCTTCTAATCCTGGAGGACCACCATTTGAATTAAACTCAGATCCAAGGTTTTTTACTGAAGGAAATATTTCTGCTAAACAAGTTTCCAGAGAGTTGCTTGGTGCGCCCTGTGAGATCTGTTCTTTTTGACCCGCTTCCTTCTGGATCAGCTGACAAAGAAATTTTAAAAAGTCTTTTCCACGCATTTTCACCTGGTCCAGCGTCTCTCCTCCACGTGGCGTGAAGGTAGGGCACTCCTCCCCAGCCATTTTCGCCAAGGCCCTTAGCTCACTCAGTGCCTTGCCTTCTGCAACCCCGTATTTCCTTTCTCGAAATCTTAAATCATACTTGACTGTCATCAAATTGCAAAATTTGCTTTTCTCCAAAATCCCATGCATGGTCTGCTTAGTCCTCACAAGCTCGCTAGGGAAAACATGAGTAAACTTGACATTTTAAAGAAATACACCAACAGCAGCTGCTTGTTTAAGTCCAGTTTCTGAAAGAGGCTCATCTACTCCTTGTCCTTAAATATTTTTCTCCTTGTTAAATCTTGTTTCTCCATGCCGGATAACGGTCAGGGCGAAGCGGGTCATCTTCACGGGATCCGGGCGTTGGCAAAGAAAGGACCACAGCTCCGCGTCCCACACGCCAGCACCCGCACCGCGCCGCAGCTCTGCACCTCATCATTTACTTCTAAGGCATCATAGAAAGTCTCTTCAAAGCACTCTAGGCCTTTTCTAGCAAACATCTCAATTCCTCCAAAAAGTACCCCTTACCCATTTATAAAACCATTCCAGCATTTTGGTAATTGTAAAAGCATGACCCTACTCTTGGTACCAAATTCTGTAACTGCTACAGCATGTTACACAAATTATTTCATTTACACTTCATAACAATCCTGTGATTTAGAATTATCCCTATTTTTCAGAAGAGGACACAACGGATGTAACTTACACAAGGCCTGATTCAAGACCATGCCTGCCTTACTTTCAAAAACTAGACACTTACACTGCCTCAGAGAGCTCAAAAAGAGGGTGGGAGAATGTGGGCCAACAGCATTTCCATGTGAACAGCCATCATATATTCTGTGAGAGAAGTCAGTACAGATGATCTGACAAAAGACTTTTGTACCACTTCCAGGGGTAAGAAGCAGTTAGGGATATGATCAGAACTTTGGAACACTGCATTTTGAAACTAATCATTGGCCTGTTGAAGCAACAATGCAGAATATTTGAAACTAGAGCTGTCCTGGAAAACGTGACATAAGATCTCAGTAGCCACAGGGTAGCTTCTCACATGTGCAGAGCTATGCAGGGAGAAGGGACCTCCGTATAGATGGGTGACTGGCTGCACCCCAGGTGACAGGAAGGCACATCAACAGCAGCAACTCTGAAATCTATCCAGGAAGACTGTGGGGTTAACTGGAGTCAAAAGTCTGTAAGGTGAAGTTTCCCGCTTTATTCACACAAAAAAGACAATCGAAGAAAGGCTAAGGCCTAGTGTATGGTTTATTTTGAGAAAAGGGGATCCATGGTATCCACAGGAGTAAAGAACATAGTGGGGAATACTGTTGGCATGAGATAGGAGGAGAGTGGGAGGGGCAGAGGGGAGCTAGAAGGATGTACATACGTATCTCATTTAACCTCAATACTCCTGTGAGGTAGGGATTATTGGCTTTGTCTTACAGATGAAGAAAATTGATGCTCAGAATGGTAAAGTAGCCCGGCAGCCCTAGCGCCCGTCCTGGCGTTCCTCAAGATGGCGGCCGACAGCGAGCCAGAGTCCGAAGTATTTGAGATCACGGACTTCACCACTGCCTCGGAATGGGATAGGTTTATTTCAAAGTTGAAGAAGTCTTGAATGACTGGAAACTAATTGGAAACTCTTTGGGAAAACCGCTTGAAAAGGGTATATTTACTTCTGGTACATGGGAAGAGAAATCAGATGAAATTTCCTTTGCTGACTTTAAGTTTTCAGTTACTCATCATCATCTTGTACAAGAATCCAGTGATAAAGAAGGAAAGGATGAATTGTTAGAAGATGTTATTCCACAAACTATGCAAGATTTGCTGTGTATGAACAATGACTTTCCTCCAAGAGCACATTGCCTGGTAAGATGGAGGCATCAGGAACCGAACCCAGGACCTCCCATTTGGTAAGCTGGCTCTCAGTTGCTTGAGCTATATCCGCTCCCCAATATTTTTTATTTTTGTCTTTCTAATAGGTTGTGTAGTTGTATCTCATCCTAGTTTTTTTTTTTTTTTTTTTTATTATGGGTAAAAATCAAAATTCTCACAATACATGCAGACATTTGCAAAATGATATATAAATATATATGCATATATGTGGAAAAAAAAAAAAAAGAAAAAAAAGAATGGTAAAGAAATTACTACCAGTTCACACAACTAATACGTGCTGGAGTTCAAACCTGAACTTAGGTCTGTTGAATTCCAAGCCCAGATTCTTACTGCCATGCTGCCTCTGCCATCTGGGGCATAGGAGGAGCCTAGAACTTGGATAGGGTTGTTGGTGCCAGTGGCTCCAGAAGAAAGGGCACGAAGCTATAGGGGAAATTCAGGATGGATCTGAGAACCCTAGAAACCAGAGTGAATCCAGAGCAAGGGAATAATAGAAGACACAATGTCACCACAGATGTTTGTTTCATTTACATGAGCACATTTTTTAAAGAAGAAAAGTTGATATTTCCTGAAGCCCTAAATCAAGGACAATTCTTGGGAGACATCTGCCAGGGCCCCAGAGTAACTATGACCTTAGGGGTCTGGCCCTCATCCACTCATTTGCTTAAGCCCCAGACCTGGCAGTCATACACGAACCTCCTTCCTCAATGTCAACTCTATTTCCAAAATTTATCTCAAAAGTAGCACTCTCTTCTTCTCCACTGCCACCATCATCTCTCCTCTGGACAAAAGCAGAAACCTGCTCTTTGGTTTTCCTACTTCCATTCTCAGTCCCTTACAATCCACATTGCAGTCAAAGTGATCATTTAAAACTATACCTCAGATCCTCTCACTCCCCTGCATAAATCCTTTCAGAAGCTTCTCATTTGCCTTTAGGATCCATACCCAAACCCTACCCAGTCTTCCCAGTCTTCCCTGTCTGACCACCTCACTGGCCTCAATGTGTGTCACTCTGGCTCTCTCTCAGCAAGTCCAGCCCTGCTGCTCCATACTTCCTCAGAGCCATCACAAAATACTGTTTCTTCTGCCTGAATGGCCCCCATCTACGCACCTGGCAAGTTATCCTGCAGGTCTCATTTAAATGTTGTCTTCTTAGGGAGACTTTCCCACCCTTAAGTCCATCGAGTCTGAACTAGGTCACCTTCTGACCTCCTTTCAGAGAACCTCATAGTTTTACAACACATCAAAACTATGTTTCCAGTTATTTCTGCCATCATTTGTTTCATGTCTGTCTCCCCCATCAGACTGTAAATGCTGAGGCAAGGCTGTCTAGTTTACCAATTTGATTCCCAGTACCTGGCACAGGGCCAGTCATCCGTAAGCTTCTACAAACTCAATAACATCCAACAAATACTACGTGATGGGCACAATCCTAGGCATGAATACAAGGGAGTCTCTTGGTCACTAAACCAAGGCAGGTTTAGTGTTTATAGTCAATAGACAAACTAGCAAACATATATTGTGTCAGGTGAGAAAAAAAGAAGGCAGAGTATGTGAGATAGGGAATATTGGGGGGTGGGGAGGTATAGGGTGGTGGAGAACTGGTGACATTTAGAGCAGAATTTTTCACTCACCCCCTAGATAAACCATTTTTTTCCAGTTCTCGGACTCCAGGATTTCATCATGTGGGTAGTAGCTCTGGTCCATCATGAAAAGAATCATGAGCAAGGCCATGCAGCAGAGAACGAAGGTGTTGCCTTTGGTCAGAAGAGAGGTGGAGGCCAAAACACAGGAAGCATAGGGGCACGGGAGACCCTTGTATGAGAAGGGAACTCCTGCCAGGGAAAGAAAAGATGAGGATTAGCTGCTTCCCGCTGCCTAAAGGAATCTAAATGAAGCAAGCCTCCCTCTCTTTGGTTCTTCCCCTACCCAGACTACAAAATTCCTTTAATCCCAGGGGCAGTGGCAGGCTGTAAAGCATTTTGTTATTCACAGAGATGATGCATGGGTTTTGTATTGGGTTTCCACAGTAAGGTAGGCAGCCAGCTACAGCCAGGGACGTGTCCCTGCTTCTAGGAAGTCTAGGCCAAAATGGCCCTGTGAGATCCTCCTGTCCAAGCCCCTGAGCTCCACCTTCATCCCCTCACTTTGTGGCCTTAGGCAAGGCAATTGCCCGCCGCAGAGGGGAGTTGCAGCAAGACCTCCAGTTCTAGAGTCTGAATCGTTGGGCTCCATCCACAGGTCACACAGTGAGATAGAGGCAGAGCCAGTCCAAGAACTGAGGGCTCCTGATTCCCAGACCAGGGCTCTGCTGATGCAGCCTGCAGCCTCCAGTGGGCATGGGACATGGAAGAAAGAAGGAAAAGTCTCCAAAAAAGGAACGAGAAGGGCCAGTTACCTGCAGCCCAGGCTCCTGGGATCCAACAGCTCAGCCCCTCCATAGTTCCCTGCCCTCAGCCCCAAAGTTGCCTGGGTTCCACTCACCAGATGAATAAAAGCACAGGCGGAAAGAAGCAGCTAACACGTAGATGATGGCCAGGAACCCACTCAGAGGCCCATCCACGCGGAGGAGCAGGGCCGAGGCCAGGCCAAAGGTGGTGAAGACAGCAAAGTCATTCAGCTCAGCTCCTGCCCAGAAGGCCCAAGGTTAGGAGACCTTACACTCACACGACTTGCCCCTTGGTCCCTCTCTAGGGGGAAGCTGGAGTGCTGAGGGAGACATGCTGAGTCCTGAGGTCCCAGGCAGCAATAGCTGCACCCCCAGAGTGGTCTTAGATCAAAGACTGGGGTCTCCTCCCACTCTGCCACAGACTCACCATGTGGCCTCTGGTAAGTCTTTTCCTCTCCAGGGCTTAGATTTCCCAACTCTTAACATGAAATGATTGGACTAAAATTGGATAACAATGGAAATGCTGTGGAATCCTTTTTGCAAGCAAAATTTTACATGGAAACATTTCACTGTATTTTAAACCAGCTGCTCTGGGGTAATTTTTCCATCTCCCCACTCCCCTGATGTCCAGCTCCCCCAACCCCCACCCCCAGCCCCCAACACCCAGATCAGCCCTGAATAGGAAGGCAGGATCGGTAAGGAGACTGAAAGCCAGGACAGGACTGGCTGAAAATCATGAAGTGAGCCACAGAGAAACAAGAGCTAGACTGCGAGGCTCCTAGTACAGCTCCGGGGCTTTTCCTGCTACATCCAGAGGGCCGCCTCAGGAGCCGGTGACTGCTAAAGGCCTGCTGGATGTTATGGGATGGAGGTGGTGACCTAAGGCAGATGCTCCTGGAGGCTGGAATTGGGGGCCTGAGGCCTGGACTCACCCGATTTGGAGCAGATGTTGAGGTGTCTGGTCATTGTCCCGACCACCATGTCTAACAGGAAGCTGATCAGAAGAAGCCAGGAGGCACAGTGGGATTTCCTAGAGTGCAGGCCAGGCCAGGGCAGCCTTTTCAGAGTCTCCAATGGATACCCCCTCACCCACCAATACCCTAGCACACTTCTTATATACTCCCTACACTGGCATACACACACACGCACACGCACACACACACATGCATGCATGCACCTCCCCTACACTCACTATCCTTTCTACACACACAGATATGCACTGCTTCACTCCCAGCCCCCTGGTACACATACCCTCACAAACACACACCTTCACACATGCCTACATCCCTCCCACACTCTCAACCCATAGCCTTAAAGGGGTACCTTGGTCCCCTAGGTACTCACTAAGGTCCCTTCCAGCACTGAATTCTAGATACGTTCCTTGTCTCAGGGGACCTGGGCTCTAGCCCAGCCTCTGCCATCATCTCACTGGGAATTCCCAGATACATTGCTCCCTTCTCTAGGCCTCTGTTCCCCCATCTGGAAAATGAGGATTTTGTGCTGAATGGTTTCTAAGAACTTCCCCAGACCCCACATTCATGGATTCTGTGCCTCTGGCCAGCATAGGCTCCCAGACCCTTCTGAAAGCAGCCACCGTGGTCCCAGGCCAACCTGCCCTTGGAGGCTCATTCTGAAATGGGGGCCCAGACTGCAACGTGCAGCGGCCCAGTAGGAGGAAAGAGAGAGCCTGGCTCAGACCTCAGCAGACCCCAAACAACCACAGCATTTCCTCGCTTAGACCCAGACCTATGTACCTAAAGGGAACTGAGGCTACATAGAAATATTGGACCCACCATCATGGGATAAAACTACACTCCCAGAAGACTATGTTGAACTAAAAGGACAGAGGTTTTCTGCTACAGGTATGCCCCATCTTTGGGAACTCTGAAAACTCAGGCTTAAAAAATCATATAAAATTCAAGCTTAAGGGGCTCTTAAACATTGTCAGGCAAAATCATCTGATTTTTTTGATGCAAAACAGATCCAGAGAGGGGAAGTCACTGGCTGAAGGTTATAGAGAATCAAATGGATTAAAAGGATGTTATTTGCATTATGAAGGACTTGTCTTTAAAAAGCTGATTTCCCAAGGGCATTGAAATATGATTCAATTTACAGAAATATAATTCACTTGTAACTTTTTGGGGATATACATGTCTCAGACTTTCCAGAACAGTGCTAATTTCAAATATACTGCCAGATCATATGTTCTAATTTAAGAATCAGAAAATATGAACGTAGCCTACCCAAGGATTTCATAAAGTCCCCCAGAAAAGAATCTCTTAATTTTCTCATAAAAGCCATTCCTGACTGCCAGAAACTATAGAAATCATAGTGCAAGCTCATTTTACAAATGGAGAAACCGAGGCCCAGGGAGGTAATGTGACCTAGGTTGGTGGAGTGAACCAAGGCTAGGATCTTGGTCCCTAAACTCCCAACCTAATGTACTTTCCCTGCCCCCCAATCAATCCTTATTCTTCAGGGCCCATCTCTCTAGATGCCCCCTCTCCTTCCCTCAGGCCATTGGCTGTGGCTCTTGGCCAAGAGCCTGTTGGGCCCCATGCCTACTTGCAGATGCTGCAGAAGATGGAGAAGAGCCCCAGGACCATGTTGGCCAGGGACAAGGCATTGGCGACATCCTTCCAGGAAAATTCATCCGATTGGGTGTGGCTCTTGTCCGGGAAGGAATCAGTGCACTGATTCAGACCTGGGACCCAGGAGAGAGGGGCAAGGATTTCCCAAGGTCAAGGAGTCCCAGAAGAGGCTGCCAGGAACCTGGTAGCTCCTGTTCTCCTAGTCCTCATCTCAGAGCTGTACCCTCCCAACACTCTATTTCACTGGCTGGACTAAGGGGGCCAGGAGGGAGATGGAGGGGACCCAGGAGGTGAAGACAAAAGTGCTGAAGACAGCATCTTAAGAGGGCTCATTAACAAATGGCTGACTGCACCTCCCTCCAGCCCATATGCTGACCCTCCTGGCACCCTCAATGACCCAAGTACAAGGGTAGCTGGTTCTGGACCCTTTCCCCCATCTGAGAGATGGGACCTTTGTCACAAAGAGTCGACTTGGGAGAAAAGAGGAGCCAGAGGGCCCTTTCTCCTGCAGTCCAAGCTCACTCCTTCAGAAGCACAGGGCTGTGGCAGAGGTGCCCCGGGTCCTGGTTCTGCCAGGCCACAGCCCCAATAGAGGAAGAAATGGAAACCTGAACATGCACAGCCCTAAACCGTTCCCAGAGCACCACTCACATCTTTCTCTCTGCTGACCTTGATGACTCTAGGAGGTTATGCTATAACTGCCCCCATTTAATGAATGAGGAAACTGAAGTGCAGAGAACTGGAGATACTTGCTCAAAGTCACACACTAGGTGAGTAGGACCAAATCCAGTTCTGTTTGACCCTGATCTGGTGCTGCTTCTGCTGGGGGCGTAGATCTCAGCAGGAGGATGTTTGTAAGGAAGAGGCCAAAGGGGAGGTCAGGCAGGGAAAGCAGCTTTTGCTCCTGAGTCGGGTCAGCCCCGTGGGGCAGCAGCAGCACCCCCGCCCCCCACGGGAACAGCCTCACACGGGCCTCCTCACTCCTTCCAGCCTCTCACAGCAGCAGGCAGTCAGCTGGTGCTGCCCGTTTTCACAGCCTGTCTTGTCTGGTTTCTTTTTTGTTTGTTTGTTTGTTTTTAAGGATATACCAGGGATTGAGCCAAGGACCTTGTATGTGTGAAGCAGGTGCTCAGTCACTGAGCTACATCGATTCCTCTTGTCTCTGTTTTGACTCTAAGACCAAACATGCTCACTCCTTACACATTAACTGCATGTGAAACGGAGTCTCTTTCGGAGAAAGAGCTCCAGCCCTCTCTGAAACAAAGAAGCCCCTCTGGTCAGGGTGAACGCACCAGCCACAAACAGTAGTCCTGCACTTGAGTAAAATATACAGTTTCCATGTGCTTTCATGACTGCTTTCTCGTTTCACCCCTTTAGAGGTAAGGAAGCTGAGGCTCTGCCTCCCTACTGCCCTGCTGTACAGCACCAGACCCTTCAGGTCTGGGCCAGGGCAAGAGTTGAGACAAATGATGCTCCTTCTCCACAAACCCTGCCACTAAGACATCAGAGGCCCGGAGGGGCTGGATTTGCAGTTTGGGCCTGAGAGCATCTCAGGCAGCACTGTGGGCTCACAGTCCCCATAGGCCAGTCTCATTCACCACGGGAATCAGTAGCTACATCTCCAAAGCCATTGGGACTCCTGGGATCTTCTTATGCCAGGACCCTTTGAAACCTGACAGAAGGCAATGTGAGCTAGGAAATCTGGGAAGGGGTGAAGGAAAAGGACTGGCTGCCCAGTAGTGGCCTCTCCTGGGGCAGCTGAGGGGCTCAGGACTGACCCCAGCAAGGCCAAACACCTCTGCTCCCAGGCTCAGGCACCCATTGACAAGCAACTCATTGCCTGCCAACCAGCCCACCCTGCTGCCTGGCAGAGCAGCGTCCAGCATCTCTGCCTGGCAGATCACCAGACATTGCCTCATCTGTTCTTCTTTGAAGCTGTGTTGTTTTTGTTGTTGTTGTTGTTTTTAATTAATTATCAATTGTCTATATATTATCGCTTTCATTATCCCTTTCATGCATGAAGCACTTTCACTTCTATGATTTTCACTGGCCCTGTGAGGCCTGTCAGGTAAGGGTTATTATCCTTACCAGGTGAGGCAAAGAAGACTCAAAAGGAGAAGAACCTTGCTCAAGGTCACACAGGAAGTGGCAGAACAAGACTTACAACTTGACCTTAAGTGTTCTTTCCTCTGTACTCTGCCGTCTACAAACCAACAAGACCGAACTTTGTGATAGTTATATGCTCAGCCTGAGCTGGGTGCTGGGAGAACACTTGGCCCCTATTCTCATGGAACTTAGAGTCTACGCAAGAAAACAAGACTCATGCAGGCACATGGAGACTTACAGTCTCTGTTCATGGTGGAATCTCATCTTACAGACTAAGGCTTCAGGATGGGTAAGTGACTTGCCCTAGTAAATGGTGGAGTCAGGATTTGAATTGGGCCTCCTCTTTCCCAATTAATACTTCCCTTTCACACCTGGGAGCATAATGCACAGCTCCCAGGTGTGAAAGGATATGGACCTGAGAATAAGAGCCTCAGAAATTCACAGAAGGAACAATCCATTCATTCAGCAAGCATGTGATCCTGAGCAAGGTTCAACTCCTGGTGCTTGGGACACAGAGACGATTAAGTCCTGGTCTCATCTCTTCAAAGAGCTATGAGATGAGAGCTATCCAACACTGCATAGGAATGGAGAAGTGACCAGGCTGCTAAGGGACCATGGAAGAGGGGCCCAGACTGCCAGGGGCGGCGGTTAGAGAAGGCTTCTCAGAGGAGAGCTGAGACTAGGCAGCGATGGCCTGCAGGAGCAGATCATGTCACTCTTCAGCTTCTGGAAAGCCTTCAGTGGCTCCCAGTGCCCTTAGGATGGAGTCCCTTGGCCCTTCTCTAGGCCTCCCTTTGGTCTTAGGTTAGGTGACATTCCCCTTTGGGGAGCCTCTCTGACACCCCCCCCCAGGTGCTCCTCCTCTGTCTTGTCATGTCTTGTGCTCACCGTGTGACACTTGGCACTCTTTATCGATGCTGCCCACTTTGTCTTCCTCCTCTGCTACAGGATAAGCAGCTCGAGTGCAGATTAGGGTACCTTGTGCCCAGCATGAGGCCTGACAATAGAAGTTATTCAATGTTTGTTAAATGAATATAGTATGTCACACTGGTGCTTCCCCCAGGTCTTCTCCACTGCACCAAATCACATCTCTATCCTGCTTCAAACCCTATGGAAGCCTTTTCAGATGACCTCTCAACAGTACAACCCCGTCAACACACCCAGCAATTACCCGACCCATGAACTTCCATTTACCCATTTTTAAAGTATTTACTATGGTATGTGAATATATCTCAATAAAACTGCTTAATAAATAAATAAATAAATAAATGTGCAAGAATAGCCAGAAATAGTGGTTATTTACAGCAGGGGAAACATAAAGAGATTGAGAGGTGAGGAATTTTCCTCTTTGTTTTTTATTATTATTATTAATATTATTATTGAAATAATGGACATGCTTTAAAAATGGTTGAAGTGATGAATGCACAACTATGTGATTATACCAAATACCATTGATTGTACCCTTTGGATGAATTGTATACTTTATTAATATGTATCAATAAAATTGATTGTTAAAAAAAAAGTATTTACTGTATATACTGATGCCCACTTCTTGTGCATTCTGGGGACACAGAGGACTTAAGACTTAGGAAGGAAGGTCTAAGGTGGTATATATCACTAGAAGGAAAGCTAAAAAATGAAACATGGGACTGTATAGTATAGCCAGTCCTTTTATGGAAAATGGGTATGGTTAATAGTCCATATAAAAGAATGTTTTTCTCTGAAGCAGAACAAATGTACATTAATGTTACAAGATGTTAATAATAAGGTGATCAAAACTACAATGAGATATCATTTCACACCTATCAGAATGGCCACTATTAAAAAGACAGAGAACTACAAGTGTGGAGAGGATGTGGAGAGATAGGAACACTTCTTCACTGTTGGTGGGAATGCAGGATGGTATGACCACTATGGAGGACTGTTTGGCAGTTCCTAAAGAAGTTGAATATAGACTTGCCATGTGACCCTGCAATACCACTACTGGGTATATACCCAGAAGAACTGAGGGCAGTGACACGAACAGACATCTGCACACCGATGTTCATAGCGACGTTATTTATGATTGCCAAAAGTTGGAAACAACCCAAGTGTCCATCAACAGATGAATGGGTAAACAAACTGTGGTCAATTCACATAAGGGAATAGTATGCAGCTGTAAGAAGAAAAGTCGTAAAGCATGACAACATGGATGAACCTGGAGGACATTATGTTGAGCGAAGCAAGCCAGACACAAAAGGACAAATACTATATGATTGTGTTACTGTGAACCAAATATATTGTGTAACATATTGTTTAAAAAAAATTTTATATGTATCCAGTACATTTAATTGAGAAATGTGTGTATTTATTCATCTGTGTTTACTTTTTAGTTTTTAATTGTTTATATTTTCAATTATTAAATGTACAAAATAAAGTTTAAAAATGAATTTAAAAAATAATGTGATATTTGGACAAAAATACAACCAAAGCAAACTATAGACTGTAGGATATAGCAATACATAATATTTTTCCGTCAATGGTTAAAAAAAAGGAAGTACGCTAAGTGAAAGAAACTCAGTACAAAGTATTACATTTTGTTTGACTCTATCTTTACGAAATGTAAACACAAAAAAACTTATGGAGATGGAAATAGATTAGCAGTTAACATATGGCAGGGGAAGGATAAAGGGATTGAGAAGTGACTACTAAGGGGTAAGGGGGCTTTTCTTTTCAGAGTAATGAAAATGCTCTAATATTGATTGCAGTGATGAATGCACAACTCTGATTATACCAAACGCCATTAATTGTACACTTTAGATGGGTTGTATGGTTTATGAATATGTTTCAATAAAATAGATTTTTTAAAAATGTATACTGAAGCTCACTCTGTGCCAGGCCTTGTGTGTTCTGGGCACACACGGAATAACAAGGCCCCTCTTCAAGGAGCTCAGTCTGATTGGAGAGGCAGACGCGAGTACATACAAGTGAATGCAGTGTGGCAAGTGTTAGGCAGGACAGGGGATGTCCAAGCCGCTGTAGGTGCACAGGGGGAGGGGGCAGGGGAAGCTTTCACCAATGTGGCGGCTTTAAGAGGGATCTCAAAGGATGAACAAAGGGGAAGGGCATTCGTGGCAAAGGGCATTGCAATCGCCAAAGCACCACGAGAAGGCTGGATGCCAGGGTGACTGGATGCCAGGGTGCCTGGATGCCAGGGTGACTGGAGTCCACAGTCGTGAACGTGCCTGGCGTGACCTGTGCATTGCGGGTGGTGGGGAGGCGGCGTGGTGTTTATTAAGGGGTGTCTTGGTCAGATATGGGTTGGGGGTGGAGGGTGGTTTGGAAGGAAAGAGACTGGAGCAAAGGAAACCAGCGATGAGGCTAGGGAGTGAGGAGAAGGGAGCGTGAGCAAAGAATGGCAGGACCCGGGGACTGGCAGGCTGCGGCAGGAGCGGGAACTGTTGAGTAGGACTCCGAGGTTTCAAAGGAAATGAAACGAGTGGCGGCGCGGGTACCTCAGACCGGAAGCTGGCGCGCAGCGCTGTGGTTAAGAAGGATCCAGGTGGAATTTTCCAGCAGGGAACTGGCGAGGCGGGCGCTCGCTCCCGGGAGCCCTCCGCTCCACCCCCGGCCCCGCGCCACCCCTGTTCTTCCCTGGAGGCCAAACACCATTCCCGAGCCGAGCCCCGGCTCCCCAGGCCCTCGGTGGGTCTGAACTGGAGGCACCCGCGCCCCTCGCCCCCGCGCTGGCCCGCGGGCTGCCCAGCCCCCACTCCACTCCGGGTCACCCAGGCGAAGAGATGGAGCCCGGGCGGGCGCCCGCGGTTCGGGGGTTTCATCCCCCTGGGAGCTTGGTTGCTGACCGCACCCTGGGATGGACCATCTCTTGCCCTACACGCCGCGGACGGCTTACCTGGGGACAAGACATTCCTAGATGGGGGTGGGGGGCCTGCACTGCCTCCCCCGCTTCCTGCGTGGTGGAGGGGCCCAGCCCCACATCTCCCGAGCCTCCTACACTTGGCTCTTAGCTCACAATCCCCGAGGGGCGGGGAGGGGCTGTCGGGCTTTGGACCCGGGGAAGAGGAGCCTCAATTTCCAGGGGAGCCTCAGGTCTTGCAGTTTGGGAGTGGGAGGTATGTTGGAGAGGAGGATGGACGGATCTGAGACGAGAGACTACTCTCTCCACACTGGCAAGGCTGGAGAGGCCTCGCAGTTGCAGACCTGAGCCGCGGGGAGATGTTGCTGAGTGCAAATTCCCTGGCTTCAGGGACCTGGTGTGTCAGAGGTGGGGTGGAAGTGAGCTGAAGATGAACCGGCACAGGAGCGTGTGACGGGCCCCTAGAATGCGAGCTCCACACGGGCAGACGTTTGTGTATGTTTGGTTCACGGCTGTGAGCGATTATTCCTACAAAAACAGCTAAGTATGGAGTAAGCCTCCCACCGCAAATATTTGGATGAATGACAAGTAGTGTGGACTCAATCTGCAGATGAGAAGAGGTTTCTAAGTAGAGAAGTGACATGGTCAGGTTGTTTTAGAAAGATTGTTCAGGCAGCCAACACGGAGGAAGGCTACTGCCAGCCAGCTGATGCAGGCCGAGGGAGGGCGCCTGGCAGCGGTAGGCTCGGGAGCCTTTGTGAGGTGGAATCAGGGGCGTGGGAGAGGAGTGAGAGGTGTCTAGAGGTGTCTAGAGGTGGCAGTTGGATAAATAGTATGCCACGGAAGGAAACGGGCTTCTTAGTTTAGGGTAGGATTCTGGTTCTAATCTAGGGCTTTCCACCCTTACCTGCCCCACATTCTCCAGCACACTGTCTGCTCTACTGGAGTGGGTTTAGCTTCCAGGACCCCCCAGGCGAGTATGCAGGAGGGTGGAGAGTGGAGCTAGGAGGTCAAGTGGCACTTTTGCTCTCCTTGCAACCAGGGAGAGGTAAAGGATCTAGTGTGTACTAGTCACCCTGGTAGATGCTTTACAAACATTATCATCTTACTGTGTCTTCTCAACGGTTCTGAGGTTTGTATTAGCATTCCCATTCTACAGAAGATAAAATGGGGGCAGATAGTTGATTTTACTGAAGGTTGTAACCACTAGTAAGTAAAAAACCCGAGACCTGAAAACAGTCTGACACTAAAGTCGGATCCAAAGTCTCGGAGAAACTAAAAGGAGAACCAGTTTGGAGGCAATAATGGTGTGCTGTGAGTCCAGGCTCAGGAGTCAGGCGAGCTTCTCTCTATCCTTTGTATGTTTCTCCTAATATGGTTGTATTAGTTAAATTCAAAATTGTGGCGTAATGGTTATAACAACAGCTTTAATTTCAATTCCAGCTCTAACACTTACCAGATGTGTAAATACATAAGCAAGGTACTGTTTCCCTGAACCTGTATCTTAGTATGTAGAACGGGATTGTTGTGAGAATTAACTGCTTAGCACAGTGTAGAAACTCAACTGTTTTTATTATTCAGAGGAAATGATCATGTGTCTATTAGCCCAGACATTCCCAAGGCTTTTTTGAGAAGAGGGAAAGGAAGCAGGGTGTTTGTTTCCTAGCTGCTAAAACAAATACCATACAATGGGTTGGTTTAACAACAGGAATTTATTGGCTCATGGTTTCAGGGCTAAAAGGCTTGTTTCCTCCTGGGGTCAGTTATCTTCCAGCTTGCTGGCAATTTTTGGGGTTCATTGGCTTTTCTGTCACATGACAATGCACACGGTGATGTCTCCTTTCTCCTCTGGGTTCCATTGATTTCTGGCTTCTGGCTTCTCTCTGTGGCTTCTCTCTCCATCTGACTTTCACTCTGCTTATAAATTGATTCCACTAATATGCATTAAAACAGGGGTTCTCAACAAGGGGTCAATGAGCTTGAATTTAAATTAAGAAAAAAACATTATTCTTGTGGGGACATGGTGTGGGTGTGATTTATTTATTAAATGATACACAGCATAGTGTGGACTTGGTAGGGGGTCCATGGTTTTCACCTGAGTGGCAAAGGGGTCCATGGAACAGAAAAGGTTACGAACCCCTGCTTTAAAGCCCAACCTGATTCAGCTGAGCCACACCTTAACTGAAGTAATTATAGCTTGAAGAGATCTTATTTACAGTGGGTCCACCCACTAGAATGTGGACCAAGACCACGTCCAAACTAGGGTGCACTATTCAATTTACCACACAGAGGTAGCTGCCCACCCCCACCCCCCCCACCAGAAGTTTCCAGCCTCCCTCCCTAATGGATCTGATGGGAAGTAGAGAACAATACTGTAATGTTAGACAATCTAAATGCACTGCCTAATATGGTAGCCACTAGCCACATATGACTATTGAGCACTCGAAACATGGCTAGTCCAAATTAAGATGTGCTGCAAGAGTTTGAATTCACCAGAGTCTGAATACTTAGGTTAAAAAAAAAAAAAGCAAAATAACTAACAATTTTTTAGTTGTTGAAATGCTAATAGTTTGGATATACTGGTATTTTAGTTTTCCTGGGCTGCCCAAGCAAATAACATGCAATGGGTTGGTTTAAATAATGGGAATATATTAGCTCACAGTTTTGAGGCTAAAAGAAAGTCCAAATTAAGATGTCAAGGCAATGCTTTCTTCCCAAAGACTGGCATTTTGGGACTGGCTACCAGCAATCCTTGGTGCTTGGATCCTCTATCACATGGCAATGCACATGGCAGCCTCTCAATTCTCTTCCAGGTTTTGTCAAACGTCAACTTCTTGTTTCCTATGGCTTTCTCTTTCTCTGTCTGAATTTCATTCAGTTCATAAAGAACCCCGTCATAGGATTAACAGCCATCCTGATTGAGTTGGGCCACACCTTAACTGTAATTACATCAAAAAGCCCTACTTACAATGCACAGGAATGGATTAAGTTTTATTTTATTACTTTATTTTATTTTATTATTTATTTAATTGTATAGGAGGTACCAGGGATTGAACCTGGGACCTTGTACATGTGAAGCAGGCATTTAACCACTGAGCTACACTGGATTAAGTTTAAGAACTTGTTTTTCTGGGATACGTACAGCTCCAAACCACCACTACTGGGTTAGATAAAATGTATTATTTAAGTTAATTTCACCTGGTTCTTTTACTTTTTAAATGTGGCCAGTAAAATATTTAAAATTACATATGTGGCTCATACATTTCTATAGCTGTGTTGGCCTAGATCCTTTGCAGGATATAAGTGAGCACAAACCTACAGATGTCTATCCATCCATCCACTTGTTTATTATGTGCCAGGCACTATTTTAGGTGGTAGGAATACAGCAGGAAATAAGACAGACACAGTTTGTCCTCACAGAGTTTACACTCAAGTGTGGAGGAGAGGCAACAAATGCTTTCTAGTTGTGGTAAGTGCTATGAAAAAAAACATAGGATCTAAAGTTACTTTGACATGAAAGGAGCTGGTATTTCTAATACAGTGATCAGGGAAGTAATATTTGAGCAGGAGCCTGTATGATGAGAGGACTCAAACCACACACAGATCCTGGGGGAAATGTGCCAGGCAGATAGAACAACAAACGTAAAGGTCCTAAAGCAGGAACATGCTTGGTGTGTTAGAAACACAGCAAAGCCAGTGTAGCAGGACATGGTGAGTAAAGGGAGTGGTAGAACCTTGGCAAGAAGTTTGGATTTCTAAGTGTAATGAGAAATTCTTGGAATGTTTTAAAATAGCGTTGTGATCCAATTTATATATTTAAAAGATGATTTTGACAATCTTTGTGGAGACAGATTGAAGGAGGGTGAGTGGAAGCAGAGTGGCAAGTTAGGAGGCTATTTTTGCATTAGTCCAGACCAGAGATGTTAGTATTTTGGACTAAGGTGGTAGGGGTGGAAGTAGTGAGGCACAGTCGGATTTGAGATGAATTTTGAAGGCAGAGCTGAGAAGACTTGCTGATTGATGTAATCAGGGATGACTTAGGTTTCTGGCCTCAGCAACAAAGTGAAATAGGTACTGATGAAAATAGGGGGAGGACTGGTGACAAAACAAGTTTTAGGAGAGAACTCATGAGTTTAGTTTTGGGTACGTTAAATTTGTAATGACTTAAGTCAAGTGGAGATGTCACGGGAGGTGTTGGATAAACAAGTCTGCATGAAACTCGGGGAGCGATGCACCGGAGATGTGCATATGCGAGTCAGAAGCATGTGGACAGTAGATAAAGCCACAGGAAGGGATTACATCAAGTAGAAGGGAAAAAAGAGAAGACCAGGGACTTGGCCCCAGTGCAAAATGTCGGTGTCAGGAAGAAGAGTCAGGGGACAACAAAGTAGGAGAGAAGCAGGGGATGATAATATTCCAGAATCAAAATAAAGAAAAAGCTTCTAATTTCTCCAGGAATTTAATAGCTCCTTCCTCCGAGTTCCAGCTAATTAAGGGAAGGAATGAACCATATCTTGTGCATGGCAGTGTTGCCCATATCTTGTACATGGCAGGATTGCTTTAATGCCAGAGAGTTGTGGGCTAAACTGCTTAAGAGTTGTGTGAACTTGTGTAAATTACTTATGTTCTCTAAGCCTTGATTTATATCCCAACTTTGTGAGAAGTTAATAGTATATAGCACAGGGCAAAATGTTCCCTAAATCTCTGCAGGCTTAGCAGAGGTGGCATCAGTAAACACTCAACTGAACTACTCTTGTCATACCCCATATATACATCTTACTCTATCACTTTGTATTTGACTTTCTTTATATATGTCTTCTCTAGATTGAGATCCTCTAGGACTATCTTAATTGGCCACAAGAGGGTTATGGTTATGGTCAGACTGGAGTCAAACAGGCCTGTGTTTGAATCTACTTCTACCACTTTCTATCTATATAACCATGGGCCAAATGCTTAATACATCTGAGCAGAAATTCCCACTCTGAAAAACAGAAATTATACCTCATAGATGGTGGTTTGTGTGAAGATTAAATGAGATCATGGATATGCTTGGCAGAATAAAACCCCAGTGAACAGTATTTCTCATCTTTGTATCTACAACACTAATACTCTCAATGTTTCTAGGCTGACAGCAAGCCCTCCTTCCCTCCGTCCAGACCCCTAGGGGAGAGATAGGGAGCTACAATTGCTGTTACCCTCATGGTTCTCTACCATTCAAACAGTCACTCAACCCAGAGATTCAGGCATTATCTAAGATTCTTTCCTCTCAGTCATCCTCCCACATCTTATAAGTTAACAAGATAAGATGGCAATCTACATACTTTCAAAATGCCATAATTTCATCAATTCTAAGATGCCACTGATTGTAAGATACACCATCAATTCATGTATCTAAGGAAAATAAGCTGCCAATTAAACTATGGCATGCCATGGACTGTTATAAATATCCAGGCTTCAGAGATATGAAATGGTTATCACCTCCTCCAAGAAGTCTTCCCAAATCCTGCAAGCTGAGTTAGGTACCACTCCTCAGTGTTCTATAATTCTCCATGCATACCTCTATCATAGCCCTTCTTATAACATACTGTAATTGTTCACTGCCTTTCTCCCTTACAAGACTGTGAGCTCCTTGGAAAGAGAGGCTTCTTATTCAGCTGTGTTACCTACAGAATTCGGAACCTAGAAGGCACTTAAAACTTACGAAATTATTGGATGGATGGATGGATGGGTGGATGGATGGATGGATGGATGATGAGTGAATGAAAAAGTGGCTACTGCATATAATCACTGGGTCTTAGTTCCCTATTTTGAGATGCTACCTTCAAAATCACCTCACACTGCCACTAACCTTCCCTAAGCTTGGTAATAAAGAGCAATGGCACTACCTGGTGGTCAGTGCAGGGAGAACACCCTATTAACAGTAGGACATTTTCTTGTTTGAGTCACTGTTCCTTCCTGCTCCAGTAGTTTGGATATGTCAAGAGTGAGGGGGATTTGCATTTTCAAAAGATCAAGCTGATGACTCTTATGCCAAATGGATTGGAGAGGGGATAAAGGGGGAAGCAGGGATACCAACTGGGAAATTATTTTGTCAGGGATGAGTGCCAAGTCCAGATCTGTGACTTCAACACCAACACGCCTAACCACTTTGCAATGCTGCCTCTCTTATCCAGGACCTCCTTTCATTCCTCTAACTTGAGCACTGTGGCAGACAGACTCTAAGATCTATTCAATTATTCAATGCTCTCTTCTTCTTGGTATTCATACCCTCCCTTGAGTGCAGACTGGCCTAGTGACTTGCTTCTAACCAATAGATGTCATTTCCATGATTAGACAACATAAGATTTTGACTTCTGTCTTGCATGCAGATTCTCTCCCTTGTTGGCTTTGATGAAGCAATTGCCATGTTGAGGTGGCCCACGTGGCATGGAACTAAGGGTGGCCTCTAACAGTCAGTACACTGCGCCCCTCAGTCCAACAACCCTTGAGAAACTGAAATTCTCAAGTAACATAAGCTCAGAAGTGGATCCTTCCTTAATCAAGCCTTCAGATGAGACCCAACCCTGGCCAACAATTTGATAGCAGCCTTATAAGAAACCCTGAAGCAGAGGATCCAGCTAAACTGTGACTGGACTCCTGACCCACAGAAACTATAAAAAGTAAATGTGTGTTTTTTTGTTTTTGTTTTTAAAGATTTATTCTATTTCTCCCCCCCACTTGGTTGTTTGCACTTGCTGTCTGTTCTCTGTGTCCATTTGTTGTGTGCTTGTCTTCTTTTTTTTTTTTTTAGGAGGCACCAGGAACTGAACCCAGGACCACCCATGTGGGAGGGAAGGGCCCAATCGCTTGAGCCTCCTCCACTTCCCAATGTGTGTTGTTTTAAGTCATTAAGTTTCTGGTAATTTGTTATGCAGCAACAGATAACTAATATAAGCATCTACTAAAAAGTGTCATTATCATTCAGGTACCAATTTTCTGAAAACCTGGGAAACTTTCCATAGTCAGAATCAACCACTCTACCACTAATGTCTTGTCCACAGTGCTGCAGCGTCCCAGGGAGCAGCGCGTGCAGCTGGCTGCACAGAATAGCCCCCTGTGAACCGAGTGACTGAGTACCACCAGTGTGGACAACTTAATACACACACACACACAACTTGTCAGGTTTCAGCTCCGTCCTCTGCTAGGTCTTAGCAGACTATTAATCTAGCCCCTGAGGGCAGCTTCCAAGGAAAGGCCACGAATACCAGGATGGAGTCAGAGTATCACCAAGCAGATCAGCATGAGGGACATCGGTGCCCAGAAAGGAATGTGGGTGACTGTGGTTTCAGTCCACTTACAGCATTTTTTTTTAACCTTTTAACAATGATTTATGTTTAAAAGCTTTCTCATTAAAAAAAAAAAAGATAAAATACACACACACAGCGCCCCCTCTTCTCTCATTACATTTTACACTGTCAACAAGCATTTTACACAACCAACAACCTCATGAACAAGCTGAAACGTCACTTTGCTATCTTTAAGAGGCACTTTAAGAGAATGCTAACACAGAAGTTAGGCCTGAAGTACAAGTAAATCTCCATCTTCCCAGAATAAAATGATCTCAAGTGGCTCAGAGCCTCCTTGGTCACTGTCCAGAGGCGATTCCCTTGATTGAATCTGGGCTAAGAGTCACTAGAGGTTGGGGGTAAGGATGTGTGCAGCAGGGCACAAGACTCCTGACCCCAGCACTGAAGGAAGTACAGCCATGTTGGATATGGTGTAAATTTAGTTAATTCCGGCTGAACAAATAGGAAATGAGAGGGAGTCCCCATAAGAGCCCAGTAAGAACCAGAACTAGGGTAATTCAGCCAAAAACAAAAAACAAAACAAAACAAAACAAAAAACCCTGTTAGGTCCCTGAATAATTCAGGTGAAAATGAGTTCTAATTACAGTTAACTAGTAATCAACACATCAGATGTTTTTCTTGTTCCTCACTCTGTGCCCTGTTCACTCTTCCACCGTCTTTTAAAGTTGTCGTTTTAAAGGGTTTCTTCTGCTGCAGATGGCTTTGTACAATGGTTAGTGGTGGCCTCTAACATCTCTTCCAGTTCTAAAATTCTGTGAGTTTAGAGGCTGACCCCAAATCCTGGCCTTTGCTGCTGCCTCAGATTCTCCAGTCACTCTAACTAGGCAGAAAGAACAGAAGGGACAAGCCAAACCTCACCAATAGTGCAGAAATACCAGAATCACACACTCTCTCTAGGTGAGACAAGCCAAGTTGTTTGCCATCCTCCATTACCCAATATTCTTGTTCCCAAATGAATTTTAAGCTAGAGTTTCATGACTTTTAAGGCAAATGTTAAATAGTCCCAACCCCAATCTTAAAGTCTCTGGCTTCAAAATGACTGAAAACAGTTCTCTTTGGAAAATGACACATTTTTTGTGTGTGGGAAGAAACTCTTCTTTCTCTAATGCTTTAACTTATGGGGAGAACAGATGGAGCTGAAGAAGGAAAGTATAGTGGCCAATACTCTGAAACTTACTGCTTGGGTTTCTGTGGCCCAGAGAGGACCCCAAAACAGAGCACTGGGATTCATTACCATCCCAACTAAAAGTAATAATGACAGCATTTACATTCACACAGGGTTTCCTTCTAAGAAGTTCATGATTCACCTACATCCCCTCAATTTGCATGACATCTCCCAGCAAAGTAGAGAATGGGGGCAACAAGGAGGTCACAGTAGGTTCTTTGCCATTAGAGCTGTTTGTCAGAGTCCACTATCAGTGAGTCAGTCCTTGGAAGTTGGGTTCAGTGCATGGAGGCAGGGCTACTGGCTGGTTTAGCAACTTGTCCACTATGCTAATGCTAGCATCTTGCTTTTCGATGTCCTCATAAGGAGTCCAGGATAAGTCATGCTGTAGCTTGTACGCACCAAGGAAGTCATGTGGACAGCTTGCTCCCCATTCCTAAAGAAGGCAAAGGAGTCAGTTCTGATCAGGGTAGGAAGTAAACAAACTGAGCTCATTTCCTACTTATGCCACAAATTTCTTTTTTGGCTTTTTGTTTCAGACTAGTCAGGACCATCTTTAGAATGCTGTTATGTTACACATCAGATATCTCCCTTAACTGAAATAGTGACTCTGGAATATTTTAAGCACATGTATATTTTTTAGAGTCATACCAGGTTCATACCCCCAATTTTCTAGGAAACCATTTTCCAACCCCCATTCCTACATTGTTACACACAAATGCAAAAAAAGAACTTTTCAGAGGCTAGAGTAGATTTTTGGGCAAAGAATAAATGTTCCTACCTTTGGAGAAATAATGGAAAAATATTGCTGACCACTCTCCCGTTTATAAAGGTAGTAAATGTTGCCAGGTTTTTTCACCATATTACAAGCTACATGGTGCAGGTCAGCATCTCTGCGAGCATCTTCCAATACCTGAGAACAACAGAGAGGTAACAAACTGGGTAATGGAGGTAACAGGCACCCATAATCAGTGATCATCCTAGTCAAAACCTTCACATCTTGTTCCCCCAGAGCAATAAATCACTACTGGAATCCAGATGATTCTGAGACAAAAATTAAGACTATGCTACTATGCCATAAAAATGCCTTTAAAAGAAGATACTTCAAAATATTGACATGAGCTTTGGGTGGTTTTAAAATTGTTATCCTATTTTTCTGTAAATAAGTACATTTCTTTTATAACTGAAAAAAATTTTTTTTCTCCTTGACAATGCTTTTTCTCACTGAACTTTCTCCCAGTGAAAATACTTCTTATACTTAACCTCTTAGGCTTATTGCTGCTTTTACTCAATACCTCTACACTTCTGGTAGGTACTGAAGACAAATAGTTATAGTACAATGATTATAAACAAGTTCATTCCATTCTGTGACCTAAATGAAGAAAATGAAAGCCTACCTCAAAGTCATTCCTTACCTTCCTGGCTTGTTCTTGCAAATGCTGGATTTGTTCAGCTATGACTGTCAGCTTGTTGGTGGCATTTGCTCGGATGAATTCATCAGCCTACAGAAGAGAGAAAACCTCACTGTCAGTTGAGAAAGGAAAAGATTTTTTATTTAGTTTCCAAAGTAAAGAGTTATGGTAATATCTTTGTTTATTCCTCTTCCCATCTTCACCATTCCCCGTGAACTCCCACTCATCCCAAGGCCTAGCTCAAATAGCAGTGTTCAGGAGAAGCCTATCTGGACATCAACCCACACCACAGAATTAAGAGCTCCTTCTTTTCTATTTCCCACAGTGCTCCACCCATCACCCTATACTCTAGCCACACTGAACTTCCTTAGTTCCCCAACATGCCCTGCTCGCTCTTGCTACCCAGAACTTGAGCATGCTCTTTCCTTCCTCTAATACATGCTTCCCCCACCCCCCTTTATTTTTTTGCCTGACAAACCCCACTCATCTTCAGGTCTCCATTTATTTTCCGCGTGTTTAAAACTGTCTGAAATCAGGGATGGGTCTTACAATGAAAATCAAAAGACACTTGTGATACAGCTCTTATCACCTGTTCATGTTAGACTCTGGCTAAATATAGTAAGTATCTGTTGATCTGACTATAATCTCAGCTGAATTATTTACATCACATACAGTTAAATTTTAACTTACATTTGTATCCCTAAATGTTACTTAAAATGTATTTTAAAGATTGCACTATGAAGTAGACCTGAAACAAAGTAATAATATACACAGAAGACTGTCTATCATGTGCCAGGAAACACAACTGATGGCAATGGATACTATTTTAGAAAGATCAAAGAATTTTCAAAACAAGGAGAGGCTGGTTAGACCAATTCACGTATTGGAAAAGATTATCACTCATGCATCAGGAATCTGTCAAAAACTCCCAATTTCAAGAAAAGTTGGTTAACTTCCAGTGGTACACAATTAAGTTAGGGAAAAGAAATCAGAAGGCTAAACTTGAACTAGGAAATATTAAGAGAATTTGCTGGTTAACTGAGAAAGCTTAAAGTAAAAGATTAGCAGAGGTCAAAGAGGTTAAGATAGTTAGATATACACCAATGCCATAAGTGAACAGAATCAATATGAATAAGCTAAATCAATCATAAATTCATTTCACAAATATATATTAAGCAACTACTCTGTCAGACACCATGTTAGACAATGAAAGCATTAGAAAATTTGAGAGAGAACTCTCTACCTTCATCTAGATTACAGTCTAATGCAGCTGTCCATTAAAAATATGAAGCAAGCCACATATGTAATTTTAGATTTTCTAGTAGCCACATTAAAAGTAAAAATAGCTAAAATTAATGCTAAGAATACATCTAATTAACCCAATTGTATCCAAATATTCTCATTTTAACACATAATATAAAAATTGAGATATTTTACATTTCATAGTTTCAAAATCCACAGCATATTTTATACTTACAGCATATTTCAAGTTGGACACTAAAGTTTCATTGGAAAGATCTGGGATCTGTATTTAGAGTTCATAAAATTTGAAAGTCCAATTCATATACTCAAATTATTTCAAATATATTCAAAAGCTTCCATTAATTGAACCCAGGACCTTCCATGTGGGAGGGAGATGCCTAATTGCTTGAGCCACCTCCACTCCCTGCTTTGTTATCTCTCATTATGTTTTCCTCCTTGTGTCTCTTGTTGAGTCAGCTCACCACGCCAACCCACTGCATCAGCTCGCTGTCTTACTCGTCTTCTTTAGGATGCACCGGGGGAAATGGAACCTGTGACCTCCCATGTGGTAGGTGGGAGCTCAATTGCTTGAGCCACATCTACTTTCCCTTTACCTATATTTATATATCATTTCTCACAACCTTATGAAGTTGAAGATGATTGCCTCACTTTCTCATTTTAGGAATCAGACTCAAGAGAGGTAAGATAACGGGTCCAAGGTTTCACAGCTAATAAATGACAGGTTAAAGATTTCAACACAGATTAGCCTGATTCCAAAACTCATGCCTTTATATCAGGTCCCCTGAGCTTTCTAAACACACACTAACACCTATACAGCATGCCAGAAGTCAGTCCTACTAGAAAGTAGAGTACAGTATACAAGAGCAAATATGCTTGATTCAATGTTTTGTCTCTAGAGTGTCTTGCCTTCAACTTCTTAAAAACTGATTATATTGGAGAAATGAAGACAGCACAATAATGCATCCTTGGAGCTGATGTGGCTCTGTGGTTGAAGGCTGGCTTCCCACATAAGAGGTCCTGGGTTCAATCCCTGGCCCAGATACCCAAAAAACAAACAAACAAACAAATAGTCACATCTGACATTTAAAAAATAATAATAATGCATTCTTTATACCTCACAAAATTATAGGCCAAGGGACAAAAACATTACTTATTTTAAAAATAAAAAATTTTAAGTATCATTCATACATGAATATAATCATAAAACAATAAGTGCATAGTAAAAGTTGTGAAATTACAAAACAAACATGCATATCATCATACAGGGCTCCCATACATCAGCCCACCACCAACACTTTGTATTTTTGTGAAACATTTAAAAACATTATTTTTAATGTGGCTACTAGATCAGAGGTTTAGATCTTGGAGCTTTCCTACTTTAAACTCTTCATTTTACAGATGTAGGAGAGGTCCAGAAAGAAGTAATTTGTCTCAATTCACCCTGGGAGCCTTAATATCAAAAGAGGGATTAAAACTCACATGTCCAAAAAAGCACTTCCAGTGCTTTCCCCTCATTGTTTCACATTTCCTCCTTATTTTACTTTTTTTGGGCAATCAGTGTTCAAGCACTGGGCTTGGGAATATTGTGTTCAGTAATGAGGACACAGAACAAAACTCGTTGCCCTCTTGGAAGATATTTAATTAAAGCCTATATTCTCAGGTAATAAAGATCTTATGGGAAGCAGATTTAAATGAGTGGACTGCACATCCAGGAAGAACATGAGTAGAAATTATCTTGAAACTTCTCTGGAACTTCGATCTGTTCATGTGTCAAACAGAAATAATAACTTCTGTATGCCTACCTCACAGGGCTGTCCTAACGGCCAAATGAAACAATATTGAAAGTGCTGGGCAAACCCTCCCCAAAAGGGAGATTATGGGTACTCAAGTTGCAGTTGAAGGAGCCTTTGGTCTCAAGAATATCAGGGTTCGAGGCAGGTCACCAATTCGCAATGACAACCAGCTTTCTTCGTCTGTAAAACGGAGACAAAAACAAATGCTACCCCACACTACGTGGCTGTGAGGTTCGAGTTGTAAGATGCCGGCCAAAAATGTGAACGAAAGTGGTTATTTACTTCCCTAGCCGCGCCTTCTCACCTTCTGCACCTGCTGTGCGAGCGCCACGAGGTCTAAGGGGTCCCCAGCCCGGTGGGTGTGGTAGGGGCTCACCAAGGCCAGGCCGCCGGGAGTCGAGGTGAGCTCCACCAGGGCTCCTGCGACACACACCCAGGAACACAGGCCATGAACTCCCGCCCTCGGCCTCCCGCGAAGCACGGGAGAGTCGCTGTTCTGTGAAGGCTTCTTTTCCCTTCTGACTCCCGCCCCGCGTCCCTCCCTCACCTGACGCCGACTGAATCTCTTGATCTTCAGCGACTCCCTCCGTCTGCGCTGGCGTTATAGGTGCTGCCATGACAGCGCCTTAAACACTCTACCATCCCGGCGGTACAGTTGGAAAGAGCATGCGCAGAAAGACTTGTGGGCGGAGCTTCAGTGTTCCTTAACCATTGGGCGTCTTCGCTGCGGAGCGCAGACTTGGAGGCGGGGTTCCAGCTGACGCAAAGCGCTCCGGCTGGGGAGCGGGGTTCAGGCTGGTAGAAAACAAAAAGGTGGTGCAAGCCTACTGGGCATGCGCTGCCCAGCCCGGGGGGCGGGGCTTCGCTCGAGGGGCGGGGCTTCGCGGGGGGGCGGGACTCCGGCCCCGTTGGCGGGTGACAAGAGATCCCGTTAGGTTGGAGGTGGCGATGGCGGCATGCGCGTTGGGGCTGCTGACTGCCTTGTTGGCTGCCGTCGCCGCGGCCTCCCGGGTCGAGGTCGACTCCGAGGCAGGATGGGACATGGCGACGCCTGATCTGCTCTTCGCCGAGGGGACCGCGGCCTATGCGCGCGGGGACTGGGCCGGAGTGGTACTGAGCATGGAGCGGGCGCTGCGCTCGCGAGCCGCCCTGCGCACCCTCCGCCTGCGCTGCCGCACCCAGTGTGCCGCCGACCTCCCGTGGGAGCTGGACCCAGCCTCGCCAGCCAGCCCCGGCCAGGCGTCGGGCGCCGCCGCGCTGCAGGACCTTCGCTTCTTCGCGAGCCTGCTGCGCCGCTCAGCCTGCCTGCGCCACTGCCTCGGGCCCCCGTCCGCCCACGCGCTCAGCGAGGAGCTGGAGTTCGAGTTCCACCGGCGGAGCCCCTACAACTACCTGCAGGTCGCCTATTTCAAGGTGCAGACCTGCCCGGGACCGGGCGGCTGGGGTCCTTCTGGGGAGAAGCGTATTGCAGGCGAGCCAGGGGGATCTTGGGGGTCCAGGGAAGTGTCTGCGGAGAGGGTAGGTGGCCTCTTGGCCGGGGGGCATCCTCTGACTTCTTGCCCGACTCAGAGCAGAGACCTTGTCAGGAGACCTGCCTCCCCCGGCTGGCATAGGCAGGTGCCAAGTCCAGCCTGAAGTGAAGGCACGGACCCAGCAAAACGGCCTTTTGTTCTCCGGGAGGACACCTAGAAGGAATTAATTGGGCCATCCATCCTGACTTCCTTGCCAAGTGTCCGGGTGAAAAGCTAGGACCTTTCTACAGTATCTTTCTTCCAGTTCGTTTTTCCGAGTCTTTTCCTTCTGCCCGAGCCCAGCAGCTTTCATTTCGTGACGAGAGACTGCCACGTAGCCAGCAGGGGCTGCCTGGCCCCTCCCTGTGGGGGACCCTCTGGCTCCTCTGTCAGGCTTTCAAAGAAAATGGGAGTTTTTAGGAATGCCAAAGTCCAAGGGTACACATGGATTTGGCACTCTCCTCGCTCGTGTGATGATGATCATGACTGATAGCCGAGAGTACTGAAGCTGTGCTACATTCTAGGCACTGTAAAGCACTTTATGTTTACTAACTCATTTGTGCTGATACTGTGAGGTAGATGCTATTATTAACCCCATTTTATTGATGAGAAAACCTAGACACAGAGAAGTTAAATTTTCCCAGATCACACACCTGGTAAATGGTGGATTCTAATTCAGAATTCAGGTAATAACTTGGTGTGGGGGTGGAGGTGCAGGAAGGGTCTGGCTAGAATTTTAAATATGTGAAAGAAAGAGCTGTGCTACACATTTATCATAACCATATTTTAACAGGCCTCCAGTTCCACCTATAAAGAGACTTGGAGACTCTTGGAAAGCTCAGATTTCCAGCTCTCCACAAGCATTCTGCTTACACAATTCCCTTCCATTTCTCCTAGTTAATGAGAAAGGATACTGGACTTGAAACCAAAATAATTGGGCTATGTCTTTGGTCGTGTCACTTAACAGTGCTTTCTGAAATTCTTTCATAGTTAGTACCTACTACAGTCCAGTTCTCATACAAGAAAATTTAAATGCTTGCTTTTGTATTTTCTGTTTTATTTTGCTTTGCTATTAAGAATCACTATTATAAGGGCTATTAAAAGGGTATGTACATAGAACTGTGGGAGTGCAAAGGAGGTAGACTCTAGTTTTTTCTCAGAGAAATGAGAAACCCTTGAAAGAAGAGATAATGTTTGAAACCATACCTAAATATTTCCAGGGAGAGAGGAAGGACAGTTATTTCAGAGAGAGGGAAAAGGAGGGTCAAAGTGTGATGTATTCAGGAAATAAGGCCCTTGTAACTGGAGTGTCAGTTTGTGTGTGTGGAGCAGCAGGAGAGGAGACCCAAAGGTAAGTGAGGTCAGATTGGGAAGAGAGCTCTGCAGGCTTCAGGGCGCCATCATCAGAATTTGGTTTAATAACACTAATTCTGTGGGAAAAGTCTTGGAGGAAGGATAAAGTAGTGGCAGAGCAACTGATTTGTAGATCTTTGTGGTTGTCCAAAGTGAGAAGGAAGTTAGGTGCCTCAGGGCTAGGAGGCTTAGGGAGGGCTAGGGAAAGTGGTGACTGGTGCTGGTAGGGGGAGGGAGGCAGAGTTGAGGAGGTGGTAGGGAGCAGAGAAAGGCAAGCAATGCTGCTGAGAGATACGGTAAAGAGGATACATCTATAAAAGGGACAGACTTGAGATCGAGTTTCTAATTTTACAGTTAAAGGAATTGAGGTACAGAGATGGGGATTTATGTACGTTAGGGAACATTGAGTGGAAGCCTAGATTTCCTGTTTACTGCAAGCTGCACATTTGGACGCCACTACAGATTCTTCTGTTTGGCCGAGTCCTCAACAAACCTTCAGTTTGGATGTGAGGATTACAGTCTTGTGCTTCTTCCTAGATAAACAAGTTGGAAAAAGCTGTAGCAGCAGCACACACCTTCTTTGTGGGCAATCCTGAGCACATGGAAATGCGTCAGAACCTAGACTATTACCAAACCATGTTGGGAGTGAAGGAGGCCGACTTCAAGGATCTCGAGGCCAAACCCCATATGGTGAAAATACTTTATTCCCTTCTCTCTCTTTCTTTCCATTTTATTTTATTTATTTTATTTTTTCAATTTATTTTTTAGGCATCAGGGGCTGGGGAAGGAAGCCGGCGCTCAATCACTGAGCCACATTGGCTTCCCTGAGTTGGTTTTTTTTTTTTTTTTTTTTCATTTGTTTTGCTTGTTGTTTGTTTTTGTTTTTTCAGGAGGCAGCAGGAACCAGACCTGGGACCTCCTGTGTGAGAGGCAGGAGCTCAACCGCTTAAGCCACATCAGCTCCCTCTTTCCTTATTACAGTGACATTTTTTAGGGTATTTTTTCTGCTTACAAAAGTAATGCTCATTGTACAACATTAGAAAAATGCAGCTAAATATGGCACAGAAAGTAATCATTTGTAATGCTGCCACTTTAAAAAAAGTACTAGTGATATTTTGGCCTTTTTTTTTTTTTTAAGTCTTCCATATCTTATTTTTTTTTAACCTGATTTGGTATCATAATGTTTATATATTTTTCATCATCCTTTTTGACTTAACATTATATCATGCGTCTTTTCTCATGTTCATCTTTTCTTGAAAACATGATTTTAATGGTTGCAAGATAGTCTAGCTTATTATATATGCCATATTAATTTAAGTATTCATCTTTTCTTGTCAGATAGGTGTTCCCTTTTTAACTACAGTGTGGTGTGGCATTCCTCCATGTTTTTTTTTTTTTTTTTTAATAATAGGGTGGTATATGGGAACTTTCATTTATTTTTTAAACAATTAGCTCTCTCTCTCTATATATATATATATATTTATTTTTCATTTCCTGCCCCTTCAGAAGGCTCCCTCATCTGTCTGCTCATCTTCTTTTCACTGGGACCTCCCATGTTGGAGGCAGGTGCCCAACTGTTTGAGCCACATCCACTCCCCCTCCATGTTCTTATTCTGCTTGTTTAGTCAGAGAGTGTATGTTCCATAAGAGTTATTGTTGACATGATGTAGCATTTTAAAAAAAGATTTACTTTATTTATTTATTCCCCACCCCTACCCCCCGCCACTTGCACTCCCTGTCTCCTCTCTGTGTCCATTCGCTGCACGTTCTTCTATATCTGCTTGTCTTCTCTTTAGGAGGCACTGGGCACCAATCCTGGGACCTTCCGACATGGAAGAGAGGCACTCAGTCACTTGAGTCACCTTAGCTCCCTGGTTTCTTGTGTCTTTCACTGTCTCTCCTCCGTGTCTCTTTTTTGTTGCATCATCTTGTTGTGTCAGCTCGCCGCGCGGGCCATCTCACTTTCACCAAGAGGCCCTGGGAACCAAACCCAGGACCCTCCATATGGTAGACAGGAGCTCAATTGCTTGACCCATATTCGCTTTCCATAATGTAGCATTTTTATAAAGAGCATATATTCTTTTACATCTTAATAGGTTAGAAATAAGGATATTAGAAACAATATCAGAATGACTTTTTTTTCTTTTCAGAAGGTACTGGGGATTGAACCCAGGACCTCCTACGTGGGAAGCAGGCACTCAACCACTGGGCTACACCCGTCCCCCACAATGACTTTTCAAAGTAGATTGTAGTGGAGTGGATGGAGCTCAAGTGATTGAGCACCTGCTTCCCATGTATGAGGTCCTGGGTTCAATCCCCCAAACCTCCTAAAAATATAAATTAAAAAAAAAAGGTAGATTGTAACCCACAACCTCTCTTTAAAAAAGGTAAATTGTGTAAGTCTAGTACATTACACAAC
>JAKSZT010053883.1:36475091-36615926 GCA_026826555.1 Tolypeutes matacus | reverse complement strand
TTTATTCATTTATCCCCCCCCTTGCTGCTTGTGCTCGCTGGGTCAGCTAACCACGCCGTGCGGGCGGGCCTGCCTTCACCAGGAGGCCCTGGGAACTGAACCCGGGGCCTCCCATATGGTAAACGGGAGCCCTACTGATTGAGCCACAGCCGCTTCCCTACACAGTACTTTTTTCAGTGAAATGAAAATGATTATTGTCCATGAGAATGGGAGCTACGCCCCACAGATAGCAAAATTGAAGTCTATATTCAGCTGCAGGAGCCCAAGTCACCCTTTTATTACTAGAAAGATTGCTGTCACTGACACAGACCAAGTTTTAAGAGCTAAAGCTTTTATTAAACTTTTACTTTGAAAACGTTTAACCCTACAGAAAAGTGGAAGAAAACTACAGTGACCGCCGATAGAGCTTTCATCTAGGTTAAGAGTTTAGAGAGTTCAGTTGCTGTTATGTAGCAGTCACCCAGGTCACCCCTTTCCATCCATAATGTGATGCGCGGGGAGGTGGCTCTGGCAGGGAAAGCGGGTTCACCTGGGGCCTGCTTTTGAGTCTCCTTCCTGCCAGCAGCATGAGTTTCGCCTGGGAGTGCGGCTGTACTCGGAGGAACAGCCGCAGGAGGCCGTGCCCCACCTGGAGGCGGCGCTGAAAGAGTACTTCGTGGCCGAGGAGGAGTGCCGCGCCCTCTGCGAAGGGCCCTATGACTACGACGGCTACAACTACCTCGAGTACAACGCTGACCTCATCCAGGCCATCACAGGTGCGCAGCCTGCCTGGGCGCTGAGGTCAACGCCGTGGTGATACAGGCACAGCGTCTTCAGCCTCATTCCTACATTTCTTAAACCTGGGAATCTGACAGAAAATTGCTTCCCCTTGAATTTGTTCATCTTAACGAATATTTGAAACCTAAAGATTGATCTTATGGTTATTCCCTCTCCGATTCCTTTCAGATCATTACATCCAGGTCCTCAGCTGTAAGCAGAACTGCGTCACTGAGCTTGCTTCCCACCCCAGTCGAGAGAAGCCCTTTGAAGACTTCCTCCCGTCCCATTATAATTATCTGCAGTTTGCCTACTATAACAGTAAGGGCTACTTTCCTCTCTCTCTCCTGCCTTTAACTAAAAAGCTAAAAGTAAAGGAGGCAGGGGAGCAGATGTAGCTCAAGCGGTTGAGTGCCTGCTTCCCACATAGGAGGTCCTGGTTGGTTCCCCGGTACCTCCTAAAAACAAACAAACAGAAAAAAAAAAAGCAAAGGAGGCAGGAATATGGCTTCTTCAACATGTTTGACTTCTTTCTTTGGCTGTGGGAGGGACCAAGCCAGATGGTCCCTGGATACTTTGTTAGAAGCTAGGGGGAGGGAGACTTTAGGACCTCTGTCTCTTGCCCCTCACATTTATAACCTTGCATTTGAATGAAAAGTAGTTGCAAAGGTAAGGGTGTAGTACCGTATAAACCAGCTCACAGGATGGCTCCAAGCCCTTCTCCCTAGTATAGCACTGATGCACTCAGGGGACCTATCAATACCCAGAAAAGTAAGGAATCAGCAGGTCTTTACTGAGTTCCTACTGTATGCTAAACATTACAGCATCTTCAAAAGTATGTTTATAGTTGAGTTGAGGAAACCAACACATGAAAACAAGATCTGGTCTGCCAGAAAGGCACTCCACTACTATTATCTCCTTCTCTCCTGGAAATCTACAGGTAAAAGAAGGTCGGGAGACAAGGGTAGTATTCCTGCAATTGGTCTGGCGACTGGGAATATTGAGGCTAGGATACTGAGAGGTGTTTGCATTATTTGTGAATTTTTGAAGATGTGGGCACACAGAGGATTCTAATTCTTTTTTGTTTCAATATTAGGTAACCCTGATGTCATTGAACAGCTTAAAATTAATATGTTCTCTATATATTCTAGAACTTCTCCCACCAAAATCAAGCAATCGTGTTATAGAATAGGTGCTTCCTTGGCATGTCACTGTGGCCTTCAAACTTCGCCGAGACTGAATAAGAATTAGACCCTTCTTCTTTGCCTTTTTCTTTCTCTTTGCAGTTGGGAATTACACACAGGCTATTGAATGTGCCAAGACCTTTCTCCTCTTCTTCCCCAACGATGAGGTGATGAACCAGAACCTTGCCTTTTATACAGCTGTGCTTGGAGAAGAACAGACCAGGTCCATTGGTCCCCGTGAGGTGAGAGACTTGTGTTGGGACGGTTGCCAGCTGATTTCACACCAGGGGGCAGAAGAGTGGAATAGAAGAGGTGGAGTCAGTGCTGTTTGGGCAGGGTGGGGGCTGGGTGTGAGTGCATTGATACAGCATCCCTGGAGAGTAAGTGGGAGGGATGCATGGGAGCCTTGATCAGCATTACCTGGGCCCGGAAGTCTGTTCTCTGAGTTGACAGAGGGAGGCAGCACTGCAAAGCTGGCACGTTCTTTCTCCTCCTTGGCACCCCCTCCTTTGGCAGTTGGTACCATATGGCCAAGAGTTATCATTTTTTACTTCATGCTAGTTTTCCACCCTCCCACTAACCTCTTCTCTGTCCCTTTTTTTTTCTCATCCCCTCTTCTTTCTGCCATTTCTTTCTTTTCTTCCCTCTTTCAGCATTATTCCCATCTCCAAAACAAGGAGAAAAATCTATATCATATAAAGACTAGAATGAAATGCACCAGTGGTTATTTCTAGGTGGTAAAATTATCAGTGATTTTTGTATTTTGCTCCTATTTTCTAAATTTTCTGCAATGAATGAGTATTATTTTTGTAATATCTTCTGTTTTTGCCATACATGATGAAGATTTAATAAAGTGAACCTTGATATATGTTCATGTGCTTTGCACAAACCCTAGACCCTCTGCTTCATGAGATCAGAACAATGAGGTGGATTTGAAGTCATTAGTCTGGGCTACATCCTGGCTCCTGCACTTACTGGGGTGTGATCGCCTCTCTGAGTCTCAGTTTCCCCTTCTAAAAAATGGGATAATGCTTTTTTGCTCTGCTCTTCAACAGAGGATTGGTGCAAGGGTCTAATGAGAGAGATTGTAGATGCACCCTGTAAACCAACAGGCACTGTGCAGATGTGCAGGAAGTGTTGGGGTGGATGTGTAGCGTCTCGGGGGCTGGTCTTGCTGACAGTACACAAGTGCAGGTGGCGAGTTTCCTCACCTCTGACCTCCTGAAATGGGGAGTGCCTGATTGCCGTGGGCCTTGTTCACCTGTGTCCTGCTGCCCCCTCCCCCATCCCAGCTCTATTCTGTATAAACGCAGCTATAACTCTGGACTAGATTTTCATTTTGTCAGAGAGAAAATGGTAAATAGCTGCAATTATTCTAGAGGCCATTCATTTATTTAAGAAATTTATTGTACAAAGGTCAGGAGTAAGAAAACAGGCACATTCATGTTCATGGGTAGGACTGCAAATTGGGCTATTTGTTTAACCCAGCAATTCTATTGCCGGAGATTTATTGCACAGACATTCTTGTACAAGTATGCAAAGGTAAATGGACAAGGGTGTTTATTGTAACATTCTTTTTAAAAGCAACAAAAAACTGGAAACAAGCTAAATGCCATCAACTTGGGAACTGGTTAAATAAATTATGATACATTCATTCAGTGATATACCAGACATCTGTTATATTGTATAATATATTCCTTTGCACCAGTATGAAAAGGTTTCCATAGTTTTAGGTAAAGGAAGAAAAAGACACAAGATTTAGAACTGTAATTACATTATATCCTATTTTCTTTAAATACACATATGTGCGCTAACATTTTTTTTGGACAAATTGGTAAGAAACTGTTACTGGGGATTACCCCTGCGGGCCAGGGTCAGGGGTGGGGGGGGAGACTTGAACTGTTCCATGTATGTCGATCTATACTCTGTGCTTTTGTTTTAGACATATCTATGTACTTAGCTTTTATGTCTTTCTGAATGTCATTTAACACATACTTTAGGGCACTGGTGATACAGACAAGAAGGGTATGGTTTCTGCCCTTGGACTTATAGTCTAGTGGAAAAAAAGGCATGTAAACCAAAACTATAGTATATTGCAGTGACTATAACTGCAGAGGCTTGTGCAAGTTGTAGTGGAAGCATGGAGGAGAAGTCACCAACCGGCTAGTGAGGGGAGGCTTTGCAAGAGGAATGTTTTAAAGTTTGGTCTTTAAAGCCTTGTGAGAGTGGATGAAGTGAGGGAGGGTTTTGCAGACACAGAACAGCATGTGCAAACAGCCCTAGACAGTTGTCCCATACAGAGTGACTGGCATGGGGTAGTGACAGGAGATGAGACCTGAGAGGACCAGATTTTGAAGGGTCTTAAATGTGAAGCCAAGGAGGCAGTTGAACTCTTTTCCACGGGGTAGGCAGTGGTGAGCCTTCAAAGGATTTTAAGCCGTGGCACGACAAGGTATGATGGTGGTTGGCCCAGAACAGGAAGGCGCTGGGGGCCAGAGGCCAGTTAGAGACCCCTGGGGTGGAGCAGAGGAGAGCTGCCGAGGCCCGCGCCAGGCAGCGGCAATGAAGGTGGGCACTGATTAGGTAGAGGTGGGGGTAGGGTTGGCAGAATGTGGAGGTGTTCCACTCTTCCCTCCTCTCCATATCCAATTAGGTGCCAGGTCCCCAGCTTGGGAGATGGCATGGATGGCGCTGTCCACCTAGCTCAGGAACACAGAGGTGAGGCAGGATGGCCTCCTGCCCTATCTGTGTCCCAGCCCAGGGTGGTTAATTTCCCTCTGTTCCCTGGGAGAAACAGGTAGCTGATGTTGGCAGTAATAGACTTCCCATTCTTGTGGTTGAGGAGCTTACCAAGTTGTTAGAAACAACACCCCTCACATTTTATAGTTTACGGAATTCATTCATAGCCTTTATTTCATTTCATTCTCATAACACCTTGGTGAGGTGGGGTTATACCCTGCTTTGAAGACAAAGAACCTTCCTCCCTAGCTCTGGAATTCCGAGCACCTCTAATAGAATAATCAGAGGTGGCTCCTTCTCTTGTAGTTCGCCTGTTGGGCCACTAGATGTTGACTGCCTGGATTTAAGACGCTACTGCTCTCCATCTCTGTGTCTTGGTTGGTTAATACCTGTTTTTTCCCCTCTATGGTCACATTCGCGAGTTTAGGGGAGAGATTGAATATAATCCTATGTTGTCAATCTGCCATTTTTAACCAGAACTCCCCTTCTGGAAAAAAGGTAACTCACATTCGTTCTGTAATTGTCCCAGGCCGGGCACTGTGCTAGGTGGTTTACATCCATCATGGCCTTAATCATCACAGTCGCCTTTGAGGTGGCACTGTTCTCCCCATGTTAGAGGTGACAGTTTGACTCAGAGAGATAAAGTAACTTTCCCAATGGCTATGGTTGGTCAGTGGTAATCAGAATCTCTTTGTTTCCCTACTTTGTCCCTGGCACAACCCCTGACACATAGTTGATACTCAGATACTTGTCAAATGAATAAATGGTATAAGTGGAATTTGCTCCCTAGCAACTTCATAGAGTTGTTGAGTGGGTTAAATGAGATAACAATCTAGCTTGGTGTCTATACTTAGTAAAGGAAGGCAGTAATTTAAATTACTTCGGAAAAAATTGTCATCTTCCCTTGGGGTGATAGTAGATGATAAGGGACTTATTGACTCCTTTAATATTTTCCTCCTTAAACTGCCCTCATCTTTTATTTCAACTGACTGTGTCTTTTCTCTTCCTTCTTTCTTCTGCTGCTTGGAGCCTAGCAGGGTACATTGTGAAAGTACCTGATGGGCATGGCACCTAGGGAAAGAATGTGACCTAGAAGCCACTCAGTTTCCCTGCCCTGGGTAAGCCCTACAAGCAAGCACAGGTGGGAAGGGCCAGAGCACCTGACCCAGCTGCCCTAACTGCAGCTGCCTGCTCCATGGAGGGTGCAGTGCCATCGGAGTTTGAAGGGAGGCAGGAGATGAAGTATAGGCTTTAGAAGTGGAAAGACCCGGGTTTGAATCTAGGTCCCGCTCTGTGGTTTCCTGTAATGTTGCCTGAAGCAGGTTGCATTCCCCCCCTGCATCTCCATGTCTTCATCTGTAAAACGAGGATAGTAATACCAACCTCAAAAGGTGGTTGTAAAGATTGAATGGCTAGGGAAGCGGCTGTGGCTCAATCAGTAGGGCTCCTGTTTACCATATGGGAGGCCCCGGGTTCGGTTCCCGGGGGCTCCTGGTGGGGGCAGGCCCACCCGCACGGCGTGGTTGGCTGACCCAGCGAGCACAGGCAGCAAGGGGGGGATAAATGAATAAATAAATAAAATCTTTAAAAAAAAAAAAAAAAAAAAAGATTGAATGGCTAGCATGTGAGTTGCCTAACACCTAGTTCTCTCCTTCCTGAGTATTGGACTCCTGCAGAACAGGAAGGAATTCTCCTTCTGTGAAGTGTATTTCCACATCTCTGAGAATCATCAGATTATCTGTCCCAGAGATTAGTCTGGAGGTGGAGGTGGGGGTGGGGTTTCCCTTCAAGGGAGGCCTGGTTATGCCACCCTCAAAAGTACTGCTTGGCCTTGGCAAGAGCCAGAGAAGCCTTTGAGCACAGAAGTGAAACTTTTGTCCCAAACCGGGGACCGGGCATAACAGTGATGGTGGGAGGGGCAAGCTCAGGTCCCACAGGGAGCAACAGCCTAGAGGACTGGGGAAGGGTGCACTGAGGGTTAGAGGACAGCTCTGAGTTCTAACAGAGTCTTTCCATTTGGTTTCCTCAGAGTGCCCAGGAGTACCGACAGCGAAGCCTGCTGGAGAAAGAACTGCTTTTCTTCGCTTATGATGTTTTTGGAATTCCTTTTGTTGATCCGGTGAGCCAGAGTGGGGGGGTGGGGGGCAAGAAAGGTGTAAGGGAGGGGGGTGAGTGGCACTCTGTATGACTCTGGGGAGAAAACTCTTGGGGGGTTGAGCTAAACCTGGGATCTGTGGAACCCGTGGATGAGAGACAGAAGAGAAAGATAAAAGGGGATTTCTGGGCAGCTGGAAGTGAGTTAGGTTCAGAGAGCTCCCTCTTTCCAGAAGGAGACAGGGCAATAAGGGTAGATTTCTCCTGTAGGCCCTATTTTATGCATTGAGACATGGAAGATTAAGGAGGTCACCTTACATTGTTAATTTTTTCCCCGACCTACTTTTAGGATTCATGGACTCCAGAGGACGTGATTCCCAAGAGATTGCAAGAGAAACAGAAGTGAGGGCCTTGAAGAAACTGCATGATTGGATCAGTCTGATGACACACTTGAGGGTTTCCTCAGCGCAGGCAGATGTGAACTCCTGGCAAGGGGTGGGCAAGTCCAGTCTGGGAAGTTAGGGAGGGAGCCCAGGGCTGACCCTGGAATACAGTCCTCAGAGTGGCTGTGCTCGCAGGTCAGAACGGGAAACAGCTGTGCGCATTTCCCAGGAGATTGGAAACCTGATGAAGGAAATTGAGACACTTGTGGAAGAGAAGACCAAGGAGTCCGTGGACGTGAGCGTGCTGGTTCGGGAAGGTGAGACACCTGGGCTCTCGGGGCGTGGCTGTCTTGGAAACCAGGTAGGTCCTGCCTGCATTAGGCAGACAGCGTCCCCAGCAGCGAAGGGCTCAGCATGGGCCAGCCTCAGGAGAGGGCTCTATGTGTGTTGGGTCTTAAACTTGCCTCTGTGCCCTTCCTAACTCACCAACAGGACTTTCACCTGGAGAGAGCACTGAAAATTGGCCTTTGGTGAAGAAATAAGACTTCTGTGACATAATAACACAAATTTAGTTCAATTCCGTATTTATAGTACATATTCAAAACTCTTCCTGTTTCCCACTCCCAAACTGTTTTCTCCCAACTTCCAACATTTGTCCTGTTACCAAGACTCGAAACCTTTGAGACTTTAGCTCCTCTTCCCTCCTTGCCTGTCCTCTCTATCCACTGGGAAGGCCTCCCAATTATGTCTCTCTTCTCGGCTCTCTTCTTTTTCCATTGCCACCTGTCTTTGTCCAATCTGCCCTTGTCCCTTCCCACACCTGGTTACTAGCCCCTTCCAAAAATGGGGACTCTGACCCCATCCTCCCCGCCTACCCCTTTAACCATAGGTTCTACTCTGCCTGTTCACACTTGTTCTTCACACATACTGGACTGCTCCTTGCTCCTTGAACCTACTTCTGCTCACAGCTCCTTTCTTCATGCTTGTTTCTCCTAATACACTTCCCATGAAGGCATCTCAGATATATCCTACAAAGTCTTTCTTAATCTCCCAGCTAAGTGGGATCCCCTACCTCTTTCTTTTGAACTTCTAAGGCACTTTGTACTTTTTTGGGGGCATTTACAGTCAGCCCTGTTCTGGTTATGTATGTAATTGTTGGAGAACCAGTGCTGCCTTCAAGTATTAATCCCTTGCATTGTCTAGCACAGTGCTTTAGACATACTAAGGCTCCAGTAAATATGTGGAGTTGAATTGAATCTCTCTTATGTGCCCAGAACAGAGAGACACCTTGAAAAGTATGAGAGCAATATGTTGCTTAAATTAGCAATGGCTAATTTAACAAGATTAACTTGTGAAAAGAATGTGCCCAGCATTCCTTTGTTCTCAGAGAGCTTTCATGCTATTATTTCTCTTGATTCTCATAACTACATGGGAAGTAGTTGGGCATAGCATGAGCCTCATTTTAAATAAATGCTCCTGCTGCTGCTATATTGTAGCTACATTTTTTGCAGAATTTACTGTGTGCCAAAAACTATTGTGCTAAGATTTTAAAGTTTTATTTGTTGTTTTTTTTTAATAGCTATACACAATTTTTTATTGTGGTAACATGTATAACTCAACATTTGACATTTAGCTGTACCACACAGTGGCATTAATTTTATTTACAATGTCGTACTAACATCAAACCATCCATTACCAAAACTTTTTAATGACACAAAACAGAACCCTTTACCTATTAAGCAAAAAACTACCCATTTCCCCTCCCCCAACCCCTGGTAACCTCAAATCCTCTAATCTACCTTCTTCTGGAGCCCCCCCCCCTTTTTAAGACAAGTTGTAGATTTACAGAAAGGTCATGCACAAAATACAGAGTTCCCATATATCCGCCCCCATTTTTAACATCTTGAATTAGTATGATACCTTTGTTACGGCTGATGAAAGAATATTATTATAAAGTACTTTTAGCTATAGTCCATAGTTTATATTAGGGTTCACTGTTTGTGTTGTACAGTCCTATGGTTTTTGTTTTTTATTTTTAATTTTGTTCTAGTAACATATATATACCACCTAAAATTTCCCCCTTTTAACCACATACAGGCATCAAACCCATTTCTTTCTGATTCTGGAGCTCATGTTTTTAGAAATGTGTTGGTGATGTTTCCTCCTCCATGTGTGAAGGCCCAAGAATCAGCAGCTAGTTGGCAGTGGAGCTAGGACTAGGACCTGAATCTCCTGTCTTTCGGCTCCAAGTGCTTTCCTCTGGACCGCCCTACCTTTGGGAGTGACCGAGCAAGAGATTTCTCTGTTGAACAGGAAACAAGTGGGATTTCTATTCCTTATGGGGAGGCATTATCCCACGATAGTTTCTGGACAGAGCTGCTGCTGCACTTGGCCTGGGTCTTGTCGTTGCTCTGCAGGTGGCCCCCTGCTCTACGAAGGAATCAGTCTCACCATGAACTCCAGACTCTTGAATGGCTCCCAGCGGGTGGTGATGGATGGCGTAATCTCTGAAGACGAGTGTCGGGAGCTGCAGAGACTGACCAACGTAAGGGAAACCCAGCGGCTGTACCTTCTCCCCTCAGGTCCACCTGAGGTCCAACTTACCCCTCTAAGTGCCCCTTGGGTGTTGAGCATTTGCCCATCCTCTGCTGCCAGCACTTTCCACCCCTTATTGGCCCTCAGCTGACCTGGCTAACTTCACCTTGTTTGGGGGCCTTTCAGGCAGCAGCCACGGCAGGAGATGGCTACCGGGGTCATACTTCCCCCCATACGCCCAACGAGAAGTTCTATGGTGTCACTGTCTTCAAAGCCCTCAAGGTAGGATCAGCACTCAGGGTCCCAGAGTGTGGAGCAGGAGGGAATCTGCCTGCCCCTAGGGTGGGGGGTAGGGTGGGGAATGAAGCTCAGGCTTTGGGGAGGAGTTAGATGGTGGCAGAAAAGGTGAAAGGTATATCTGCCTGTCGACATTCCAGTGCCATGGAAAGTGGATAAATTATGTTGAGTGAGTTTAAGTTTTGAATCCTGGCTTTTAGACCAAGTGTAATAAAAAGAGCTGGAGTGAGACAAGATTGATATCCAAAGTTATGAGAGCAATTTCTGGAGAATGGGCTGATTCCAGAGCGTTATAATTTTGAGCAGAATGCACAAAATATTCATGAAAAAAAAAAGTGTGAAGGAGAGGGGAAGGAGTGATATGGTAGGGGTGTTGTGTGTGGGAAGCAGAGAGACTGCACGCTCAGCGAGAGGACTAGCGTGCCTCGGTGGTCTCTGCTAAACACTGGTCTCCTTGGCAGCTGGGACAGGAAGGGAAAGTTCCCCTGCAGAGTGCCCACCTGTACTACAATGTGACTGAGAAGGTGCGGCGCGTCATGGAGTCCTACTTCCGCCTGGACACGCCCCTCTACTTCTCCTACTCCCACCTGGTGTGCCGCACTGCAATCGAAGGTGGGCCCCCTTCATCCCTGCAGCCCCTGCCAAGCACACACTGTGCACCAGGCACTGTGCTAGATGCCGCAGGTGTAGACAAGACTGGGTCCTGCTCCTTTCATCCTAGTTGGTAGCCAAACATAAACGAAAAATAACTGGCAACCCCATGGAAGTGCATCAGTAGCGCAAAGGAATCAGGAAGGCTTCCAAGAGGAGGTGATGTAAGTTTGGCAAAATGAATAGGAGTTTGAGAATACCCACTGGGGCGATGGGAGGACATGCAAGCCAACGGGAACAGCATGTGCAAAGGAGTGGAGGCATTGAACCACGTGGTCATTGGGGGAGCTCTAAGGAAGTTGCCGTTTCTTGAGAGTAAGGTAAAAGGGGGAGCAGTGGAAGAGAAGGCTGGCAAGGTCCTCAGAAGCCAATTTATGGAGAACTATGTTAAGTTTATCCTTTTTTCTTGTAGGCCAGTGGTTCTCAACTATGGTATTGGAAGTACTGGTGTCTTTAGATAAATTTTGAGCTGTGTTGCAAGTTCTCTGCTACATAATTGTTAAATACCAAAATTAATAAGAGATCTACTTATTTTACAAGGTAGAGCAGATTTGAAGTTATTCCCCTATGGCCCTCCCTCTCTTGCATTCCCTTTTGCCTTCCCAAAGAGGGATGAGGTATGGCCAGCGCTCTTGGAGTACCATGTGGCCTCCAGCTTTGATAGATGGCAGAGATCAGAGGGCTTCCTATCCCTAGAATGCTTCTGTCAAAATCTGGGCACTCCCTAGGGACATGCCATAAACTTGGCTGTCACGTGTCCCAGATGGTGGAGGAGGACTGGCACAGGCAAAGGGAAGCCAGGAGGAGCTGCCAGAAGTGAAAGACTTGATGAGGCCTTAGTTTTTGAAAGATTACTTTTCTGCTGTAGAGAGCTTAGAAAGCATGGATCAAACCAGAAGGAGGGGGCCTGGCTAGCAATGACCTGGGAGGAGAGAGGAGGGAAGATGTGAGAGATAGAGGAGGTGGCATGGACAGGGCTTAGTGACTGGTTGGACAAGCGGGGACAGATAAGGAGGCATCCATCAAGGCTTGAGAGAACAGGACAGTGGTGCTTGCCGCCAACAGAGGAATGCAGGAGGTTTGCATCCTGGAAAAGAGGCGCTCGTGTCATGATTGTAGTCTGCCTGGCATTTCTCAGTATGTCCTGTCTGTTCTCATTCATGACTTTCTCCCTGCACCCCCAAAGCCCACCTGCCGACCAGTCCCTTACCGAAGTTAACTCCTTACCCGTGCTGCCCAGCAAGTCTCTGCACCCTCCAGGCTATCCTCTCTTTGCCTCCTACTGGTGGACTGACTCACTCCATTCTGTACCCTCCCTCCTTCTTATTTTCACCTCCTTGGGCCTTCCTGTTTTGTAAATTCTAGCAAGAAAACTAGGACTGTGCCGCTCAGCCTAGGATCTGCCTGTGGTCAGAGCCTTACAGTGCTGCTTGGTCTTGCCAGGAACCATCCCAAGAAGTCCTAGCCTTTAGGCTTATGGCTTAGCCAGAGACCACCTCCCTAGTTTGTTAGACATTTCCATAGGCCCAGGCCCTTCTGGGGGAAGCACACCCTCCCCCCATGCCAACAGGAGGCTGCGATGTCTCCTGAGGTGCCCCAACACTAACATGGAGTTACCTTTTCCCCAGAGGCACAGGCGGAGAGGAAGGACAGTAGCCATCCAGTCCATGTGGACAACTGCATCCTGAATGCCGAGGCCCTCGTGTGCATCAAGGAGCCCCCTGCCTACACCTTCCGGGACTACAGGTGCCAGCTCTCCCCCCAGCCCCACATGGCTAGGAAGACAGACAGCAAGGGAATCAATACCATATCGTGTGATAAGTCCAGCAATACAGTGAACTTGGTACAAGGATGCCCCAGAGAAGGGCATGGTGCATCCTCTGAAGCAAGGATGGAGGGGGAGGGATGGGAAGGTTGGGAGGGAATTAATGTTTGTGCCACTTCAAAAAGGTTCTGGAAGGCTTTCTCCCTTAAAAAGTATGCTCCTTTGAGGGCTTTGGAGATGAAAGCACTGAGCTGGGGGTTGCCAGGGGAGTGGAAGGAAGACAGGCCCATGTTGAGATGCTTTCTCCCTTTCCCAGTGCCATTCTTTACCTAAACGGGGACTTCGATGGAGGAAACTTTTATTTCACTGAGCTGGATGCCAAGACCGTGACAGTGAGTACTCCCTCGTCCTAATCCCTGGAGACAAAAGCCCAGTTTCTGGAGCTGATGTCCCAGTGCAGTGGGCAGACTGGCCAATTGGGCCTCCTGGTGGCCAGCCCTCCCCCTCCCCAAACCAGGGTGCTTTGAGATGTGCCGCTCGCTCCTCTGACTGGTCGCCCTTTCTCTTTGGCTCTGGTCTTTGGGAAACCAAGCAGAGGAGCCCACCTCAGAAGAGCTCATCTCTCCAGAGGGCTTTGCCCTGTGTACCCCCTCGTTTTTGCAACCCATAGGCGGAGGTGCAGCCCCAGTGTGGAAGGGCGGTGGGATTCTCTTCTGGCACTGAAAACCCGCACGGAGTGAAGGCTGTCACCAGGGGGCAGCGCTGTGCCATCGCCCTGTGGTTCACCTTGGATCCTCGACACAGCGAGCGGGTGAGAGCACATGTTGCTGCTGTGATCTGTTTCCCTTCTTCCCCAAATCCCACTGCCAGTGGCTTGGACCCGAAAGGCACCGTGGACGTTGGGGAGTCCAGAGAGGCTCCTCGCTCCAACCCTGTATCACCTTGGGCACATCGCCACTTCCTGGGCCTTTTCCTTGACCTGCCAGCGGGGCTCCAGGTGGGGTGGGGGTGGCGGAGGCAAGGTGGGGAGCGATCCTGGGTTCTTGGTTCCCTCCTTGGGCCCTACCTCGGCTATCTTTGCTGGCCGTTAAGGAGAGCCTTTCCTAGTCTCTGGGAGGCAGCCCCTGAAAGGCTGAAAATGCCTGGCCTAGGGGCCTCTCTGATGGCCTGGGTCTGCCCTTGCAGGACAGGGTGCAGGCAGACGACCTGGTGAAGATGCTCTTTAGCCCAGAGGAGATGGACTTTCCCCAGGAGCAGCCCCTGGAAGCCCAGCAGGGCCCCCCCAAACCTGTAGAAGAGTCTTTCTCAGGCAGCAAGTCGAAGCACAAGGATGAGCTATGACAGTGTCCAGGCCACGTGTGGGTGGGTGATGAGACCCATGGTGAGGTACTCTGTCCTGCAGCCAGGACTGGCCAGCCCCTCAGGCCCATGGAGCAGTGGGTGACTTACGTCTGCGGCCCAGCCGAGGGGACCGTGCTCACAGCCAGCTGTCCACACAGTGCTGCTGTTCTTGGAGTGGACATGACAGGATGGTCCTCATCTCTCTGGACCTGGCTGAGGGCTCAGGACACAGGCCCAGAGCCACCCTGGGGGACTGCACAGGCAGCCACGAGACAGCAGGACAGTATTTAAGTGTCTTGTGTAGACAACCAAAGAATAAATGATTTGTGTGTGTGTGTGTTTTTAACTTGGTAGTTTGTTCGGAGAGTGGGAAATGCCCATTCTACCTCAGAGGTCTCACTTGATACAAATCACCCTAGACAGGAGTGGCAGGGTATGGTGTGAGAAGGCCTTACTGTGCAGCTGCAGGCCAGACACTCAACCTTGGGGACCTCAGGGTTGTCATCTGTAGAATGGGGATCATAATCCTTGCAGGTGGGTGACCCAGATGCAATATTGGATGTGACAGCACTTTGTAAACTGTAAAGCTCTGGATAAATGGTGGGATTGTGATTAATCCTTTTCTGGCAGGGACAAGCAGGTCAGCAGTGGCTCTGGCATATTGCCCTCATGTCAGCCGCATGCTTCCTGTTTGCCGTCTGACCTCAGAGTCCCCGTACCTCAGGGCCTCTGTGTCCAAGAAGATATACACTCTAGGAGGCAGAGAGCAGAACTAGAGACCCAGCTCCTCTGGCCTCGCCCCTGGTGCCAGGCCATCTCCCCTGCTGTGCTTGAGCTGCTTCAGGGTAGAGAGTTTAGGAACCAGCGTGCTGAGTATTCATTTATTCAATCAAGCTATATTTATTTATTGAGCACCAGCTAAGTGCCAGAGTGCTGGGAATATGGAAGTGAACAAAATAAGTCACTGTCCTCCTTGAGCTTATATTTTCTCAGGGGAGACATGATAAACTAGTAGGGGTATGTGTGTGAGAGAGAGAGAGAGAGTAAAAAGTGCCATTAACAAAAAGTGCAGGGTGAGTTTGGGAATGCCAGAAAGGGTTGCTTTCTATATGAAGTAAGACCTCTAATAAGACAACTTTAGAGCAAAGACCCAGAAAAAGTGAAGGTTCAAGCCTGCAGATGTCCGGGAGAAGAGCCTTCAAGGCAGGAAATAAGCAGGTTAGAGCCCTGTGGTGGAGCAGCAGCCACGAGGCCTCCGTGGTGACGCAGGGGGGGCCAGAGGAGCAGTGGTTGAGGAAGAGGCCTTGCGGGCACTGGCCATCATGAGGACTTGGGTCTTTCCTCTGCAAGAGACAGAGCCCTTGGCAGGTTCTGCCCAGAGCAGCGACGGTACCTTACCTACTTCCTGAAAGCCTCTCTGAACAATGTATGTGGAGAACAGACCATGGGGGTGTGTGTGGGGGGGTAAGAGTAGAGACAAGGAGACCAGTGAGGTGGCTGCTGCAGCAATCCAGGACAGAGGTGAAGGTGGTTTGGATCGGAGTGTCGGCAGTCAAGGTAGTGAAAAAGGTCAGATCCTGCATCTATTATTTTTTTAAATATTTATTTTTTTTAAAGATACTTAGATTACATAAAAAAATATAGGGGGGGATGGATGTGGCTCAAATGGTTGGGTGTCTGTCTCCCATGTGGAGGGACCTGGGTTCGATCCCTGGGACCTCCTGGTTAAAAAAAAAAAAAAAAAAAAAAATAGGGATTCCCATATGCCCCACTCCCCATATCTCCCACATTTTCCTGTATAAATAACATCCTTCAGTAGTGTGGTTACATTCATTGCAATTGATAAACGCATTTTGAGGCATTGCCACTGAGCATGGCTTATAGTTCACATTGTAGTTTACACTCTCTCCCACACAATTCTGCAGGCTATAGAAAAATATATAATGGCATATATCTGTTGTTGTAATGTCATTCAGGATGATTCCCAAGTCCCGAAAATGCCCCCATATTACAACTCTTTTTCCCTTCCCCTGCCCTCAGAGCTTCTAGTGGCCACTGCCTCCACATCAATGTTGTAATTTCTTCCATTGCTAGAATCACAAAAAGTTTATAGTAGAATACCAACCAGTAAGTCTATATTAGTCCATAGTTCATTCCCCAATCCTGAGGATTCTGGGATGGTGATGTCCACTCCACCTCTAATGGAGAGGGGGGTTCGATCCCATACAGCCAATGGATGGGACTCTCTTGCTTGCAGTTGTAGGCTTTCTCATTTCCTTGATATGGTGGTTGTCCATCCTCACCTCCTTGTTAGTTGTCCTGGGTGAGTCCAATGAACTGAAGAGTAGGTGCTGCAACTCCACTGAGGCTCAGGGCCCATGGACAGCCCAAAGATTTAAGTCTCTTGGACGTACACCTACAAACTCCAGCACCAACTATAGGTTTAAATAGAAGGGACAGATGGGCCATGTGTAGGGAAGACATAACTGAGTCCAACTCTGTCACTCTCAGGAGCACAAACTCCAAAGTAGGGCCCACTGGCCAGGCACCAAACTCTGGAGTTATCTGTCCTGACCACAGGACCTGGGTGTCTCTAGACCTCTCAGGAGCCCCACTATTTGGGGTAGTATCCACTTTGGCAGTCTATGAAATCCTGCTGAGATGTGCCTAAGTGTTACCTCTGGGATGACCTCCCAACTCACTTTGAAGTCTCTTAGCCATATAAAGTCATTTATCTTTACCTTTTCCCCCTTTTATTTGAGGTCTTTTTCCAGTTGCATCCTGCATCTATTTTTTTTTTTTTTTTTTATTATGGGTAAAAATCAAAATTCTCACATACATACAAACATTTGCAAAATGATATATAAATATATATGCATATATGTGTATTTGCTTACAAAAATGTTATTTATATATATATATACATATATTTTAAGAGGTGCTTAGATTACGTGTAATATTTTAGGTAATCTGCATCTATTTTTAGAGCAGAATCAGCAGGAGTTGCTGATGGATCTGATGTGGATTGTGAGAAAAAGACGCATCAAGGATTCCAGTCTAAGCAACTGGAAAATCAGTTGCCATTTCCTGAGATGGGGAAGAGTTCAGGGGGTGGGGGGGTTGGTGGAACGTAGAAAGCAAGAGTTTGGTTTTAAACATGTTAAGTTTGAGGAGCCTATTAGACATCCAAGTGGACATATCAAATAAGCAGATTTATGAATCTGGAGAGGTCAAGGTAGATGTCATTTTGGGAGTCATCAACATCTAGATGGTGTTCAAAGCCAGGAGACCGGAAATGAGTGTAGATGGAGGAGTCAGAAGACTGAGCCTGGCTGAAAGTGATTGGAGGATCCAGTGGAAAAGCTGGACTTGCCACTGGGTGGGGGACAGGCAGGGCGCAGAGGGTGGACCGAGCGGGAGTGCATTCTGGAAGCTGATGAGAGTGTTTCAAGGAGAAAGTAAACAATTGTGCCAATTGCTACTGAGACGTTGAGCAAAATGAGGACTGAGTCAGCCTTGGATTTTGCAACCTGGAGATCAGTGGGAACTTTGGCAGGAGCTGTTTCGGTGAGGTGATGTGGACAAAAGATAGGCTGGAGTGTGTTCAGGTGAGACTGGGAGGAGAATAAGAGGTGATTGTGGGTACAGATCACTCTCCAGGATTGTGGGTCTAAAGGGGAGCAAGAAAAAAAGCTGGAGGGAAATGCACAGGCAAGGAGGAATGGTTTTTTGTTTGTTTTTTTGGCTGTTTTTTTGTTTTTTTTTTTTAACTTTATTTTGTACATTTAATAATAGAAAATATAAACAATTAAAAACTAAAAAGTAAATACATGAATAAATATATACATTTCTCAATTAAATGTAATGGATACATATAAATTTTTTTTTGGAATCAAACAATATATTACACAATATATTTGGTTCATAGTAACTCATTCATACAGTATTTGTCCTTTTGTGTCTGGCTTGCTTCACTCAACATAATGTCCTCCAGGTTCATCCATGTTGCCATATGCTTTATGACTTCATTTCTTCTTACAGCTGCATAATATTCCATCGTGTGAATAGACCACAGTTTGTTTATCCATTCATCTGTTGATGGACACCTGGGTTGTTTCCAACTTTTGGCAATGGTGAATAATGTGGCTATGAACATCGGTGTGCAGATGTCTGTTTGTGTCACTGCTCTCAGTAAGGAGGACTGGTTTTTAAGCTGGGAAATGGGCCCTCATGTTAGTATGCTAATGGGAATGCTCTAGTAAAGATGGTTATTTTCCTTTTATCATTATTGATCTACCAGGTGACTCACTTGCCATGCAGAGAGGGAGCCTCACAGTTTAATGGAAAGAGTGTGAGCTTTATCCACATGCTGAGCTGGGTGAGACTCCCACCTCCACCACTTGGAGTCACACCACTTGGTGTGACCTTCAGCAAATTACTTAACCTCCGAGTATGTTTCCTCACCTGTAAGATGGGATAACCATCCTTACCTCCTGGGGTGTTTGAGATTCTTAACGGGGGAATGCTCTAAAGCATGTGGTAGATACTCAGCTTTCCAGAAAACTATTTAAGCCTGATTCTGGTTTTCCAAAAGTTTCCTCATCAAAGCTTGCTAACTAATAAGAGAGAGCCAACTGTCTCCTTTGAGCTCATGAAAAGCCAAATGTTTCCAATGACAACCAGAGTAGAGTAAGTGTATATAACTAGGGTGGGGAGAGTTGTCCTAGAAGCAGGAGGGCCTGCAGGGTGGGTCTGAGTTGCACTGCTCCATCCGTGGTGTCTGGGCAAAAGGAGGGAGTTCGAGATGAAGGGACAGCCCGCAGGGGTGAGGCGACTCGGTGGGAAAGATTTGGAAGTGGAAGGCATTGGTCTCCAGTAGCCCGGGAAACTGGCAGAGTTCTCAGCAAAGGCGAGGAGGAGGGCTGTGTGCTCAGGTCGTTTGGGGAGGAGCAGACTTCCTTGTGCACAGCAGAGGCCTCCCCCGCCCTGGGTCAGGCAACGGGATACAAAAAGGAGGCTGTTTCGGGAGGCGGCTGTGGCTCAATCAGTAGGGCTCCCGTTTACCATGTGGGAGGCCCCTGGTTCGGTTCCCCGGGCCTCCTGGTGGGGGCGGGCCCGCACGCACGGCGTGGTTGGCTGACCCAGCGAGCACAAGCAGCAAGGGGGGGATAAATGAATAAATAAATAAAATCTTTAAAAAAAAAAAAAAAAAAAAAAAAAAAGGAGGCTGTTAGGGAGGCTTCAAGGAGAGAGGCAAACAATGTAGTAAGCTCAGTGAATGGAGAGCCAGGAGCGTTCTGGAGCTTCACTTGCCCAGCAGAGGGGAGAGGCCAGGATGCTGGCTGTATTGCTTCCTGGCCCTGTGGTCGGGGCCAGTCACCTCCTCTCTAAACCTGTGGCTCCACAGAAAGGGCAGACTGAGTACGGGAGTAGCCTGCAGGTATAGGTAGTAAGACTAGCACTACTTCCTGAGCCTCCCAACTTATAGATGGTAGCTGCAGAGAATGTAACCAGTTGAGTTGAGCTTCCAAACTGCAATAGAAGAGGAGTATGGATAGGTCTCCAAGTTGTCATTGGGAGGGAGGCAAAAACATTTAATCCTCATACCAGCCAATGATCAATGCCTACTTACTAAGAGGAGCTCTTTGCCAGGCACTGTTGCAGAGGAAGTGGCAGAGGTGTCCTTAGTTCAGAGCAGTCTGCTGACATTGGAGATAAGAGGGCCCCAGGGGGAGACCCATCCAGAAGGAAGCAGAGCTGTGTTTAGTCATATTTCTTGAGGCATTTTATGCTATCCAAAAGCATTTCTCACCCATTATCTGATCCTTGTCACCTCCCTCACAAACCAGACAAGGCAGTTGGTTAACACTATTTTACAGCTGAAGAACCATGCCCAGAGAAACTAAGGGATTTGCCTATGTCACACAGCTTTTCCGTGTCAGCTAAAACTAGAAGCCTAGGCTCCTGGTCATGCATGTGAAAGCACTTGTACACAGTGAAGTGTGGCACTCCAGGGCAGTTTACAGTTAGCTGTTAATGGAAGCTGGGGTGGGACCCTGAGCCTTCCTGCTCTCCTCGCATGCCTGGGAGTCACTGGAATGGGGGGTGGAGGGTGGTAGTGGGGCTAGGGGTTGGGAGGGATCACCAGAGTTGTTAGGTGCCCTGGGTGGAGAAGCTACACCAGGTTAGGGAGCTAACTCCAGGGGCAGGATCTGAATTCCAAAAGGCTTTGGAACAGTGGTAGGAAAGGCCATCAGAGAAGGAGAGGATATTTGGGCAGAACAGTCTCAAAACTCAAATAACAAAGAGGATAAGCAGAAGCACTTCAGGGGAAGATGTTAGCACTGCTCTGGATCACAAAGAGACTCTGGGTGCCCAGCAAGAGGAAGGGTGCTGGGGATGGCCAGGACGTAGGAGCCACGCAGGCATCCGCTGTCCCTAAGGCCTCAGAGCCGCAGGACATTGGCTCTGGAGGCGCTAGCTGACCCTAAGCAGCTCCCTCCTCCTCCTCGGCACTCAGCTTCCTCTTCTGTCAATGGAGGGGGTTGCAGGCCTGTGTGGCTCTGGAATTCCATTTCTGTGTGGCTTTGAGGACACGGAGACTCCAGAGTTCAGACACCTGACCCAGGTCCTCCCTGAGACCTGGAATGACCCCTGGATCTTCATTGCAGAGAGAGCCCTACAGAAGGTGGGGGGAAGGGCTAGGGCCCCAGGTTGGAGAGAGGCCTCAGCACTTTGGGAAATAGCCAAGTGGGGGCAACCTGTCCCTCAACAGATGCTGATTAGCTTAACAGAGATCACAACCCCATAAAGTAGCTGTCCCATTTAGAGGTGGGAAAACAGAGGCTCCCAGCTCAGCTCCGGTGGCATGTTTAGGAAGTGTCTTATGATGGCCCCACAACCTCGAAATCTGGACTAGGCAGCAGGTGTGGTAAAGAGAAGACCTAGAGCCTCACAGGTCTGCGTGGGAAACCCTCTCCTGCCACTTCCTAATTTGTAGTAAATTCCCTTGCTCAGCCTCGTTTTCCTTATCTGGAAAGAGGTCTGCACACCTTGAAGGGCTGCCTTGAGGATTAGATGAATTAATGCACAAAAGCACCTAGTTCACAGCAGTTTCATGTATTCCTTTCTCCTCCCCCCAGTCAGCTCCCGTAGTGTCCTCTGCTCCCCTTGGCCATACTGCATTGTCATTGTCTGTGGCAGAAGGACTTGAACCCACAACTTTCTAGACCCCATTTCCTTTTTGTGACCTTCAGGCCATCCCAGGAAAAGGTCTCTGTGTACACAGATCCACGTGGCTCTGGCCTTCCCAGCACTGAGGGGGAACTCCAGGCCTAACAGGGCCCAGCCCTGACCCTCAGAAGGCCAACTGGAGCTGCAGGCCATACCATGGGCCCACGCCTTGGGCGGACACACAGGGCTGCCATTGTCTGCGCAGTGCCTGGCACTCTCTCGTTTGCATAGCCACGTGAAGAATGCAAGGGAACAGGCTGGGGGCTTGTCCCTGCAGAGGGGACCCGGGTTGGGGTAGGGGAGGAAGGCTGGCCATGCTCCCCAGCAGGACCCTATCTTCCCTCAGTGCCATCCAGGAGCAGTGTGTGGGTGGGCCATTGAGGATGGTGGGGGCGGTCCAGGGGGCTGGCAGGAGTGGGAGCAGGGTTGTGACATTCCTGCTGCGCCCACGCCAGAAGCCCACGGGGCTGAACGTGAGGGGATTGCTAATGAGATTGAGGAGAGTTAAACATTCCCCTGTTCCCAGGGGGCTGAGCTGGGGCAGGAGGGAGAAGGGGGAGGTGGGGACACTCAGAGGGGGCAGCCTGGACCCCAGGAATGTGCAGAGGCTGCTGCTCCTCAACAGGATGTTTTGAAGCTGGGGGCTGGGGCCATGGTGCCCCTGGTCCCAGCAGGAGCCACTAAACCATCCAGCAAGGGGATTAACAGGACTGAGCAATCCGCCTTCAGGCTGATCCGAGAAGGTCGGTGCTGTCTCCCCGCCTCCCTGCCAGACTCCTTGCTGGCTGGTAGCCAGCTCTGGCCCAGCCTTGCATGGGGTCCTCTTCTGCCATTCTCCCTACACCCCACCCCCACTCCCTGGATCGCAAGCAGACCCCACAGTACAAACCCCTGATTTGGCCCCTCTATTCCTGATACACATGCCTGCAGGTACCTAGGACCCTCTCTTCCCCAATTCCCTCCCCAGCCCAGTCTATGCACATCTGACCTCAGATCCCTTGCTAAAAAGTTCTCCCTGGTGTCTAACTCTAGGCTTACCTGCTACAAACTGGAATCCCATTTCCTTTCTGTATGTCCTAAAGTCAGAGGACAGAAAACTCCAAGGGTCAGATCAGCCATGTAAGAGTAGAGTCCACCATAGTAGGCTGGTGCTTGGGGTAGGGATTAGGAGGACTTTAGGGCATTTGAATCAGGTTCCTGAAGGGTTTTCCCTGGGTAGAAAGGCACTGAAGGCAAGCAGGGTCACTCCTCCCCAGCCCCTCCCTTTCCTCTCCTTGCGGGTTGGAGGCAGAGGCAGGGATACCCACCTGGGCCACAGGCCCCACCCTCCACCCCCAGGGGGCTGGGCACAAGCTGTGCTGGGGACCCGGCCCCAGCTCAGCTGCTGATGTGGGCGGGCCCTTGGCCTTTGCCAGCCCCCCAGCCTCCCCCTGCATTCTGGAGCCTGGAGCTGCTGCCTGTGCCGCTGCCACTGCCACCTCTCCTTCTCTACCTCTGACACCCAGTTTCCCTGCTCACCTGGCTATGACTCTGGTCCCCCAGTGACTCTGGCCTGGTTCTGAGCGCTGGGACCCCCAGCCCCTTCCCTGGACCATGGCCAACTCGGGCCTCCAGCTCCTGGGCTACTTCCTGGCCCTGGGGGGCTGGGTGGGCATCATTGCCAGCACTGCCCTGCCGCAGTGGAAGCAGTCCTCCTACGCAGGCGACGCCATCATCACCGCCGTGGGCCTCTATGAGGGGCTCTGGATGTCCTGTGCCTCCCAGAGCACCGGTCAGGTGCAGTGCAAGCTCTATGACTCACTGCTCGCCCTGGACGGTAGGCCCCCAGCTGGGTGGGGAGGGCGGGGCTGGGGTAGGGTGGGGGGAAGGCAGGAGCCAGTTTTCCCCACAGCCTGCCATCCACACTGGGCTCCTCTTTCCAGCCTCAACCTCTGCAGTCCCCTGACTGCTGCCCCCTGTGTGCATGCAAAAGTCCAGGCCAGCCTGGTGCCCCGTGGCAGGCAGGGGTTCGGAGAATGGCAGCCAGGGGCCAGTACTCAGCCCTGCCACTGTAACATTGGACAAGTCACTGACCTCTTTGTGTCTTGCCATCCTCATCTTACAGGGCCACGGGAGGGTCCACTGATCTCAGGGCCTGGCACCCAGGATGCTCAGTAAAGACCCTTCCCTCCCCTCTCCCATACCCTGTGTGCAGACACACACTTGTGTGCACACTCGTATATGCCAGCCCTGGCCCCTGGGCATGGAGGCAGCATGTGGGTGCACCTCTTTCCCTGGGTTAAGGCACCAAGGAGGCCTCTAACCTGCCACTGAGGGACTGAACACCCCCCCACCCAATCTGCCAAGGGCCCCACAGGCAGCCTGAGCTGGTGCTTCCATCCAGTCACAGGCAGGATTTCGGGCCTCCCTCAGGGACCCAGATGACCTGAGCCACTCCCTGGGGCCCAGGGCTGACCCATGCACTCACAGTGAGGCAGTTATATGATGTGGTAAACTCGAAGGGAAGCCGGAAGGGCATGATGTCAAAATGGCTGGTGCCAGAAGGTCAACCTGGGCTGAGCGGGGCCTCGGACACCCTCAGCTCTTCCTTCTGCTGAATCCAGAAGGGCCCCTGGAGGAGCCACCTTAGCTGCTCGGGAGAGTGGGCCAGGCTTGAGAGGGAGCCGTGGGCCAGAAAGCAGCAGGAGAGAGAACTCACACGACCCCACCCCCATGCACAGAAGCCTGCGAGTGGGAGTAAAACTGGGGCTAACTGTGAAGGGCTGTCACCCCCACACCTTCAGCCCGGGGGCTGCATCCTCACGGCCTCCTCACGCCTGCTGGTAGGTGGACTGACCCCCAGTCAGTCCTGCTCAGGCCCCTCCCACCTGGTGGCTCCTTCCACCTCAGGTCTAACCCCTGAGGTGCCCACTCAGTAGCAGCCCTGGCCCGCCCGCCCCCAGGTCACATCCAGTCTGCACGTGCGCTCATGGTGGTGGCTGTGCTCCTGGGCTTCGTGGCCATGGTCCTCAGCGTGGTCGGCATGAAATGCACGCGCGTCGGAGACAGCAACCCCACCGCCAAGGGCCGCGTGGCCATCTCTGGTGGAGCCCTCTTCCTTCTGGCCGGTGAGTGACCCTGGCGCCTGCTCTGCCATCTTGGCCATGGCAGGCAGCCCCGGCCCCAGAGGCTGAGGTGGCCAGAGGCCAGGCAGCTGAGCACGCCCCTCCTTTGTCCTTAGGCCTCTGTGCTTTGACTGCCGTCACATGGTATGCCACCCTGGTGACCCAGGAGTTCTTCAACCCAAGCACACCTGTCAATGCCAGGTAAGTGCTGGGATGGCTTCGGCCAGGGCGCAGGCTGGGCCTCCCTACTCACCTCCTCTGGGGCACTGGCCTTTGCCCAGCTCTCGTCTAAAAGCTGGGCCCTGCGCAGGGCACTTTGTTGGAGAGAGGGGGACAGGGCCCACATGCTGTGTCTGAGAAGCTGTCTGGAGCAGGAAGCTGCACAGGCTATAGCCGGGCCCTCCGAAGGGCCCAGGAGCAGTGACTTTTGAGACAGCAGTGGCTTTAGTCAGGGAGAAGGGCTGGAGAGGTAATGAGGGCAGAACCTGAGGACCTCGCAGCCACAGGAAGACCCCCATGCCTCTTCCTGGGGGAGGGATGCAGGCAGGCCCTCTGGCCGTGGAGTGGAAAATGGCTGGGAGGGGGCAAGACCAGTAAGGCTGCTGCTGCAAAAGTCCCGGTGGGGGCTGGGGCCAGGGAAGTAGTAGTGGAGATGGAAGGAGGAGAGCAGGTTCAGACACTCAGGAGAGAGAATGGTGGGGACTTGTAAGGCTGAGGGCTCAGCAGTAGAATAGCAGGCTCTCGGAAGGGCTCACCCTGTCTCCTCCCTCACCTCTGCCCAGCCAAGAGCAGAAGATGGGGCAGTCTCAACCACAAACATCTCAGCAGGCCTCAGGCCCTGGGCTGGAGGGAGAATGAGAAAAGATGCCCTGGATGTTGTAGTCAGGAGGGCTTCCTGGAGGAGGCAGAAGTGTGGCAAGGGAAGGAAAAGGAGGAAACCTCTGGTGTATGAGGCTCATTCCCTGGGACTGGTGGTTCCAGCAACAAAGACCCACCACACAAGGGGCAGCTCCAGGCCCAGGGATGCCAGACTGGATCTGGTTCCTTCATCCCTTCAACAGTCCCGGTGGTGCCCCTGGGAACATGAATCAGATGTCCTATCAGCCCTCAGGATGCTCTCCAGGGAGCCAGACAAGCAAGGAAATGAATGGCCGTCTGGGGAAAGAAGTGGCAGGGGGGTCAGCTCAGGAAGCAGGGCCAGCACAGAGGATGAAGTCATGGGCGGCAGGGTCAAGGAAAGCCCCAAGAGGGGGTGATATTTGAACTGGGTCCTGAAGGTGGAGAAAGCTCAGTGGGCACAGGAGAGGGGGCATCTGGTGCAAAGGCACAGAGGTGGGGAGGCCCAGGGAGTACCAGAGGGGGGCTGGGCTAGCCAGCAGGGCCCTGCTTCTGGAGCACCCGGAGTGCCAGGCTGAACAGCCTGGCTTTCTCCAGAGGGCAGCGGGCAGCCCTGGCAACAGTAACTGTGAGAGAAAACATGGTAGGGGATTGCTCAGCTCCTCCCACACCAGACCTCGTGGCCCCCCTCCTGTGTCCCCTCCACTGGCCGATGAGGACATGGGCCGAGAGAGGGGCAAGGCCTGCCTGAGGTTGTACAGAGCAGGGATGGGAGCCCAAGCCTCCAGCCTCCAGGTCTACCCTGGGTCTGGTCACTGAGTGGTGTTTATATGCCAGGGTGGGGGGAGGGAAGAAGGAGAGACTGGGGAGGCTTGGGAGGCCCCCTACTTCCAGGTCCTCACACCCTGCCCTCCCAATTTCAGGGCAGAGGCTGGGGAGACCTCTGGGTGGGGAGTGGGACACCCTGAGAGGGCCAGGGTAAGGCAGGGCCTGGGGTGTCCCCACCTAATGCAGCCACGCCTGATGGCTTCCTCCTGCCCCTTCAGGTATGAATTTGGCCCGGCCCTGTTCGTGGGCTGGGCCTCTGCTGGCCTGGCCATGCTGGGGGGCTCCTTCCTCTGCTGCACGTGCCCAGAGCCCGAGAGAGCCAACAGCAGCCCGCAGCCCTACCGGCCCGGACCCTCAGCGGCTGCCCGAGAGTACGTCTGAGCCCCGTCTGCCCCGGCCGGCCAGCACCCCAGCTGGTCCCTGCAGCTTCCTGGGCAGGGGCCAGTGGAGCACTGCGTGTCCCACGAGCCCAGTCTGGGGCTCTGAGTACCTTGTCCCCAACATAGGGACCAGCCCAGACACTCAGAGGGACATGCAGAGGCAGAGGCCCAGCCCACGCAGGCACATGCAAACCCTGGTACAGGCACACGGCCCTATCTGCACGGCCTCACAGCACCAGCATGTTACACGCACACACACAGGTTCATATGCATGAGCTCAGCAACCTCTTACCTGCCCCGGGGATCCGGCAGTGGACGAGATGGACTTGCACACCAGCACCTGGTGCAGGGTGGAGCCCTTCACCCTTCCTCATCCCACCAGCTCCTCACAGCAATCCCAAGAAGGAGGCAGTGCAGGGATGACGTGCCCCCGACACCTGGGGAAACCGAGGTTCAGAGAGACCATGAGACATGCCCCTTGAGTTCTCCGACTTCAGGTTAGGGCCAGTATACCCAGCAAACCCAGCACTGCCCAGACAGCCACGCAGATGGCCAGGCACAGTTCGCGTCACCCCCACCTCCCCAGGAAAGGGTCCAGGCAGGGCAGGGCCCAGATCTGCCCAAGTTGCCAGGCCCTGTGTGGGCCTGAACTCCACAGCCCCTGCCTCCCCACTGCTGCTCACCCCACTAACGCGCTCTCTCTCTTTTGACTTTCAGACCAGTTGTTAAGTTGTCTGCCTCCATCAAGGGCCCCCTGGGTGTGTAAAGTCCAGGTCCCCAGACTGGCTCTGTCCCCTCCACGCCTAGACTGCTTGGTATTTGTGGAAAGAGAAGTGAGGATCCAGCCCCAAATGTGGTGTCATTTGGTCTGTCCCCGGCGTGGCTAGGGTGGGGTCTGGATCAGAGGAGTCAGAGCTGGTCCCTGGGACCCTTGGGCATAAAGACAGGGAGACAGAGGCCCAGGGAGGGTTACGTGGCACATCCAAGGCTGAACAAGAAAGAACTCAGGGCTCCTGCCCAGGTAACCTCCCCAGCCCAGCCTCAGGCTTGTACCAGGGCCTCCAGGGTGGGAGATCCTGCCCATGAAGAGGCTGCCCCTGAGGCCCGGCCCGGCGCTGGGAGCAGGCCTCAGGGTCCAGGGCCCCTGGTCTAAAGACAGACACAGCCTAGCCCGGTTACTCTGGTCTTCCCCTGGGAGCCCTGCTGAGGAAGGGACAGTCTTGGGGATCCCTCCAGCGAGGAAATGGGAATGAGAGTTGGGGCAAGGGGACATTGTGCAGGAACTCACTAAGTGGACAGGGGAACAGGGGAAGGACTAGAGGACATTTCAGGCATTAGGACTGTCCTAAGCAAGGTCTGAAGCCCCCCGCTGTCTCCCACCCCCCAATCCTGCCCCTTGTTTCTGCACCCACCAGGCCTCCTCTCCCGGTCTGCAGAAGCCCCAGCTACATCCCAGCCCTGGAACCAGAGTGGGACGGGGGCCTGAGGCTGCACCGAGACTATAGCTGAGCACCGTCCTGCACCCAGAGGTGTGGTCAGAGCTGGAACCCCAGGCACCAGCCCTCTTAGTATAGAAGGGGGAAAGATCCCATAGGGGTGCAGGGAAAATTAACCGGATAGGCCCAGGGTCCTTTATCCTTGGTCTCCTCCAGCCAGACTGGGCTGGCCTCTCCCCCCATTCTCAGGCCTCACTCATCCCAGATGTCTTACCTGCTGGACCCTGTGGCTCTCCCTTGCCAGCGCCCTATCTCACTCCCATACGCACAACAACCTTCTGGAGACACTGTCCACAACAGCTGCTCCTCCTTTGCCTCCATGCCCCCTCCTCAGCCTGCTCTATTCTGGCCTCCTCCACCACCTCTTAGGACCTCGTCTCACACCCAGTCACCACATCCCAAGGACACAGCTCAGCCTCCTCCCTTGACTTTGACTTTGAGAGGCAAAGTGACCGAAATCATGTCAGATGAGATGACTGTCACAGACTCCAACAGGGGGTGGGGATGGGAGGAGAAAAACAAGCAGTGGGGGGCTGCTGTGGAATTTCCCCTAGGGACCCCGGCTGGGCAGCTGCTGCACATCCACAGGCACTTCGGGAGCAGCCATTTTGCACAGGCTGTCTCGGTCCAGGGTTGGGCACCTGACCCAAAACAGCCTTATCAGAGGATTATGAATGGGAATAAAAATCTCTCTGGGTGCCTGAAGCTTCAGTGCAGCGCTTCTCAACCCTGGAGCATGTTAGAGTCACCTGGGATGCTAAGGCCCAGGCTCTACCCCAGAGAGCCTGACTACCTGGTGTCTGAGTTTCTGTAAGTCCCCTGGAGACTGCAATGTGTGGTCAGCACTGAGGGCTACCTCTGTGAGCCTGAAACTCAGGGCTACTGGGGAACACATTTCTTGCCACTCTGAGGGGGTCTGCAGAGGAAGAAAAGGACCTAGCAGAAGAGAGGTGAGGAGAGAAAAGACTGACAAGGAAACCCCATGCCACTCCAGCCTTTCCTGAGACCTGGCTGTGCTGTGAGATGCCCACATCTTTGCAATAAATTCCCCTTTTTGCTTAAACAATTTTGAGTTCGATTTCTGTCCCGCAATCAAAAGAGCCCAACTAGTGCAGAATTTGGAACCTGGAAATCAAGCAGTGCAGCAATGGCTTCTGCTCCATGGTACTGGCTGAGCAGGGATGGGGAAGTGGGCCCAGGGGCACCTTAGGCTAGGTACTCGGCACTCCTTGCTACTTGGTCATGGCCAGGAAACTGTGTTCTTGAGGTTCAGGCTCTGCCAGAGGCTTGGTGCTTGGTAAAAGAATGTCAGGGATGGAATGTGCAGGCCACGGAGACAAGCTCCACCCAAGTGGGTGGGGCTGAAGCAGAGCGTGAACCCTGCTCCTTGGTTAAGGGAAGCCCTTTCTGCCTGTAGCCAGGGCTGGAGACGCTGAGAGTCAGAAACCCACGTACCTCAGTAAACTGCACAGGCCAATTAACGCACAGATTTAAAAATTAGTGGGATCCCAGCAATGGGAAGATGTCTGGGAGAAGCTAGAGGAGTTTAGGAAGCCTAATCTCCCAGGCCTTTCCGGAAGCAACTCCAACTGTGCCTAGATTTCTCAGTCTCTCTCTCAACTCCCATTCCCCACCCCCACCAGCATGACCCCTTTCAAACATCTACATCAAGGTCACCTGGGCTGCCAACCTGAGGCCTGGCCAATTTTCCAGTCCCTTGGCCAGGCCGCGATTTACTGTCCTAACCTCAAGGCTAAAGGATTAGGCAGACATCCAGGAAGGTGGGGCTCCAACTCTAAGGGCATGATTCTAAACCTTTTGCCATGTTTATTAGCAAACAGTTCTCCAAGAATGAAATTGGCAGATGATAAAATGCGGTTCTAGGACTACACCTATGTGAGGCAGGTTAGTGCTATAGGGAGAGCCAGGAGGGAAGGCAGCTGGTCAGAATAAAGCCATAGCAGCTGGGACCCCTCTGGTCAGAACATGGCCACGAGGCCCCGCCCATAACCCCCCTGAGGGAAGACCGCAGCTTGAGAACACAGCTGTAACCTTATAGCCGAAAAGCCAGCCAAGACCCTTGTCACTAGGTGCCATTTGAAACTCCCGGGCTCAAAAGAAGCCCCTGGATAACTCCAAACAGAAAGGCCTTCCCGTTAGTTCCCTGAAAGCTAACAGGTGAAGGTAGAAGGCAACCAATGGGGACAGCAGATAGCTGAGATGCTTCCTTAATATGGGGAGGGGGGAGGAGGAAAGGCCTCACCCTGTAGTGCCCCAGCACCCATGTCTGGGGCGTGTGCTCTTTTTCTTGTTTCTTAATAAACTCTTTACTCCCTTGCCTACCCTATGGCATGTCCTTAAATTCTTTTACGCGACATAGCCAAGAACTATAGCCTAGAACTTAGAAACCCAGAGCGTTCCACTAACGTATGTGCTAAGGCTCTAAGGAAAGCCCCAGACTCCAGTAGTGCAGCAGTAAAAGGTGTTCAGCTAAGGAGAAGCTAACCAGGAAATTCATCTCTTCCTTGGGGAGGGTAAAAAACATGCATCTGAGAAATTGACACATGGACTGAAATATTAAGGTATTGTTAATTTTGTGTGATAATGAAACTATGGTTTTAGGGCATTTTTTTCTTTTCTTTTCTTTTCTTTTTTTCTTTAATTTAGGGGTATTTTTTAAAATCCTTATCTGTTAGAAGAGCATGCTGAAATGACATAATGACTGCATTTGTTTTAAAATAGGAACAAAAAATTCAGAGACAATGCACATTATAAAAGAAGACTAGCAGAATGCCAATTTGGGGATTCATCTTGTTTGTGTGTATGTTTGCAAATAAAAAAATTAAAAAGTTTAAAATGCCTCTAAAATTTGCTGGTTGTATCATTTAATATACTTCCCCCTGACCAGTAGAATAGGATTATAAATACTCCAGAGACTTGCTACTCAAAGTGCAGTCCTCAGCATCATCGTGTCACCTAGAAATTGTTAGAAATGCAGAATCTGGGGGGCAGATGTGGCTCAAATGGTTGGGCGTCCATCTGGCCTATGGAGGGACCTGGATTCAATCCCCAGGACCTCCCGGTAAAATTAAAAAAAAAAAAAAAAAAAAAATATATATATATATATATATATATATATATATAAGTCATGTGTGCCGCCAGGCCCTGTGTGCGGGCATACCAGGCCCCGCCGAGCCACGCAGCAAGATGATGACATAACAGGAGAGAGACACAGGGAAGAGCCAAGATGAGACGCACCGAAAACCAGGAACTGAGGTGGCATAGGTGACAGAACGCCTCTCTCCCACATTGGAGGTCCCTAGGATCGAATCCCAGTGAAGACTGAAGAAGGATGAGAAGAGAGGGCAGGAAACAGACACAGAGAATTGCCCAGTGAATAGACACACACACACAAAACAGCAAAATGGGGTGGGGTGGGGAGGGTAAAATGGATAAAAGTAAACAGATAAATAAACTAATCTTTGTAAAAAAAAGAAAGAAATGCAGAATCTCTGACCCCATCCCAGATCTTGTGAGTTAGATTCTGTATTTTAATAAGATCCCCAGGTGATTCATATGCAAATTGAAGTTTGAGAAACACTAGTCTAGGCTAGGGAGAATTATGTGGTGCTTCTTTTCTAAATTAGAATTTCAGCTGAGCTTATGCTCTTTTTATCCACCATTTGTTTATTGGATATAGTAAAAGTGATGCCATTTATGATTTTTAAAAAAATTATTGTGGTAACATATACAACATAAAGTTTCCTATTTTAACCACTTTCAAGTATACAATTCAGTAGCATTAATTACAATCACAATATCGTGCTATATCACCACTATCCATTACTTAAAGTTTTCCATCACCCCAAACAGGAACCCTACCCCCATTAAACATCAATCCCCCACTTCCCTACCACACCCTCCACCCCTGCTAACCTGTAATCTACTGTATTAGTCAGCAAAGGGGTGCTGATGCAAAGTACCAAAAATCTGTTGGCTTTTATAAAGAGTGTTTATCTGGGGTAAAAGCTCAGTTACAAGGTCCCAAAGAGTCCAACTTTAGGTACCATAAGAAGTACTTCCTCACCCAAGTCAGTTGCCTCGTGTTGAAACAAGATGGTGGGCGATGTCTGCAAGGGTTAAGCCTTCCTCTCTCTCAGCTACAGTCTGGCATAGGGCTTATTTCTGGGCTCAACTTCAAACTGTCAGGCAAAGGGCTCCTCTCTCTTCCAGGGGCCACAGGATCAAAGTTCTCTCCTCTATCGTGTCCATAGAGTTCTATCTCTTTCTTCCTGGGTCTTCTTCTGTATCTTCTTGAGTGAGTGCCACCAAGGGGGTGGGGACTTAACGTTAGTTACACCCTACTGACATGGTCAAATCAAAGCCCTAATCTTAACATAATTTAATCAAAGCCATCTCAGCTGAATCTAATAAAATCAAAGGGTATCATACCCAGAGGAACAGACCAGTTTACAAACATAATCCTTATCTTTTTGAGGGTTCATAAATAATCTCAAACTGCTACACCTACTGTCTCTATGAATCTGCATTTTCTAGTTATTTCATATAAGTGAAATCATACAATTTTTGTCCTTTTGTATCTGGCTTATTTCAATCAACATAATGTCTTCAAAGTTCATCCATATTGTAGATATCAACTTCATTGCTTTTTTACAGCTGAATATTATTACATTGTATGTATATACCACATTTCGTTTATCCATTCATCTATTGATGGACACTTGGGTTGCTTCTACCTTGGCTTTGGTGAAAAATGCTGTTAGGAACATTGGTGTACAAATATCTGTTAGAGTTCCTGTTTTCAAATTTTTTTTTTTTTTTTAAATTTTAATTTTTTTTTTAGTCCCCCCCCCACACCCCTGTTGTTTTTGTACTCGCTGTCTGCTCTGTGTGTCCCTTTGCTGTGTGTTCTTCTGTGTCTGCTTGTCTTCTCTTTAGGCAGTACCGGGAACTGATCCTGGGACCTTCCAGAGTGGGGGAGAGGCGCTCAATCTCTTGAGCCACCTCAGCTCCCTGGTCTGCTGCATCTCTTATTGTCTCTCCTCTGTGTCTCTTTTTGTTGTGTCATCTTGCTGCGTCATCTCTCCACTCTGGCCAACACTCCATGCGGGCCTGCACTCCTGCATGGGCCAGCACTCTGCACAGGCCAGCTCTGTGCTTGGTCCAGCTCACCGTGAGGGCCAGCTTGCCTTCACCAGGAGGCCCCAGGAATTGAACCCCACCTCCTATTTGGTAGATAGGAGCCCAATTGCTCAAGCCACATCTGCTTCTCACAATTCTTTTAGTATATACCTAGAAATGGGATTGCCAGGTTGTACATGGCAGTGCTATGTTTTAACTATTTTGAGGAACTGCCAAACTGTTTTCCACAGTGGCTGCATGAGTTTAAATTCCCCCCAACAAGGGACAAGTGTTCCTATTTCTCTATATCCTCACTAGCACACACATACACATATATTTAATACTAGCCACTCTAGTCGATGTGAGGTGGTATCTCTTTGTGTGTATGTCTTTAATTTTCCTTTGCCTTTTTAAAAAAACATTGTAGAGCAATTGTAGTTTACAAAAAAAAAAAAAAAAAAAAAAAATGCAGAAAGCACAGTTTCCATATTCATTGTGGTTTTGATCTGTATTTGTCTAATGGATAACAATGTTGAGCATTTTTTCACCTGCTTATTGGCCATGTGTATATCTTTATATCTTTTTTTTTTTTTTTTTTTTTTAGAGTTACCAGGAAATGAACCCGGAACCTCATACATGGGAAGCAGGTGCTCAAACACTGAGCTACACCCACTCCCCTATATGTCTTTTTTGAAGAAATGTCTATTCAACTCCTATTTTATGGAGAAATGTCTCTATTCAACTCCTGTTTTAGTTTCCTAGGCTGCTCAAGCAAATACCATGAAATTGGTTGGCTTAAAACAATAGGAATTTATTAGCTTACAGTTTTGAGGCTGGAAAATGTCCAAATCAAATCTGGCTGCTGGAGATCCTGGGGCCCTTAGCTTGCCACATGACAAGGCATATAAGTGGTGTCTCCCTTCTCTTCCAGGTTCAGCTTCTTGCCTCTTGTAGATTTCTCTCTCTCATATCCAAATTCATTCAGTTTATAGAGGATTCCAGTAATAGGATAAAGACCCATCCTGAATGAACTGGGCTCAGGTTACTGAAGAAACCTTATCCAAAGGTCCCACTTAAAATGGGTTCACACCCACAGGAACGTATTAAATTTAAGAACTAATCAGGGGTCATAGAGTCCAAACCACAACTCCTTTGCCCATTTTTAAATTGGATTGTCTGAGTTTTTGTTGTTGAGTTCTTTATATATTCTGGATACTAAATCCTTATTGGACATGGGGTTTCCAAATATTTTCTCCCATTCTATAGGTTGCCTTCTCATTTTCTTGATATTGTACTTTGATGCACAAAGTTTTTAATTTTTATAAAGTCCAATTTTTCTATTTTTTCTTTTCTTGCATATTGTTTTGGTGTAAATTCTAAGAATCCATTGCCTAATACAAGGTCCTGAAGAAATTCCCTATGTGTTCCTCTAAGAGTTTTATAGTTTTAGTTCTTATATTTAGGTTGTTGAGTTAATTTTGAGTTAATTTTTGTATATGGTGTGAAGGAGGGATCCACGTTCATTCTTTTGCATGTGGATTTCCAGTTTTCTCAGCACCATTTGTTGAAAAGACTATTCTTTCCGCATCAAATGGACTTAACACTTTTGTCAAAAATCAATTGGCCGTAGATGTGTGGGTTTATTTCTGAACTCTCAATTCTATTCCATTGGTCTATACGTCCTTGGGCCAGTACAAGACTGTTTTTGTTGTAGTTTTTCCTGATTGGTTGTGATTTTATTTTTTATAACTGGGTTTTGATACTTTCATAGGAATGAAGAACTCTCCCAAGTTGGAAGGTGATGCTCTTGAGGACTTGGTGGCTAATAAGCATAGGTGTCAAGTCATTGGCCACATTGATACTACCAGTGCCCTGAGACTGTCAGAAGGAAGAATAAAATCTTAGTTATATTAAAAATTTAGTTTTATGAGATGTGAATATGATCAAGCAATGTTTTTTTGTTTTCTTTTTTTCAATAACAAGGAGATTGTATTAGTCAGGGTTCTCTAGGGAAACAGAATCACAGGAGATATCTGTAAATAGTATGAGATTTTATAAAATTGTCTCACACAACCATGGGGACACACAAGTCCAAATTCTGTAGGGCAGGCTGGAAGCCAGGGACTCAGATGAAGGTCCTCATTGAATTTCCCAGGAGATGCTGACTATCTGAAGTACTGATGGGGATTCTCTCTCTGAATGCTGAAACCGCTTCTCTTTTTAAGACCGTCAACTGATTGGATGAGATGTCACTTGTTGCTGACGACAATCTCCTCACTTGATTGTAGATGTAACCAGCCATCTATACAATCAGCTCACTGATGACTAAAGTCCATGAAATGCTCTTGTATTACAATTAGCCCAGTGCTTGCTTGACCAAACAACTGGGCACCATTACCTGGCCAAGTTGACACATTAACTATCACAGTCCCCTTGTCATGTTGGCAGCCATAAACATCACCTCAAACTGTATTTAATCTCTAAATAAAAACAATAACATATATAAAATTTTATTTTATTGTTTTTTTTTTCCTGCCTAACAATACTCAACTGTCCTGTGTAGAACAGGAAATACCCTAAATCCCTCCAGAACAGGGTGGAAGTCCTTGGGTAATATTCACTCTTAAACTTGACATCCTTAAATATTATGACATGAAACTAATACAACTTATGTTATATGATAAGAGGAAAGGATTAGGAAGAAGACAAAGATATTTGTTTTATGAACATATACAAACATACTCATAAAAAAACAAGGAAGAAATATTCATGACCATTACAGTCCTCATTTCTATAACTGGTCATGTGGTCAAATTTTGTATTTATCACTACCTTTTTCCACCACCCATTTCATGTTCCCTTTGCCCTCAGAAAGCACCTCAGCTAGCCATGATTCTTTTCCTGGTGGGGTGACACAAACTTTCATTCCTGAAGATTCTGGGCCATTGTTAGTCTTGCCTGGATTGGGTTGTTGCAATTTTCCATGGACTTTAGCCACAGAGCATGGTACTACTAAGAGATGTCCTAGGCAATCTCCTGTATTCCAGGCAAACTCTTCTTTAGCTATATTGTGTAGGTGCAGTCCTATTTCCCCTTGATAGTCAGGGTCAATCATCCCAGCCAATAGAGTAATTCCTTTCTTTGCCTGTTGATTCAGAGGCATGAAGAGCCCAAAGTGGCCAGGTGGCAGTCTTAACATCCATTTCAATGGAATCGTTGTGTTCCCTGGTGAAAGCATTCCTCCTTTTGGAACTAAGACCTGTTGACCAGCAGAGCTTAAGGCTGCAGGGACAGGAAGCAAACATTTTCTGAGTGGATCACTAGGGGTAATAATGAGTGGTGCCACTCCCATTTCCACCCCTTTATTCCTGGACCCGTGAATCCTGGCTATGGGAGAAATAGCACCATAGAGTGGATGCTAATTTAGAGCATACACAGCCTCCTGGAAAACATTGCCCCAGCCCTGCAAGATATTGCCACCCAGTGGTGCTGTAATTGAGTCTTCAAAAGGTCATTCCACCATTCTATCAATCCAGCTGCTTTAGGATGATGGAAAACAGGGTAAGACCAGTGAATTCCATGAGCATGTGCCCATTCCCCCACATCATTTGCTGTGACATAGGTTCCCTGATCAGAAGCATTGCTGTGTGGAATACCATATTGGTGGATAAGACATTTGGTAGGTCCATGGATGGTAGTTTTGGAAGAAGCAATGAGTGCAGGGAAGGCAAACTCATATCTGGAGCATATATCTATTCCAGATAGAAAAAATCGCTGCCCCTTCCATGATGGTAGAGGTCCAATGTAATCAACCTGCCATCAGGTAGCAGGCTGATCACCTCCGGGAATGGTGCCATGTCAGGGGCTGAGTGTGGGTTTCGGCTGCTGGCAGATCGGGCACTTAGCAGTGACTGTAACCAAGTTGGCCTTGGTGAGGGGAAGTCCATGTTGCATAGCCTCAATCCCTACCACCATGGCCACTTTGTTCATGAGCCCATTGAGCAATAACAGGTGTGGCTGGGGAAAAAGGGTGACTGCTATCCACAGAACAGGTCATCTTATCCACTTGATTATTAAAATCGACCTCTGCTGAAGTCACCCTCTGGTGAACATTTACTTGGAACACAAATATTTTCATGTTTTTGCCACTCATAAAAACCTCTTCCCCAGAACTCTTTGTCACCAATTTTCCAATCATGTTCCTTCCAAATCCCTGACCATCCAGTCAAACCATTGCAACAGCCCATGAATCAGTGTACAAATGCACCTCCAGCCATTCCTCCTTCCAAGCAAAATAAACAACCAGGTACACTGCTTGAAGTTCTGCCCACTGGGAAGATTTGCCCTCACCACTGTCCTTCAGAGATGTCCCAGAAAAGGACTGCAGTGCTGCAGCTGTCCACTTTTGGATGGTAGCTGCATAACATTCAGAACCATCTGTAAACCAGTACTGAGCTTTCTCTTCCTCAGTCAATTGATAAGGAACTCCCCAAGAGGTCATAGCTGTGGGCTGTGAAAGAGAAGGTAATGTGGCAGGGGTGGTGACCATGGGCATTTGGGCCACTTCCTCATGTAACTCACTTGTGCCTTCAGGACCTGCTTGAGCCCTATCTCGTATATACCACTTTCACTTTATGATGGAATGCTGCTGTGCACATCCAACTTTATGGTTTGATGGGTCAGACAATATCCAGCTCATGATGGGCAACTCAGGTCTCATGGTAACTTGGTGACCCATGGTTAAGTGTTCAGTCTCTACTAAGGCCCAGTAGCAGGCCAAATGCTGTTTCTCAAAAGGAGAGTAGTTATCTGCAGAGAATGGCAGGGCTTTGCTCCAAAATCCTAAGGGTCTGTGTTGTGATTCTCCTATAGGAGCCTGCCAAAGGCCCCAGACAGCATCTCTATTTGCCACTGAAACTTCCAGCGTTATTGGGTCTGCTGGATCATATGGTACAAGTAGCAGTGCAGATTGCACAGAAACTTGGACCTGTTACAGAGCCTTCTTTTGTTCCAGTCCCCATTCAAAACGAGCAGCTTTTCTGGTGACTCAGTAAATGGGCTGGAGTAGCACATCCAAATGAGGAATGTGTTGTCTCCAAAATCCAAAACGATCAGCTAAGCGCTGTGCCTCTTTTTTGATCGTAGGAGGGGCCAGATGCAACAGCTTATCCTTCACTTCAGAAAGGATATTGTATTAGTCAGGGTTCTCTCAGGAAACAGAATCAACAGGAGATAACTGTCAATAATATGAGATTTTAAAAGAGTCTCTCACGCGACCATGGGGATGCACAAGTCCAGGTTCCGCAGGCAGGCTGCAAGCCAGGGGCTCTGATGAAAGTCCGATGAAAGGTCCTTGATGAGTTTCTGGGAGAAGCTGGCTGTCCAACGACGAGCTGGGAAATTCTCTCTGAATGTTGAAATCACTTCCCCTTTTAAGGCATTCAACTGATTGGATAAAAGCGTCACCCATTGATGATGCAATCTCCCTGATCGATGCAGATGTAATCAGCCATCTACACAGGAAACTCACTGTTGATCAAAGTCCATAAATGCTCTTTTATGACAAGTAGCCCAGTGCTTGCTGGACCAAACACCTGGATACAATTACCTGGCCGAGTTGACACATTAGCCTAACCATCACAGTCCACCCCTTGTCAACTCGGCAACCATACACATTACCCTAAACTATACTTAGTCTCTAAGTAAAAACACATCTGGAACAGCAGCTCCAATTGGAGTCACCACTTGGTTAAGTTTACGATCATCCTCCAAGATCCACCTGTTTTCTGTACAGGCGAAATAGGAGAGTAGAGTGGGGATGCATTGGAAATCAACCATGCATGCATCCTTCAAATCCTTGATGGCGGTGCTGATCTCTGCAATCCCTCCAGGAATCCAGTATTGCTTTTGATGTACTAGTTTTCTAGGCAGGGGCAGTTCTAGAGGCTTCCACTTGACCTTTCCTACCATTATAGCCCTTACTCCACAAGTCAGGGATCCAATGTGGGGATTCTGTTAGTTGCTGAGTATGTCTATTCCAATTACGCATTCTGCAACTGGGGAAATAACAACAGAATGGATCCAGGGACCAACTGGACCCAATGTGAGACAGACTTGGGCTAAAACTCCATCAATCACCTGACCTCCATAAGCCCCTACTCTGGTGAACTACAGTGACATTTTGGGTCTCCTGGAATTATTGTCACTTCTGAGCCAGTGTCTAATAATCCTGGAAATGTCTGATAATTTCCTTTTCCCCAATGCATGGTTACCCTGATAAAAGGCCATAGATCTCTTAGGGGAAAGCTGGGAGGAAGATCAACAGCATAAATTTTTGGCAGTGTTAATAGGATCCTTCCCCAAGGGGACCTGGCCTTCCCCTCATTCAAGGTGCTCTGGTTCTGTAGACTCTCTTAAGTCTGGGAATTGATTAAGGGGCTGTGACTCTGTTTCTGTAATTCAAGTTAGGGTTTTGTTCACTAGATCTAGAACTCAGTTCTGCTTATACAGATCAAATAGAAATTCAGTAGACTGCCCATCTATTTTACTTCTAGGTACTCCATGATCTATTTGCCAACACCACAGGTCTTTGTCACTCAGACCCTTTTGACTGCTGCTTTGAGCCTGTCTTTCACTGCGATAGCCACACTCACCTTGTCTGTGGTGATTAAGTGCTGTTACTTGGCTTCTTCTGTCAGCCTGGGATCTGATCATCCATATAGCGTTTAAGGATTGCAGTTCTGTGACAGCAGTTCCCACAGTAATATCTGACCTACAGAGAAGAGCAACCACAGAGCTCTTAAAGGAAGATGGAGTTAGTCTCACAAATCTATTCCTCACAGTCCTGGTGAAAGCTGTATCCTCTGGACAATTCCTGGGGTGGGTGAGCAGGTCTTAAATGGTAAATCCATTCTAGTATTCCAATTTCTCTAAGCCTTTGGATCCCCTCATCTACAGTATACCAGGGTAAATCAGGCATCTTGACCTCAGGTGTTTTAGGCATCTTTTGGTCCATGTTTCAGCCAGTCACCTGAACAAACTGTTAGAGCCCTTTCCAACCCTTCAAGCTACAGCATTGAATCCAGAATCTCTGTTTAGTGTGTCCATATCAATAAATTCAGCCTGATTCAACTTTATATTCCTTCCATCATTATCCCATACCCTTAATATCAATTTCCATGCATATTCCCCTGATTTCTGTCTACATAAATTGGAAAACTCATGCAGTTCTTTTAGAGTATAGCATATATCCTCATGGGTCACACTTTGTATTTTATCTTTGGAAGACTTGTGACTTTAGTCTAGTTATAGGTGTGGAAGAGAATAGGAGTGGTGGGGTTAAGGAGAAAGATTAGAAATGACTTTCAAGCCAATTACCTCAGGGTATTCCCTTGCAGTTTTGGCAGGCTCCTTGGAGCAGGCTGCATATTGGGTAGTGCAGGCTAGAGGTTGGGTGGTACTCTCCTCAGGGTGGAGAGGAGTCTGGGATTCCTTGGGGCAGGCTATAGGTTGGGTGGTGCAAGCTTGGCATTGGGTGGTCTCCTTAGGGCAGACTATTAAAGGTTTATCTGGCAAAGTATCAGCAGAATTTAGGTTTCAGTGTCCGCACTGCCATCATCAACCCATGTTTCTATTCCAATCCTCAGGATTCCATTCCTTTCCAATCAATGCCCTCACTTTAACAGCAGACACCCTGCAAGGCTGAGATTTTAGTTTCCATTTTAACTCTGCTCCGCATACAATGAGACTCTGAGTCTGGTTCTCAGAGGTATGAAGTCTGCAGCTGCATGAAACAAGGTTTTCTTTCAGAGAACACATAGAAATTTTCACATCATTCATGCGGCACTTAAGTTGTAAATCTGAAGCCTTCAACTCATCCCTTTCTTTTTTAACTGTATTCAGCATAATTTAGGAACGGCCAGCCAACATCATTGTATCATTTAACTCCCAAAACTCTGTTAATGTGTTAAAAATACTCACCCAGATCTTCACCTCTTATAAGCATGGAAGTAGTTGTATCCATTGGTGATATTTTGCATAACTCTATTGCCAATTCATGCCATGGACTGTCAGTTGTCTCTTGATTATTGGAAACAGTCATTAGTACCCTTGAATCTAATCAGAGTAGAGAGTCAATTGCAAAAATACCAGAACCAATTCAGAAATCCCATGTTAAAGATTCTGTTTCTCAAGAACCCCACTCCTGGGACTAAGCTGTATTAGTCAGGGTTCTCTAGGGAAACAGAATCACAGGAGATATCTGTAAATAGTATGAGATTTTATAAAATTGTCTCACACTACCTTGGTGATGCACGAATCCAAATTCTGTAGGGCAGGCTAAAAGCCAGGGGCTCAGATGAAGGTCCTCTTTGAATTCCCCAAGAGATGCTGGCTATCTAGAATAGAGATGGGGATTCTCTCTGGATGCTGAAATCACTTCTTTTTAAGGCCTTCAAATGATTGGATGACGTCACTCATTGCTGATGGCAAGCTCCTCAGTTGATTGTAGATGCAACCGACCATCTATACAATCAACTCACTTACTAAAGTCCATGAAATTCCCTTGTATTACAATTAGCAGAATGCTTGCTTGACCAAGCAACTGGGCACCATTACCTGGCTGAGTTGACACATTAGCCTAACCATCACAGAGAACTTGGTCATGTCATTTGACCAGTCTGTGCTAATTTATCTTCTGGAACACTGGAGAAATAGTTGAGTTTGTTTTTGGGTTTGGATAGGATAAATGTGCCTGGACAGGATTTTTTAAGGTGATGTTTCCATGTTTTTTTGAGCTGCCTTTTGTCTATTTTTTTTTGGAAATTGAAATAAAGTTAAAAAAAAAAGCAAGCAAGCAAGCAAGCCTAAAATCTTTAGAGCTAGTGGGAAAGAATTCCATATTAGGAAAAATGGGGAGAAGCAAGAAAAGATAATGTCAAGTGTGTGGCTACTTCATAGAAAAGGCTAAATATCAGCCATATTTGGGATTTTCATTCATCTCTCAATAGTACAGTTTGTGTAATCATGGTCTTTCTCCACTCTAAATGTTTCAATGTTCCTTTTGTCGTTTCCTTTTTGTTTAGGGAAATTCCTTTAGCCGTTATTTTAGGATAGGTCTGCTGGTGACAATGTTTTCTATCATTTCAGAATGTCTTGATTTCCTCTTCACTCTTGAAGGATTTTTCAGCACTTGAAAAATGTGCCACTTTCCTTTTGCCTATCATGGTTTTTTAGGATACATAAGCTATCATCCAAATTGTTTCTCCCCTATAGGGAAAGTGTAGTTTTTACTGATGCTTTCGACTTTTCTTTTGTCTTCACTTTTCAGAAATTTGATTATGAGATGTCTTGGTGTGGATTTCTTTGGGTTTCACCAGTTTGGCGGGGAGGGGAGTATCTTTAAACTTTTTGAATCTAAAGGTTTATATCTTTTGCCAATTTGGGTAAGTCAATAGCCATTAGTCCTTCAAATGACCACAGTTTTGATTACTGTAACTTTGTAATGAGTTTTGAAATTGGGAAGTATGAGTCCTCCAACTTTGTTCTTTGCATACAGTCCATAATCCAATTTTTTCAACTGTCCCAATAATGTCCTTTTGAGCATTTTTCTTCCATATGAATTTGATGATTGGCTTTTCCATCTCTGCAAAGAAGGTTGTTAATGACTTGCAGGTTTCTGTGCACAAGTCCTTTACATCCTTGGTTAAATTTTTTCCTATCTTGTTTATTCTTTCAGTTGCTTTTTAAAATTTTATTTTACTTATTTCCTCTTCTCCCCAAGATGGCTCCTTGTCTGTCTGCTCATTGTCTGCTCATTTTCTTTAGGAGGCACCAGGAACGGAATCTGGGACCTCTAATGTGGGAGGCAAGCACCCACCTGCTTGAGCCACATACACTCCCCCTTTCAGTTGCTTTTTTTTTTTTTTTAAGATTTATTTTTATTTAGTTATTTATCTGCCCCTTGCTGCTTGTGCTTGCTGTGTCCATTTGCTTTTGCGCTTTTCTGGGTCTTCTTGTCTCCGTTTGTTGAGTCATCTTGCTGCATCAGCTCACCGCACCATGCGGGCCGGCTTGCCTTCACCAAGAGGTCCCAGGAATCAAACCCGGGGCCTCCTATATGGTAAATGGAAGCCCAACCAATTGAGCCACAGCCGCTTCTCCAGTTGCTTTTATAAGTGGAATTTTCTTGATGTCTTTTTCATATTGGTTATTGCTGGAATATAGAAACCCACTTGAAAAAAATAAGTAAATGTTTTATTCTTCCAACCTAAATTCCAGTACTACAAGAGCAGTAAAGCAATGATACACTGGAAACAAAAAAATGCAGAAATAAACATTTGTTAAAAAAGACTGATAAAATAAAAACTATCCAAAAATATATATAAACCCATTCCGAAACCCCAAGAAGTTCTGGAATACAGAAATGCCCTTCTCCTATTTCACAGGAAGCAATGTAGGCTATTTACTTAATATTGTCCTGAAATTACATTCTAAATTCATTGGATACAGCTTGGTTGTAGTGCACAATAAAAATCACACTAACTTCAGTCTGATTTACAGTTTTATTTACACAACCAGTGAAGGGCAAGTTCTAGAATACCAGCTTTAATCCTTTGCAACGTATCATTAATAAAAGACAAATCATAATGATACAGCACATGAGGCCATTGGTATTAATACAGGTAGCAAAGGTCCATATACAGGCAGTACTGACATCAGGGAAGTTTCCAAAACCAGATGCTACCTAAGAGTGGTTACCACTGACAAAAAGCTTGAAATAACCTGTATTCACAGGTGAATATTGGCATTGCTCATGTAATAATTGGGACCTCTTACAACAACTCAACAAGGAACAAGGCAGCCCACAAATGCAGAAAATGTGATTCATGAAACATAACTAGCAGGCTGTTCTCCATATCATCGCATTATCTGATCATGTGTAAACTTCACGAATGCATCATACCATTCTGCAGTTTTGTGTTCAAAATTTCTTCATACTCTTCTCAAACTTTCTCTTCATGTTCTTTCAACAAGTGTTCACAGATCATCCCAACTTGCCATAGAGTGAATAAGGGCTGTTCTTTTTTTAATGGAGAGTGTAGCAGTTTGATGAAGTTATGAATTCCAAAAATATATATTGGATTATGCTTGTAAACTGGTCTGTTAATCTGGGCATGATTAAGTTATGATTAGGGCGTTGACTGGGCTAGTCAGTAGGGTGTTGAGCCCCACCCCTTGGTCTCGAAGATAAAAGACATGGTTCAAAGGACAGTGTTGGAACAGTTTTGAGTTGGAGTTGTGATGTGGAGTCTTGAGCTGGAGCCCCAGGAAGTAGCATACTGAGGAGCTTGGTCATGAGGAGAGAAGGTCCTGGGAAGAGAAGCAAGCCATTTGCCTGATAGCCTACAGCTGGCCTTGTGGCACAAAGCGAGCCTGAGCCCAGAGAGGCAAGCCCTGGGAAGAGAGGAACCCAAGAAGCCTGAACCCTGGCAAGCGTCGGCAGCTGTCATGCTCTAACACGTGGCAACAGACTTTGGTGAAGGAAGAAACTTATGCTTTACGGCCTGGTAACTGTAAGCTTCTACCCCAAATAAATACCCTTTATAAAGACCAACAGATTTCTGGTAATTTTGCATCAGCACCCCTTTGGCTGACTAAATACAGGGAGGATGTTGCAGATGAAATCCATGGTGAAGCTGGTCCACTGAGAAATGCATGTGGCTCTACAGCAGAGGCATAACATGGATTTGTCTGTTGGAAACTAATTTCTAAATTGTGTTTATACTCGTTTTATGTTGTAATTTGTCCTGTGGTGAGGTGGGAGATGTCGCCAAAGGGGGAAGGCTCTTCAGAGATACTTCTGCCATTTAGGGGCAGTGGTGGCCATGGTTTTTGTATGCTGATCTTACATCCTGCCATGTTGCTGAATTCATTTTTTAGCTTCAGTAGCTTTCTTGTATATTTCTCCAGGGTTTTCTAATATAGGATCATGTTATTTGTGAATAAAGATACATTTATTTCTTCCTTTGCAATTTGGATGCCTTTTATTTTTTATTTTCTATTGCTCTGGTTAGAACTTCTAGTACAATGCTGAATAACCGTGGTGAAAGCAGGCGTCCTTGTCTTGTCCCTGATTCTTAAGGGGAAAGCTTTCAGTCTTTCATTGTTGAGTATATTAGCTGTGGGATTTTCATATATGTCCTTTATCATGTTGAGGAACTTCCCTTCTATTTCTAGTTGTTTTCTGTTTTTATCAAGATAGGATGCTGGATTTCATCAAATGCCTTTCTGACATTTGATATGATCATGTAGTTTTTTCCCTTCTTTCTACTAATTTGGTGTATCACATTTATTTAGTTATGTTGAACCACCGTTGTATTCATGGGATAAATCCCATTTGCCTTTGGTTTATAATTCTTTTAATATTCTGTTGGATTCAGCTTCAGTATTTTGTTGAGTCAATTTATGATTGTGTCTAGAGTCTGCAGGATTGAGGAGCTACAACTAAACTGGATGTAGGCAAAACTGTAAGAATGGACAATACCCAAAGCAGTGTTTCCAAAGTTTTCTATTCAGAACACAAAAAAATGATATTTAATTCAATTCATGAGAATGTTGCAGGTAATTTTATTCTGACTAATGCCCCTGTTGAAGAGACACTACAACTAAATTCAATGAGTAATCCTGGATTGGATTATGGACCTATAAAGGATATTCTTGGGACAACCAGTGAAATTAGAATGATGTCAGTGGGTACGCATAAGTACACATGAAGAAAGAGTTATAAGGCAAATATTTGCAGTAAAATATTAATAGGGCAGCAGGTGTTCTTTGAACTAGTCTTGCAACTATTCTCTAAATTTCAAGTTGAAAAGTGAAGAAAAAAAAAAAAAGTTCAAGGGAAAACTAGAATACCGAGAAGCTACTCTTCTGAGAGGACATTTGAAAACCCAGGCAAATATGGATGTTTCCCAAGATGGAGATGGAAGCAAAACCCTAGATGGGGGATCTATTAGAAGATGCTCCCTACATTGAATTGGTATATCAAATTTAACATTCTTATGGTAAGGATGGAACAGAATTATCCCCATCCCACTCCCACCTCAAAGGCAGAAGCAGGGGAAGTCCCTGAGAAGTTGTAACCATAGCAAACTCTCTTGTGGAATTTTTTTTAAATATTTATTTACTTTATTTCCCCCCTTCCCCCAGATAGTTTACTTGTCTATCTGCTCATTGTTTGCTCGTCTTCTCCAGGAGGCACCAGGAACTGAACCTGGGACCTCCCCCATGAGACGCGAGTGCGCACTGGGCTGAGCCACATCAGCTCCCCGTGGGCTGCAGCGACTGTGGGCTTGTAGCCTCTGCTTGTTGTGGCAGGAGGCGGCATCTAGCTCCATTGCGGCAGCATCTAGCTCTGTCGTAGCAGGAGGCAGCATCTGCTTGTCTTCTTTTAGGAGGAACCCAGACCCGGGACCTCCCATGTAGTAGGCAGGCGCCTAGGTGGTTGAGCCACATCTACTTCCCTCTTGTGGATTAAAAGCCCAAATTCTTATCACTTAAGTGATTTCAAAAAATTTTTGAAGTTGTTTGTAGGCTGATGATGTCCTTGGCTATTTAACAGAAGCAAACACAAATTTCTGGAAAAAGATTAACTCAACTCAGGCCTCAAACAAAACAAAACAAAAAACCTACAAATTTTTCAAGCACAATGTGGGACAATTACACATACATAACCAAGAACAAAAGGAAACAAGGGACCATGAAAAACAGAAACAGATCTATAAAAACTGAGATTATAATAAAACAAATTATAAAATAATACCTTTACTATGTTAAAGAAATAAAAGACATGTTTTAAAATATCTATGGGGAATGATAAATTATTAAAAATGACAGCATATTTGTAAAAGAGCAAAATAGAGAGGAAAAACATAAAATTAAGAACTCAATCAGGGTGTCTAGACAATTCAATGGGAGGAAAGAATTGTCTTAAATGGTGCTAAGGCAGCTGGATGTTTATGTGCAGAAGAATGAAGTCGGACCCCTCCCTCATAATATACAGAAAAATGAACTCAAAATGGATCACACACCTAAATGTAACAGGTAAAAACCATAAAACTCTTATAAGAGACATAGGAGTAAAACTTTGTAACCTTGGGTTGGGCAATGGCTTCTTAGGTACGATGTCAAAAGTATAAGTAACAGAAGAAAACATAAATCTGACTACATCAAAATAAAAACTTCTGTTCTACAAACAATACCATCAATAAACCAGAAAGAACTCTTATAATTCAACAAAGACAAATACTTCAACAAAGACAAATACTTCAATTTAAAAATGGGCAAAGAGGAGTGATGTCAGCAAGATGGCTAAGAAGTTCCAAATTCATGTTCCCCACCACGGAAACATTGAAAAATAAGAAGAAACTGTCACAATCAACTTTCTCAGAACTCTTAAAAACAAATGTTCATAGCAACTAAGCAAAATGCTGAATCAAAAGAAAAGCAAGCTGTAGAAAAGCCTCATAGTGCTTTTACTAGCCTTTTCCCCACTTACGTGCCATTTCCACAGTTGTAGCTCATGCTTCTAGGGTAGGTGCCTGGTGTCCCAAGTCTACAGAGAACCAGCCTGGTGGCAGCCTGAAGGACTGACCCAAGACCCTTGTTGCTGTTTCAGCTGTCCTACAACTCGCTCTGGACAATCAACCACAGCCTCAGGGCATTTATTTTCTAACCATGTAAACAAAACATTATATGGTTAAGACATACAATAGAGTGCTTGGTTCGGTCTTGGAAGGAAAGGCTACAGAAAAGTTCCTTGGGAAAGTGGCGAAGAGTATATATGGGTAGTCAGGGAAGACCTTCCTGCAAAGGTGACATTTGATCAAAGACCTGAAGAACTGAGGAAGAAAGCCATGTAATTATCTGAGGGAAGTTTTCCAGAGGGAAAAGCCAAGTGTAGAGATTTTGAGGTAGGAGCATGCCTGGTATGTTCAAGGAACAAGGCAGCCTGTGTGGTTGGAGTGACATAAACCAGGGGAGAGCAGTAGAAAATAGAGGTGAGGCAGGTGGGGACACACTGTGAAGGTTCCTATAGGGTGCAGGCTCCTACTCCAAAATGAGACTGGGAAGCCTCTGGAAAATTTTGAGCAAAGGAGTTACGTTACATAGGATTACACATTTGTTTCCTATGTTGAGAATTGCCTGCAGGTGGGTCAAGGAAGGTATGTTAGGATGGTATTCTAATAGGTGAGAGATGATGGAAACCTGAATCCACTGTGGTTGGAATATGGCTTGAAATGGACAGATTCTGGATGTTTCAAAGGCAGAAACAATGATTTGCAGACTCACTGGATGTGGGGTTTGAGAGAAAGTGTAAAGTCAAGGCTGATTCCGAAGTTTTTGGCTTGGACTTGTAAGGATGGACGGGCTGTTACTGAGATAGGGAAGGGTAAGACAGTAGAGGTCCACTGTATTGGCCCCATTCATCCCTCAACATGCTGGAATCCATCTCAACTTTCCCATAGGACTATTTGCTAAGTCCAATAGACACTTTTCAGCCCCCACATTTTCGTTTCCTAGGCTGCTCAAGCAAGTACCATGAAATTAACAATGAGAATTTTTTTTCATGGTTTGAGGCTGGAAAAAAACCCAAATCAAGGTGTCATCAAGACAATGTTTTCTTTTTCCCCCAAAACTGTGGGCTTTCTGCTGGCAATCTTTGGTCCTTGGCTTGTCACATGGCAAGGCAAATGCTGGCGTCTCCTAGTCTCATTTTCTAGGTTTAGCTCCTTGCTTCCCGTGGCTTTTTCTCACTCTGAATTTCATTCTGGTTATGAAGGACTCCAGTAATAGGATTTTTCTAAGACCCATCCTGATTAGGCTGGGCCACACTTTAACTGAAGCAAACTCACCAAAAGATTAGCAATGGTTCACACCCACAGGAATGGATTAGATTTAAGAACTGTCATAAATATAGCTTCAAACCACCACACCCCACCTTCCTGGACCCCTTGGTTTTTGTTTTTTTTTTTTAGGTTGTTTTCCCCCCCCCCCTTTGTGCTGTCAGCTTGTGTGCTTGTCTTTTTAGGAGGCATGGGGAACCAAATCCAGGACCTCCCATGTGGGAGGGAGGCACCCAATCACTTTGAGCCACCTCCACTCCCTGCTCATTGTCTTAGCTCACCATCTTGCTCGTCTTCTTTAGGAGGTACCAGGAACCAAACCTGGGACCTCCTATGTGGTAGGTGGATGCCCAACTGCTTGAGCCACATCTGCTTTCCCTGAACCATTTCCTACTTTTCTCTCTAGGATTCTATGATGTCCCTCTTTCTGGATTTTCCACATCTATTTTGGTCATCACTTTTATGCCCTCAGCCTTGTTTGAAGGTTGGGCCTCCACCCTCTTCTCTCTGCAAACGTTCCTTGAATGATGATTTCATCCATGACCATGGCTCCCATAAGCCACCCGAGTGTTAAACATTCAGCATTCAGATTGTATCTCACTCCTCAGCTCCAATTCTGCTTCCTGTACACTTCCCTTGGATGCCCCACACTATCTCTCACTCAACAGATCTCCAACTGAAGAGATACCTTCCACTACCACCCTGTGTAGGTATTCTTTATCATACCACTTATTAGGACTTATCTCTACCTCTGAAATAATGCTGACCAAACACTGTTCAAACTTTCTTGCCCCACAGCAAAATAAAAATGGAAATCTGTTTAAAATTAAATTAAAAGATTCCCTATACAGCCTAGACAGAAAAGAACTAAGGTATAGGAAAGCTGAACAACTGCTAAAATACCACTGAAATAGGTGTTAAGTATGATGCAAGTTAAACCTCCTCTACACTTTTTTTTTTTTAAGACACTGGGGCTGTGGATTGAACCTGGGACCTTGCAACTGGGAAGAAGATGGCACTCAACCACTAAACCACATCAGCTCCCCCGGGTTGGTTTTGTCTTTGGTCCCAGGACCTCCCATGTGAGAAGCAGGAGCTCAACTGTTTGAGCCACATCCACTCCCCTACACTTTATCTTATATAAACCAGTAGCCAGGCTGAAGGGCAGTAAGCAGGAAGAGCAGGATTTAAGGGAGAGGAAAAGTTCCTAGTAAGACTGCTGCTTCTCCAGCCACAACCCAGTCTCACTTCTTTAACTGCCAGAGACCAATCCATCCACTTGCAGAACCTTAAGACTATGCCTGTCCTACTTACCTGTCTCCACCAAGTGTCCAAACATCCTACATTTAGTTGTCACTCCTTTAACCCTTAACCCTTATTCCCATTAGCTCTATCTCCTAATCTTACCCAATATTGTACCCTTCCTAAACCTTCCACTGTCTCTTCTGGAATTCAGCTAGCAGCCTCTTCTCTTTCTTACTCCTAATTCACTGCTTCCCTTGGAGTCCTTTCAGTGGAAGCTGTTTTTCAACCCTATCAAACATGGTGCCTGGCAGTGGGGTAAAATCTCCTGTGTTCCATTCCACACTGCCATTTCTAACCCATTTTTCGTTCCAAGCCCTTGAAAATGCTTTGAAGCCCATGTATTCAGACTAAATCCATCATTATCCAGCAGTACCCTTTGCAGATTTTAATTCCTGGGTCATCATCATCATCCTCTCCACACCCACAACTTCTATCATTCTTAGCAATTTCAACACCCACAAAAAGTCCCCTGAATAGTCTATTTCTGACCTCTCTACTTCCAGTAATTACTTTCGTCTTCTTTTTCCTGTCTCCTACTCACATGGCCATGACTTAAACCATGTCCTTATTAGTAACTGCACCACACCTTAAATTTAAGCATCCCATTCTAGGACCATCACTTCATATCCTGCCAGCCCTCAAACTGGAACTCTTACAACACTGAGCCAACATGAAACACTTGCCCATTCTAGTCATCAAGGAATGCCATGCTCTTAGTGGCTTTGGCTTATCAGGATCCATCCCAACATTTTAGGATAGGTTAAACCATAAACAAAATCAAGTCACTGAGCACAAGGAGAAATGGTAGGTAGGGGAATGGAATCACCTTCACTGGTTAGTCTTATCTATTTGCAGACTGGTTTAAGTTGAAGGTCCTACAATCAGCTAAGAACTCCCAACAAAAATAAGACTCAGAAATATACACAGACAATTATTTAAGACCTTTATTAACAGGTGCTTGCAGTTTGTTGACTTTTTTGAAAAAATCAAGTTGTAAACTTTTATTACAAATTAAAAATGAGGTTCTTAAAAATCTCAACTTGACCAGATATGAAACAATTTAAAAACCTTTAAAGGTGTATTGAGAAAAACCAGGCTTTTTAAAAAACACGTTTGTCATTACCAAAAAGAGACGTCTTTAGGTAAAAATAATAAAAATCCCATGCTGCATAGATAATGCAGATAGTTCTAGTTATCTGGTCAACGGGCAAAAAGCAAGCACTTAAGGTCTTCAGCTCCAATCTTTTGTTCATTTCTTATTGCTGGAATTTCATATTCATTTCTTCTTGTTGGATGACTAAACTGTAAAGAAAAAAATTAAAGACTATTTTGTACAATCTATTGCAATGCTCGTTTAGTGTACCAATTACTCCAAGTCACATTAGCTAGGTATAGGAAGACATTAAGAAATTTCTTAATGGGTTAACTAAGGACAGTGATTTACAACAGGTATGGACACTGCCGAGCAGTAGGAATGGTTACTTTGGATTTTGAATGGCCTTATGCATGAAAGAAGAAAAGCAAAAGTACTTCCGGCTGAAAAGAATTCAGAGCCAAACAATTACATGCCTCTAGGAAAAGTAAAAACCCGAATGCAAAGGAATCCCTTAATTTGGGAGATTAAGGGTAACAAGAACAAGAGGAGCCAATAATCATCTAAAATAACAAGAGCATAAATGTGTCATTATTTGAGCTGCTAGAAAATTATTTACAGGCATTCTAAGTAAGGTATGAGTCATTCTCCTAGGACTTAAGTCTTTTTTTTCTTTAAGGAACAATGAAAGCTTCTGTCTTTCCCAACAGCAAAATAAAAACAAAAGCACAGATTATTTACAAAGTTGCCACTTTCCCCAAAGAGACTATATAATTAATATACTTTAAAGCAAGGCTATAATACTTTCCTCTCAGCTTACTGGTAAAATCACAGAATTCATTCAGAAAAGCTGATGAAAGGCTCTACTATTCAAGATAACATGAAGACAGGCCTTCTAATGTTAGAATTGAGGTGGATGAAAAGGACCAAATATGGTTGATATTCAACATTCCTAAAATGGAATCTTTTGTAATTTAAATTAATAAATGGAAGACACTGTCAATAAAAATGTCTTATCCCTTACTCTCATAAACTGTTTTATTCCCTATTATATTAATAAACTGAGGTGGGCCAGAAGGTCATCTAGGCTTTACTTACCCGGATGATGGTAGAGATGGTAAGCCGGCATTTACTCAGCCCCGCCCTGCTCAGCCTCGGGAGCGGACGAATTCTCAGCTGGTGGATCGGCTGCTTTTGTCTCTTTGCCATCTTGTGGTTTAGGGTTTTCTGGGCGTCTGCGTCGGTAATTGAAGTTACGGCGGTACCGACGTTGAGGTGGCTGCTGACCTTGGGTCTCATCTCCTTGATTTTCCTTATCATCTTCATTGCCATCCTCTCTAGGCTGTCTTTGGCGAGGAGGGCCCCTGGAATCAACATTGTGCAAATACGAAACATGAAATGATAAAACATTCTTTCTTCAACATATCCCACAGTATTATGGTGTTAACACTTGGGCTTACTTAACCTTCAGATCATGCCAGTCTTACCAAATGGTATGCAGCCAATTTAACAACAGTAATATTATGTCTAACTTAAGATACTGAAGATAAGAGAATTAAATAAACTCAAGTTTGTCAAAAGGTTATATACAAAAACTGACAATATATAATGTATTCAACAGTAAAATTGAAGCACTGGTCAACCACAAAAAAATTATGTGCTAGTTTTAAAGACACCACTGAAACTACGCAGAAAATTTAAGTAGCTCTCCAACATTACAAAAAGGTAAGCATAAGATTTTGCTGTTGACATTCATGGACTTAACTGATAGACTACCAGGAAAGCCTATTTCAGACCAACTTAAAACACAATCACCTGGTCGCCGATAACTGAAAGGTTCCTGAAGCCACAAGGTATTTATTGAGAGTGGCTTGAGAGTTGGAATCTCCCATTTCAACACACCAGTTGGGGCTAGAGCCCATTTTCATGAATTAAAAACTCAGCACAGGACATACATCAATGCAAATAAGAAATAACACATTACAGACATTGCCTATTGCAAAATTCACAGCATATATAATACACTGATGAACACAGTACAATCTCAACTGGGACTCTTAGTTCCTCTAAAGCTTCAATTAGTGCCCCACCTTCTGTACAGTTAGTGACACAATTTGTATGTGGAAACTCCCTTTCTTGTAGAGTCATCACAATGTATTTTGAATGCTTTGTGTACTTCTATAGCAATGAACTTGTTTTTTAAAAGCTCATCTTGTCATCTACAGTTAAGAAAAGTTACTACTCTATCGGTTTAATTCTTAAGTACTACCTGTCAGCTTTAGCTTTAGGGATCACAAATGGAGACTGCTTTGCTATGAGAAATAAGTGTTACACCCACCACTGTGGAACTGGGAACATTTCCTCAAAGTGTACTAAAGCATGTACTGAAACATGCTTGGCACATGGAGCTTTTCCCCAATTACTCTAATTTCCTAATGATATTTAAAAACCTTCTGTTAAAAAAGGATTCTCTAATACCCAAACAGGTAAATTAGTTGTTTAATGTTAGCCTGGGACACAGTTTGCCCCCTGCCCCAAACGTAAATTCTTAATGGAGTGATTTCACTTTGCAACTTTGGGGTAACCTACCAACCAACCAACCAAAAACCCACCAAACAAAAAAACCTGTACATACTATGTTGAGAAGTGGTTAATGGAAAATTATGTCATCTCAGAGGTATAATTTACTCTGTTGATTCTTCATTTATGCCATGATGCAGACTTCACCAATACTCCTAATGCTTATTATCTTTCTCCTTCCCAGTGAAGCAGGTGCAAAGGATATAACATATGGTTTAAACTATTTTCTCTTACCTGTTCAAGGACAGAAAATTCTAAATTCCATACCCTCACTGAAACAACAACAAAACTGTGAGAAGGCAGATCTCATCTATATAAGCTACTTTTAACAAATGCCAGCAAAGAAGATGCAAAGAACTCATTCTCAAAAAGACAACTGATTCATTCAGGTTCACCTCTTAGGCATCTGATGACAGAAAATATTAAGTGTTAACAGATAAATGACTCAAGAAGGCTGGAGAAACATGATGCTGCCAAGTTTCAATGTTAAGTCCTAGCATACATTCGAGGAATTGTAAATATTAACAAGTTAATATGGACTATACCTGCGGAATCGTGGTCTATAACCCCGATACATATTCTGCCTCACTGGTCTACCTTGTTCTCCTGCACCCTGGTTGTCAGCACCCTGAAAAGATAACGTAAATCAAGCCCACTGGATCAGTAACAGAAGAGTTAAAACCCAACCAGACAAATCTAAAGTCTGAATACAAGAGTTCTAAAATAAAAGCCCAAATAATCTATTGTAATTATACTATAATTATTTATCCTTTTGGTTATTAGGAATCTAAATGTACTTCCCATATGATTACTACTTTGACAAAAGGATGTTTTTCTTCTAACCTATTTAATGTACTCTTTCAAATTTTTTTTTTTTAAAGATTTTATTTATTTATTCATTCATCTCCCCCTTGCTGCTTGTGCTTGCTGGGTCAGCCAACCACGCCGTGCAGGCGGGCCTGCCCCCACCAGGAGGCCCCGGGAACCGAACCCAGGGCCTCCCATATGGTAAACGGGAGCCCCACTGATTGAGCCACAGCTGCTTCCCATACTCTTTCAATTTTGAAAGGTGATACTCATAACAGGCAAATAATGAGAACCATTATCTCCAACTTTCTTTGGAAAAATCCCAATGTTCACTTAGTGGAATGCAAGTAGAAATTATATTAATGAAAAACAGTGCCAATCTGAGAAGGACCACCACAAAATGGTTAAAATAGTCCTATCAAAAGCTATCATGTTATTGTTGATACCTTTTAATCTTGATGAAACTTACCTCCATCACTTCTCCTTGAACAGGAGGGTTGGAATACTGTGGTCGACGCCCATAGGGTCTCCGCATATAGTAAGGTGGGAATCGTCTCCTGCGGTAGGGCCGGCGTTGTTGGGCCTGGCCTTCCGGAGCACTCTCTGATCCCTCGTTCTTTTCCCCACTCTCACTATTCTGGTAATTTTGCTGGTAATTGCGTGGAGGACCCCTACGACGTGGATAACGTCTATAATGGTTACGGTCTGCTGCATATTTACTGCCTTGCACTGGAACTCCACCAGGGCCTGTGACGTTTGCTGCCTCTGCCCCCTACAAAAGCCATTATAATAACATAGTTTATATATTATATAATATTGATAGTGACAAAGGAAATCAGTACACTTGCAACAAAATTCATACAAAGCAAATATTTTAAAAAATGGTCTATGTGGCCAGGGGTGCATAGAAATGACTAAATATTAGTTCCTCACTGTTCTGAAGAGATTGCCCTCTAACTGCAGACAGCACATTAGGCTTGATGCACCTGAATTCATGTGGTCACCTGACCCATCCATCCACCTTAGAGCCACCATCCTAATGGATGAGATCTCCAAAATATTTCCATACTGAAGTCAAACCTTTACACAAAAAGCATCCTCACCTTTTCTCCTTCAACAACATCAAACTCCACAGTCTCTCCATCTCCTACACTGCGAAGGTACTTCCTGGGGTTATTCTTCTTTATGGCAGTCTAGTAATATCACATTCCAAAAATAGATTAACAGGGGAGAATAATGTGCTTTTTCATTCAAAATGTACCAGAGTCAATATATTTTAGCTTGGATGTACACTTAATCTTAAATTTAGCTTTAAATAAGACCAGACCATCAATAAGTTTAGGAAAGCAGGGACCAATTATACTACCCCCAACCTCAACCAAGATACTCCAATCTTACAAGACCCCAGCATTTTACCACTCTTTCCGAAATGAAAACAAGTAATTTAACACTCAGGACATATACAACAATATGTTTATTTTTAAAACGCTTTTTACAGAAGCTATGGCTTTGAACAAAATGAACAAAAATCCATCTATCCCCCAAAGACTGCACTTAATAGAAGCTAGCCCCACACAGGGCCAGTTTAGATGACAGTCGAGTTTGGTTTTATACATGCTTCAAAGTTGACCAGACCAACTTTGTCCCTGTGTGACAATATCAAACTCAATTACAAATGTCAACCAAAATCCCTTCCAACCTGTTTGTGATAATGCTTCAACAGAAATGCAATTCACATGCATTAACTATGCCACTTTTTTATATTATGTGACTGTACAGGGGCAACTGGTTATTACCTCCCCAAAATACAATAAATCTCACATTACAGTTGTTTTACTTCTACAGACTTTTATGGAAAAGTAAAAGAAGAACAGCACCTCACATTGGTATTCAATACTTTTACAAAGTTCTTTCACACATTACCTAATTCAATCTTCACTACAACAGATGATGTGAGGTATTACTCCATTTTTATAGATAATTACAACAGGCCTTTAAAAGTTAGGTGACTTGCCCAAGGTCACAGAGTGGGAACTTTCCCATCTATATCTAGGTCTTGGGACTCCGAATCCCATATTCATTCCACTACATCACAGCAGGATCTATTTAGGATCACTCATGCATTTCTGTTCCAGAGGAGGCAGGACAACCAACAAATCTAAGGCCAATTAAGCTAAGTTGCCCAAAACCACAGTCTCCTTAATATACCACTAAAATCTGAGCAGCCAGACAAAGCCCCAAGAAACAACTAAATGTTGACACCACTTCCAAAATAAAGAGGAAAGCATATTGCTGACACCTTGTGGGTCAGGCACAACTGGGTGACGGAAGTTCAGTCAAATAAATGATCTCATCTGTCATCTAAACTGTCCCGCAGTCTTCATACCTTCACATATATAGCCAACTCTTAATTACCTGCAGTCATAGGGGATAGCAGAAGTAAGGATAATTAAAACTCCAAAACTCCTATTTTAGTCCACATCTTCAACCTCTCCCACTCCCCCCCCCCCAGGGGTTGCTGACAGCAAGACAAACAAGCTTTGCTGCCTATTGTTCCAGGGTCTCCATATTCCTTTGAACATGCAGGAGGGAAGTAAGGAACAGGTAAGAGTTGTCTTCACCCAAACAACAATAAATACCAATTTTATAAAACAAACATTTGTTGGTTTAAAATAACTTGTCTGAGCAGTCCTACTGACACTTAGACTTTAAATGTTTCCACACTTATACCTGACCCTGTGATTTATCTGATGTGTTGGCTATACTAGAAATTGGCCCGCCTCCCCTGATTGCTCCTGAATGTTGTGTAGGACACCTCAGAGAGCTATAAGGCACTAACCTAAGACAGCCCTTCCTAAGAAGCATGCTGCCTTCCAAGCTCACACCTGCCTGAATGAAGGTGTGATTGTGTAAATTGGCATTAGGTTGTTTGATTCCTGAGCTACAGTATTTTAAAAAGCTGTTATATTCTTCAACAGTGATTTCCAATACAAGTTGCCAGTATTTCAACAGCCTTAGCACCTATCCTATATAATTTTTTCCTTCCAAAATACTGGAAGCCAATGTAAAAAAATTAGTGAGTAGTTACCACAACTTTGCCTTTTCACTTAGCCTTAAAACTAATCAAGATTTCTAAAAATTCCAAGCCTGCCAAAGCTCTCCAAATGTAAAAACTGCCCTACTCATTCAGTGCTTTATAACACACAGAAGAGCCTATGTTGAATTTGCTAGTTTTCTAGCAAACATTTCAAATTAATATGCTCTGCAGCTCTGCCCTATTTTCCCCATGATTTTTGTGATGTGGCCTTACCATAGAAGTAGACCTAATAGGATTTGTAAACATCTTGCCAAAGTTTATGTATTTACAGCAACATTATTACTTCAAGTTAGGGTTCACAGGTTATTTATTCAATTTGAAATTAGGTCTGAAAACTTAGTGCAAGGAGTATAGCAGATTCAACATGTTATTTTTTTTTTTAAAGCCACAGTTATTAACAAAATACCAATCTGAAACACCTATTTTAATTAAAGTGACCTGCCAATACAACAGCAGTTCAATGCATATATTTAAGTGCCACTACTCTTCCTGAAGGAACTAGAAAGTGATGGTTGGACCTTTTGTAAAGAACAAGAGTTGAAAAGATATAAGCACTTTTCTTCTCACAAACCTTGAACCAAAGTATAAATATCTACACAAGCACTCACCTGGTGTACAAATACATCTTCCTTGGTGTCATTCCTGCAAGACAGAAAGAACCATGTTCAGCAAGTAAGAAACAGGAATATATTTCATATTGCCAAAGAATACGCCTGGCACTTTGCGTACCCCCCCCCTTCCAGTTATGGCTGCAAATCAGGTGTCAGGAAAAAAATAAAATGCTAGAAAGTGACCATAATCTCTGCTGGAAAGACTAAGCCACTGCAACATGTTGCCTCACTAACTCTACATGGAGAAGCAGAAACCTGAGAAATCAGTGTGACCTATGAAGCCATTAAGAGGGTAGAAGTGACTGGGCAATACATATTCTGCCACTCCTCATCCTGTTAAACATTAACAATGTTCCAGCACATCCCACCCTTACCTCTAAAGCATGTTTGTTAGCAGCCAGAGAAAAAAGATACACATTTCCTTCCATTACTAGCTTCCTCCTTTCTAACTTCACTCTCAATTATTTACTCTTTACCATTCCGAAACTTCCTCGAGGTCATAAAAATAACCACAATCAAGCACAAATGAGACACTACCAATATCTATACTGATCATATGCCAAGCATGATACACAAAAACTAAGGCAGTGAGGATGAATGAGACTGTTTTTATAGTAGCACACACAACCTATCACTTCCTATTAGACACTATTTTACATCAATTGTTACTCAAACTGTTGCTAAAAAAAATATGGTTGGAAGTTATGAATGCACAACTATGTGATTATAGCAAATACCATTGATTGCACACCTTGGATGAACTGTATGCTTTATTAATATGTATCAATAAAATTTGTGAGAGGAAAAAGGGAGAATGACTTGAGTTTTTTCAGCTTGGAGACTGGGATTAAGATGATGACACTAAGAGCAAGAACCACTGGAGAAATAGATTTCCAGATGTTTAGTGAGACCTTAGTGACAACATCCCATCTCTCTAGATGAGCTGTCAGTAGTTAAGAGCACAAAAGGGCCCAGCAGTAGTGTTTAATTACACAGGGAACAAAGGTTACAGTGAACTAGCCTGATGGTCTTACTGACTGAATTGACACAAATTTCCTTCAATTCTGACCTGAAAGCTATAGTTTGTGATCATAACATAAGGTCATTTTAAATTTATAAGAACAGAGTAATTTTATTTTATTTTATTATTATTATTTTTAAAGATTTTATTTATTTATTCATTTATCCCCCCGTTGCCGCCTGCGCTCGCTGGGCCAGCCAACCATGCCGCGCGGGCGGGCCCGCCCCCACCAGGAGGCCCCGGGAACCGAACCCGGGGCCCCCCACATGGCAAACGGGAGCCCCACTGATTGAGCCACAGCCGCTTCCCGAGAACAGAGTAATTTTAAACCCCATTAAAAGTCAGGGCCATCACTAATTAGTTCCCATCTCCAACTTGATTCTATTTCAAACCCTAGGACTCTAAGGGGAACTTACAATGAAGAACTGTAGCGTAGGAAAGGTGTACAAAGTCAAGAGTAGTGATTCTAAATAGGCAATACTGCCTAACAGGGCATTTAAAGCTGTTTCAAGATAGGGAGCACTATTTGTATTTAATGAGGGGCAGGGAGTATGGATGTCAGGGAGTATCAGGTTTGTTGATTACATATTTGTGGTTTCATTGACTAGTTCACTGTCTTGTACTGTAATTGCAAATACTACTGAAATCACAAACAATACTGAAAACATTATGCATTACAATAAAATGAAACAATAATATCTGTTCACTAGTAATGCCAAACTAGACAACACAGTACTCACTATTTTGTACACTAAAGGAGCCTACTAGGGAATAAGGCTGGGATTTCAGGAAGAAACCTAACAGCTCAAAGAATGTAGTTTTGGCCAAGATAGAACACATTATGGTTTCCATGATGAGTACCATTTATCTATTTGCATGCAACTTGCTATAAATGACTACCCAGAAAGTCAATGGCCTGCTAACAGGAAAACAGATTCTTAGTCCTAATTCTACTATTAACAGCTATGTAACCCTGGAACGCCTCCTCCCTCCTCATTGGACTTTCCTTCACTTGCAAAATGAAAACAAATAAACAAGAACAAAAAAAACTAGACACATTACTGTAGGTTTAACTAACTTCCACTTATTGTGTCAAGTGTTTCTAATACTGTATTATTCAATCTGCACAATCCTGGGTTAAGTACTATTATTAATCCGCCAGTCTACAAATTAGGAAACTGGAGTATAGTGGTCACTTGTCCACAGTGGTAGAATTTGACTCCATAGCCTCCAGTCTTTACTATATTGAGATCTTAAGAAATGTCAGCTTGATGTTTACATTTTATAGCTTTAGAGATAGATTACAGGAAACGGTTCCTCAAACAAATAAGCCTCTATATGTATTCCCCTTTAGAACAAATTATTTCATGTAATTACATCAAGAACAACCTTCTCCCCTACACAACCCTTTACAACCTTATTCAAGAGAAAAGCAGCAACTTAAAAAACAAAAAAAGAGAGCCCAGGGAATGGATGTGGCTCAGTGGTTGAGCGCCCGCCTCCCACATACAAGGTCCTGGGTTCAATCCTTGGTACCTCCTAAAAAAAAAAAAAAAAAAAGTCCAAATGGTTCATCCAAAAGCATGTTTTAACTATTAGTTATTCATGCAATGGGGAAGGCAGTGGAAATACCTTTTTCCTTAACCTTTTTGTTACTGAGGGATGAGGTTATTGACAGGGCAGACCAGTTTATGAGCTCCTCCCCACAGAATTGTCAGAAAGTGACTTAGGAAAAAGACTGTGCCTCATTCTTTCTTCTCACTCAGCATATTGTCAGGACATGGTAGGTGCTTAATTATCTATTGGGTGTCTACTAGTCACTAGATACTAATCTAGGCACTCACTGGAATAAAGTGGTAAACTAGCAAACAAAGTTAAGAGGTAGGTGAAAAACTAGGAAAATAGTCCCCAAATACATGGGTGCTTTCAGTAAGGAGAAACAGAAAGTTGTCATTCTCTTTCAGGCACTAGGACACAATGACACACAAAAATCAACATTCTCCATCCTTATGGAATTTACAATCTAGTTGAGGCAAAGCATGTGGGACCACTAATCCTGAGTGATTAAAGGCTATAATAAGAATGCACTTGGCGGATGTGGCTCAAATGGTTGGGCATCCGTCTGCCATATGGAGGGACCTGGGTTCGATCCCCGGGACCTCCCGGTAAAAATAAAAGAATGCACTTACAGGCAACTTTTCAAATTAAAACTATAATTACTGGCACTTTTAATTTTTCTAATTGAGAGATCCATTACTGGAGTTAGACAGCCTAGGTTGGAATCCTGGCTATTCCATTACTAACTACATTACTATTTGGACAAATTTCCTAATCTGTAAATTGGGGATAAACAGAACTTATTTCCTTATGTTTTTGCAAGGATTTAATGAGTTTATACAAAGTGCTAAGAACAGATCTGGTAAAGGGTGTAATCATCCGTTACTTTTTCTTCTTTTTAAACCTAGTGGATACCATACAATAACCAAACATAAGCCCATCATTATGGTTGCCACTTAGAAGATTCACATACCCACGCTGTTCAAAAACAAAAACTGATCAGTTTTAAAAAATTAAAAATTCAGTTCCTCAGCTGCACTAGTCACAGTCCAAGTGTTCCACAGCCTCATGTGGTTAATACCAGTAGTATATATAGGCAGTATATATAGAGGTGAGGAACACACCTCACAGACTTTCTCATCTGTCTAGGAAGTATAGTACTATATTCCTATTCAGCAAATGTAGACACAGTACTGACTTTGAGGGAAAAGGAGTTTCACAGAAAGCAAGGGCCTGAAGCAAAAAAGGGTTAAGTTTTAAGGAAAGAGAAAATAAAGGGAAAAAAAAAAAAAAAAAAAAAAAGAATCCTATTGGGATTTAAAGAGAAAATGGAAGCTCCATCTCTTCAAAAGCTCCTAATATAACAGAACAAAGATACAAATCGGGGAAGCGGCTGTGGCTCAATCAGTAGGGTTCCCGTTTACCATATGGGAGGCCCCGGGTTCGGTTCTCGGGGCCTCCTGGTGAAGGCAAGCCCGCCCGCACGGCGTGGTTAGCTGACCCAGCGAGCACAAGCAGCAAGGGGGGGATAAATGAATAAATAAATAAAAAATCTTAAAAAAAAAAAAAAAAAAAAAAAGATACAAATCGGTAACCGCACGAAACTCATATACTAAATCTATCCAGATTGATTAAGCTTCTTAAAAATAGCCAAAATGTACAAATAACCAGACAGAAATTGTTATTCAATTGTGGAAAACTCTAACAGAAATATAGGAAAAAGGTACCTTCTCATATATTAGATTTTCCCAATGACTACAAGCTAAGTCACACTATTGTGGTGGAGTTTTTTTTTTTTTATTCACTGAATGTCTAATACCTTTGGAGACAGCAATCAATGTTTGGGGGTGGGAGGCAGAAGGGAAGATAAACTGCCACGATGTCATAGACTGTATGTGCTTGTCCCACACACAGAAGCAAGCAACAAAACTCAAATGTGCTGGGAGGAGGAAATGGATGTGGCCCAAGTGAATGGGCTCTTGTCTACCATATGGGAGGTCCCACATTTAATTCCTGGGGCTCCTGGTGAAGGCAAAAGCAGGCCCACGTGGAGAGCTACAATGAGATGACGCAACAACAACAAAAAGAGACAAAGAGGAGAAAGACAATAAGAGACACAACAAACCAGGGAGCTGAGATGGCTCAAGCAATTGAGTGCCTCCCTTCCACACTGGAGGGTCCCAGGATCAGTTCCCGGTGCCTCCTAAACAAGAGAAGACAAGAAGACACAGAGAGCAGACAAGCAAGCACAAGCAGCAAGAGACAAAGGGGGGAATTAAAAAAAAAAAAAAAAAAAAGCGTTGGAAGGGGCCATTCTAGAGTCCATCATGGCTGGGTCGGGAAGAGTAATATGAAGCAAGCCTACTTTTCATAACTGAAAAATCTTTTTACTCTAGCTGTATATGCATATAAGATAATCTAAAATTTTATAAAACAGAATTTTAGCCAATCCACAGTACTATCCCCTTAAATGAGGTACCTACCATGTATAAGCTTATCTATTAATAATAAAAACCTCTTATCCTGTTATTTTTCTCCAGATTGCCACACCAAGTTGTTATAACATAATTTGCACAACTGCATAAATTCGTAATCCTAGTTCTAAAACAAAACCCCAGGATTTAGTAAAGCATCCAGACACCCATTAACAAGTCCAGCAGATGGCCTATCTTTTTATTTGTTCTATATTAAACATTCCTCATACTCAGGCTCACAGACATACTTCTATTTCCCACATTTTCTACCATTCTGCCTTAGAAGGGCTGGATTGCAGATGCTTTCAAGGGCTGAGACAGAGTAGGAAACCTGGCAACTGCAGCCACAGTACTAGGAAAACAGAAGATGAATACACTGGGTTCTATATTCTAGAAGATTTTAAGATCAAAGGGTTTTACCTTGGGGTGGAGGGGAGAGAAGGAACCACTACACGGTAACAGAATATTCCTGTTCCAAGTTTCACATCAATGACTTGGCAAACATGGCTGACTTTTGGCCAGCTAATCATCAGTAGCTAATACGAGGGCATATAAATCAATCCCAAAGTGCCCTGTATACAAGCCACCTGTAAGACAGACAAGTGACAATTCTAAGGAAGCCAACCAATACAGTGATTTTTTTTAGACTGCCAATGACACATCCTAATAACTTGGGTACTACTTAAAATGTCCTCCACCCCTCTACTCCCACCCTCCTTTCCTTAGCAGCACACCACACCAAGAAGTCTTGAAGCCTTCCTTAGTATCACAGCATTTAGTCAATTATGTTACGAACTGTTACTTCTACATTTTATAGGCCCATCTGTGATCAAATAAGAACTGCCTTTGACTTTAACAGCTCAAGAGACCTGGCAATCATCTTTGTAGAGACCTACACACTTTTTTCTTTACAACCCTTTAAAAATGGAAAAATTCTTCTTAGCTCACAGGCAGGCCGGATAAAGAGAGCTTCAGAAGAGATAAAAAATCCAACATTCTCTCCCTTTAATTCCTCGATTGCCTCCTATTCATTTCTGGAGAACATATAAGAAAGTCTTTGAATGGCTAAGAATAGTCACTCAAAGAAATGACCTGAACTATGTGGGTAACAATAAAATTGAAGATGACCAGGGTCTTTTCACAGCCAGTAATGGTCAGCAAGTAATGAACACAAATTCCAGAATCAGAAAACTGAGTTCATCGTGGGGCAGTTTCTTAACCTCTGTGACGGAGAACAACTGTACCTATACCTCAAAGGTTTTGATTAAATGAATCAATTCATTTAAAGCATTTACGATTGTGCTTGGCATTTATAAGATCCATAAATGTTAGCTACCTCTATTACCGCTATTGTAAGAGAGAAATCACCTAAATCAGCTATATATATACATGGAATCCCCAAAAGGAAGGATCCCACAAAGTGAGACTAAACATGACTGCTGTGACTGAGTACAGTATTATTGTAAAGAGACAGCTAAGCCTTTCACTAACCTGGCTACATCTTCTTAGACCATGCGTAATAAACACAAATGTATATAGAGACCAGGAAAAGAGTGAAGTCAGCTGCCCAAGAAAATGAAATCTGAAAAGACTGTGGTAAGAAAGGCAACGCACACCCAGCTAAAGGTGGCAATAAAACTAATGGCAAACTCATATGGGGACAGATTTAGCCTGAAGCTCACCAGTTCGTGAACTCTGCTCTATTTGATTCCCTTCACTAAATTCCTTGTTCACTCCCCAAACCTTAGAATGATCACTTTTGGTTTCTTAATACAAAAATGTATTCTTATTCTTTTAACTATGAAGACATATTGTCCAAGAGAAATAAATTGTTACTGACTCGTCAATTTTTCATGAGTTTGGTGAGCATGGATCAATCTATAACAGCTTGAGGCAAAGACAAAATCAGGTTTCTAGACTTTTAAGATTCAAACCCTGAACAACGGACTCCTGGGGCATCCTTCTAATGACAATATCTTACTGCAATAGTTTTGGGTGAAGGTTTTTCATGATACAGTAATCTGGGCAGGTAGGTGGGGAATATAAACACCTCTACCCACACAATCAAATTATCTCTGCAGATGCAGCAAGCAAAGAATTCTCAGTTACATAGTGCAATAAAATAAAGCCACAGATTTTTCTATTTTAAAAACTCTATCCTCTTATTCAGCAACTTTCATACAATAAAATCACTAGGGGACAAAGTTTCACCCTTAAAAGAAATAATTCCAAGAAAGATGTAACAATTCATCATAGGTGAATAACTTAACCTAGAGAAAACATTTACAATGAAAACATTTCTTTAAAGGCAGAACGTATCATTAAAATACCTTACATTTTAATTATAAAATTATCTTAAGAACCTAGAACACGTAATTCATAGAAACCAGAACCACAAGCATTCATCTCAAACTCTGCACCCTCCCGTTTGTACAGAAACAGCACACGGACCTCTCATACCCTAATTGGGAGAGCCAGGTACCTCCCAGTCCAACCTGATATTCATCCCACTACATGAAGTACACACACATTGAACCAAAGGCTAGCTTCCAAAACTTTAAAAAAACACATTTTCCTTAATCAAAATAGACCTCCCTTTATTTAATTGGAATCAGATTTTACAGTATCTTATTCAGAAGCCACAGAATCATTAAAATGACCACTTTAGAAACATAAAGTACATTAAGACCAGTTAATTTGACTATTAGCTGAGGTTAGGGTAATCCAAACAAAGGATCATCAAAAGCCAATTTACATCTAACTTGCCATGAAGAATGACCAACTGAGTTGATTGCAAAACCAAAGCGGAGATATTCAAATAATATCTAATGAAATAATGTTATAACATGTAACGAACTACTTTTTAAATCTTGGATATAGATTGTTTACTTCAAAAATATCATAATCTGGGTCCATTTAACAAAAAGCAACAAAACAGAACACATGCTAAAATTGTGTGGCCCACAGACTATTCATCACCTGGAATTCTTATTAAAAATGTACCCAGATCCACAGAATCAGATGACCTGAAAGAGGAACAAGGGTATTCTCTTCCAAGGTAAGTATGAAAACCAATGGTTTAAGGCTTAGGCTAGGAAGGAGAGTCCAAGTTAAGATGGAAATACTAACCGAAACACTAATAAATTCAGAGAGATCAATCAGCTAAAAAGTATTTAGTTATCCAATAATGTATAAGCATTCCCTTCCTTCCTCACTAGTAACCCATCATCAAAAAGAAACAAAAAAACACTGATGAGAAAATGTAGCTTTGGCCTGTCTGGAAAGCACGCAGTACCAAAGGTGAAAAATTCCTAAAGAATTTTGGAAGAATTAAAATGTTTCCCCCTTCAAATCCAAATAGGGGAAACGGACTATCAAATGCTTATAATCTCTTTTGCTTCCAGTGTTTCCTCAGGACTTTATGGTTGACTAATGAATGCTTTTTCATCAGTAGATTGTCTTTAAAAACTTGATTTTGCCCATTTGGTTTCCTACAATACACCATCCATTTCCCATATTCTACATTATTTTTTACTCTTAAGTTAAAGTGTTCTTTTAAACATCTAGCTGTTTAAAGCTTTCTAAAGGAGGGATATAAGAAAAAGAATTCTAAGATAGTGTTAAATATCATACCTGTAGGCCATATAATAAACACGGTGCTCTACACCCATGCATCTGCACTACTAGCCTTGGCAGCCATCTTGAAAATGATGCCTGGCTCACAAGGGAGATCCATGCAAAGTGCTGCGAATAAACTGTACGTTTCACAACACTAATGCTACAGACAATTCTAAGGATAAATCCTGAAGGTGTAGTTTGTAGCCATACCTTCAAAAATGAATGACTGTGTTAAGTAATAATGGACTAAGAACACTCTAATAAAGATACAGCCAAAGCTTTAAAAATTTTTTTATTTAATTGGCATGATTTTGGGCCAGAGAAGTAGGAGAAACAAAAACATAGAGAGGGAAAAAGGACTGTTTTCTTACAGATGTTATGTAGCTCTATAAACAAAATAAAAGCAACTCACCCAGTTGTTAAAACAGTCCTAATAAAAATTTTATGCCAGGTATTCAAGACAACATATATCAGAACATTAAACAAAGACAATATATAACCTTACAATAGAGATGACAAAACTGCTTATACTTGACGTGTCAAATCATGTTACCACAAAACGTTAACACGTTATAAACAACCTATATGCTAACTAGCAGGTTACATTCTCAAATACCATTTCAATAGGTTTAAAAAAATGACAGGCAAAAACGTAGTGGGCCCGAACGTAACTGAAAAATTTGGACTGGGCGGTAGTTTTCTCAGTTTGTCCTAACTGCTACGGTATGGCTCATTTACTCTGCTTGCCTTTTAAAGTGCCTTGTGCCATAATGAAGCCTTTGAAGCTCCCTTTAGATTAATATATAGCTGCAAAACAAAGAAAATCTCTAGACCGCTAATCCCTTCAGCCATCAAGGAAAACGAAAAGCATATTAACAATACATCAGAGCTATCAACTAACCCTTCAGAACACCTTGAGTCAATCCCAAGCCACGCAAAGCCTACAGACCCAGCAGAAAACATGCAAGAGATAGGATGGAGGCTTCAGTGACGGTCATCTCACCTGTTGATGAAACCATATCCGTTTCTTACATTGAACCATTTTACTGTTCCCAAAACCTTCGTTGCTGAAAAAAAAAAACAAAAAAAGCCCCACGATTACCAGGTATCCTTTTTTAAAACTGCCATGCTTCAGCGTCCGGTCCCTCACACGCTTCCCAGCCGCCCGCGCCGAGGCCACCTGACAGCCTTTTCTCTTGTAAGCCCGTTTCCAGGACCAGGCTTTCGCCACCACGATGCCTTAACGCGGCACGTGGGTGAACTGGGAGCCGCGGCGCGCCCCACGGGCAGGCCGGGGACGCGGGTCCAAGATGGGTGTGCGAGAAGACAGTGAGGGCGGGCGCGGCTGCAGGGCCGGGAGCACGTGAGGCAAGGGGAAGCCGCCCGGGCTCACTCCGGCCTGCGTAGGCGGCGCCGCGCCCTCAGGGTACACGCGGAAGAGAGCTGGGTGGAGGAGACAGGAACAACGGCAGGCTAGGAGACCCCGCAGCACACGCGGTCGGCGACGCGCGCGCGCGCCTGCCGGGCACGCGGGCCGGCGCTGGGGAGCGCGCGCGTGGGGGGTGTGGGGGAGGGGCAACAGCGCGCGAGGAGTCGGTCCCTGCTTCGGGTAACGGTTCCGCGGCCAGGCTTCCCCACGGCCCCACCCCCGCCACCATCCGGCCCTCACCGATGACCTTCTTGTCCCCGCCGGCAGGCGCCGCCGATGTGAGGCCGCCCGGGACGCCGCTCCCTGCGCCGCTGCCCGTGGTGCCGGGCTTGGTGTCGGCAGCGCTGAGGGCGGGGGCGGCGGGCGGCTGCTGGGTCTCGGCCTCGCTGCTCATGGTTGCGGTGATGGTGACTGGGGCCGGCTGTGGCAGCTGCGGCTCCTCCCGGGGTGTGATGGTAACTAGGCCGGCGGCGGCGGTGGGGCTGCTCAGGGCTCTCTGGGGTCCGCTCTCCGCTCCCGCTACCGATCGAACTAGCGAGAATGGCGGGACAGGCGGGATAAGCCTTGCCATCGGCCCGCCCTAAACGACGTTTACTGGTCAGCAGTGCTGTCAATCCCACCACCTGACCCCAACTCCTAGTTCCTATTGGCTAATACTTTATCACTCCTCCACTCTCATTGGCTCTTAGGCGGCTAATTCCGCGGACCTACAACCGTTCCTGCCTCCGCCGCCGCCATAGAGACCGGAACTAGAATTAGGGTAGAGTCACCACGAGAACCATAGAGAACCCGAGAGGGCGGGCAGAGAGAATGTGACTTTCACGAGGCGGTTGCTCGCGCTGGCCTCCACGTTTAGGGTTGTGCCAGGCCAGGAGGAAAGGCACGGCCAGACGCCTGGTCCGGAATTACCCGGCTTGACCTGCCGCTTGGAAGGGTGCCCGACGACACCATAGCTCCTTGTGGAGGGAAGGCCACCCTCCTTCCCTGCTCCACATACGGTCTTGTGACCTCAGTGTTACCGCGGGGATAGAGCAGTCATTTCTATAATGGCCGCGTATTAAGGGAAAAGCCGAGGGTTTCTGGAACAAGACTTAAACGTATGCCTTCGAGGAGCGCCCGCTTTGGGCGGCAGTCACCTTAGAGGGACCGCGCGCGCTCTCAAGCCGCCCGTGCCCAGCATATCTAGGGAGGGGGTGGCGGGTTGCTGTGTGCTCCTTGGAGACCTGCCTTTCGATCCATTTTACCAGGCATATAAGGAATGTGCCTTCCTATTTTACATCTTTTTGTATTGGTCACAAATCAGATTGATTTCAACTCACATATATTGAGCAAGCGAGGCACATTTCTTGCCATTCTATCCTTAAAACAGCCATGTGAAATAGGGATTACTGTCCACGTTTCACAAACGATAAAATTGAGGCGGAGACTTGATGTTGCGTAAATCCTCTAGCTCCTTTCGTTCTTTATTAAGCGTCTACTATATGCTGGGGATGAAATAGTAGCGAGTCAGTTTCTGCCTTCTGGAATTCAGTCTGGGGATGGAGGCAGAAATTTGAACACCCAGTTTCATTCCAGAGCCGTGGAAGCACAAAGCATTTTGGGAATGGAAGTGGAAAAAACACGGTGAAACCTGACTTTCCAGGCACAGGGAGGTTTATGCAAAGCCCCACCCAGAGGCAAGAGATGGTGTCTCGGCAAGTGTGAGTAAAGTAGTTCAATAAGACTAGAACGAAGACATGGAGTTATAAGAGGCAGGCAAGATCAAACTAGGAATATTTCATTTAGAATTTATCCTAAGGGCAGTAGTGGGAAGAGTAATTTTAGAATTGTATGCCTGAGAATGGACATGGCCTTTTAAAAATGGCTGGTGGTGAAGACTGGGTTGTGGAGGGGTAAGAGAATAGAAGCAGGGAAAGCAGTAGTCCTTACCCCATCAGTAACATCTCGGCAGGTCAATTCTATCCCCTAAGGCCCCCTGAATCAGTCCTAAAAATCTCTAGATGACTGTCCAGTCTCTTCATTCTTACTGCCGTTACTCTAGTTTAGGCCATAGACTGTTCCTTAGGTAACCTTTTTCTCTAAGGGCCAGATAGTAAATATTTTAAGCTTTGTGGGCCATTCGGTTGTCTCAACTACTTAACTACCATTAGCCAAAAACAATACATAAACAAGTGCAGGTGTGTTCCAATAAAACTTTATTTTATGGACACTGAAATTTGAATTTTATATAATTGTTACATTCACAAAATATTCGTCTTTTGATGAAAAACTTAAAAAACTATTCTTATTCTTAGTTCATGAGCCATAGAAAAACAAGTGTAAGATCTGGCCTGCCAGTCCTTGCTGACCCCTGGCTTAAAGCACTGTTGAAGCTTGGTCTTCCCACTGCTTTCTTAGTTTTACATTCTCTACCACAAGAGCCAGAGTGCTCTTTTGAAAACACCAGTCTGACCAAACGTCCTCTAGTGACTCCCATTGCCCTTAGGATAGTCCAAATTCCTTAAAGTGGTTTATAGGACTCTGAATGACTTCTCTAAATTCTTACCTCTCTACTCTTTCATTCTTTGCCCAACCTTCCAGGTGATCTTTTAGCTATTGCTTCCTTTGGGCTACTCCCTCTGCCTATAACACTGTTCATTAACCCCTTCTTCCCCTTGGTTAACTCTTCATACTTTAGATCCTGGCTCTAGATGTCACTCGGTTAGGTGTCCTCCCACATGATCCTTCCTATAGCATGTTGTACTGACCATATCCCAACACCCTGTATTGCTCTTAAGTCTTTTCTGCCAGACAGTGGGTTCCTTGAGCACCTAGCATAGTGCCTGATATGTAATAGCTTAATGTTTTAAATGAATGACATGGTGTGGAAAATGGTTTGGAAAGGGTGGCATTGACAATAAAAGGGTTGCCTGTGGAGCTGTGCCAGTAATACAAGTGAAAAAGAGGGCTTGCAGCAACAATGTGGATGGAGAGAAGTAGGTGGATTCCAGAGATGCCATTCATCCATTCTAGCTCCAGATGACTTTTGATTAAAGTTTAATAGGTGAGAAACCTCTGTAACTGCTTTCAAGGGATGGCTTCTCAACAGAAATACAAATTCTGTAACATTTGTTTCTAAAGTGTTACTTTACAGTATCACTACTTATCCAGTTACTTTTTTAGGGCCTCACTCTTAATGCTCAACTTCTCCAATGTGTAGATGAGCTGCTTAAGAAATAAACTAGTTTCCTTGTAGCGACCACTCTACTAACACTACAAAGATGGTACTGCAGCATTAGAATGTAACATAATATGTGGAAATTAAACTCTTGTTCCAAAGTGGGAGATTTCCATTCCAGAATTCTGCTGATCCTCCTCCCATTCTGAGAGCTCAGTGATACTTTAAGTGATGTCAGGGGCAAGGGGATTCAAGAATTTCCTTTGCAAAATAACTTCTACCTTGTTCCCTATCTCTAACAGACTATGGCCTAAGAAACATAGTTCCCTCTTCCAAGAAAGCCCTCCCCACCTTCATCTCCCGGCTATTTCCAACCAATCCATTAATACTTACCTCAAATGTCACTCTTCCTAGAAGCCTTCTTTGACCTCTTCCTCTCACTCTCAGTCTCTCCACTCTGCTCCCATAACCTCTTGTACATACCAATATCATTCATTCATTCATTCATTCATGTAACAAATACTTACCAGATGCTTACCTCTTCCAGCTGCTGGGGACACAGCAGTCAACAGACAGAATTTCCTGCCCTCATAAGGGCTCACATTCTAATAATACTCACCACCTTGAATTGAATCTGTACCTGTCTCCTGCCACAAGCATGGACTACATCTTACTCATTGTTGCAGATCCAGTGCCCAGGACAGAGGCTGGTGTAGAATCCAAGTGCCAGGTGTAATTGAACTCAACTGAATAGCCCATCACAAGAATATCAGCTCAGGAACATAGCTGTTCACCCTCCTTCCCACCTCTTTATAATAATTTCGCCTATTATTTGAAGATCTTGCCTCCTCTAAACCAGTCTCTTCCCTACTGTGTCTTCTGGCCCTGCTTACTAAGCTACAGAGTTCTGAATATCTACAATGTAGGGCCCTGGCATATCACACCATCCCCCCTTGTTTCCCAAATACCTGAAATGGCACTTTAAACCATATTCTAGTCTGCCACAGAATTTGGCTTTCTGCTACCTCTGTTGCTGCAGTATCCTGCTGCCAGTAGTCATGGGTAGCATCCTCCCCATAACATGGGAATAAAAAAGTGGAAGAGAATATATATATAAAATGCTTCATGAAAGGAACACCAGAGAACTTTCTTCTTTGCATCTTGAACATTATACTCAGTGATATCTTTTTCTGGTGGGGTATTTTACAAGGCATGCTACTATTTACAAAGCACTTTCATATCTATTCTCTTATTTGATCCTTTCAACCATGCTATGAGGTAAATGCAGCTACTATTATCCCCATTTTATAGATGAGGAAACTGAGCTCTGAAAGGAGAAGTTAATTTCTTAAGACCTCAACTATTTAAAAAATGACCCCAGATTCAAATTGAGATTTTTTTTACTATATTATTCTCACTACTTCATGATCAAGACATTCTCTACTAAATGGTCTCCCATCCAGAAACATCCCAGGTTAGTGACTCTTTTCCCACTGGCTCCAGGATTAACCGAATTGAACTTACTGGGAACACCCTTGGAATAAATATTGCTATAAGGCCCTAAGGCTTTGCATGGTCATATCAGCTAACCCAAGAGGGGACTACTACAACTGCTTACAATTTTGAGGCATCAACTATACAAAGCAAGGGCTTGGCTCTAGGAAAAAGACAGTCCTCCCAGCTAAAGCTGAGGAGTGAGGAGAAAGTGGCTGTCATTACAACCATTTAACAACATACATACATACCAAAAACAAAACAAACTTTATTTACAGTTGAAAACTTAAACACAGAAAATCTTGGGTCCTGTATCTGTGATACTTTGAAGGTCTCTTGATCAAATGGGGCAGCAGCAGGCAGGGAAGCAAACCCAGGGGCCAATCCAGATTTTACTCAAGGGAGGCCTACAATGGTAGAGACGTGGAGGTCAGTAAGCGGCTCAGAGGAACTGGGAAGGGACATTCCTTGAGAGAAATAATGCTCCCAAGTATCCTCTATACTCCCAATCCTCTTTTCCTAAGAGAGCAGAACCAGTCTGATTCTTGCCATAAACCAGACCTTTGGTTCCCTCAGCAAAATTGAGAGGTATTATTACACAGGAACCAAGGAAGAAAAGAACTAACATTTATGGCTAAGTGTATTATCCCATTTATCACTTACCCTTCACAACTCCATGCGGTTTATATTATCTCCATTTATGCACAGGAGCAAACTAGGGCTCCAAGGGGTTTAATGATTTGACTAAGGTCACAGAGCTAGAAAGTGGGAGAGCTTCTTGGTTTACTTGGCTCCAAAGCCTGTGTCCTTTTCATTGGACCTTGATGGCTTTCTGTGGAACTCCAGAGGAGGCCAGGCACTGTGCTAGTCATCATGGTCCCTGGCCCAAGGAGTTCTTAGTCTAGCAGAAAATAGACCAACACATTGTTTAAAACGTATGTGTTAAATGCTATAGTAGAGGGATGAGCCAAGTGCTTTGGGAGCACCCAAAAGGGAACCACTGACTCGACCCGGACCCGAACCTGAGAGGAGGAGGTGGAAGGACCAGGGAAGTAAGTATTCACAAAGTGATGTTAGTCACAGCTGTGGGCATGCTTCTTGGAGTGGCTGAGAGGAACTAGGATCCATTAAAACAACATATATATGTAGTATGCATTTCCGTTATAAGATACAAGCTCAATGTAGAAAATTCAAGCATATACAGGAAAGTCTCTTCGCTATCTCTACTTTGCAGGAGTAAACATTGTCTTCTATATATCACTGCAGAAATTTCTGAAATAGTTATTCAAAATAAATGGTATCATGCTTACATAATGTACTACATCTTGACTTTGTCACTTAATTTACCTTAACGGTCTTGTCAACACAAGACAGTTCTACCTTTTTCTTTTTGTTAGGGCTGTTGAACGGATGTACTTCAATGTGTCTAAGACCTGATGATGAAGTAGTGAGCTTTGCCTCTGTATTGGAGCCAGACATTCTCCCCTCCCCCTTTCTTTTCAGCTGGCAGGGCTTTTGACTTTGGGGGCAGGGAACAAACAGTGCCACACACCCAAAAGGCACACAAATACTTGCTGCCAAATCTGGTGCTCCCTAGACTCATATTTTCACATGGAACCTCTTTTCTTTTGCCTTTACTATAGTAGCGGACTCCTCAATGGTTTCCAGCCCATCTTCCACATTGCTGCCAGAATGATATTTTGAACAAGAAAATTCAGTTATAATACTCTCCTGCTCAAAATCATTCAGTGGCTCCTACTCCCCTGGTTCTTTTTTGGAGGGTCAGGATTCCCTTTGTGAGTCTTAGGAACATATTGGATTCTCCAGAAAAAGAAAGAAAAAACTATATATGTTGCCTGAAGCCCATCTCCCACCCCCAGGATAACATCCTAACTCCTTAGCCTGGCATCAGTTCTCACAACCAGCCCTGGCCTCCCTTCAGCCTCATCTCTTATCATCTGCTTTTCATACTCTCCTGTTCTGGCCACACTGAATTTGTTGCAGTTTCACTTACACTCCCTGCCTTTGTGTCTTTGCACATGCTGTTCCCTCTGCCTGGAATTCCCTCCCATAGCTGAAGCATCATCTCTTTTGCCATCTCCCCAAGTCATACCGGGTAGACTTAGGTACTCACTCTTTCCTGTACCTTGTACTAAAACTCCAATCCAGTTGTTTGTTGTACTGTAATACTGTTAGTTTTCCCTTGATACTGTGAGTTCTTTGAAGGCATGAATTGGGCTTTTCAAATTTGTATCCCCATATGTAGTACAGGACCTACCTTAATTAGTGCTTAGTTGTGGAATGAATGAAGCTAGTGGCCCAAGTGCCACTAACATGTCTTTTATAATCTTCTCCTGCAGGAACAAATCACATCTGCAGGTAATTCTAGAATATGGACAGTGATTCCTGAACCTCAGTCAAACAGCACCTGCATAGCTACCACCAAGTACAATGAATTTTTAACCTAATCACTATTTCAAGTTCAATTTTGCCTTGTTTTAAGCTATGTCTGTAAACGTATGTTGTATTTGTTATATATATATATTTTCCAAGATGCCACTGTTAAAAGACATTTATCCCAGCACTACATGTAGCAGTGTTTCTCATACTTCTTTGATAAGAACCATCTAGGATGCCCTACCCCAAACTCATGCAATCAGACGCTCCAGGGGAGAAACATGAGAATTAATAGGTTTAACAAGTGTGCCTAAATGATTCTTATTTTTAGGGGAATTTGGGAAACAACTAAAGAAAGCTCTCTACCACTTGGTACTGGTGCCAGGTTTGGGGATCATAAGGAGAGGGTCAGCAAATCACACTGGCAGGGCTGCCAGAGCTCACAGCCACTCCCCTTTCCAACAGACTCTCGGGCTTTCAAAAGAGAAGTTTTCCCAGACCCCATGTGTATATAAGCAGTGAAGAACCCAGTTAGACTACAGCAGGAAAATCCCGAGAGTCAAAGTTTGTTTATACTACACCTAACCAAGTTAATCATAAAAAGCTTTCACCAGACTCACTGAGATAAAACCCAGGTTTCTATTTCTACAGCAGTACAGAAAACTTTATTTTCACTAAAACTAATGGCAGGACCTAGGAAGATGGAACACAAAAAATTCTGGAAAGAAGTGCTCCATAAGGAAGTACAGTTGATCAAATGACCTCACATGTCTATCTCTTTGCTGTCTTCCTTATCTCATATTCCCAGTGCCTGGGCACAAGGCCTCAAATATATGATTAAGTAATACCTTGATTTGAATACAGTAGGATTCCTGCCAGACTAGTACCTCCAAGAAGAGATTATCTCCTTGGTCTTTTCTTTATTTGGAATGTGGTATGCTCTCAATTAAAAGACAGACTCTGCCATTCCTCTTTAGCCATGCCACTCAAAATCAGCATCATCTGGGAAGTAGTTAGAACCACAAAATCTCAGGTCCCACCCAGACCTACTAAATCAGAATGGGCATTTGAACATCTCCTGGTGATGCATATGCACATTAAAATGTGAGAAATACCGTCCAGTGGAACTTAAAAACATCTATAGTGCTGTCAACCATGATTCTAGCCCAAACAACCTGAGAAATATGGAACTCTTCTATAAGAATTAGAGATGCTTTTAACTTTACAGCCAGGGAGAAAAATGATGGGATAATATTCCTGGGGAATTAATCTCCTCTTTTCCTTACTTTCTCTCGAATTACCAGAAACCCAAAGTGGCGCAACCATCTGTTGTACACCTTAGGTAAGACTGCCACCTAGATTCCCTAGTATTTTAAATCCTATGGCAGGAATTTTGAGAAAATAAAATGAGGTGATTAAAGTGATGTTCTTAGCTTAAAATCTGCTTATAGGAAGTATTCCATAAATAGCAACTGCTTTTATAGTACTGTCTCTAAATATTAGTGATGAGAGCTTCAATTCTGAGCAAGTCAGGGTTAGGAGACTGAACAAGAGGTACCTAAATTTAGAGCTTGCTGTCCAATACAGTAGCCACTAGCCATACATGGCTATTTAAATTAAACATTCAGTCCCTCGTCAAACCAGTCGCATTTCAAATGCTCCATCGTCACATGTGGCTAGTAGCTACTATAGTGGAGAGTGCGGAGATAGTATATTTCCATCATTACAGAAAGGACCATCTATTGGATAGTCCTGGTCCGGAGGGCCTCTGGCATGCAAAATGGCCATATGAGGAATTTGTTCTACTTAGGTTACAGGCTGAGTAGAGCTTTCCCTGGGGCAGAGCTTCACATGACTTTTGCTAAAACTGGGTGAGGATGGGAAGGCTGATGACCCTGCCCTTCAACAAGGATTTCCAGTAACTTTCTGAAGGGACTATGAAAAATAAAGAAAAAGGCCCCAAACATAAAGGATTTCTAAACTTTATTCTTTCTGTTATCTTGTGTCCTCTGGTAGTGACCAGTGGTCAATCTTTAGAAGGAAAAGGACCTATGAGCTCAACTTTAGGTATAGCAAAGAAAGGAGTGGGGGAGAGAGGGAGTGGCCTGAAGCCACTGGCTGGGGAAAGCAGTTGAGCCCTAAGGGACTCCAGTATTGGCAGAGAGGAGAGCTCAGAGGGTCACTTTAGGCCTAAGAAGGGACCCTGTGGCTGGACAAGAGAGAGGCCATGTGCAGTTTCCAGTCCACGCTTGTACATTCCTGCCTCAGCATTTGCTCACACCAGTTCCCTGCCTAAAATGCCTGACATTCTCCCTCTCTGTTAATTCCTGTAGTAAGTTTTTGCTGAATACTTTTAAGTGCCAGATGCTGTGAACACAAAGTTACAGAGAGGTATGTACAGTCGTTCAATGGGTGTGGTATCTGGCTGGGTCTCCATTTGGGAAAAAAGGCAGAGTCCTATCTTATAGCATACAGAAAAACGGCTAGATAATTTTAAAGTGTAAAAATAAAACTATAGGAATATTATAAAAAATATAGACGACATTATGATCTGAGGTGGTAAAGACCTTTTTAAATGAAATGAAACAAAAAAGCCATAAAGGAAAAAAGACTTAATTTTGACTTCATCAAAATTTAGAACTTCTTTTTGACAAAGGGTATTACCAAAGTTAAGATAAACAATATGTTGCCAAATTTTTCTTAAATATATTTTGGAGAAAGTAGTCACAAAATGTAATAATAATTAAGGCTGATAATGTATAACTACCTCAAATCGTTAAGAACAAAATAAGCAATTCCAAAGAAAAACGGGCAAAGGATGTGAACAGCACGTTCAATAAGCATGCGCAAACATGCTTACCCTCCCTAGAAATCAGGAAACTGCAAACTAAAACAATATACCATTTTCCACCTGAATGGCATTTTTCATTTTAATACATACTGCCAAATTATACTTCCACAGGGTAGTACCAGTTCAGAATTCTATCAACCTTGTGATAGAATACTTATTTCCCCTTATACTTATTTAACACTTGATATTATCAATATCATGTACCAGTATAAGCATATCAGTATGAAATATAATATCAAATAATTTTGCCATTCAGGTAGAAAATGGTATCTTGTTTTAATCTGCGTAAATTCCTGAAAGGTAAAGACATCTTTAATTCTGTACCACCCCAGTCCTACTCCACATGGCTAGCATCATGCCCAGCAGCAGAGCAGGCAGTGGCAAGTATGGTTAGGAAGTAAGTCCAAGTGGGCTGAGAAATGTGTAGCATTCACCTATGAAACTGGCACATAACAATGTCAGGGCCTGGAACTGCAGTATCAGTTCTGACAAGAGGCATGAAAGGTGTGTTTCTCTCCTAATAGCCCAGAGTGGTTCCAGCAGGAAGTCACCCAGGGCTGGAACTATTAACTGGACTAGCAGGACTACTGAATGCAACTCTAGTCTGAGAGTGCTGTCAGATCTGCCTGAGTAGTTTTTTGGTCAATAGTTTGGTAAGTTACAAAGTGGTAGAAAAATAATGTGCTGTCATACTGGTTTCTCTTTTGATCCTTAAAATGGCCCTAGGAGATAAGTAGTATCTCCATTTAAGAGATGAGGAAATTGAGGCTCAGAGAAGGTAACTGACTTCTGCAAAGTCACACAGAGAGAAAATGAGCTCAACTACATGTTCTTAACTTCTGTCCACCAGGCCATGCTGATGTCTCTGGGGTCTGACTCCTAAACAAGCAGAGAGTCCCACTTACCTAATTCAGTCTTGGTATGGACTACATCTCTCCACACTGTGAGATCACTACAGGCAGCTTAGGCTTATTGTTGGGGCCTGTGGGAACATTCTAGAAAAGAAAGCACAGTGGAGATTCAGCCACTCAGATACTCACTCACTCATTCATCAAACTTATGTGTTTTTAACTGCCAAGCCCCTGTGCTAAGGATGAAGGACTCGGACATCAATGACAGTCCACGTCCTAGCAGACAGGTAAAGCATATAACACAGATCAAAGAGAAAATGTAAAACCTTTAAAAAATATCTAGCCTATAAAATGTAACAATGTAATAAATTCTAAGACAGAGTTGTATGAAGGGCAGAGGGAGCAACTAAATTGCTGCTTAAATAGTTCAGGGGAGAATCCACAGAAGAGGTGACATTTGACTGGGTCCAGAAGAATGAATGGGATACCACGAGGAGGAAAAGAAAAGAGAAGAGCAGTCCAGGGACCGGAAACAGCATGAGGAAAGGCACAGGGACAGGAAAAAGAAAGAGGCAAGGACATGTATGACAGAGAGAAGAGGTGGTAGAGGAGGCAGTGGCAGGAGAAGGGGCCATGGAGAGGTAGGCAGGGACCAGATCATGAAGGATCTTGAATGCAATGCTGAGGAACAGAATTTGAGCAAGTAGGTGAAGGGGCCATCAGAGGACAGACCTCAGTGTGGGCTAGGAAGGCCAAGAAAACCTGGAGAGGCATGTGGTCTCTCCTCCATGAGAATCCACATAACCGGAGGCAATGAAAACTGGGCCTAACAAGCTGGAGCCCATTCACCCTTCTTTAGCTCATTGACACTACTCAGGTAGCACCAGACCAGAGAGGCTGAGAAAGAGGAAATCAAAACAGGACTCACCTCAATTTTTCTCATCACTAGAAGGCCATCAATGATTTTTCCTGTAGGAAGAATATGAGCTGGACTTTATTCTTCTAATTTGCATAACATTTTCCAGCTTTCTATGCCCATTTTTAGCCATTATCTCATTTGACTCTCTTACTAACATCAGGAAATTGAGTCAGTGAAAATATAATGATTTTCCCAAGGTCACAGGTAGTAAGTAGAATAATTAGGGTTCTATACCAGGTCTGAGTGACTTCAAACCCCACCATACCATGCTGTTTCATTGTATCATTTCTTTAGTGATAGCATCTGGGTTCCTCCCCCCACCCCCAGACATATATATCACCCAAGTGATTCACACTACATCAGATGGTCCCTTCTTCCTTTCCTCCAGTTCTCTAACCAAATGTTCTCCCCATTTTCCCATCACTATCCAGAGCAGTTACATCAACTGAGTGTTTTTGGTATGAGAATTCGGGAACTGGCTCCTCTGGAAGCCCTGTGTGAATGGAGCCTGGACAATGGGACAGGAGGACTCACCAAACACTACGTGCTTTCCATCCAGCCAATCACATTTAGAGCAGGTGATAAAGAACTGGCAGCCATTTGTACTGGGACCACTGTTTGCCTGACAGAAACCAAATATACTTGCAATGAGTTCTCCTGGCCATGCTAGTCAAAGGGTATGATTTCCAAGAGTCTGAAGCTCTGATTTCTCCATGCTTTCTTTTAGTAAACCTTTACTGAGCACCTAGTATGAGCCAAGCCCTGACCTCTGATCCAAAGATGCAGAGATGAACAAGACACACAATCCCTGCCCTCAAAGAATGAGATCCTTTAAATAGATATACATTTCTCTAACAGCACAAACTTTTATAATAGGAATTAGATATAATGGGAACAATTATTTATGGAACATGATTTTTTATATTTACTCTAATACTGGCCATAATTGGATTGCAATTGCAAAATAGCTAACAGATAGGACAAGACTGGTTGCCAATGCAATAAAGCTGTTTTGTCTGAATGGCTTTGTTCTCTATCATAGCAATGGTAATAAAAAACTTAAAGGAAGTTCAAGAAGCTACTATGTTAGAAAAGAAACTACATCCGATCATTGGTGTTCAGATATTGTGATTATACATGTTTACAGCTACACACAAAACCCTTTATTATTGAATTTTATGAGAAAAAAAACTTTAAAAATTGAGAATCTGAACCTATCTAGCCCCAACTCTTCTCTTTTTCTCCTTCAAAATTGTTCTTACATATTTAATAATGCATGATGAAAGAACAAACTAAAATTATAATACAGAGTGATGCTTTGTAAAGGGACATTTGACTTTCATACAAGGTACCCTTTTGTACATTGTATACTGATAGCCCTAAACTGCTTTTAATATGCTAAATTCAGACTTTTTATATATCAGCAAACCCACGTTCAGTTGTAGCTGCACTGCCTTACAACAGTGCCTATGTAATTATGAGGATATTTTAGTACTTATTTCCCTTATTTTGGAAAAAAAGAGTAGAAAATGGAAAATTGAAAATAGTAATACTATTAATAGGAAGCACAGTTCTCATAAAATTAATACCACCGAGACAAAACTGGAAATTATTAGATAGATCACTAGCTTTAATCAGATGCTTAATGGTTTTCAATTGGTTGATTCTGTGTTCAACTGTGAAGTAAAAAAAAAGTATACGAAATACTGGAAATACAGTAAATAAATTGTCTAGGGTGAGCTTTAATCAGGAATTTTATATAATATTTTAGAAACTGCCCATGTAAATGAGGCTGTTTATGGGTTTTGTGCACATATTCAAGAACATTTCACATGTAAAAGTAAGGGACTGCCTGAGCCTGTTAAGAGTAGGTCCATACTTTGAAATGGAGGGAGAGAAATCCCAGGAGCCCAATTCATTCCATTTATCTTTTTTTTTTTTTTTTGCTGTTCAATGTAAAAACATGTATTAGAAAGCAGGCACAAAAACAGTCAGACATGCGTTTTTATAGTTCAGGGGACACCCTCTGCCCATAGACACTCATTTATTCATTCTTCCGGGTAGTATAGCTTACTGGTTAAGACAATAAGCTCCAGTGCCAGATGGCCTAGTTCAGACCCCAGCTCCACCAACAACTATCTGTGTGACCTTAGGTTAATCATATAACCTCTTGGTGCCTCACTGTCCTCATTTACACCTAGCTTAAAGGGAGGTTGAGAGGATTAAAATGAATCAATGCATAGAAAGGGCTTCTTGATTAAGTGCTCAATAACTGTTGGCCATTATTCTGATTATCATTCAGGGATTCATCAACATTGGCTCTACAGCCTTTCTGTGTTAGGTAGCAAGGCCTGTAGATGAATGAGACCTACTCCTTGCCTTTGAGGAACTAATGATTTGTTGGAGTATAGAAGCAAAACAATTATTACACAAGATATGTGATAGCAAAATTCAACCTGTGTCAACCTGAAGTGGACAAAGACCAGGCTTCCTTCCATTTTTCTGATTCTTCCATTGACACTCACATAGGTGCATGCAACATAGGAGGCTTCTATTCTTCACAGCGAATGTATGGAGCCCACCTAGGCTGCTCCTGCACCCTTTACCTGTGCTTACCCAGCCTTGCATTCCTAAAAAGGGCTTGCAAACTGTTTGCTGTGCTAGTCTCACCTAATTATTATGGTAGCCTCCTAATTGTTTTTCCCTGCCACAGCCTCTCCATTCCTATCTGCCACTCACACTGTAGTCAGTCTTTGTTCTAAATCACAAAGTTGATCAATGCTGTTCAAAAAATTGTATGGGTCTTCATGACCTATGAACGAAAGTCCACAGATCTTATCCTAATCCTGGCATTTAAACCCTTTAGGAGCTAGACCCACCTGCCTCTCCAGTTGTCTCTCCTGGCCTCATTCACATCCTATGTTCTTATCACCCATGAGTCACATTCTGTTCCTTGATTATGTCACCCATCGTGATCACAGGTCTTTGTATAGGCTGTCTGCTTGATTTGAAATGCCCTTTCTTCCTATTCTATCTGGCATAGAACTCCTTTAAGAACTCAAATGGCACCTCCTCTTCTGTGAAACCGTCCCTAAATCCTAGCAGCAATTATTCTGATTCCTTTGGGTTCTCACAGTACTTTTTATATACATTAAGGTGTCCTCATTTTAATACACAGATGGCACATAGTACACATATTGGAATTGTCCTTCTACATATGTGATTTCCCTATTAGATGTGAAGTGTTATGAGGGCAGGGATCATGTCTATATCCTTAAGTCTAACCAAGAGGCCTGAAACAGAGTAGATGTCAGTAAATCTTTATTTGATGAATTCCAGAGTGGATGAGTGGGCAGATAGGTGCATCCTAGGGAAAGGAGCATTGGGGTACTAACAGAGAGAAATGGGTGAAGGTGAGGAGATGAGAGGGAAGGTGAGAGGGAAGCAAGGGAGAAGGGAAAATGAAGAGTAAAGGGTGAATAAAGGGAAGTGAAGGGGGAGTGAGCATGAAAGGAGTGAATAGGGAGAGGATAAATGAAAAGGGCAGCAGAAACTGTGAAACGGGGGGTTTTACTGAATGAGAGTATAAGAGTGGTGAGCAAGGAGAGGTGAATGAGCAGAAAGGGGTGACTAGTGAGTAGGCAGTGTAGGTGAAGGGGCGCCGAGTGAGCAGTGGTGAGTGGCATGATGTGCAAGTGAACACTAAGGTCCTGAAAACACAAGTGGCTGGATTCTGAGCAGTAAGGCTGAATGCCCAGTCACATGTGTTGCTCCAAACAAGGGTAGGAAAAGCACACATCACTTCAGAGTTCAATTTTGAATCAGACTGAGGAAGGCAGTAGAGGTGGTAGAGGTGCCTTAGGCCAAGTAAAAGAAAAGCATGGCTTCCATCTCAAAATAGCTTTGGGCCTCATGAGAGGGCCAGAAACCAGGTAGCTATAAATTTAATCCAAAACCTAGAGTTGGATCTCACTTACCATGGAAAGTAGGCCTGGAGCTGAGTGTCGAAGTTTAAAATTTTCATCTGCAAATGGTCCTCGGTAAATACTGGCAACTCCAGTACCATCTCCCTGAGCAGAGAGAAGGGAAATGTTAATGACTTGGAGTGTTGGGCCCCCTGGAGCCTGGATGAAGAATGCTGCTGCACCTAATGCTTAGTTTCTTTCAAGTCTACTCCTTTTTGGTCACCTTAGAGCTAATACCTCCTTGACTCTATCCTGTAATCAAAGCAAGTTCCACTCAAAATTACAAGCTATGGCTAGGGCTTGTATGCCTCACAGAAGGGGTAAAACAGGTCACAGCTGGGCCTCCTGAAAGATAGGTTGAGACACAGGAAAGTAGGGGACAAAATATATATTTCAAAAATATATATGCTGGGTCCTCCAAAAAGACAAATATTGTGTGATCTCACTGATATGAATTAACCAGAATATGCAAATTTGTTTAGACAAAAGATTACAGGGTGCCAGTAGCAGGGGTGGGGTGGGGAATGGGGAGTTCAAACTTAACAGGTACAGAGTTTCAACTTGGTATGATAGAAAAGTTTTGGTAATAGATGGTGGTGACGACAGTACAACATTGTAAATGTAATTAACTCCACTGAATTGTACACCTGAAAGTGGTTAAAATGTTATGTTGTACATATGATACCACAATAAAAATAATAAAATAAATGGAAAGGAAATAAAAAAACCCCAACATATATAAATATATATATATATATGCTGGGTCCTGACTCAACACCTACTGAATGATTCTGATCACATACATAATCTAACCATTCTCAAAGACTCTCATCCCTATAGCCGTATAAAACTACCCACTTAACTACCATCCTACTCCCCCAAACTATCTACTTGGGTACTTGGCAGTCTAGTCTATACAACATGATATCACCCTCCTGGTCCAGAGGAAGATAGCTAACTCATGATGGGCCAACTAGAGTTCCTTCTTTGGGAATCTGAAAGTGGGATAGATGCTCTCCTTTGGGTTAAACTTGTAACATGTAAACCTGGAAATCAGAGGTGACTATCTTCTGGCAAAGTAGATTAGAGAGAAGAAAGAGAACACAGCAGATATGTAGCAAGCACTAGAGAAACAGAGAAAAAAGGAGTGCCTTGGTTCTATGTGACTTTATAGTTCCCAGTTCTATTTCTTCCTTTGAATTCTGGAAACACCTCTTTAGCCTTATCATAAATTCCCAATTTCTGCATAAACTAGCTTTACCTACATTATTCACCACCTTACTTTTAGGTGAGCAAACTAGTCAGGGTAATGAAGCAACTTGACCAAGGCCATATTTGCAGTGCCTTGAATGCCATGTTCTTCCATGCCCCTGTGTTTTCTGTCCAAGCTTTTCCCTCTGCCCAGAACACCCATTCTTCTTCTTCACACTGTGAAATCCCATGGGAATTTAGGGCCTTCTCTGGCTCCCACCCAGGGTCAGGTCCCTTTTTCTCTTCTTTAATACCAAGATGCTTACTATACATCTTTTACTTATTGTCATTGTCTATGCTGAAAGGCAGCACAGAGTACAGGTTAAGACATGGGCTATGAAAATGGAATCCTGGTTCCACCATATAAAAGCTGTATCAATTTGATCAGGTCACTTTTCCTCTTGTGCCTCAGTTTTCATGTCTGAAAAACAGGTATAACAGCCCTACAACATTTTATTGTTTTCAAGATTAAATGAAATAATAGTATGAGTTACTTAAATAGTAAGCAGTTGCAGCAAGTCACTATTTATTACATTTCAGCTATCAGTCTTACCTACCAGACAGGTAGTTCTCAACCAGGGATATGTATCAGAATCAGCTGGAGAGTTTTTTTTTTTTGTTTTTTTTTTTAAATGATAATATATATTTTTATTGAAGTATATCATTCATATATGAACATACATAAACAATAAGTGTATAATAAAAGTTGTGAACTTACAAAATAAACATGCATAACATCATACCTGGGTCCCATATATCGCCCCTCCACCAACACCTTGCATTGTTGTGAAACATTTGTTACAAACTATGCAAGAGCATTGTCAAAATATTGCTACTAACTATATGGAGAGCTTTTAAAAAATATGTATGCTGGGTCCCAACCCAACACCTAATGAATGAGTCCTAGCTGATTCTGATGTTCAGCCCTGGTTAAGAATCACTGCACTTGGGGGGTGGCTGTGGCTCGATCAGTGGGGCTCCCGTTTGCCAAATGGGAGGCCCCGGGTTCGGTTCCCGGGGCCTCCTGGTGAGGGCGGGCCCGCTCGCACGGCATGGTTGGCTGACCCGGCGAGCACAAGCGGCAAGGGGGGGATAGATGAATGAATAAATAAAATCTTTAAAAAAAAAAAAAAAAAAAAAGAATCACTGCACTAGACTATAGCAAGCTCTCTGGAGGCAGCTATGTCTTTTCTCTGCATCCCTGGGGCAGACTAGATCAGAGGCTGGCAAACTATAGCCTGCAACCAAATCTGGCCAGCCATGTGATTTTGTCAAGCTTCATTGGAATACAGCCATGCCCGTTCAGTTACAAACTGTCCATGGTTGCTCTGAGGCTACAAAGGCAGAGTTAAGTAGTTGAGACACAGACTGCATAGCTCACAACGCCTTAAATATTTACTAAATGGCCCTTTACAGAAAAAGTTTGTTGACCCCTGGACTAGATGAATAAATGAATGTGAAAATATTAATTAATGAAGTGGTAGAGGATTCTTGTTCCAAGCCCCATGCTTTTACCACTACACTTCAGCCTTTCTCTGGATTGGGAGCTCAAGTCCCGATTTCACAGAATTCTTGGGGTTTACAAGTAATATTGAAGGGTATCAAAAAACAATTTCCCCTGCCAGTTAGTAGAAAGAGAGTATGGGGTGCATGGTAGAAAGGGAATACACATACCCAGTGCAGAATCAAGGGTTCCTTGTTAGGATAAAGACAACAAAAGGGGGTTCATATAGGCTAGGGAGGGAAGAAAGGACAACTGTCCAAATTCAAACCTTTATTTGGCTAAAAATTATCAAATAAAACCAAGCTTTGGATAGTGGGAAGAACTGGATTTGAGTTCCAGATTTATCACTCATGAGCTGGGGAAGTCTCTTCCTATCTCTGCCTAAGTTTCCTTATCTATCAAGTGAGGCTACCACATACCCTACAGAGTTGTCATGAGGATCCAATTAGATAGCGTCTGTGAAAAGCACTGCAAATGATATGACACTTCATAAATATGAGCTATTATTATCTTTAACTAACTCCACATACATATGTGCATGAGGAAGAGAGAAAACAAGTTCATTTCCAATTTCCCAAGGAACCTAGGTCAGTTACCACCCCATGCTCTATAATCACACTATCTATGGCTCTCCAGAAGCCAGAGTAGGAAAATAACAAAACTAGTTATTCAAAGCAAACAACAGAAAGCAATGTAAATCTTCAACAATAATGGACTGATTAAATAAATTGTCCATCATAATAGAATATTAGGCAACTATTAGAAAACACAGTTTAGAATAAAACTTACTGACAAGAAAATGTGCACAATTATTTTTTTTTTGAGATACCAGGGCCGGGGAATGAACTGGGGACCTCCTATGTGGGAAGCCGGCGCTCAACCACCAAGCCACATCGGCTCCCCTGAGTTGGTTTTTACGTTTGTTTTTGCTTGTTGTTTGTTTCCATTTTTCCTTAGGAGGCACTGGGAACCAAACCTGGGACCTCCCATGTGGAAAGCAGGCGTTCAACAGCTTGAGCCACATCTGCTCCCCATGGGCAATTATTAAGTACAAATTAAAACATGTATATGTTAACTGCTAAAAATTATATATACAGATGCAAAGGTAAGACTGACAGTTGTAAACCAAAATGTCTATATTCCCTGAGAGGTGAGAATGAGGGAGATTTATTTAAATCTTAGACAAATTTTATTCAAACGAACGAACAAAAAATACACTCTTGGTCCAGCTTTAGGTCTCAAATCTTTTTCACTCTTGGTCATTCTGTTTTTTTCCCTCACCTAAGGGTGGTTCTAAGCAATCTGTTTTCCTCTTATACTCAGCCTTCTGGCTGATGGACTATTGTCTAACCCTGGGGCTTTCAGCAAGTGATCAGATATGCCTGAGCCAAAGACCAGTAAGAAGTTGGCCCTGTCCCTGCTAAGACAATCTGGCAATACAAGAGTCTATGGAGAGAAAGAAAAGAAAGAGAATAGCTTCTCAGCCTTTCTTGCCAGCTAACAAAAACAAAAAATACAGTCATCCCACTACCATCAATTGTGGTCACAGGTTATAAACATAAACGCCTGCAGGAGCAGGCGACATGAATAAGGGAGGCGGGTGGAATAAGGGAGGCAGGTGGTGGACACTGGGGTCAGATGGCAAGGACACACCCTGTCTAAAAGGAGCAGTTACTTGATTCTATCAATTGCAGCTATGTGGTTGACGTAGGCCTTATATACTCCCATCTTCCATTTTTAAAAGAGAAAACAAAATTCCAGAATTTTTGTGACATTTTCCCAGTTTTACACCAGCAAGGCAGAGGTCTGGACCATGAAATTTAGTGATCCAATTGAAGTGCTGATATCTGTCATCTAGCAGTAGTGGCCAGAAACCTAAAATGACATCCCCATCACTATCTCCTAATAAACTTGGCTATTTTTTTCAAACCTTAAGACTGGATCCCTGTAGTAAAAACAGCAGCAGCAACAAAAAATAAACCTATAGGTCTTTGATAGGAAAGGAACAATACTTACGTTAACAAAATCTCCACCCTGAATCATGAAATCCTTTATGACCCTGAAACAGGGAGAATAAAGGATTCTGAGAGAAGATTCTACAGTTTAGAAACATTGGTTTTATCGTTATAGTATTAGATTAAGATTGATTTCAAAGTACAGTGTTTATCACTCTGGTTCACAAAAATGATGACTCTCTCCTGGAATGAGTGAGTTGAAAGAGTTATTAACCAAAAAAAAGTGGGGGGGGGGTTAATTATATATAAGGACATCTTAGAGTTGACCTAAGTGCATCATCTGGTTCCTAATTCAGTAAGGGACTAAATAAAGCCTGCAGGAAAAGCCACCAAAATATTCACCAAAGCAAAAGGTAGGTAAAAGGTTTGATGTAAATTGTGGGGAAAAGAACAACAGTGAATATATGTGAAATGCTAACCCATGGTCTACTACAAATATAAGGGCTCAATAAATGTTGATACTATTCCTAGGCAGGATCCTTAACCTTTCTTAGCCTCAGTTTCCTCATCTGTAGAATATAGATAATAACACCTACCACCTTATAGTAGGTGAAGATTTAGATCATGGCTCCAAACTGCCTGAGATGTGCTATTATCATTACTAACCACAATGAGGGCTTTGAGGCAATTCTAAATGGAAAAAAAGATACCTGAGTGTTGCCACACTCTACTTCCAGCTGGCCCAGGGAATTTGATTATCCGAGGATAACCATATATGGTCATTTTAAAGAGCTAGTTATAAATATCAACTCACAGGATATAATGTTGAATTTTTAAAATATGCATTGACACCAACAAGGACATGAAAAAAAACAGAATATTGGAATTATGGGTAGTTGCTTTCTGTTTTAAATAGCTAAAAAGAATTAGTGGGGGAGTATAAGTAAAGTTAGAACATTTTATTCTTCGAATCGTTGCTGAGTCCATAAAAACATTTCTTCTCAAGATCTAAGAATTAGCTTCTGATTTTATTTTCCTTTGCTTTTACAGTCTAATTCCCCAAGGAAGTAATTCTTAAAGCCCCCAAGATGGCTTGCCAAAAGACTTACCTGTGAAAGGTGCTCCCTTTGTATCCTATTGGAACCCCATCTTTTCTATAACCAAAAAGAAAGAGATTTGGAATGATAACAGGCAATCAAAGGCCTTTCCAGTTTACCACACACTCCAGTCAAAAGAACTCTCCTAAAGATGATCAAGAAAAGAGATAAGGAAGGCAAATAACTGATTCCCAAAGACCCTCATTGCAGCTCCAGGACACCCCTCAGAGGCAGACAGAAAAGTCAACCACGTCTGAGACTGACCTGAATTCTCCCGTGCAGAACTGCCTGAAAGGGAAAAAAAGAGTGAACGATTCGGTCATCACATCTTTATACACCGTGAGAGCCCCCAGTTTTGGGGGGAGGATGGGCACAGACATTGGAGCCAGCTACTCTAGAGCCAGCAAGCACCGCCAGAGGTCCAGACACCCAGGCATACAGACTAACAACATAAATTGACACGGGAACAATCAAAATGGTAACTATTCAATCAGAGCAATAACCAGGGAAATCAGATCTCTTCAGGGCAGTATGTGGACAGACAGACAGACCGACGGTTCCGCAGACTGACTTGGGCTAGTCTTCCGATCGGGGTAATCCAGTAGAGCTGGAGCATCTCCTTACCTAAAGTTCTCAGCCGTCTTAGGCACAACGTCTGCAAAGAGCTCTATCTTCATGCGGCCAACTTCCTGCAACCGGAGGGAGATGAACCCAAGGCCCACCTCAAGACCGTGAAAGCTCAAGGAGCAAGGAGCATGAAGTGCTGGCCCACGTCCCCACCCTACCCCCCGGGATGCCGTCCGGTTCCCCTCTCCGCCTCTGCAGCCCAACCTTCCATTGCGCCCAGGCCCTCCCTAAACAGGGGGCGAGGATCCGCCGAGTCCTCCTCCTCCCTCCCCGCGCCAGGCAGGTCGGTAGGTTCTGGTGCTATTTCGCTTCTGGCTTCCCGAGTCCTAGCTTGGTGAGTTCTGTCTGCCTGGCCCCGTGCACTTCCCTCCGGCGGAGGACTGGGTGGCTACCTGGATCTTACCTGGCCGCCAATGCTGACATCAAAGAACACCACGGGGTTGACAGGGCTTGAATTTGCCACCGACATGGCTCCGACCCGGAAGCAGAAGCAGAAAACGCGGGTTCAGGCGAACCTAAATCGCAGCCGTTTCGGTTCCTTCTGCAGCGCAGGCGCGGGAGAGGCAGTCAAGGGCCGAGGCCCGCCCCCGGAAGCCCCGCCCCTTCGCGGTGCCCCTCTAGCTCCCAGGCCCAGGCAAGAACCAGGTTCTGAGAGGTTCGCAAACTGTTAACGCACGTTAGGGAAGCTGCAGCATTTTTCCTTTTCTTCGCTGAAGGTCAGTGGGCACCCGACTCACGTGGTTGTACTAAGTGCCGTACCAAATTATTCGCGCCCAGGCTAGGGGGTCTGGACTAGGCAGTTATTAACCCTTGCAGCTAAGACCTCTGAACCGTCACACAAGTTGCTTCTTCCCGCTGCCCATTATTTTTTGATCCCCGTAAGGGCAGGGACTCAGGTTTGTTCACCCTTAACGCTTAGAACAGCTTGGCACATAGGGCTTACTCAAAATATTCAGCCCTTCTTTGAAATTAAGACAGTAGAATTCTAAATTCTAGTTCCTGTTCTGCCAGGAGTTTCTACGTTTGTCCCCTCTAGTTCTTTTCCCTCACAGCAACTAGTGCTTTTTGAATAACTCTTCTTAAAAAATCACTCCTGGCTTCCCATCATATTTAGAATAAAGTCTAATTCCTTACCTACAAAGTCCTACATTATCTAGCTGCCACCTACCTGTCTGTCATCTTGTATCACTCGCCAATAGTCACTACAGTCTGGCCTTTCTGTTCCTGGAAATCATTGAGTTAGCTACTATCTTGGGGCCTTAGGGCCTTGGTACTGTTAATTGTCTGAAATACTCTTCCAGATCTTAATGGGGTGGGGTGGGGTGGGGTGGTGCTCCTTGTAATTCCCGGCTCAGCTCAGATGTCACCTTCGTGAAGAGAACATTGCACCCAATCTAAACCCTTGGCCACTGTTTCAGATCATTGATATGAACATTAAGAACAATGGAATGTTCTTAATACCACTCACCTGAAATTGTATCATCTGTCTCCACATCTCACCCCCTGCCACACTCTCTCTCCTCCCTGATAGAATATAAACTCCATGGAAGGAGAGACTCTACTTGCTTGTCTTTTTCTCAGCTGTAGGCACAGTGCCTACTACTGAATAGCAGATAAGTATTCAATAAATAGATTGAATTAATTGGGTGGAAGAAGATGACCTGGGCAAGGCTTGGAATCTGTTTTAGTTTCCTGGGCTGCTTAAGCAAATACCATGGTTTGGCTTAAACAATGGGAATTTGCTCATGGTTTGAGGCTGGGAAAAAGCTAAATCAAGGCATCATCAAGGCAATGCTTTCTTCCCAAAGACTGTGGCTTTCTGGGGCTGGCTGCCTTTAGCCTGTCACATGGCAATGCACATGATGGTTTCTCCTGGCCTCTCCTTTCTCTTCTATATTCCTCTGATGTTCAGCTTCTGGCTGCTCCCTCTGTGGCTTTCTTTCTGAATTTCGTTCCACTTATAGAGGACACCAGTAACAGGATTAAGACTCATTCTAGGGAACAGAGGTGGCTTAAGCGGTTAGGCGCCTCCCTCCCACATCAGAGGTCCTGGGTTCAGATCCTGGTGCCTCCTAAAGAAACAAAGAAGACAAACAGACACAGCAAGTGCAAACAATGGGGGGGGAGGGGAGAGAAATAAAATAAATCTTTGGGAAGCGGATGTGGCTCAGGCGGCTAGGCTCCTGCCTACCACATGGGGGGTCGCTGGTTCGGATCCCGGTGTCTCCCAAGGAGGATAGAGAGCTGGCGCAATGGGCAGATGCAGCAAGGTGACACAAGAGACACAGGAAGAAAAAGCATAGTGAGGGACACAACAAAGCAGGGAGCAGAGGTTCCTAAAGAGACAGCAAACCGATGAGACGGGTAGGCGTAGCAAGCTGATGTGGCATGATAACGCAACAGGAGACGCAGGGAGGAAGGGCATAGTGAGGGACACAGCAGAGCCGGGAGTGGAGGTGGCTCAGGTGATTGGGCGCCTCACTCCCACATTGGGGGTCCCAGGTTTGGCTCCCGGTTCCCCTTAAAGAGAAGCAAGGAAGATGAACGGACACAGCAAGTGCAAATAACAAGGGGGTGGGGAGAAATAAATGAATTCTTTAAGGAAAAAAAAACACCCATCCTGATTGGGCTGGGCCACACCTTAATTGACATAATCTTATCAAAGGGTTCATATCCACAGGAATGGATTAGATTTAAGAGCATGTTTTTCAGGGGTACATACAGTTTCAAACCACCAAGAGTCAGAGCATGCATTCAATATCATAGCTCTTATTTCCTGTAATCTTTGGTCATACTTTTTAGTTTGGTGGTCTGAGAAAGAAAGGGTTATGTACAAAAATTCAGTGTGTCTCAAGGGGTCTTTTTCCTTTCTGGTTTCTCCCCCTCTCTCCTTGCTATTCCTTCCTTCTCCAATTGAAGAAGAAAAGGGGGCAGATATGGAGGAAAAGGAGAAAGAGAAGGAGCCACGTCGCTTTACATTATAGTTTTATAAAACCATAAAACTTTAAAACTGATAACATCCAGTGTTGATGGGGTTGTTAGAAAAACTAATACATTCATACACTACTACTGAAAATAAATGATGGTACCTAGCATTTATTAAGCAGCTCTTCAGTGCTAAATACTTTACATATATTACTTTAATTGGCCCTCACAATAACCCTGATAGGTATTATTATTTTATGGATTAAGAATTAAAAGTTTGGGAGTGGATGTGGCTCAAGCCGTTGAGCACCAGCTTCCCACATATGAGGTCCCTGTTTCAATCCCCGGCCCCCAGTACCCCCCTCCAAAAAAAAAAAAAAAAGAAAGAAAGAAAGAAAGAAATTGAAGTTTAAAGTTTAAATGAATAACTTGAGTATTGAAACAGTATGTAGGTGCTGGTGTGGCTCAGTGGTTGAGTTCCTCCTTCACATATATGAGGTCCTGGGTTCGATCCCTGATACCTCTTAAAAAGAAAAACAAATAAATAAAAAACAAACAGTATGTTGGCTTTTTTTTTTTTTTTTTTTTTTAAAGATTTCATTTATTTATTCATTCATCCCCCCCCTTGCTGCTCGTGCTCGCTGGGTCAGCCAACCACGCCGTGCGGGCGGGCCCGCCCCCACCAGGAGGCCCCAGGAACCAAACCCAGGGCCTCCCATATGGTAAACGGGAGCCCTACTGATTGAGCCACAGCCGCTTCCCAGTATGTTGGCTTTTTAAAAGCAATGTAACAAACCTCTTTTAAAGCTACTTGACAAACCTCTTTTTAAGGCAACATGACAAGGGATATACCAAAAACCATAATAACATTTATAGCCTTTCACCCAATTATGCCAATTTTTCTTATTTGTTTCTGGAGAAATTCAAAAGAAGAAAAGAGCTACATGCATAAAGATTTTCACTGCAGAATAATCTTAAATCATGAAAAAGTAGAAACAACCTAAACGTCAAACAAGAGAATGGTTAAGTAATTTATATAACATCAACTTGATAGAATATCATGCAGCTATTAAAGGACAATTATGAACACTTTTGAAATATGGAAAATGTTTTATGGTATATTAAAAATCAAACTCTGAAAATGAATATACAATATAAGGAAAAAAAAATCCATGATAGTGGGGAAGAATGCTGGATTAAATATATGTATGCTCTGCTGAATAGAAACGTTAAGTAAATCATTTAACTAAATGTATTATACTGATCAATACAAGGCATTTGAAAATATCAAACAAATTTGAGAAATCCATTTTTAGAACCAGTTTAATGTGTTTATCAGCAATTTCAAAGACTCCTGATTGATATCCAGTGGGATTGGTGGTAACTCTTCTCCATGTCATGCTCCACCTTCTTGTCCAAGCGTCAGTTTAGTAGCTTTGATGGGTATAGTTTTAGACATCAGTGATCTGACTTTTGGTCTTGTTCTGGGATGCTGTGTGTCTCTTTAAGAGAAGCTACATTTATGTATCCAACTTCAGAACTCTGTGAACATGAAACAGACTTGGAGAACTTTGGGTCTGCCATTGCTTCTTCTGATTTATGTTCCTCAATCTCTTGAAGGCTTCCAAATGACTCTACTAAACCTGTTCCTGAAAAACTAAGAAATGCCATGTGTGAGGACATTGCATAGATAGAATACCTCTGGTAGCATTTTGGGTTTATGGGATAAGGCATCACTTGGATTTCAGTTTTTTACAAACATCAAATATAAAGAAAACCACATAAAATTTACCTTAAACCTATGATCATGGATCATCTCCTACCATAAATCAGGATTCTATGGGGTATGGGGATGAAGTAGTAGAAGGGAGAAGGAACTATAAGAAGATTCAAATACTAAATGCAGAGAAAATGATCCCAAAATGCTATGCTTTCTCAAGCCAGCAGCCCCTGAGGGACTAGTTAGGCACCCATGACTCCCAGGCATATAAATGATTCTTCTGACTTTACTAACCTGGAGTTTGGTAAAGGCAACATCTTATTCAGTACTTCAAATTCGGGGATTTCGCTAACTGTTGTTTCCTAAAACGAACGAAAGAATGAATATTAAAAATTATAACGATAAATCACTGGCAATATGATCCTAATAATTATGTTTTATATATTTTTTGTTTAAAACTGAAACCCACACTCCCTGTAGAAAACTTGGAAGTTATAAATGCATACCTTATATTATGGTTTAAATCAATTCTCCTACAAAGACTTGTTCAAGTCCTAACCTCCAGTCCTGTGGATGTGAATCCATTTGTAAATAGGATCTTTGAAGATGTCATTAGTTAAGGTGAAGCCAAACTAAATCAGGGTGGGTCTTAGTCTAATATGATTGGAGTCCTTATAAGCAGAGGAAATTTGGACAAAGTAGGAGGAGACAGACAGGGAGAGAGAGATCCATGTGACAGAGAAAAAGACTGAGTTATACATTGTCAGCAAGTCACCACGAGAATGCTACGGACTTCAGAGAAAGCATGAGCCTGCTGACACCTTGATTTTGGACTTCTTGCCTCTAAAACTGAGAGACAATAAATTCCTATTGTTTAAACCAACTAGTCTGTGGTGCTTTGTTATAAAAGCCCTGGCAAATTAAGATGCCTTATATTAGTATTTTTCACTGCTAGCCTACTTTTAGATCTCTTTTTCTATGTGAATTACCTCCTATTGGCTGATGTAATCAAGCTATTTACTTAAGTAAATTTTTATTTGATACTGTGATAAGCATTTTCTCTCCCTTAAATCATGAAAAAAAAGTATCTATGACTTAAAAACCAAATACCCTTTCCCTAGAAAAATGTAGACCCCTATAATTTTGCATGCAGTTATAGGAGTTTTTTTTATATCCTTGACCTTGGACCTCAGTTTAACCCTTGTTATAGATCAGCAAGTTCCTTTAAGAAAATTTTAGTTGTCCAGAAAGAAATGAGAAGCTTATCTAAGGAGAAAGAGAGAAAAGAAAATTTTCTCTGAAGCAGCATTCAGAGAAAACTAAAATGTATTGAAAATTTTACTGGACTTGGAGTTAGGAGACCAGAGCTTGAATTCTGCTCTACCAGTTAGACTCTGGCATATTCTTTCACCTTTCCAAGTTTTGGTTTTTACATCTAAACTGTGGTAATGACTAATGCCTAATCTTTAAGGTTGGTTGTGAGAATTAAATTATATAAGTATACCTAACATTTAGGGTGAACACATTAAAAGTTTAAAATAAGAACAAGTAAATGCATGTGCACTGAGAGAAAAAAACTATCATTTATTGAATGCCACCTATTTGTCAAGCAATATGCAAGGTCATTTATGCATGTTATTCCACTTTATCCCCAACATCCATCTTTTTAAAATATATTATTTATTTATTTCTGTAATATCTTTATGGAGATATAATTCACATACTATACAATTTACCCATTTAAAGTGTTTTCACAGAGTTGTACAACCATCATCACAATAAATTTTAGAACACTTTCATCACCTCCTCCCCCCAGAAAACATCCTTTCGCTATTGTTCCCCGTCTTCCCATCCCCCAGCCCTAAGCAGTCACTAATCTTTCTGTGTCTATAGATTGGCCTAGTCTGGACATTTGATATAAATGGACTCATATAACAGGTAGTCTTTTTTTTTTTTAATAATTTTTTTTGAAAGATACTTAGATTACATAAATGTTACACACAGGTAGTCTTTTGATACTAGTTTCTTTCATGTAGCATAATGTTTTCCAGGTTCATCCAGGTTGTATCCATGTATCAGGACTTCATTTTTATGACTGAATGAGATTCCATTGTATGGATGTACCATTTGTTGTGTATGAATTCATTCAGGTGATAGACATTTGGGTTGTTTTCACCTTTTGGTAATTATGAATAATTATGCAATGAACATTTGAATACAAGTTTTTGAGTGGAATAACCATCTTTTGAGGTAAGTGCTATTACTTTATCTTCCCCAATAAAAGAACTGGGGAGTGAATCAGGTTGCCGCTTTTCACACAACTAGTAAAATGCTGAGCTGGGATTTGTTTGATATGTAGGATGCTATGAGAAAACCTAGCAAGGACATGAAGCCAGTTTTTAAGACTGGATGGAGGATGGGTCTCAAGAAAAGCTTCATGGGAGAGAAGATATTTAGGTTGAGTTCTGAGGGACTGTAGGAACCAGCCAGGAGAAACTCTTGTGGAGAGAAGTCATGGGAAAAGGCAATGGAGGGTGAGGGCTTTCCTGGAAGAGCCTGGAGTTGAGAGTATGTAGGATTCAGGGACCTGCACAGTGTGGTATGACTGGAACACCAGGTGGAGAGGGGAATCAATGAGGGATGAGATGGATGAGGCTGGCAGAGGCCAGGTCATGCAGAAAATAAATACAGTGTCAGGAAATTTGGGTTTTATTCTGAAAACTGTGGAAAGCCATTGAATGGTTTTGAGTTATATGCTCAGATTTTATTTTCTAAAGATCTCTCTGGTTGTAAACTACAAGAACTATAGAACTTCAAAAAAGAAAAGCTATAAAATTAAATAGGGAAAATGGGATGTGTCATTCCAAGTAAATGGAATGTCTAATATAGAGGGAGGAAACTTCAGAGTTTTTGGAAAAACAGTAAGTAGATTGGTTTCATTGGATCAGGCTTGTTTGATGTCAGAAAGGTCTTTGGAATATGGAAGTTTCCTGTGTGGCTTCAGTCCTTCTGGCTTAGACATCAACAACTTTGGAAGCCTTCCCAGACAGATTTAGATAGCTTCCACAGCTTCCTGGGCCTGCTGCTATTGTAGAACTTATCACAATATAAGGTATAAATATTTATTGAGCAAATGAACTTTATCTTACAGAAAAGGAAGTGTCTGAAACTCTTTGAGATGAAGTACTATGAAATCAAACAGTGCTTCATTAATATCAATCTGGTGGCATAGGCAGGACAGATTAGAAGAGGAAAGACTGGAGGGAGATGAGTTAAGAAGTTGTTGTTGTAACCCCAGTGCTAGGAAATGGGGATACAGTAGGTAATACGATGGACACCGTTCCTGCCTCATGGAGCAGTGTGTGATACTCAATCACCAACTAAGAATCAGTAGATCTGGGAAATGTAAGCAGTAGCTGTGTGACCTCAGACATATCACTTAACCTCTCTGGATTTTACTTCCCTCCTGTGTAAAATGAGGGGGTTGAATTGCAGGATTCTTAACATTCTAAGTTTAATAAAATAATTTTGGAATTTTTTATTCCAATATATATCAAGGTATTACAGGTTGGTACCTTTGTCACATATGGAATATTGAGCTTGATGTACTACAGTTCTGATCCATATGACATTTCTTATCTTGAGTTGAAAGTAACATTGTGGATCTCAAAGCTATTGATCCTAGCATACACTCTGTTAAAGCTTCTATCTCAAAACCTACAATACAGTACTTATTTATTTATGTGCTTGTCCTTCTCTATTAAACTGATGGCTGCTGAAAATAGGGACTATCTTTATATTCTTAGGACCTAGCACAGTTCCTGGAGTTGATAATTGTTTGTTGAATGAATGATTAAGTAAAAGAGTGAATGACAGAACTATTTGCAAATCATGTATCTGATAAAAGCTTAATACTCAGAATATATAAAGAACTCCTACAACTCAACAACAAAGAGATAAACAGCTTAACTTTAAAATTGGAAAAGGACTTGAATAGATATTTCTCCAAAGAAGATATACAAATAGCCAATAAGCACATGAAAAGATGCTTAACATCATCAGTCATTAGAGAAATGCAAATCAAAACCATAATTAGAGGGGAGTGGATGTAGCTCAAGTGTTTGAGTGCCTGCTTCCCATGTATGAGGTCCCAGGTTCGATCCCCAGTACCTCCTTAAAAAAACAAAAACCATAATGAGATACCACTTTACATCCATTAGGATGGTGTAGCCGTTTGGCAGTTTGATGTAATTATGAATTCCAAAAATATATATTGTATTATGCTTGTAAACTGGTCTGCTAATCTGGGCATGATTAAGTTATGATTAGGGCGTTAACTGGGCCATGTCAGTAGGGCGTTGAGCCCCACCCCTTGGTGGATGGGGGAATCAATATAAAAGGCATGGCAAAGGACAGAGGGAACAGTTTTTGAGTTGCAGTTTTCATGTTGGAGTTTTGATGTTGGAGAGAAGGCCCCATTAGAAGAGAAGCAAGCTGTTCACCTGATAGCCTACAGCTGACCTTGTGGAGGAAACAAAGGAGCTAAGCCTGGAGAGAAACGCAGCCCCGGGAAGAGAAGAACCCAAGAAGCCTGAACCCTGGCAAACGTCAGCAGCTGTCTTGCTCCAACACATGGCAATGGACTTTGGTGAGGGAAGAAACTTATGCTTTATGGCCTGGTAACTGTGGACTTCTACCCCAAATAAATACCCTTTATAAAGACCAACCCATTTCTGGTATTTCACATTAGCACCCCTTTAGCTGACTAATACAGATGGCTATACTAAAAAAGACAGACAATAGCAAGTTCTGATGAGGATATGATGAAGAAATTGGAACCCTTATGCTTTGTTGGTGGGAATGTAAAATGGTGCAATCATTATGGAAAACAGTTTGGAGGTTCCTCAAAAAGTTAAACACAGAAATACCATATGACCCTGCAATTTTACTCGGAGATAAATACCAAAAAGAATTGAAAACAGATTTTCAAATGGACACTTGTACATCAATGTTCATAGCAGCATTACTCACAGTAGCCAAAAGGTGGAAACAACCCAAATGTCCAACAGTTTCATGGATAAACAAAATGTGGAATATCATACAATGGAAAATTATTCAGTTATAAAAAGGAATAAAGTTCTGATATGCTACAGCATGGATGAATCTTGAAAACATTATGGTAAGTGAAATACACCAGACACTAAAGGACAAATATTATATGATTCCACTTATATGAAATATCTAGAATAGGCAAATTCATAGAGACAGAAGGCAGATTAGAGATTACCAGGGACTGGGGGAGGAAGGAATAGGGAGTTATTGCTTAATGGGTACAGAGTTTTTGTATGGGGTGATGAAAAGTTCTGGAGGTAGATAGTGATAAGGGTTGCACAACATTGTGAATGTATTTAATGCCATTGAATTGTACACTTAAAAATGGTAAATTTTAAATCATGTATATTTTACCACAATAAAAAAAAGAGTGACTGATTCCCTATACAAGAAACAACTTAAAATGGATCAAAGACATAAATAGAAAAGCCAGGACCATAAAACTACTAGAAGAAAATGTAGGAGAACATCTTCAAGACCTTGTAGTAGGTGGTAGTTTCTCAGACCTTATACCCAAAGCCCGTGCAACAAAAGAAAAAATAGATAAATGGGACCTCCTCAAAATTAAACACTTCTGCACCTCACAGGACTTTGTCAAAAGAGTGAAAAGGCAGCCAACTCAATAGGAAAAAATATTTAGAAATCACATACCTGATAAGGGTTTAATATCCAGGATATATAAAGAGATGTTACAGCTCAACAATAAAAAGACAAATGACCCAGTAAAAAAATTGGCAAAAGACTTGACTAGACATTTGGTCAAACAAGAAATACAAATGGGAAAAAAACACATGAAGAAATGCTCAACATCACTCATGATTAGGGAAATGCAAATCAAAACTACAATGAGATATCTTTCACACCTATCAGAATGGCCACTATTAAAAAGAGAACTACAAGTGTTGGAGAGATAGGAACACTTCTTCACTGTTGGTGGGAATGCAGAATGGTACAGCCACTGTGGAGGACTATTTGGCAGTTCTTAAAGAAGTTGAATACAGACTTGCCACATGACCCGGCAATACCACTACTGGGTATATACCCATAAGAACAGAGCAGTGACACGAACAGACATCTGCACACTGATGTTCATAGCAACATTATTCACCATTGCCAAAAGTTGGAAACAACCCAGGTGTCCATCAACAGATGAATGGATAAACAAACTGTGGTCTATTCATATGACCACATGGATGGAGGACATTATGTTGAGCAAAACAAGCCAGACACAAAAGGACAAATACTGTATGACTGTGTTACTATGAACCAAATATATTGTGTAACATATTGTATGATTCAAAAAAAATTTATATGTATCCATTACATTTAATTGAGAAATATGTTTTTATTCAACTGTGTTTTCTTTTTAGTTTAATTGTTTATATTTTCAATTATTAAATGTACAAAATAAAGTAAAAAAAAAAAACATTTTGGAGAACTGTTTAGCAATTTCTAATAAAGTTAACAAAAAAAAAAGAGTGAATTACTAGACAATTGAGAACAGTTGTAGCTCAAGCAAGGACATAAACTATTGGAAATTAGGCCAAAAATCTAGTGATACTACTTTTGGCACAATCTGCTGAACAATTCACATAGCTTGGAAGTAATCACCTTTCTGAGAGTGAACTAGATGCACGTCTTATGCTTATCAACAAACAGGACCTACAGTACTTAGCAGTATCCTGGAAGAAACATCTGGCAGAGAGCAAGCAGACTCTAGCCTGTATTCAGAATGCAACTCTGCTCACTGAAGTCCCTCTTTGCAGACTTACTTACTAGCCAGATTCTGGACCTTGTCTGAACCTCTACTGCTTGCTGCATCTCTCTGTACTTGGCAACTTGGCTGCTTGTATTTTTTTTTTTTTTTTTTAACATAAAACTGCTTTTCTCTGACTCAGATGCTCTCCTTAGGGTCAACTCCTTGCCAGAGCAGACTAGCTTCACTTTACCTCTCTGAGCCTCAGATTTGCTCATCTCTCAGGTAGGGCTATAATAATACATATCAAAGAATGTTGTTGAGAATAAGCATATATGTGAAAACACCTAGCATTCATTCATTCTCAAATACTTATGCAGCACCTATCCATAGTTACAGTGATGTATGAGAAACAGTCCTTTGTCCTCCAGAAGCTCAATGCTGAACTGATGAGACAGAAAAGTAAAAAGGCAATGACAATACAGTGTGTTAAGGAAGAAGCTATAAGGCATCACAATTTGCTTTGGGATCACTCAGGAGGAAATGTTTAATAAAAGCTAATCCAATGAAGAGCAAAACTGACCAGACAGTCTCAGGGTCTGCTGCCCTGGTGTGCAGCTAACGAGTCTCTTTACCACAGCCCACCATGAGGCCAGGAGCAGGGCTACCACCATATGAAGAAGATGAAAGGAAGAGAGTACAGCAACTTTAGCAGGCCAAACTACAGATTAATGACCCGACAGGAAGCACGCATCATACCTCTCCTCTGCGAATCTGGATGCTCCTTATAATGCGCTCTAAAAGACCAACCTGCTGTGTGAGCCGGAGACTATTTTCCTGTAATTGCTTATTTTCTTTATCCAGGAAAAGTACTCTGGAATGACATAAATCAGAGTCATAACTAGACATTTCTGTATCATTAATACAGACCCCAAACTATGGCCTGCTTCCTACTCTCTGGGTCTTAACCCACTGCCCAGATTTTAGAATCAAGTTTGGAAAAATAATTCCCACCATACAAGACCAAGTAAAAATTAATAAGCTTCTGGCCATACCTGGACATTAAATACTGAGATCAGAGACATACTATGTGTATGGAAAGGAACTGAAACAAGATTCTGTATCCTTTCAAATATTGTATTCTACATGGCTTACTTCTGGTTCTGATCTCATCCATCCCATACTATACTACTACTACTAGTAGTAACCGTAGTAACAGTAGTAGTAGTAGTAGCAGTAGTAGTAGTAGTAGTAGGAGAAGGAGAAGAAGAAGAAAGTAGTAGCAGTAGAGAAGTAGTATCAGCAATCATTTAACAAGTACCTACCATGTACTCAGGACCTATAACCTACCACACAGTAAGCACTTAAAACTTTTCATGCATTAGCTTGTTTGATCCTCATAACAACCCCACATCTTTCAGGCTTCCAAGCCTGAGCTATTAACCACTATACCAGGCTCATTCTCTAGGGCCATGATTTATTTGGGAGACATGTGATGTGAGATTTGTGTTTGAGTTCTGGTTCTACCACTTACTAGCTGTGTGACCTTGGAAAATTACTAAACTAAATCTTATTTTCTTCTTCTGTAAAATGAGGAAATATCATTTAGAAAAAACTTTAAGGAAAATACTTGTGTCTAATTCAGGTGACCAGAGTGTGTGTTCAGGAGGGCCAGGTGGGAATATTATTAATTTTAGAGAAAGAGTAATTGTGTGGGGCCCTGAAGCAATGACACAGTTTGAGAAGGGCAATAGTTTATATAGAATAAAATGGGAGCCATAGACAGTAAACTATAATCAGTGAGTCTCCAGAGGAGAGTATGCCAAAAGCAGCAGACAGAAGAGTTCCAGTGTGCTTGGCAGACCTCTCCCTAGTCTCTAATGGTGTGGTTTCTAGGGCCAGGTCACTGAGCTTCACATCTTGCTCTGCCACTGACTAGAGGTTGGGTGATTCTTATTTCTCTGGACCTTAGCTTCCTCATCTGTAAAATAAGGCTAATAATAGTATCTCCCTCCTAGGATTGGTATGGGGAGTTAATAAATTTATATATATAGAGAGAGCTTAGAACAGTGCCTGGCATGTAGTAAATACTTAAAAAAAATCTTTATGGTTATTATTGATGACACTATCTGTTAAGGTCAAACCACTGTCTTTGCTCTGATTCTGTGCTCATCAAACAATCTTTTGATTTTAATAAAGTTTCCCATAGAGGAGAGAATGCTCTTTTCAGTTTAGAATATTTCTCATTAAAAATGAATACATTGGTATCCTGTGAGTTTCATGAATTTAAGTCACTCCTGTGAGCTTGATCCTCTCTTGGTCTACTGATAAAAATGAGTGTCAACACATACAAAGTGATGTATCAGAACACACACAGCAGGAGCCTCAGTGAGGCAATGTGCCATGAGAGAGCCTATCAGAATGGCTGGCCAGCCTCCTCCATGATATTTTTTCTTTAATTTCACAACTTCGGTCATTTCCATGGTCTGCTGAAAACAGCAGATGGCGAGCAACAGTTATGGGATAGGTCACAAATTCAAAGGACAGTCTCTGTTGAAATCTCTTTGTTGAGGAAGAAACATCCTCTTTATGGGGTCCACTGGTTCCTCAGGCAGGGTCACACCTACCTACTCTGTACTGAAGATATTATCCATTTGTTGCCATGGATCAGTTCTTCTTGCTCTGTGAGTTGTTCCAGAAGTTTCCTTTTTTCTAGGAGTAGGATATCATTCTGGGCAGTGATCTGGTCCTGGAATGCCTTCTCCTAGTGATAAGAAAGCACAGGAGGAGAATGAATTACAGATTTAAGAGCACTGGCCTTTTTCTAAACTCTGACATTCAAGTTCACTGTTCACTTTTTCCCTTCTTTTCTCTAGTTTGCTGACCATTGTCATTCATTATAGCCAGGAGAGTTCTTCTGTTTATTTTGGTTATTTTATATATTTTAATAAGGTCCCAGTGCTCCTATATGTATTCTAATTCCACAAGTATCAAACTGCCAACAAATAAATCTCAATTATCTGAAGTTCCATACTGAAATTTTTTCCATGTAATAATACATTTCCATCTGCTTTGTAGTTACATTCTTTTAAAGGCAAAGGGAGGAAAACGGGAATTTGGCCACCTCACTTGGCAACCAGTGTCAGGATCTCAGCTGGCACAACAAGTCAAGCATGCAAGCCAGGTGATAAGAATATTCTTGCAGTGATGATGCTGAAATGACTTCTGACCTGACACCATGTTTCATTTTCTATCAACGATTTCTCCCAAAAGTAACAGTTAGTGAAACTACAGGTAAAATGATACAGGGGTGCATTTTGTGGAAAATAACACAAACAATCTTATATTAAAGAGCCAGTCAGTATATTTTAGTGAAATATCACTCTTGGTTGGGGTTGGGGAGGGGGGGGTGGAAGCTCAAGGAATTGCTATTCTCACTTCACCAATGACCTGTCAATGAGAATAGGCAAGTGCCTTCACCTTTTTGTGTTTGTTCCTCATCTGCCAATGGTGAGAATGAGTAGGGGTGGGGTGAGAGAAGAATAAGAACCTTCTGGCAGATGGGAGAATCATAGCGTTAAGAGGATCATCTTTATTTATTTATTTTAACTAAATTACGAATGTAAATCATTCATAAAAGACCACCTATCTTTTACTGATGAGTTGTAAGGAAGGAGATTACAGTATGTTCTGCAACAAACCATTCCAGATTTTAAAGTTCTTTATCTAGGAACCTTCAATGTTTAACAATGTCTAGCCTTGCTTTCTATTATTTAAATACATTTATGGTAAAGATTGAGAATAAAACCAGCTATCTTACAAACAATACTCCATGTAGTTATAATGGAATTAGAAAGGATATTGAATGGGGCAGGCTATAGATAACCTGTCCTTTGGAGATAGTATATTTTTTGAATCAAAAAATCAGGATGCCTGCTGTGATAATCGGATAAAATATTTTGGACATCTGATTTAAATGATCACAACAGTTAGTGGACTCAGTTGGCTTGCTCTAAAAAGGAGATTTTAAAAGTAGCTCTATATGGAAAAAAAAAACTAAAACAAAAAATATATATATATATAAAACAAACAAACAAACAAAAAGTAGTTCTATAAAGAGAAGCCTGAGGGAATGAAGCCAAAAGAACTGGAATTATTTTCTGGAGACTTGGTGCTTAGAAAGTGAGCCAGCTTTCTTATGTAAAAGCTCAGGTCTGTGGGCCCTAAAATAAGTAAAATCAGAAACTCCCAGTTTGTACTATTGTGGTATTAAAAGCTCCCACGTCAGTCTCTTCTAGGCTATTTACAATTCTATTAACAATTTCTCTTTATGAACTACTATGCATCCATGAATTAAATGCTTCTAAGAGATTATATGCCAAAAAGAAGGAAAACAACATCTACGAAAATTTATACATGCTAAGTACCACTTTAGGCATTTTATGTTTTGATCCTAACAAGAGTTTTGTGAGGCAGGAATTATTTTGACCAGGCCACAGGGTAGAATTTCAATCTAAGTCTGTCTAAGGCCAAAGCCTATAGTACCTTTCAAGGACAGTGAGTAAAAGGTCCAATTACTCTTTCTTAGCTTTTGCTTTTTTGTAAATTCTGGTATATTTCATGGAGATCTGTGGTTTTTGGGGTATGGAGGAAAGGTCATCTGAATGCCTACTGAAAGCAGGAGGCTATTTTTGCTGTGTAACTTAGAAGTAAAAGGTACAAGAGAGAATTGGTAATGCAGAAGTAGATTGGTGGTGGTCCCATGAACCAGGATTGCTACTTTCTTCTGTACACTTTCCATATTATTTTCCTAGGTTTTGAGTCTAAACTGGACCTGAGTCTCTAAAAGAATTTAACAAATCAGTGACAAAATAGAAAGATACTACACAAATCCAACTGATTTTCCTCTGACACTATGGTTTAGAGTATAAATTGGACTTTTTAAAAACTAAGAATACAACAATGGTGACTCATCCGTTAATAATCCTCAGATGTTTTATTGTATGTGGTCTGTGGAATCTTAACCTTGAGTCCTATGCTAGTTCATAGAATGATTGAATTTACACAAGTTGTGTTTGGTAACCTTGGCACATAGTGGTGGGTAACCTTGGCACATAATGGTGGTACAATAAAAATGTGTTGACTGTAGGAATGAGTATTTTAGGGGTGAGGATAGTTTTTAAAATTCAGAAATGGTTTGAGGGTCTCAAGAAGGGAAAAAAATTACTGTCTAGTCAGTTTCTCTCCATCTTGAATTTATGTAGTATAATGATTTCAAGACTATTATGCACTGGATTCCATTCATCTGTCCCATTTCCTTCTTACCCATACACCAGTGAGTCATACGGGCAATAAGATAAGCATAAAGAAACCATAGCTTAGTTAAGGATTGACAAAGAAATAGGGATTACCTGTTTTTACTGCCATTGAAAACTGATGCAGAAATCTGAGGCAAAATAAGGGCTACATATAGTAGGAATGAGTTACTGAGGATGGTCTGGAAGTTTCTGCTTAGGAGAGGTTTTTTTAAAAAGGGCATTTTCATTTGAAGGCAGGACATTGATCAAATGATGACAGTGCAGAATGTTTTCAGTGTCCCATATGATGTAGAATAACTATGAGTCATATACTTTTGGGGCAGGACTTCAAGAATTACATTGAAAGAAGGGGTAAAGAAAAGAAATGAAAACATGGGCTTGGAATAACCCACACATAAACAGTGACCACCATCATCACTGGTGAGCTCTTCATCTTTTATTTTTTCTCACCTTTTCCATTTGTTGTTGCAGTGTTCCAATTTCATTTTCAAGTTGTTTAATTCTCTCATCTCGTAGTTGTACTTCATGAATTAAACGATCCTTGACTCTACGAAGCTTGGCTTTGTGGTGATGATGTTTCTCATTATAGTTTCTGGAAAAGTAAATTTGAGTATAGGCACACTTGAACACAGTTAAAATTTATTTTGCCTCTTCAATATGCACTTTTCTTAGGTTTCCTGTACTGCTTATGTCAGGGGCCTGACTCCAGATGTCGACATTTGTCCTGCCTTGCGTCTGTAAGAATTTTTGCCCTTACCAACAATAACTCCTAAATCATGGCAGCCTACATCATCCCTGTGGACTAAAGCCTCTGGTTTACCTTGATTTTTGCTGATAGTTGTGGCATGGTTTTAGTGTCTGAGTATAATTTAGGAAACTCATTGGCTTCTGATCCCAGACATCTAAATTCTGAATTCTGCTCTAATGATTCAGTCATTAATGTTAAATTTCCTAGTTCTTGGCTATACTCATTGTGATGGTTTGGAATTGTATGTAATCCCAGAAAAACATGTTCTTAAAATTGATCCTTTCCTGTGGTTGTGAAACAGTTCCAGGTAGAACCTTTTTTTTTTTTTAAAGAATTATCTTTTATTTTTCTTTATTCCCCCCCCCCCCAGATGGTTCGCTTGTCTGTCTACTCATTGTTTGCTCGCCTTCTCTAGGAGGCACCAGGAACCAGACCCAGGACCCTCCACATGAGAGGCCAGTGCCCAACAGACTGAGAGACATCCGCTCCCCATAGGCTACTGCGTCTGCTGGCTTGTGGCCTCTGCTTGTTGCGGCGGGGGCAGAGTCTAGCTCATTGTGGCAGGAGACAGCATCTAGCTCTGCTGCGGCGGCTTATAGCTCTGTCTGCTTGGCTTCTTTTAGGAGGCAATGGGACCTGAACGCAGGACCTCTCATGTGGTAGGTGGGTGCCCAAGTGGTTAAGCCTCATCCACTTCTCAGTAGAACCTTTTGATGAGACTACTTCAAAGAGTGGCCCACCTCAATCAGAATGGGTCTTTTTAAAAATTTTAATTTAATTTATTTTATTTTTCAGAATGGGTCTTAATCCTATTACTGGAGTCCTTTATAAGAGAATGAAATTGAGACAGACAGAGAAAGCCACAGAAGCAAGATGCTGAAATCAATGAAACCCAAAAGAGAAGGGAGAGATCAGCAGATGCCACCATGTGCCTTGCCATGTGACAGAGGAGCCAGGGATCACCTGTAGCCAGTCTTTGGGAAGAGAGCATTGCCTTGATGATGCCTTGATTTGGACATTTTCGCAGCCTAAAAACCATGAGCAAATAAATTCTCATTGTTTAAGCTGAACCATTTCATCATATTTGCCAAAGCAGCCTAGGAAATGAAAACACCCATAAATAGTGATAATAACCCACTTCAATCTTGTCCGATATCCAGATAACAAGGCCTTCTCTCAGTCCTCACTTTAAGTCTGAACTTCTAAATGCCAACTCTGTATAGATTCCTGCTGAAGACTCATTCAGATTCTGGCATATATCTATGTTACCACCAATAAGCACATGAAAAGATATTTAACATCATTAGCCATCAGAAACTTGAAAATCAATGAGATACCACAATGAGATACCACTTCACACCCACTAGGATGGTTATAATAAAAAAGATAATTGTTGGCAGGGACACAGAGAAATTGGAACCCTCACACACTGCTGGTGAGATTGTAAAATGGTATGGCCACTTTGGAAAATAGCCTTGCTGTTTCCACATATTCCACATACGTGTTTCCACATATTTGTGAATTTTCCATTGTCCCTCTGTTACTGCTTTCTAGCTTCATTCCATTGTAGCCAGAGAAGACACAGTGCATGATTCAATGTTTTTGAATTTACTGAGACTTGTTTTGTGACCTAATATATGGTCTACCCTGGAAAATGATCCATGTGCACTAGAAAAGAATGTATATTCTGCTGCTGTTGAGTGAAGTGTTCTATATATGTTAGATCTAGTTGGTTTGAAGTTTCATTCAAGTCTTGTATTTCCTTAGTGATCTTCTGTCTAGATGGTCTATCCATTATTGAAAGTGATGTATTGATGTCTCCTACTATTAGTGTAGAACTGTCTATCTCTTCCTTCAAATCTGTCACTGTTTGCTTCATATATTTTTGGGGATTTGCTAACTGGTGCATATATAATTGTTCTATCTTGTTGAATTGACCCCTTTATTAGTGTATTATGACATTTTTCTCTCTCTTTTTTTTTTTTCTTTATTAGAGAAGCTGTGGATTTACAGAACAATCATGCATTAAAAAACAGGGTTCACATACACTGCCCCACCACCAACACATTGCATTGGTGTGGAACATTTGTTAGAATTGATGATAGCACATTTTTGTGATTGTAGTATTACTTAAAGTCCATGGTTTAACTTAGGGTTCACTGTTTGTATAGTGTAGTTCCATGGATTTTTCTTTAATTTTTATTGTTAGATATACTTTTTTTTTTTTTTAAGATTTTTTTTTTTTTTAATTTATTTATCCCCCCCCTTGCTGCTTTTGTTCGCTGTGTCCATTTGCTGTGCATTTTTCTGTGTCTGCTTGTCTCCCCTTGTTGTGTCATCTTGCTGCATCAGCTCACCTTGCCTTCACCAGGAAGCCCCGGGAATTGAACCCGGGGCCTCCCATATGGTAAACGGGAGCCCTATCAATTGAGCCATATCCGCTTCCATAAATATACATTATAACATTTCCCTTTTAATCGTATTCAAATATATATTTCAGTTCTGTTAATTGCATTCACAATACTGTGCTACCATCACTACCATCCATTACGAAAACATTTTCATCTTTCCAAATAGGAACCATGTCCATTTTAAACCTGAACTTTCTATTCCCTAACTCCACTTTATCCCCTGGTAGGTAACCCATATTCTAGATTCTGACTCTATACTTTATCTAATTGTTTTAAATCAGTGAGCTAAGACAATATTTGTCCTCTTGTGTCTGGCTTATGTCACTCAGCATGATGTTTTCAAGGTTCATCCATGTTGTTATCAGGATTTCATTCCTTTTTAATGTTGAATAATATTCCATTGTATGTATATAACACATTTTATTTACCCATTCATTGGTTGATGGACTCTTGGGTTGCTTCCATCTTTTGGCAATTGTGAATAATGCTGCTATGAATATGAACATCAGTGTGTAAATATTTGAGTCCCTGATTTCACTACTTTGGGGTATATACCTAGTAGTAGGATTCTCAGCTTATATGGTAGTTCTACACTAGCTTTCTGAGGAACCACCAAACTCTTCCACAGCAGCTACCCCATTTTACATTGCCAGCAGCAATGAAAAAGTTTTCCTATTTCCCCACATTCTCTCCAACACTTGTTATTTTCTGTTTTTTTTTTTTTTGTTGTTGTTGTTTGTTTGTTTTTGTTGTTGTTGTTGTTTTTTAATAGCAGCCACTAATGGGTGTGAAATAGTATCTCATTGTGGCTTTGATTTATATTTCCCTGGTGGCTAATGATGTTGAGCATTTCATGTGCTTTCTGGCCATATGTGTATCTTCTTTGGAGAAATGCCTATTCAAGTCTTTTGCCCATTTTAAAATTGGATTGTCTTTTTGTTAAGCTGAAAGATTTCTTATATGCTCTGGATAATAAAACTTTATTGCATATGTGGTTTAAAAATATTTTCTCCCATTGTGTAGGTTGTCATTTTACTTAAATGACAGAGTCCTTTGAGGTACAAATGTTTATAATTTTGATGACGTTGCATTTATCGATTTTTTCTTTTGTTGCTTCTGCTTTGGGTGTACACCCAAACCATAGAAACACAAGGTCCTGAAGATGCTTCCCTATGTTTTCTTTTAGGAGTTTGTTAGTTCTAGCACTTATATTAAGGTCTTTGATCCATTTTGAGTTAATTTTTGTATATGGTACGTGGTAGAGTCCTCCTTTTCTTGTCTCCTGTAACAGTTTTTTTTTTTTTTTTTTAAATAACACTTTGTCTACTAACTTTTCACAGATGCTTGTATCTATTTATGGACTCTGATATTCTGTTCCACTGATCTGTCTATTGGATAAGTCATGCCACCTCTCACAAATTTCGATGTTCATAATTTTCTTACATTTGATTTAGAAAATTAATTTTTTTTCTCATTTTGCTTTTTTTTTCTTTTGTTTATATCTTACATTTGATTTTCTCTATAAATTTTTAAAGAATTTTTATCCAGTTATAAAGTGAGGATGACATTAAATTTATATATTCATTTAGGGAACAATTACATTTTGTGATCCTAAGTCTTTCCATCTATGAATATTGTATAATTTATGTGTTCAGTCTTGTGATATGTTTTTCTATAGGATTCTATGGTTTTGTCATATAAATATCATACTGTTCTTATAAAATATTTTGCATTTGTAGTTGTTGTTATTATGAATTGGATGCTTCCTAGAATTTTATTTTTTAGGAGGTACTGGGGATTGAACCCAGGACCTCATACATGGTGCTCAACCACTTGAGCTACATCCACTCCCCACCCAGAATTTTATTTCTAATTGGTTATTACTAGAAGAGAGAATTTATATTAGTTTCATACATTTATCTTCTATCGAGTCACTTTACCAATTTTCACAAAATCCAGAAGTTATTTATAAGAGCCTCTTGGATTAAAAAGATAAAGAATTGCATAATCTTCAAATAGATTTAATGTTTTCACTTTTCCAAAATTTATACTAATGACTTAATCTTCTTTTCTTTTATTAATTAGATCCTTCAAAGAAGAAGGATAATAATGCTGATAGAAGGCACCCATATATTGTTCCTGATATGGATGGAATGTAGTATTTACTGTATAGATTTTTTCCTTATTAGAGAAGTTGTGGATTTACAGAACAATCATGCATAAAGTATAGTATTCCCATACTCTATCTCTTGTTTTGACTTAAAGCCTATTTTATCTGATATTAGGATAGCTACCCAAGATCTCTTTTGGTGACTAATTGCATGGTATAGTTTTTCCATCCTTTCACTTTCAACCTACTTGTGTCTTTAAATTTAAGGTGAGTCTCTTATAAATAGCATATAATTGGTTCATGCTTTTTTTTTTTTTAAATCCATTCTGCCAATCTTTGCCTTTGACTGGAGAATTTAATCCATTTACATTTAAAGTAACTACTGATAATGCAGGACTCTCTTCTGCACTGTTGATATGTGGTTTATGTAAATCATATACCTTTTTGTTCCCAATTCATACATTACTGCCTAGTTTTGTATTTAGTTGATCATATAGAGTGAACCATTTAGAATTCCTTCTCATTTCTTTCTGTATATATTTTTCAAATATTTTCTTTGTGATTATCAAAAGGCTTAATTTTTACATGATAAATTTATGACAATCTTGTTTGATTTGATATCAACTTAACTTGAAAACACACACATACTATGTTCCTAAATCTCTCTGCATCCCTTTATGTTGTTCTTTTCACAAACGACAATACATCTTTATACACAGTGCTTCCAAACCACAGATATAACATTACACTTTATGTATTTGCATTTTAGAAGTAAATTGCAAATACATATATATTTTTAACAACCAAAAATACAATTGTACTGGCATTTATATTTACCCATATAATGATCTCTGGTAAAGGTGATTATATACCCCCTATTATTAACACAGTACCTTCTCTGACATTGATGTGAGAATATTACAATATTGCTGTTAACTATAGACCATAAGTTACATTAATTGTATTTTTCCCAAGCATCTCCGTTTTCTACTACCTTGTAATAGTGATAAACATTTGTTCTAGTTCATAGAAGAACATTCTTGTATTTGTACTATTAACCACAATCCTCATCCACCTCTGGGTTCACTATATTATTAAGTGCCTATATTCTCTAGCTTTCTTTCAATTGACATTTACATCTCTAAACTATCCCTTTCAGCCATAATCCCATTTATAAACGATTTGTGTTAGTTATACTCATTATAATGTGTTACCATCAACTCTGTCCATTTCCACACTTTTACAGTCAAGCTAATTAAAAATTCTACATACATTAAGCATCAGTACCACCTCTCAGCCCTCATCCTAAATCCTGGTAATCTATACTCTAGGTTTTAACTCCATGTGTTTATTCTTATTTCATTCAAATTAGTGAGACCATACAACATTTGTCCTGTGTCTGGCTTATTTCACTCAGCATGTCTTCAAGCTTAATCCATGTTATCATATGTGTCCAAATTTCATTTCTTCTTACAGCAGCACAGTATTCCATCGTATGTATATTACCAAATTTTGTTTATCCATTCATTGGTTGATGGACACTTGGATTGTTTCCATTTTTTGGGAAATGTGAATAATGCTGCTATGTAAATACATAGCAGCATTTCATTTCATTTTCATTTTCATTTCATTTCTTCAGGGTGCAAATGTCTGTTCGTGTTATTGTTTTCAGTTCTTCTGGATATATTCCTAGTAGAGGGATTGTCAGATCATATGGCAGTTCTAGATTTAGCTTCCTGAGGAGCTGCCAAACTGTCTTCCACAGAGGCTGCACCATTCCACATTCCCACCAGCAGTGGAGTGTTCCTTTTTCTCCACATTCTCTCCAGCACCTATTGTTTTCTATTTTTTTAAATAACAGCCATTCTATGATGTGTGAGATGATTTTCATTTCCCTAATAGCTAGTGATACTGAACATTTTTTCATGTGCTTTTTTTGCCTTTTGCTTTTCATTTTCAGAGAAATGTCTCTTTTGCCAGTTTTTAATTGGATTGCTTGCTCTTTTATTGGTTATTTATTTATTTATTCCCCCACCTCATTTTTTGTGCTTACTGTCTGCTTTCTGTGTCCATTTGTTGTGTTCTTCTGTGTCTGCTTGTTTTCTCTTTAGGTAGCACCAGGAACCAATCCTGGGACCTTCCAGAGTGGAAGAGAAGCGCTTTATCTCTTGTACACATCAGCTCCCTGTTCTGCTGTGTCTCTTATCATCTCTCCTCTGCGTCTCTTTTTGTTGTGTCATCTTGCTGCGCCAGCACTCCGGTGCGGGCCAGCACTCCTGCACAGCCAGCACTCCGCATGGGCCAGCACTCCGTGTGGGCCAGCTCTCCGCTCAAGCCAGCTTGCCGCACAGGCCAGCTTGCCTTTCACCAGGAGGTCCTGGGAATCAAACCCTGGACCTCCTATATGATAGATGGGAGCCCAATTGCTTGAGCCACATCCGTTTCCCTCTTTGATTGTTGAGTTGTATTATCTCTTCATATAGAATGAAAATCAAAACCTTATTGGATGCGTGGTTTCCAGATATTTTCTCCCATTGAGTGGGCTGCCTTTTCACCTTCTTGACAAAGTCCTTTGAGTCCCAAAAGTGTTTAAGTTTGAGGAGGTCCCATTTATCCATTTTTTTTTCTTTCATTTTTTTGTGCTTTCAGTGTAGTGTTTAAGAATCCACCACTCACTACCATGTCTTGAAGATGTTTCCCTACGTTTTCTTCTAAGAGTTTTATGGTTTTACCTTTATATTTAGGTCTTTGATACATTTTGAATTAATTTTTAAAAATATATATTTTTATTACAGAAATTGTGAACTTACAAAACAGTCACGCACATGTGAAGAATTCCCATACAACACCCCTTCACCAACTTACTACATCATTGTGGAACATTTGTTACAGATTATGAGATAATATCATAAGACTATTACTACTAACTATGGTCCATAGCATAAATTGGGCAAATTTTTTCCATACCCCCCTATTATTAACACAGTACATCTTTGGCATCAATACAAGAATATTACAGTATTGCTGTTTAACTATAGTCTGTAGGTTATATTAATTGTAATTTCCCCATGCTTCTCCACATTCTCAACACCCTGCAATATTGACGTACATCCACTCTAGTTCACAGAATGACATTCTTGCATATGTACTAGTAATCACAATCCTCATCCACCTCTGGGTTCACTATGTTATTCAGTCCCTAGATTATTCTCTAGCTTTCTTTCAATTGACATTTTCATCTCTAGACTACTCTTTTCAGCCATAATCCCATCTATAAATAAACTGCTACTCACCATAATGTGTTACCAACTCTATCCATTTCCACACTTGTACAGTCAAGCTAATTAAAACTTCTACATTACATTAAGTATCAGTACTCCCTCACAGCCCTCCTCGTATCTACTAATAACCTATACTCTAGGTTTTAACTCTATGCATTTATTCTTTATATTTACTTCATATTAGTGAGACCATGCAATATGTGTCCTTTTGTGCCCAGCTTATTTCACTTGGCATAATGTCTTCAAGATTCATCCATGTTATCATATGTGTCCCAATTTCATTTCTTCTTTCTTCAGCATAGTATTCTGTTGTATGTATATCCACATTTTGTTTATCCATTTGTTGTTGGACACTTGGGTTGTTTCTACCTTTTGAGAAATGTGAATAATGCCGCTCTGAACATCAGCGTGCATGTCTGTTCGCATCACAGTTTTCAGTTCTTCTGGATATGTTCCTAGTAGAGGAATTGCTGGATCATATGGCAGTTCTATATTTAGCTCCCTGAGGAACCATCAAGCTTCTTTCACAGAGGCTGCACCATTGTACAACCCCACCAACAGTGAAGGAGTGTTCCTATTTCTTCACATCCTCTCTAGCACTTATTGTTTCTGCTTTTTAAGTAATGGCCATTCTATGCAGTGTGAGATGATATCTCATTGTCATTTTGATTCGCATTTCCCTATTAGCTAGTGATACTGAAATTTTTTTCATGTGTTTTATGGCCATTTGTATTTCTTCTTTGGAGAAATGTCTAAGTCTTTTGCCCATTTTTTAATTGGCTTGCTTGCTCTTTTCTTGTTGAGTAGTATGATCTCTTTATAAGGAATGGAAATCAAACACTTATTGGATGTGTGGTTTCCAAATATTTTCTCCCATTGAGTGGGGTGCCTTTTCACCATTTTGACAAAGTCCTTTGAATCACAAAAGTGTTTAAATTTGAGGAGATTCCATTTATCCATGTTTTCTCTCATTGTTCGTGCTTTTGGTGTAAGGTTTAAGAATCCACCACCTCAATGATATTTCTTCCATTGCTAGAATCACAATAAGTGTTTAGTAGAATACTAGTAAGTCTACTTTTAGTCCATAGATCATTCCCCAATCCTGAGGATTCTAGGGTGGTGATGTCCACTCCATCTTTAGTTGAGGGGGACTTCGATCCCATATGGCCAATGGATGGGACTCTCTTGCTTGCAGTTGAAGACACTCTTGTTCCTTAGTATGTTGGTTATCCATCATCTCCTCCTTGTTAGTTTTCCTGGGTGAGTACATTGAACTGGGGAGTAGGTGTTGCAACTCCATTGAGATTCAAGGCCCAGCTGGCACATGGACAGCCCAAAGATTTAAGTCTCTTGGATGTACACTTACCAACTTTAGTACTAATTGTAAGTTCAAATGGAAAGACAGAAGAGCCATGTGTAGGGAAACCACAACTGAGTCCAACTTTGTCACACTGGGGAGCATAAACTCCAAAGTAGTGCCCACTGACAAGGGACCAAACTCCTGAGCTATATGCTCTGACTATATGTCTGGATGTTTCCAGAGCCCTTAGGAGTCCTGCTATTTGGGGTAGTATCTACTTTGGCTGTCAATGAGATCCTGTTGGGACGTGCATAAGCGTTACCTCTGGAATGACCTCCCGACTCACTTTCAAGTCTCTTAACCATGTAAACTCATTTGTCTTTACCTTTTCTCTCTTTTGGTCAAGGTCTTTTTTCCAGTTGCATTGCTTGTTGGTACTTGATAGCAATCCCTCAGTGCCAGGGAGGCCCATCCCCAGGAGTCATGTCCCACACTGGGGGACGTTATTGCGTTTATATGCTGAGTTTGGCTTAGAGAGAAGCCACATTTGAGCAACAAAGAGGCTCCCAGTAGGTAACTCTTAAGCACCCTACAACACTAGGCTAAATTTCAATTTCAAGAGCAAAGGTTCATAAGCATATCAAGGGCCCACCAATGGACCATCCTCCTTCACTAGTCATTGCCCCTGTACTTGGGGGATTACTGCTGTTCCATTAGAGAGTATGGCAGAGCTCCCCGGGATGGGAATTTGATATTCTTTTGGTTATTGTGTGACTCTCCATCCACTGGCAATGCCCCATGAACAGCTGAACATATTTATATGCCTTATATGTATGCCCAGGTGAACTTTTATCATTGATGTGGAGGCATGGCTACTGGAGGTTCTGAGGGTAGAAAGAGGGAAAAACAGGTGTAAATGGGGGCATTTTTGGGACTTGGGAATCGTCCTGAATGATATTACAATGACAGATACAGGCCATTATATATCTTGCCATAACCTATAGACTTGTGCAGGAGAAAGTGTAAACTACAATGCAAACTATAATCCATGCTTGGTGGCAATGCTCCAAAATGTGTTCATCAATTGCAATGAATGTACCACACTAATGAAAGATGTTGCTAATGTGGGAAAATGTGGGAGGTGTGGGGAGCAGGGCATATGGGAATCCCTTATATATTCTATGTAACATTTATGTAATCTAAGTATCTTTTGAAAAAAAAAAAAATGAAAAAAATGAAAAAAAAAAAAAATCCACCACCTACGACCAGGTCTTGAAGATGTTTTCCTACATTTTCTTCTAGGAGTTTTTTTTTTTTTTTTTTTTTTTTAAGATTTTTATTTATTTATTCATTTATCCCCCCCTTGCTGCTTGTGCTCACTGGGTCAGCTAACCACGCCGTGCGGGTGGGCTTGCCTTCACCAGGAGGCCCCGGGAACCGAACCCGGGGCCTCTAGGAGTTTTTTGATTCTACCTTTATATTTAGGTCTTTGATCCATTTTGAATTAATTTTTGTATAAGGTGTGAGTTAGGGGTCCTCTTTTTTCTTTTGGGTATGGATATCCAGCATTCCCAGTACCATTTGTTGAAAAGACTGTTTTTCCCCAGCTGGGTGGGCTTGATTACCTTGTCAAAAATCACTTGACCAGGGAAACGGATGTGGCTCAGAAGGTTCGGCGTCCGTCTACCATATGGAGTGACCAGGGTTCGATCCCCGGTACTTCCCGGTAAAAAAAAAAAAAAAAAAAAATCACTTGACCATACATGTGAGGGTCTGTTTCTGAACCATCAATTCGGTTCCATTGGTCTATATGTCTATCTTTATGCCAGTATCATGCCTTTTTTTTTTTTTCTTAACACTGTAGCTAGGTAATATGATTTAAATTGCAGAAGTGAGAGTCCTCCAACATCAATCTTCCTTTTTAAGATGTTTCTGTCTATTTGGGGCCCCTTATTCCAAATAAAATTGATAAGTGTGTTTTCCATTTCTTTAAAAATTGCCGGTGGAATTTTTATTGGGATGGCATTGAATCTGTATACCAATTTGTGTAGAATTGACATCTTAACAATATTTAGTCTTCTAATTCATGAACATGGAATGTTCTTCCATTTATTTAGGTCTTCTTTGATTTCTTTTAGCAATGCATTGTAGTTTTCAGAATTCAAGTGCTTTACATCCTTGGTTAAGTTTATTACTAAATATTTGGTTCTTTTAATCATTATTGTAAATGGATTTTTTTCTGACTTTCTCCTCAGATTCTCATTACTAGTGCATAGAAACACTACTGATTTTTGCACATTAATCTTGTATCCTGCCACTTTGCTGAACTCTATTAGCTTTGTTGTAGATTTTTTTGGGACTTTCTAGGTATAGGATCATACCATCGTGAATAGTGAAAGTTTTACTTCTTCCTTTCCAATTTGGACGCCATTTATTTCTTTTTCTTGCCTGATTTCTCTCTAGAACCTCTAGCACTATATTGAACAATAGTGGTGAAAGTGGGCAACGTTTTCTTGTTCCCAATCACAATGTGAAAGCTTTCAGTCTTTCACCATTGAGTACAATGTTCACTATGGGTTGTTCATATATGGCCTTTATCATGTTGAGAAACTTTCCTTCAATTCCTATTTTTGGAGTATTTTTATCAAGAAATGATGCTGTTTTTAGTTAAATGCATTTTCTGCATCAATCGAAATGATCATGTGATTTTTCTTCTTTATCAATGTGGTGTATTACATGATTTATTTGCTTAGGTTGAACCACCCTTTCATTCCTGGGATAAAACCCACTTGATCATGATGAATAATTCTTTTACTGTGTTGTTGGATTCGATTATTGAATACTTTTTTGAGGATTTTTGCATTCATATTCATTAGGGAAATGGGTCTGTAATTTTCTTTTTTCATAATATCTTTACCTGGCTTTGGTATTAGGGTGATATTGGCTTCATAGAATGAGTGTGGTAGAGTTCCTTCTTGTTCAATTTTTTGGAAGAGTTTGAGTAAGATTGGTTTTAAATCTTCTTTGACTGCTTTGTAGAACTCACCTGTGAATCCATCTGGTTCTGGGCTTTTCATTTTAGGGAGTTGTTTGATGACTTTACTTGTGATTGCTTTGTTGAGGTCTTCTATTTCTTGTAGGGTCAGTGTAGGTTGTTTGTATGTTCCTAGGAGTTTTTCCATTTCATCTACATTGCCTAGTTTGCGTACTGTTTTTCATAGTATCCTCTTATTATCTCTTTTATTTCTACAGTGTCAGCGGTAATGTCCCTCCTCTCATTTGTGATTTAATTTATTCACATCTTCTCTCTTTTTTTCTTGGTCAGTTTAGCTAAGGGTTTGTCAATTTTGTTAATCTTCTCAAAGAACCAAGCTTTGGTTTTGTTAATTCTCTCTATTGTTTTTGTTTTTTTTTTTGTTCTCAATTTCATTTATTTTTGCTTTTATCTTTGTTATTTCACTCTTTCTACTTGCTTTGGGAATAGTTTGCTGTTCTTTTTCTCCAGCTGTGTAGTTAAGTAATTGATTTTATCTCTTTCTTTTTTTTAAATATAAGCATTGAGGGCTTTAAATTTCCCTCTCAGCACTGTTTACTCTGCTTCCCATAGGTTCTGGTAAGTTGTGTTCTTGTTTTCATTAGTGTCAAGATATTTATTGATTTCTTTCACTTTTTCTTCTTTGACCCACTGATTATTCAAGAGTGTGTTGTTTAATCACCATATATTAGTGAATTTTCACCTTTTCTGCCTGTTGATTTCCAGTTTTATTCCATTATGATCAGAGAAAACACTTTGTATAATTTCCATCTTGTTAAATTTATTGAGATCTGTTTTGTACTCAACATATGGTCTGTACTGGAGAAAGATCCATGAGCATTTGAGGAGAATATATATCCTACTGTTTTGGGGTGCAATGTTATATATATGTCTATTAGATTTAGTTTATTTATCTTATGTCTGTATATGTCTATTAAATTTATTTCATTTATCTTATTATTTAAGCTGTTTCTTATTGTTCCTCTACCCAGATGTTCTATCCAATGATGAAAGTGGTGTATTGAAGTCTCCAACTATTATTGTAGAGACATCTATTTCTCCCTCCTTCAGTTTTCCTAGTGTCTGCCTCATGTAATTTGGGGCATCCTGGTTAGGCATTCTTATGATTGTTATTTCTTCCTGGTGAATTGACCCTTTTATGAATATATAATGTTCTCTCTTGTGTCTAATAACAGCTTTGCTTTTAAGTTCTATTTCATCAGATGTAAGTATAGCTACTTCAGTTTTTTTGTTTGTTTGTTTTTTGGTTACTGCATGCATGGAATATATTTTTCCAGTCTTTCACTTTCAATCTGTTTATATCCTTGGGTCTGAGATGAGTCTCTTGTAGACAGCATATAGATGGCTCATATTTTCTTATCCATTCCACCCATATGTGTCTCATGATTGGGAAGTTTAATCCATTAACATTCAATGTTATCACTGTAAAGGCAATTCTTATTTCACTCATTTTGATCTTTGGATTTTAACTGTCATATAGTATTTTCACCACTCTTTTTATACCTTCAGTTACTTTTACTAATATGCTCTTCATTTCTAGACACTCTTCTAAGGCTCTCTTTCCTGTCTTTTCTTTTCAAGCTGTAGCACTCCCTTTAGTATTTCTTGCAAAGCTGGTCTCTTGGTTACAAAATCTCTCAGTTTCTGTTTATCTGTGAATATTCTAAAGTCGCTCTCATTTTTGAAAGTCAATCTTGCAAGATACAAGATTCCTAGCTGGCAGTTTTTCTCTTGCAGTATCTTAAATATGACATTCCACTGCCTTCTTGCCTCCATGGTTTCTGATGAGAAATCAGCACCTAATCTTATTGGGCACACCTTGTATGTGATGCATTGCTTTTCTCCTGCTGTTCTCAGGATTTTCTTTTAATCTTTGGCATTTGACATTCTGATTAGTATGTGCCTTGGAATAGGTCTGTTTGGATTCATTCAGATGGGAGTATGTTGTGCTTCTTGGACATGGATATCTATGTCCTTCAATAGGGTTGGGAAATTGTCCGCCATCTGCTTCCTTCAGTGTATTTTTAATTGCATTTATTGTGATTTTCTTTCCCATATGTCAAAGGACTACAGGAACACAAAGAATGGGCATCTCACCCAGGGAAGGCTGGGCATGTCAAGAAAAACTTCTTAGTGGAGGTTACTCCTACTCTGCGAATAATGAGTTGAAATAAAGATTTGAAATGCAGAGAGGGTGGTCAGGCTGAGGAAGGTGTTTGAGGAGAAAAAAGCCTGAAGACAAGTGAGAAGGGTATATTTAGGGAAAAATAAGAAGGTAAATATCACTGGAGCTCTGTAAAGTTTAGTTCCCTTTTCCCTCACTCTCTTGGGAAGAAATTGAGCCCCACATATCCTTAGGAAGAACTCTATGGTTAGAACTTCTGGGAACATAAAAAAACTATGTTGGCTCTCTTAAAAGGTTGCTTCAGTGAGCATCTCCCTGCTTGGCTCTGGAGATGACTTAGTAGGAAGCAGCTACTCCAAATAGTTTTCTTCCCAAGGGAACTGGTTTTTGTTTACCTCACATGGGTATCAAGCTGCTTCAAAAATTGCCCATATTCTTCACATAGAGCTTCCTTCTCTTGCTGCAACCCAGACAGCTTCTCTGACAATTCCTGGTTGCTCTTGAGATGCTGAAAAACATTAAAAAAAAAAAAAAAAAGAGAATATTTTGTGCTGGCAAAGGTATGGCAGTTGAGGAAATTTAAATTGGTAAAGCCTTTCTGCCAAAAAATCAAACTCACAATGTGTGTTAACAGCCTTAAAACAATTCATACTTTTTGGGAATCTAGTCTGACAACATAACCCAACAGAAGAAGCTTCATGCACCAAATAGTCAGAATAGGGAACATACAGCACAAGGGAATAGTCTAATTTGTTATGACACATACTTATTTATAATTTGCAAAGGATTCAAAAAGGTGGGTGTCCACAGCCTTACCAACAAATATTTACACACTTATGATCACTTCCATTTACCACCTCCCTTGCAGAACTTGAGAGGCAGAGAAAAGGGAGAAAAATGGAGAAACCTTAAGACAAATTACATTTTCCTCATGATAGAATCGGGTTAAGAGCATAGTTTGTTAGAAGGTCTGTGAGCACAAGTGCATAGTGAGGGAAAACAATGGGATGGTGGTGAGGAAATGATATGAGTGGAGAATTTCAGGGATTTTGGAAATGAGAGTCTCCAGAGGATTGTGGGAAAGTAGACAATTGAAGAGAAGAAAGATTTTAATGAATGCTGTTGTGACCATGTGCTTTTGGATCTCTTTTTTATATTTATTTGTTTTAAAATTATCAGCAAAATATTTATTTATAAAAAATTGATTAATCCAACAAACATTTATTGGGTATCTTTAGGCTAGGTACTATTCCAGGTACTGGAGATATGGTGGTAAGCAAGACAAGAACTTAATTCTAGCATGTGTTCTTTTATACCAGAGAAAGAAAGGTTAAGGGCACAGGCCTGTATTCAAATCCCACTTTCATCCATATTAGCTGATGGAACTTTGTAACTCAATTATTCTGTCTCAGTGTCCTCATCTATAATATAAGGCTAATAATGTAAAATAAGTAAAATATATTTTCTCTCCTGGGTTTGTTGTGAGGATTAAATAGCATAATGTATGCATGCCAAATATTGTCAGTTGGTACTCATCCCTATCTTTCTAATATCTCACCTAAATCACAGGGCTGGAAGCCTGAAAACTGTATTTCTCAGCCTTCCTGCCCAAAGCATTCTACCTTAGATTCTGCCAAAGCATTCTATCTTAGATTATGCAAGACAGAAGAGAAAAAGGCATTATTCTACTCCAGTAGTGGCAGGTAGACCTGAGGTCAAAAGGCAAATATGATGCTTAGAGCGTCTCTAGATTCTGAGATCACAATGGCTGCCTATTATTCCTACGCTTTCAGACTTTCTGAAAGTCAACAGCTTTTTTCCTTGACTTTTGCCCTCCCCAACTTTTCCAATGCTTTTATAAGCATCTGGTTCCCTATATTAAAAATCATCCAGCATATATATATATATAAATAACATTTTTGTAAGCAAATACACATATATGCATATATATTTATATATCATTTTACAAATGTTTGTATGTATTGTGAGAATTTTGATTTTTACCCATAATAAAATAAATAAAAAAAAAAAAAAAAAAAAAAGATGAAAAAAAAAAAAAAAAAAAAAAATCATCCAGCTTTAAGTACATAAAGTGGAATCTGTTTTCCTGACCTAACACTGACTGACAAAACATTTGGTTTCAGAAATGGCTCCAATGAACAAACCTTCAAAGATGGGACTTTGGGATTGGTTATCTGACCTGGTTAGATTTGAAGGCAGTATGATATTGTCACCAATACTCATGTCATGGCAAACAGGTTAAATTATCATTCACAGTTGCATGAGATGAAGTGCTTTGGGAGACCAAGTGACTGGTACAAAGAATGTTATAGTGGAATTGAGACATACAAAGACTGTGGGTTGGGCTTGCCACATTTGACTATGTTAATGCACTTATGACACCTCCTTGGCCGGGGGGTCAGGGGAAAGCAATAAATAAGGTAAAATAAAGAGCTTTAAGTAAAAGATACATTATTATGTTGTCCCAAATACATACATGAGAGACACAAAACTTACAGTTAATGCTACCCAACATCACGATGGGCCAAGAACATTGTGGCTTGTGGCTTCCTAAGTTAGAAAATGCCATATACCAATAATTTAAATGGAACTGTATTAGTCAGCCAAAGGGGTGCTGATACAAAATACCAGAAATGGGTTGGTCTTTATAAAAAGTATTTATTTGGGGTAGAAGTCCACAGTTACAAGGCCATAAAGCATAAGTTTCTTTCCTCACCAAAGTCCATTGCCACGTGTTGGAGCAAGACAGCTGCCGATGTTTGCCAGGGTTCAGGCTTCTTGGGTTCCTCTCTTCCCAGGGCTGTTTCTCTCTGGGTTTAGCTCTTCTGTTTCCTCCACAAGGCCAGCTGTAGACTATCAGGAGAATGGCTTGTCTCTATCCCGGGGCCTTCTCTTCTTCCTCATGACCAAGCTCCTCTGTCAGCTCACCTCCCCGGGCTCCAGCATCAAGACTCCAACATCAAAACTGCTCCCTTTGTCCTTTGCCTTGCCTTTTATATTTGATTCCCCCACCCACCAAGGGGTGGGGCTGAACATCCTACTGACAAGTGGCCCAATCAATGCCCTAATCATAATATAATCATGCCCAGATTAACAGATCAGTTTACAAGCATAATCTAATATAGATTTTTGGAATTCATAAATACATCAAACTGCCAAATGGCTACACTCCACCCTCTGAATTCCAAAAGTACATTACAATATTAAAAAAACCTTAAGTCAGTAACAATTCAAGTACAAAATCATATCATAATCATTTTAAAGAAATACAGTTTGTCTTTAGGCAGTATCCCATCTGCTGTAGACCTCTGAAACTTACAAAACCATTTAATTGTTTCCAATACACAAATGGAAAGACAAAGGATAAACATTTTCATTATCATAAGGAGAAATAAGGATGTTAAACATGAGTCATGGATCCTCTACAGCTTAGTAAACCTGCAGGACATCCTCCATTCGATTTCAAAGTCTGAGAGTCATTCTTAAGATGATGGTTTCTTCTCCTTGGGGCCACATGGAGACCCACCCTTTCCATAGGCTTGCCCAAGGGCCATTTTCTTGGTTCCACCCTTATCAAGCATCTGGGTGTCAATCAAGCTCCAGACCTCACACTCCAAGAGTGTTGGGGTGATTGCCACAACTTACCCAATCTTTGGTTTAGTGTCTTAGCCCCCCTAGTACAGTGAGGTGAAGACAACATTCCCCCTAACCTTTGGCATACAGGTTCAACCCCCTCAGAGCAATGGGTTGACCACCTGGCCTTCTCTAATCCATGGGGAACAGGAACACCCCTCTCACACCTATGGGGTGCTGATCTTAACTGCCCTAATCTTTGAGGAATGTGCTCCACCTTCCCTGGACCCTGGGGCAGCAAAACTCTTCCTGAACATCAGGTGGGAATATCCACCCTCTTCAACTGCTGGGGCAACTCACCCTCTCTGTACACATGGGTGGGACTCCTCTCTTGGCCCAAGGCGATGTCTTAATTCCAGATCTCAGCTTCCATGGGTTTCTTCTTAAAGTTGTTTCTCCTTCAATCTTTCCTTTCCATGTCCTCTTTTGTCCAAGCTGATAGTGGTTCTGTTCATACAGCTCTCTCAAAAACTTTGTTGGTTTAGCATGCAGGAAGCAGGGGTCCAAGCCATCAGACAGTAAGACTTTCCACAAGTCTTTCCTAGATAACTGCATCTTCAATCCTGATTTACAAGTTCCAAGTTTAGTTAAGTCTTCAAATGGGGCACTATTGTCTGGGAGCTCAATTTCCAGAGGCTTGGAATTTCTGGAATCAGTTTCTGTTTTCTTTGTGCCCAAGAGTTCAGTCATTAGCATATTTCTTTCATCTAGCATTTTGCTATAAGCTGCAAGGAGAAGCCAAGCACATTGTCTGGGTTTACTTCGGAAAGTTCTTCAGCTAAAGGCTCAGGTTCACCATTTCCAAATTCTGTCTTCCATATAACACGAGGCATTAATCTTGCTAAGATCTCTGCAACTTTAAAACACAGATCACCTTTCCTCCAGTTTCCAATAACAGTTTCATCATTTACTTCTAAGGCATCATAAAAAGTCCCTTAGTGTCCATATTGCTATCAACAGTTTCTTCAAAGTGATCTAGGCCTTTTCCATCAAGCATTTCACAATTCCTCCAAAAAAATATCCCTTGCCCATTTATAAAACTGTTCCAACATTTTGGTAATTGCAAAGGCACTACCCCACATCTGGTACCAAATTCTGTATTAGTCAGCCAAAGGGGTGCTGATGCAAAATACCAGAAAATGGGTTGGTCTTTATAAAGGGTATTTGTTTGGGGTAGAAGTCCACAGTTACTAGGCCATAAAGCATAAGTTTCTTTCCTCACCAAAGTTCATTGCCACGTGTTGGAGCAAGACAGTTGCTGATATTTGCCAGGGTTCAGGTTTCTTGGGTTCTTCTCTTTCCAGGGCTATGTTTCTCTACAGGCTTAGCACTTCTGTTTCCTCCACAAGGCCAGCTGTAGACTATTAGGTGAATGGCTTGTCTCTATCCCGGGGCCTTCTCTTCTTCCTCATGACCAAGCTCCTCTGTCAGCTCACCTCCCTGGGCTCCAGTATCAAGACTCCAACATCAAAACTGCTCCCTCTGTCCTTTGCCTTGCCTTTTATATTTGATTCCCCCACCCACGAAGGGGTGGGGCTCAATGCCCTATTGACGTGGCCCAATCAAAGCCTCAATTATAACTTAATCATGCCCAGATGAACAGATCAGTTTACGGGCATACTCTAATATAGATTTTTGGAATTCATAATTATATCAAACTGCCAAACAACTACAGGAACACATTACTTTAATTCAATTGACAGTCCCCTCTCAATAGAAATTTATTTGGGAGGGGGTGGGGGGGAGAAGGATGAGAAAGAGAATGGGGTATGGTTGGGAACAGTAGTTACATGGGTAGTATTTTTGTTATTACGATAAACTTTGTATTTAGAATTGGTAAAAGCAACCAAAAAGGAATAAGAAATAAATTTCCAAAAAATGTACAATTTCTTTAAGAGAAGTTTCGGAACCAAAAGACTGATTTATATGAAAAGCTGTAGAGAAAGTAGTTGAAAAGTCCATTCATAAAATTTTATTCTACTTACGTCAACTTAATACATGTGTTCTTAATTATGCTTGGATTGTTCATGAAAACTTCATAAGACATTAAACAAAGCTAGCCATCATCAAATTATTTCCCTGTTTATTTCCCTGTTAACTGTTTTTACAGCACATGTATGTTAGGCAAATATAAAAAAAAAAATCACCAAAACAAGCCCCCCCCCCAAATTTAAATACCTGGATTTTTGTTTTGTTTTACTGCTGTGCTGATATACATGAAGTAATGGATATCAAGCAACTCATTTTTACTTGTACATTTGTTCTTTGGCTGCCTAAAACATTTAAGTACAAATAAAATGAGTGTAGCAAAAATAATGAAAGCAAACAGCAGGTAACTTTACAAATAATGGACTATGAACTGTTTCTGCCTGTCTCCAGAGTAAATTGGGTCACAACTTTGTCTAAAAGAAATACTTCTGCAGCTGTAGTCAAAGGTGTGCACACTGAGATTGTGTATTCCACAGATACACATGGTTCAACATATAATATCCATGGGATATCTAATTCTACCACAGCTTTGAAAGTGCTCCAAACCTTAAAGTACCCACAATAACTATATTTGTGACTGAAACCAATTATCCCTTTTATCCCCCACCAGGACAAACCAATATGTAGGCAGTTTTCTTTGCTTAGACATGGAAGCAGTTTTATCATTGGCCCTTGTGAAGCCACAATGTACCCAAAGGACTATGCCAAACATTTATAACCTGTATAAAAATTTCACATCCCCATATTGGCCACCTCAAGATGAAAACAGAGAACTTCCTAAATGTTAAGTGGCTCTACTCCCCTAATATTAAACATAAAAACCACATGGGAAACACAGAAATTCAAATAGAAGTAACATAAACCAGGCATAAATCATAAACAAAAAAACTATTTGTGGGACAGCATGGATGACAAATGGTCTACTGTGTAAATTTTAGAATAAGGCAGACAAAAGTTGGAAGGCTGCTTAATTTTCCCCCTCCTCTCCTGCTTCAGCTTCATCTCCTTGGGTATTCGATGTCCACAATGTCAAGTTGTCTCTCAGTCACTGCATTATTAGCATGCTGTCTTTGTATGACTCTTCATTTAACGCATCAAGTTCAGTAATGGCTTCATCAAAAGCTGTCTTTGCAAAAGAGCAGACTTTCTTTGGGGAGTTCAGAATCTTATAATAGAACACAAAAAAGTTAAGGGCCAGACCCAGTCTGACAGGATGTGTTGGTTGCATTTCTTTTTTGCTGATTTCACATGCTCCTTGGTATGCTTGTTGTGACTGATCCACAATCCCTTTCTTGTCATCACCAGCAGCAACCTCAGCCAAGTAACGAAGTCTCCTTTCATTTTCAAACAGAAGACTTTGCTTGTGAGGCACTGGGGATCAAAAACTTTTCTAAAAGAGACAGTACATCATTGCAGATATCTCCTAGCTTGGTCTCAATTTTCTCTGTATTCTCAAGCCATCTGCTGTTTTTTCTCAGCACCTTCCATCTTTTGCTCAATACCTGCGATGATCCTCCAAGATGACCTATGAGCTCCTACAACATTTTAATAAGCAGTTGAGAGAAGATTCCTTTCCTCATTACATAATTCACCTCCTTGCTCTGTTACAGACTTCATATAGGCTGCCATGTCATCATATCGCTCAGCCTGCTCAGCCAGTCTGGCCTTCTGCACCAGCTCATTTTTTTATCCATGACTGGATGTTCTGTGTCCAGAGTAGGTGGCAGAGAGATGGGGCTCAGCAGTCTCTGGGCAGTGGTAGTGGCAAGGCTGAGACTCTTAGTACCATACTGATTTTTATTTATTTATTTATTTATTTATTTATTTATTTATTTATTTATTTATTTTGAGGTACTGGTGCTGGGGATTGAACCTAGGACCTCATACACGGGAAGCTAGCGCTCAACCACTGAGCTATACCCACTCCCTCATACCGTTTTGGTTACTGTGGCTTTGTAATAAATTTTAAGATTGGGAAGTGTGAGTTCTCCACCTTTGTTCTTTCAAGATGGCATTGGCTTATTTGGGGTCCCTCACCCTTCCATATAAATTTGATGATTGGCTTTTCCTTTTCTGCAAAGTAGGTTGTTGCAATTTTGACTGGGATTGTATTGAATCTGTAAATCGCTTTGGGTAGAATTAACATCTTAACAATATCTATCTTCCAATCTATGAAATGAATGGATTTCAATCCAGGGAATGTCCTTCAATTTAATTAGGTCTCCTTTTGATTTCTTTTAGCAATGCTTTGTAGTTTTCTGTGTACAAATCCTTTACATCCTTGGTTGGATTTATTCCTCAATATTTGATTATTTTAGTTGCTATTGTAAATAGAATTTTTGCTTGATTCCCACCTCAGATTGTTCATTACTAGTGTGGAGAAACACTTCTGATTTTTGCGTGTTGATTGTGTACCCTGCTACATTGCTGAGTTCATTTATTTCTAGTAGCTTTTTGTGGATTTTTCGGGATTATGTGGATGTAGGATCATGTCAATTGCAAACTAGGTAAGTTTCATTTCTTCCTTTCCAATTTGGATGCCTTTTATATCTTTCTCTTCCCTTATTGCTCTAGCTAGAAGTTCCAGTACAATGTTGAATAACAGTAGAGATACTGGGTATCCCTGTCTTAGTCCTGATCTTAGAGGGAGAGTTTTCAGTCTTTTACTATTAAGGAGGATGTTAGTGGTGGGTTTTTCATATATGCCCTTTATTATGCTGAGGAAGTTTCCTTCTATTCTTAGTTTTCTAAGTGTGGTTATTTATTTATTTATTCTAAATCAAGGAGAGGTGGTAGATTCTGTCTAATGCCTTTTCTGCATCAATTGAGATGATCATGTGCTTTTTTTCCTCTTCATTCTGTTAATGAGGTGTTTTATATTAATTGATTTTCTTATGTTGATCCACCCTTGCATAACTAGGATAAATCCCACATGATCATGGTGTATAATTCTTTTAATGTGCAGTTGGATTCAGTTTACTAGTATTTTGTTGAGGATTTTTGTATCTATATTCATTAGGGATACTGGTCTGTAATTTTCTTTTCTTGTGGTATCATCATGTGGCTTTGGTATTAGAGTGATGTTGGTCTCATAGAATGAGTTGGTGTGTTCAAGAAATTAAAGAAATCAAGAAATCAAGAAAATCAGGACACAAGAAAATATCAGCAGGGAGGAGAATTGTGGGAAGATGGCAACGGACTAACAGGTAGAGCTGAATGCTCTCACAAAAACAGCAGAGAAAGAGCCAAAAGCTGTCAAAGGGATGTGCTTTGGGGGGGTCAGCAGACCAAGACAGTGCTATACAACTCCCAAGAGGGTGTGTGACAGAGAGATGAGGAAGCCAAAAACGACAAACATGAGTTACCAAGCTCCTGTGGTGGCTGGGAAGGGCTCCCCTCCCCAACCCCCAAGATATTAAGCTGGGGTAAAACACCTGGCTCACTGCGGCTGAATGAGAGGGGAGCAGATATATTCCTCCTTGTCAGCTGTTTCAAGGGAAAAGGGAGGGGAGGTCAGGGTGCTTTTCTTCAGTTAATTCGGCCAACAGAGCCCACTTTGAATCTCCTATCTGGACATTCAACACAGGAACATAGGAAAGCCATACTGAAACATCTCTGTGGAAATGTGCACTGACTAGCGCCACCTGCTCTTTGGTCTGGAAACTGCATGGACAAAAACTGTTCATGCTCTCTGTCTCCAATCCCTGGGAGAAAATCTGTGCCCCACTAGTGAGTCCCTGGCCTGATTTTGAAAACTTAAGCTGAGCAATTTTAAAGTCTGCGAATAAGTTGAACTAAATATCAAAGAATAGCTGTGGGAAAAAAAAAAAAAAACAATAGGCAAGAGAGAAATTAGCCGTCAAAGTAAATTCACCAACATATTCAGATGCCCAGACATCAGCAAAAAATTACAAGCCATATTAGGAAACAGGAAGAGATGACCCAGCCAAAAGATAAAAACAAACATCCTGAAGAGATACAGGATTTAATAGAATTAATCAGTGATAATCACACAACTCTCCTAAACCACTTCAAAGAATTTAAAGAAAATATGACTAAAGAAATAAAGGATATTAAGAAGACATTGGGATAACATAAAGAACAATTTGAAAGCCTGCAAAGGAAAATAACAGACCTTACAAGAATGAAAGACATGATGGATGAGATAAAAAATAATTAGAGGGAAGCGGATGTGGCTCAATCAGTAAGGCTCCTGTTTACCATATGGGAGGCCCCGGGTTCGGTTCCCGGGGCCTCCTGGTGAAGGCAAGCCCGCCCACACGGCGCGGTTAGCTGACCCAGCAAGCACAAGCAGCAAGGGGGGGGGGGATAAATTAATAAATAAATAAAATAAAATCTTTAAAAAAAAAAAAAAACATTAGAGGGAATCGGATGTGGCTCAAGCAGTTGGGCACCCTCCTACCACATGGGAGTCCTGGGTTCAGTTCCCAGTGCCTCTTAAGGAAGATGAGCAAGACAACGAGCTGACATGATGGGCTGGTGTGGTGAGCTGACGCAACAAGATGATGCAATGAAGAGACACAAGGAGGAAAACACAATGAGAGACACAACAAGCAGGGAGCGGAGGTGGCTCAAGCGATTAGGTGCCTCCCTCCCACATGGGAGGTCCTGGGTTTAGTTCCCAGTGCCTCCTAAAAGAGAAGATGAACACACACTGAGCAAACAGCAAGCACAAATAACAAGGAGGAAGGGAAGAAATAAATAAAATAAATTTTTAAAAAAGACATTAGAGGCACGTAAGAGCAGATTTGAATGTCTTGAAGACAGAATAAGTGATTTTGAAGGCAGAATATCTGGATGGGAAAAGACAGGAGAAGGAAAAGAGAAGAGAATGGAAAAAATAGAACAGAGTCTCAGGGAATTGAATGGCAATGTGAAATGCACAAACATTTGCATTATTGTGTCCCAGAAGGAAAAGGGAATGGAGAAAAGAATGGAAAAGGGACAGAAAGAATATTTTAGGAAATAATGACCGAAAACTTCCCAACACTTATGGAGGACATAACTATCAATATCCAAAAAGGACAATGCACCCCAAACAGAATAAATCTGAACAGACTTACCCAGAGACACCTACTATTCAGAATGACAAATATCAGAGATAAAGAGAGGATTCTGAAAGCAGCGAGAGAAAAGCAAAGCATCACATACAAGGGAAACTCGATAAGATTAAGTGCCTACCTCTCATCAGAAACCATGGAAAAGAGAAGAAAGTGGTACGATGTATTTAAGGTACTGTATTAGTCAGCCAAAGGGGTGCTGATGCAGAATTCCAGAAGGCAGTTGGTCTTTATAAAGGGTATTTATTTGGGGTAGAAGTCCTCAGTTACCAGGAACTGAACCCAAGACTCCCACATGGTAGGAGGGCACCCAACTGCTTGAGCCACATCTGATTCCCTCTAATGTATTTTTTATCTCATCCATCATGTCTTTCATTCTTGTAACTTACCAGTGTAAGTTTCTTCCCTCATCAAAGTCCATTGCCACATGTTGGAGCAAGATAGCTGCCGACGTTTGTCAGGGTTCAGGCTTCTTGGGTTCCTCTCTTCCCAGGGCTGTGTTTCTCTCTGGGCTTAGCACCTCTGGTTCCTCCACAAGGTCAGCTGTAGACTATCAGGCTCTCCAGGCTTTGCTTTTCTCCACAAGGCCAGCTGCGAACTCTAAGGCAAATGGCTCGTCTCTATCCCAGGGCCTTCTCTCCTTCCTCACCAGAACTCCAACATCAAAACTGCTCCAAACTGCTCTTTGCCATGCCTTTTATATTTGATTCCTGCCCCACCAAGGGGTGGGGCTCAATGCCCTACTGACGTGGCCCAGAGTTAACACCCTAATCATAACTTAATCATGCCCAGATTAGCAGACCAGTTTACAAGCATGATCCAATATCTATTTTTGGAATTCATAATTACATCAAACTGCCCAACTGTTACAGGTACTGAAGAGAAAAACTGCTAGCCAAGAATTCTGTATCCGGCAAAGCTGTCCTTCAAAAATGAGGGTGAGTTCAAAGTCTTCAAAGATAAACAAAAACTGTTAGACTATGTTACCAAAAGACCAGATTTGAAAGAGATACTAAAGGGAGTCTGCAGCCTGAAAGGAAAAAACAAGGGCGAGAGATTTGGAGAAGAGTTTAGAAATGAAGATTGTTAGGAAGGGGTGGATGTGGCTCAAATGGTTGGGCATCTGTCTCCCATATGGAGGGACCTGGGTTCGATCCCCAGGACCTCCCAGTAAAATAAATTAAAAAAAAAAAAAAAAAAAAGGATTGTTAGGAAGGGTAAACTAAAGAATAAGAAGACAGACAATAGAGTGATATGAACAGAGAGCTGAAGGACAAAATGGATGAAGTAATGCCTTTAGAGTAATAAAACTGAATGTTAATGGATTGAACTCCCCAATCAAAAGTCATAGACTGATAGAAAGGATAAAAAAATATAAGCTGTCTATATGTTGTCTACCCACCTCAGACATAAGGACACAACCAGGTTAAAAATGAAAGGCTGAAAAAAGGTATTCCATGCAAATAGTAACCAAAAAAGAGCTGGAGCAGACCAGATAAATGTAAAAGAACAACATTATAGTATATTAACAATATTTACTCAGTGCAACTGGCAAATTGTTCCTGTGATCAGTATTCTGTAATTTTTTTCATACAAAATAAACACTTTTAATAGAGGAAGACTGGAGAAGAGAGATATTTTTGGATACTTTATTTTTCTTTAACCATTTCTTATTCATATTCTTTAATTAAAATAATCTGTCTGGATCAATAATGATTTAGCATGACTACTGTTGAACAAGATTTTGAGTTTTTCTGCCTCATAAAATTATGAGTTGGCAAATTGTTACCTGCTGTAATTCACTACAAGAAGATGTGAAGAATTCCCAAATAAGAATTTGATTATCTAGAAAGAATTATGGCCTAAATGGAAATTAAATAACTAAACCAATCATTTATTTCATTCTTAAAGATTATTATATCCAATAGTTAGAGCTGTAATATAAAAATTATAATTGTTATAGTTAATTTTTATTATATTTGAGTTATTATTTACATTTATAAAGATTTGTTGCTATGCTATTTATTTCTTATAATTGATTATATTAAATCTAACCTAGCCTTGCATTCTCTTTTAAAATTCATAATTTCTTTCAATATATTTTTCTATTTATTTTGCAATTTTACAATAAAGGATTTTTTAACAGCTAAAAAAAAGCCATTGATTATACACTTTGGATAGATCATATGATATGTGAATATATATCTTTAAAATTGCTTAATAAACAAATAAATAATTGTGCAAGAATAGCCAGAAATAGCAGCTATGTACAGCAGGGGAAACAGCGATTGAGAGGCGAGGAATATTCTTATTTGTTTGTCGTGTTTTTTGTTTATTATTATTATTGTAATAATGAAAATGCTTTAATAATGATTGAAGTGATGAACACGCAACTATGATTATACCAAATACCATTGTACACTTTGGATAAATTGTATGTTTTATTAATATGTATCAATAAAATTGATTTGTTAAAAAATAAAAAGAAAATAGCTGCATTTTCTTGATTCGGCACTTGCACAGTTACTAAAACTCTAACTGTTTTCTGTAGTTTTGAGGAAGTGTAATGGCTTTAAGATTCCTCTGACACTTTTGTTTGAAGGGGATTGGAACAATGGCTGCCCTCAGAGCCGGCCCCCAGTGGTCTGAAGTAGCAAATTAAAAGCAGTGATCAATAAAAAATAAAAAAATAAAAAAAACTCAGGAAGCTAGGAATAGAAGGAAATTTCCTCCTCAAGTGTTTATAAAATGGGGCGCTTTTTTTGTGGGAACTCTGTATTTTCTGCATGATTTTTCTGTAAACCTACAACTTCTCTAATAAAAAAATTCTTTTAAAAAATGGAAATTAACCCTCCTCCAAGTAATTGTATCCCTAAGATATTTTGTTTTCTTATATAAAACATATGTACAAGATGATCATTAAAAAAGCAGTGATCAGCAATTAGACCACATGCCCTAAAGTTTGGAGGACTTTTTTATCCCACCCTGGCACCAGCTTGCTGCACCAAAAGCTTGGGCTGCAATCCCCACTGCTGTCTGTCACAAGACCGGGTGATGGGGGATTATAGCTGCTTTAGGAAGGGTGAAATTCACCAGGATTTACCACAATTTACCTGCCTCTTCCTCCACCTCTTCTTTGGATGCTGCACAGTGTTCCAGAAGACTATGTAGTTCTTAAAACTAGCTGATTCAGACAATTCTTGCCAGTTCAATAGTTGTTTTGGGGAGGAACTGATTCCTGAAGCTTCCTCTTCTGTAACCTTCCCACAATCACTCCCCATAGTTCTTATTTCTTGTCATGATATACCACACAAAATTGCTTCTGGCCAAGAAAATCACTTTACAGCAAAAATGTGAAACAATGACTCATACAGATGAGGTTCATTGTTTTCTTTTTACCAGATATCCCATTGTCTAGAAAAAATTAACCTGATAAAACAATTAAATGACTTTTTGAAGATGAAATTATGTTTGCTAGGTGACAACACCCTACAGGGTTGAGGTACTGTCCTATAAATATGATACTGTTTCTCTCAGAGCCAGAATACATGGAAAACAACCAAGAGATAGAAGTGGGAGTGGCTTCTCATACCAATACCCCATTGGTAAATTGTGCTATTGTATTATTGATGGCTAACTTTATAATTAAGTTTTTTTGTGTGTGTGTGTTTTTTGTTTTGTTTTTAGGAGGTACCGGAGATTGAACCCAGAACTTCGTACATGGGAAGCAGGTGCTCAACCACTTGGGCTACATCCACTCCCCTATAATTAAGCTTTTAGTTTATAATCTTAAATTTATATTGACACTCAAGTAGTAGAATTAATATCACCCCTAAATGATCACAGACATTGATGCTTCATTGTAGGTTGAGTGTTGAGGATTGACTCATGTCCCACACAAAAGGCATGCTCACATCCCTTCCCCTGGTCCTGTTGGTGTGAACCCATTTGTAAAGAGGACCTTTGAAGATGTCATTAGTTAAGGTGTGCCCAAATTGAATGAAGGTGGGCCTTACTCCAATATGGCACAAGCTCTTATAAGCAAAGGAAATTGGGCATGGAAGAAAAGCCACAAGGAGCAGCAAGAACCCGGAAGAGAAAGGAGAAGATGCTGTCGTGTGTATTGCCATGTGATAGAAAAGCCAAAGAAAAAGAATAGCTTGCAGCCAGCGCCAGAATGTCACTGTCCTCAGGAAGAAAGCAGGGCCTTGCTGATGCCTCAATTTTGGACTTCTCTTAGCCTCAAAACCATGAGCCAATAAATGCTTGTTGCTTACAATAACTCATGTATAGTATTTGTTTAGCGTAGAGGGTAATGTTTCTTCATTTCTATGTGTGATAGTATATCATATTTGATAGTATATCAAGAAAACTATTATCACATAAACTATTATCACATAATAGTTTTCTTGTTGTTTAAAAGATTTTTATGGGTAAAAGGGATTGTATGGATGCTGAGTAGCCAAAGTGGACTGTGCTGGTACTCAACATGATCCCCACTCTTCTAAGTTTTCCCATGTGCTGCAAGATTGGTAGTCTGAAAACTACATTTTTCAGACTCCCTTCCCAGTAGGGTTCTAGTTTAATTTCTGCAAATGAGAGGCATTTGCATACTATTTGGGAAGCATAGAGGAAAGAAATGCCATTATTCTCTTTTAGTACTGAGGGGGAGATGAATGGGCAGAGCATTTGTAGGAGCTTCTGGGGAGTTCCTGCAAATCCCTGTTTGGTATTGCAGGAGTTATCTTCTCTGTTCTGAACCTCTGAATTTATTGAAATCCAGCAGCAGTTCTTTCTGACCTTCTACTTAACCCCCTAGTCCTCTTTTCCAACAGTTTGGTAAGCATATTATTCCCACGGTTAAACCCTTCTTGCTTGAAATACCGAGAGTAGATTCTGTTTTCCTGGCTGAATCTTGACTGAAATAATAGGTAAAGTTCTAGGCACTTAATAATCATCAGCTACTATTAATTATTATTCAGGTCTATGGGAATAGGAAAATTGAGAAACTTATGTATTTACTTTCTTACCTCATCAGATTTTCTTTTTTCATTTTCCAGTTGTTTAAGTAGAGCCTCTTGTTGTTGAATCCTGGATTGTTGTTGAGAACTGGTCATTTTCAGTTGATTCTCTTTATCCTGCAAGATTCTCACTTGCCTTTGTAGCTCATTTACATTCTGATCTAGTTGTTTCCTGAGAGCAATTAATATATATTAAATCACACTGCAAACTGCAACACTTTATAAGTGAAATGCTTAGACCTAAAATTTTGTACCATTACAGGGGATTTATTTTTGGTTCAATAAGGTAGGGTATGTGTCCATAGAGACCAAAATAGGGAGCCTCCTTTGTGACAGAGGCCTTTCTTAGTTCTCCCCTCTTACTCTTCAAAACAACCCCATGAGGAAGAAATACTTTTCCTTATTTCACAGATGAGGAAGCTGTGACACAGAGAGGTTTAATTAACTTCCTCAAGGTTGCACAGCCAGGACAAGACAGAGGTAGGGCTCAAATCCTAAATACCACATTCTACTTTTCCTCATTGCTTTACAAGTTGAGTTCCTTGATCATCTGGGAACAATAGCATAGTTAGTTACGAACTATGATTGATACTAATGCACACAAGTTAACACTGTTGTAGCCAAATCATGAATGAGCCTACATTTGATGAATAAATTCACCATTCTCCAAAAAGGCCATATGCCCTTTGTTCCTTCCCAGGGAGTCCTAATTCTTCTTACATCTCTGGGTGTAAGTGCAGTCTCTCCAAGGACTGTTGTAGCTAACCTTCTACCATTCTTATCCCACTTCCACACCAACAACGCCCGCTCTCTTTATTTCATCTAATTCACTGATCATACCTGAGACACTTACTCTGCTTGAAATCCTTCAGTGGTTCCCTATTACTCTTACAGTAAAGTCCAAACTTCTTAGTGGCTTGTTAGGACTAGTTTCTAGCCTCGTTTTCTTGTCACTCTCTCTTCTTCCAAACATTTCTTTCATCCAATATGAACTTTTAAAATTTTCTTTAAGAAGTCATCTCTATACTTACTCCTCCCCTCTAACTCCAACTTTTTCCCTGTCTTCTACTTCTAGGCCTGCCTTTGCCTAATGTGCTCTTCTTAGTTCCCCCACACCAATTATTTCACTCTCAGCTTAAATATCTTTCTTTCAGGGAGGCGTTCTTGAGCTCTAGACCAGATTAGGTGTCCCTGCCATGTGCTATCACAGCTTCCTAACTTTCCCTTAGTATAACATTATCACTCTTCTTTGCAGTTGCAAATACTTTTTTTTTTTTTAACTGGGAGGTCCCGGGTATCGAACCCGGGTCCCTCCATATGGGAAACGGACACCCAACCATTTGAGCCACATCTGTCCCCCGCAAATACTTTTGTACAAGGATATTCATTATAGCATTACTTATAACAGCAAGAAAGTCCTAAAAATATATATTAGATAAATTATAATATCTCTATGTGAAAGGATGCTATACAACTGTTTAAAATATTATGGAAGATGACTTAATGTCATGGGAATATGTTCATGTTATTTTAAGTTAAAAAAAAGAAAGAGCAAGTTGTAGAATAAAATGATCCATAAAGGGTTAACTTTCCTAACATATAAAGAGATTTCATCACTATTAAAGAAAAAAAAAACTTCAATAGGAAAAAAAGGCAAACTACATAAATAGGCAATAAAAAGAAACACAATAAGTATGTAAAAAAAATGTAGAATCACTCATATTTAAAGAAATGCCAAATAAAACAATGAAATGTATATTTTGAAAAGTCTGTCAGTTTGGTAAAGTAAAAAAAGATGAATAATTCCCACTATTGGTGAGGATATGGAGAAAAAGAATCTTTTATACATGTTCGGTAGAGATGTAAATTGGTAAAGTTTTTGGGAAACATTTTGGCAAATCAATTAAATTGCTAAATGTGCATGATCTTTGTCCAAGCAATTTCCCATTTAGGCAAATATATTCTATAAAAACATATATGCAAATATAAAAAGATATATTTATAACACTGCAGGAATAATTTTAATAGAAAATAAATTTTATGTAATAAATTAAGGTTCATCCCTATATTGGAAGGCTATATAGCTGTTTAAAAAAAGCCAATATGTACTGACATAAAAAGATGAAGAAGATGATAAAGACAATAGTAGTAACAATAACTTCAAATATTGCAATAACAATAACACTTTTTAGTGCTGTAGTGGCTTTTTTTTTTTTTTAACTTTATTTTGTACATTTAATAATTGAAAACATAAACAATTAAAAACTAAAAAGTAAACACAGAGGAATAAATATATACATTTCTCAATTAAATGTAATGGATACATGTAAATTTTTTTTTTTTTTTTTTTTTTTTTTTTGTGAATCAAACAATATATTACACAATATATTTGCTTCATAGTAATGCATTCCTACAGTATTTGTCCTTTTGTGTCTGGCTTGCTTCACTCAACATAATGTCCTCCAGGTTCATCCATGTTGCCATATGCTTTATGACTTCATTTCTTCTTACAGCTGCATAATATTTCATCGTGTGAATAGACCACAGTTTGTTTATCCATTCATCTGTTGATGGACACCTGGGTTGTTTCCAACTTCTGGCAATGGTGAATAATGTGGCTATGAACATTGGTATGCAGATGTCTGTTCGTGTCACTGCTCTCAGTTCTTCTGGGTATATACCCAGTAGTGGTATTGCAGGGTCACATGGCAAGTCTATATTCAACTTCTTTAGGAACTGCCAAACAGTCTTCCATAGTGGTTGTACCATCCTGCATTCCCACCAACAGTGAAGAAGTGTTCCTATCTCTTCACATCCTCTCCAACACTTGTAGTTCTCTGTCTTTTTATTTTTTTTATTTTTTTTATTTTTTATTTATTTTTTTTTTATGGGTAAAAATCAAAATTCTCACAATACATACAAACATTTGCAAAATGATATATAAATATATATGCATATA
>JAKSZT010053883.1:36384535-36474991 GCA_026826555.1 Tolypeutes matacus | reverse complement strand
AGTGTGGCCCACCACCCTCAATGAACTTACACATCCTGGAGCCTTGCCACCAACCATAGACCACAGTTCACACTGTAGACCACACTCTCTCCCACTCAGTTTTGAGTGGTGTGTGCTGATTTAAAATGGCCTACATCCATTGCCACAACAGTACTCAGGACAACCTCCAACTCCCAAAGAAGCCACTGTATTTCAACTGCTTGTCCCCTCCCTACCCCAAAAGTGTCAAGTGGCCACTGGCTCCACCTCATTGTTATAATTTCTTGCATTGCTAGAATCACCATATGTGAACAAGAGAATACCATCAAGATCACTCTAGTCCATAGTTCTTCCCCCAATCCTGAGGGGACTGGGATGGTGATGTCCACTCCAACTCCAAGTGAGAGAGGGCTTATATCCCATGGATATGGTGGGTGGGATGATCCTGCCTGCAGATGCAGGCCCTCTCCATTCCCTGGGATGGCCATTGCCCATCGTTGTCTCCTCACCAGGTGACTTGGATGAGTCCATTGAGCTGTAGGGTAGGAGTTGCAGCTCCACCTAGATTTCATGCACACCTGGCACATAGGTAGGCGGGAGGCGTTCTCTGTCTTTTTTAATAGTGGCCTTTCTGATAGGTGTGAAATGATATCTCATTGTAGTTTTGATTTGCATTTCCCTAATCATGAGTGATGTTGAGCATTTCTTCATGTGTATTTTTTGCCATTTGTATTTCTTCTTCGGAGAAATGTCTATTCAAGTCTTTGGCCCATTTTTCAATTGGGTCATTTGTCTTTTTATTGTTGAGTTGTAACATCTCTTTATATATCCTGGATATTAAACCCTTATCAGATATGTGATTTCCATATTTTTTCCCATTGAGTCGGCTGCCTTTTCACCCTTCTGACAAATTCCTGTGAGGTGCAAAAGTGTTTAATTTTGAGGAGGTCCCATTTATCTAATTTTTCTTTTGTTGCACGGCTTTGGGTGTGAGGTCCAATAAACCAACACCTACTACAAGGTCTTGAAGATGTTTCCCTACATTTTCTTCTAGTAGTTTTATGGTCCTGGCTTTTATATTTAGATCTTTGATCCATTTTGAGTTGATTCTTGTGTAAGGGGTGAGATAGGGGTCCTCTTTCATTCTTTTGGTTATAGATATCCAGTTCTCCCAACACCATTTGTTGAAGAGACTGTTTTTTCCCATCAGTGTGGGCTTGGTAGGTTGGTCAAAAACCAGTTGACTGTATAGGTGAGGGTTTATTTCTGGATTCTCAATTCGATTCCACTGATCGATATGTCTAACTTTATGCCAGTACCATGCTGTTTTGACCACTGTAGCTTTGTAATATGTTTCAAGGTCAGGCAGTGAAATTCCTCCCACATTGCTCTTCTTTTTTAGAATGCTTTTGGCTATTCGGGTGCACTTACCCTTCCAGATGAATTTGGTAATTGCCTTCTCTAATTCTGTAAAGTAAGCTGTTGGGATTTTGATTGGTATTGCATTGAATCTATAAATCAGTTTGGGCAAGATTGACATCTTCACGATATTGATTCTTCCAATCCATGAACATGGAATGTCTTTCCATTTGTTCAGGTCTTTTTAAATTTCTTTTAGCATTGTTTTGTAGTTTTATGCATATAGGTCCTGTACTTCCTTGGTTAAATTAACTCCTAGGTATTTGAGTCTTTTTGTTGCTATTGAAAATGGAATTTTCCTCCTGATTTCCTCCTCAGATTGTTCAGTACTAGTGTACAAAAACATTACTGATTTTTGCGTGTTGATCTTATATCCTGCCACTTTGCTGAACTCATTTATTAGTTCAAGTAGCTTTGTTGTGGATACTTCAGGATTTTCTAATTACAGGATCATGTCATCCGCAAACAGTGAGAGTTTTACTTCCTCTTTTCCTATTTGGACGCCTTTAATTTTTTGTCTTGTCTAATTGCCCTAGCAAGAACTTCTAGTACAATGTTGAATAACAATGGTGACAGTGGGCATCCTTGTCTTGTTCCTGATCTTAGGGTGAAAGCTTTCAACCTTTCCCCATTGAGTATGATGTTGGCTGTGGGTTTTTCATATATGCCTTTTATCATATTGAGGAATTTTCCTTTTATTCCTATCTTTTGAAGTATTTTTATCAAAAAAGGATGTTGGATTTTGTCGAATGCCTTTTCTGCATCTATTGAAATGATCATGTGGTTTTTTTCTTTCAATTTGTTAATGTGGTGTATTACATTGATTGATTTTCTTATGTTGAACCAGTCTTGCATACCAGGAATAAATCCCACTTGGTCGTGATGTATAAGTCTTTTGATATGCTGTTGGATTCGATTTGCAAGTATTTTGTTGAAAATTTTTGCATCTATGTTCATGAGAGAGATTGGTCTGTAATTTTCTTTTCTTGTGGAATCTTTATCTGGCTTTGGTATTAGGGTGATGTTGGCTTCATAAAATGTGTTGGGTAATTTTCCCTCCTCTTCGATTTTTTGGAAGAGTTTATACAGGATTGGTGTTAATTCTTTTAGGAATGCTTGGTAGAATTCACCTGTGAAGCCATCTGGTCCTGGACTTTTCTTTGCTGGGAGATTTTTGATGACGGATTCAATCTCCTTGATTGTGATTGGTTTGTTAAGTTCTTGTATTTCTTGTTGTGTCAGTGTAGGTTGGTTATGAGTTTCTAGAAATTTGTCCATTTCATCCAGGTTGTCTAGTTTGTTGGCATATAGTTTCTCATAATATCCTCTTATGATTCTTTTTATTTCTGTGAGGTCATTTGTAGTTTCCTCCCTTTCATTTCTGATTGTATTTATTTGCATCTTCTCTCTTTTTTTGTTAGTCTAGCGAGGGGTTTGTCAATTTTATTGATCTTCTCAAAGAACCAGCTTTTGGTTTTGTTGATTTTCTCTATTGCTTTTTTGTTCTCATTTTCATTTATTTCTGCTCTAATCTTTATTATTTCTTTCCTTCTTTTTGCTTTGGGATTGGTTTGCCGTTCTTTTCTAGTTTCTCAAGTTGTTCAGTTAAATATTTGAGTTTAGCTCCTTCTTGTTTCTTAATATAGGCATTTAGGGGTATAAATTTCCCTCTCAAGACTGCCTTTGCTGTATCCCATAAGTTTTGTTATGTTGTGTTCTCATTTTCATTTGTCTCAATATATTTACTGATTTCACTTGCAATTTCTTCTTTGACCCACTGAATATTTAGGAGTGTGTTGTTCAGTCTCCACACATTTGCAAATTTACTTTTTTCCTGTCTGTTATTGATTTCTAGTTTCATTCCATTATGATCTGAGAAGGTGCTTTGTATAATTTCAATCTTTTTATATTTTTTGAGAGCTGTATTGTGACCTAACATGTGGTCTATCCTGGAGAAAGATCCATGGGTACTTGAGAAGAATGTATTACCCGCTGAGTTTGGATGCGGTGTTCTGTATATGTCTGTTAGGTCTAACTTGTTTATCATATTGTTCAAGTTCTCTGTTTCCTTTTTGATCTTCTGTCTAGTTGTTCTATCTAATGTTGTGAGAGGGGTGTTGAAGTCTCCGACGATTATTGTAGAAATGTCTATTCTCCCTTCATTTTTGCCAGAGTTTGTCTCATATATTTTAGGGCACCCTGGTTAGGTACGTAGATATTTATGACTGTTATATCTTCCTGGAGGATCGTCCCTTTTATTAATATATAATGGCCTTCCGTATCTCTTATCACTTTTTTTGCATTTGAAGTCTGTTTTGTCTGATATTAGTATATCTACCCCTGCTCTTTTCTGTTTACTATTCGCATGGAGTATCTTTTTCCAACCTTTTACTTTCAGCCGGCTTGTATCCTTGTGTCTGAGGTGAGTTTCTTGTAAGCAGCATATGGATGGCTCATGTTTTTTTATCCATTCTGTCAGCCTGTATCTTTTGATTGGGGAATTTAATCCATTCACATTCAATGATATTACTGAAAATGCACTCTTTATTTCCTCCATTTTATTTTTTGGTTTTCATATGTCATCTTATTTTTGTCTTTCTTTTTACTCTTTTGTTTATCCTTTCTGCTTTTCCTTCTTCTATACTCTCCTCCAAGCCTCTCTCTCCTGTCTTTTTCTTTCAGGTTCTAAGGCTTCCTTTAATATTTCCTGCAAAGGTGGATTCTTTTTTGCAAACTCTCTTAGTTTCTGTTTGTTTGTGAATACTTTATATTCACCTTCATATTTGAAGGACAGTTTTGCTGGGTAAAGAATTCTCGGCTGGCAGTTTTTCTCTTTCAGTTTCCTAATTGTATCATACCACTGTCTTCTCGCCTCCATGGTTTCTGAAGAGAAATCTGCACAAAGTCTTACTGGACGTCCTTTGTATGTGATCGTTTGCTTCTCTCTTGCTGCTCTGAGAATTTTCTCTTTATCTTTTACATTTGACATTCTGAATAATATGTGTCTTGGCATAGGTCTATTTGGATTTATTCTTATTGGGGTACGGTGTGCTTCTTGGACATGTAAGTTCATTTTTTTCGTGAGAGTTGGGAAATTTTCAGCTATTATTTCCTCAAATACTCTTTCTGCTCCTTTTCCTTTCTCTTCTCCTTCTGGAACTCCCATGACACGTATGTTCTTGTGTTTTGTGTTGTCATTCAACTCTCTGAGCCCCTGCTCAATTTTTTCCATTCTTTTCTCTCTCTGTTCTTTTCTCTCTTCAATTTTAGCTGCTCTGTCTTCAGTATCACTTATTCTTTCTTCTATCATTTCGAGTCTGCTGTTGTATGCTTCAAATGTATTTTTGACTTCACCTATTGTATCTTTCATTCCCATGAACTCCGTTACTTTTCTGTTCATGATTTCAAATTCTTTACTTTCGCACAATGACTTCTTGATGTCATTGATCTCTTTAACTATATTCTCTTTCATCTCATTAATTTGATTTTGGAAATGTGTGCTCATCTCACTGATTAGTTCTCTCAAATTCTGCATCTCTTCTGGGACTTTGCTGTATTCCTTTTCTTGGGCCATGTCTTCTATTTTCTTAGTATGGCCCGTAATTTTTTGTTGGTGCTTAGGCATCTGGTTAGTTTGTATTTTACTTAGATGCTCTATCTCTTTCTCTTTTATGGGGTTTTAGTGGCAGGAGGCTGTGAGTTACCACCGCTCTTTGATTTTTGGCTCAACCCTGATTGTTAGGATTGTTTTGCTGGTTGCTCAAAACTGGGCACTGGACTCAGTAATTGGTTGTAGAGTCGTGTCCTAGGGCCTTGGGCAGGGAGGTTATAGAGGCCAGGAAATGCCTCTCTTACTTATTAATTTTCTTATGTGCACTTCCTTGGTCTGCCAGGAGATGGCGCTTGTTGGCAGCTCTCAATTCAATGCCTGGTCTGAGTGTATTTGTTGTGACACAGACCAGATCAATGTGATCGAGCTTCCTGTCTGGGGGCTAGGAGACCTGTGATTCAAGCTTTCTGAGACAGTTCTCCAGACTTCTCCCGTAGAGCCCCACTTTTCCCAGCTAGGAAATATTTCCACTCCCTTCTGAATCCTCAACAATCAGTCCCTGTTAGTAGAGGAGGAGATTGGGAGGTTTGTACATCTTTAGCCCCTTGCAGGCTCCAAGGCAAACAATGGCATAGCCCCACCCAGACTGGAAGGGCTCTTGGGACAGGGCAGACCAAACCTGGGAATCCAAAGCAGGGTCAGCCCCAGGCTCTCTCTCCCCTCTCCCGTGGTGTCTTCAACAATTAGTCCAGGCTAGAAGAGAGGGAGGTTGCGAGGGTCGGATTTCTCCAGTCCTTTCTAGGCTCCCAGGGCAAATCGCTGTGTGGAAGGGTCCGTGGGGCTCTGCAGCCCAAACTTCAGGTCAGAACCTGAGTCAGCCTAAGGCTGTGTCCCTCTCTCTCCCCTTTCCGGGAGTGGCAGATCCCTGAAGCCCCCTTTGTCTGTGGTCGCAGGCCTAGGGGTCCGAGAATTCTGAAGAGTGTGGGGGAGGGTGCCGGCAGCAGCAGAAGCTGCTACTTGCAACTCACAGTTCTGTAGTCGCGATTTCCCTCTTCTGTCCCTCTCTCCTCTGGGTGGTGTGCAGCCTTCACCTGCTGTCCTAAACCCTAGAAGATCGTTTTCGGGGCTGTTTCAGCTTGTCCTCTAGCTATTTTTCTGGAGAAGAGATTCCCGTGTCTTACTGGTCTGCCATCTTCCCGGAAGTCTTGTAGTGGCTTTCTAATGTGTCAACTTGGCTAGGTTGAATGTTTCCCAGAATTCCCTTCCATGTTTGTTTCTGGTTACAGTGGGCCATACTAAAATGCAGAAGTGAAGTAGCAACCTTTTTTTTTTTTTTTTACTTGTTCTTTTTAAAAGAATTTTTCATTATTTTTATTTTTAAAGAAGCTTCACATTATATGAACATTTTGTTTTTAATGCTTGAAAGGTCAGGGCAGGCACTTTTGCAGCTCAAAAACCTTGTCATTTATCTGCTGCTCATATTAGTGTGAGGCAACAGTGGGGCCTAAATAGCTGGGCCTCCACCTGCTCCAACTTCCTTTGCATGCCTTTTCACATTCTCCATCTCCAAGGCCAGGTGTCTGTTTAGGTCCACGATGAAGGGTGGCAACTTCTCATGTAGAGCCTTTACTTTATTAAGGTTGGAGTCAGTGAGAACTGACATGGTTTCTAGACCATCCTCGTTAGTTCCAGCTTGTGCTTATGGGTTCCATTTTGTCTTTGTTCACCTCCGATTTACATCCATCTCCACTTTCTGATTGTCTGTCCTCCAGACTTCAAGGTCAAGCAGAAGATACAAAAGCAACTACTGACTGTTCAACCAGTTCCCATAATTGTATAAGGTCAAATCCTAGTAACAAGCCCCTTAGTAAATATATACTTCTTCTATTGGTTCTACTTCCCTAATAGAACCCTGATTGATACAAGTGCTTACAACGTGCCCAGTTGTAAAGCAGTCTTTTTAATCTTTACAATGACTCTCTGGGGTTGGTATGGAGAGGCACTGAAAGGATAAGAAACTTGTCCCATATTATACAGTTCCTAAGTGCCTAAACAGATGCCCATGATATATTGTTAGGTAAAAAATGCAAATTAAGAAGCAATATATTTAAAATTATTCAATTTTCTATTAAAAAGGAATAATACAAATAGATATGTCTACAGAGAAAAAAATCTGAGAAATATGTATAAGCCACTTAAAAGTGGTTACTGCTGAAGGATAGAATTCTGAAGGACTTTTTTATTTTATACAGTTCTGTAATATTTGATATTTTATAATGAGCAGTTATAATTTCAATTGTACTTGCTAGAATTTATCCCAATGAAATAACGAAGGATGAGCATAAATATTTAGCTACAAGGATATATATTATGCCATTGTTTATAATAGCAAGATACTGAGAACAATCTAAATGTCCAACAATAAAGAACTGATTACATAAATTATGATATATCATTAAAATAATGTTCTAGAAGAAGATTTAATGGCAGTAAAGATGATCATAATATTTTTTTTTTTTTTTTTTAAAGATTTTATTTATTTATTCATTTATCCCCCCCTTGCTGCTTGTACTCGCCGGGTCAGCCAACCACGCCGTGCGGGCGGGCCTGCCCTCACCAGGAGGCCCCGGGAACCGAACCCGGGGCCTCCCATATGGCAAACGGGAGCCCCACTGATTGAGCCACAGCCGCTTCCTGATCATAATATTTTAAGAGAAAAAAGTAGGTAAAAATTCTAATTATCTAAATTGGGGTTGCTTTCCTCCAGGTTACAAAACAATATATACTATATAATTGCCTTTTTGTGGAAAAAAAAATTTCCCCTGCAGATTTTATTTTCTTATACTTAGTTTAAAAATTGCTTCTATACATATTTCTTCTCAGCAAAATCTTCACATAATTATGTATAGAACTGGTTTTACTATTCCCACTCTAAAGGTGGTTCAGAAAAGTTAAATAGCCTTTTTCATTGTCTGATTATTTGTTTACATTTTTTATTCTTTAAAAACTTCATATTGTTATTTTAAAATCTGTTCTTGATAATTCTAATTGCTTTCTAGTTCCAATTTTAGCCCTTTCAAGGCTCATGAGTAATGCTAGAGTCTCCGGATCACTTATCCTACCTTGTGGCAGGCTCCCAGCTTCCTCTCCTGAATCAAGGGCTGACATTATTGTTTGCTCCTTGACTTAGAAGACTGTTCACCCTTCATCATTTTTTATTTTAACTAATTGTATGTTTGCCCTTGGGGCATTCTCTTGCTTTCTTGTGAGCAGTGCTTGAAAAGGTATACTTGTCGTCATTTATTCAAGATCTAGTTGCATTGTAACAGGAGGAGAGTCTGCCATCCTGCTAGAAAAGTGGCAGAGAGACACTGCACCACACAGCCTCACTTAGTGAATTGATTCTTCATTTGTTCATTTACTTGAATATTCATTCATTCCATAAATATTTGCTAAGTACCTTTTGGCTAGAATTTAAAGTAAGTTTCTGAGTACATAGAATATGTGAATGTCTGTGTATCTTTTCAGTGGCTAAACTGCATTTTTCTTAAAATATATGTGAATCACTCTGAGCACCATATAAATAAGAAGCATCAGTTACTTAAGTATAGGGCATCCATGAGGATCCCCTACATAAAAATATTAATTATAATCATCATAATTTTGGGGAAAAATATTATGACATCTCCTGGCAGTAGCAAGAAGCATTTTTTGTTGTTGATGATTTTAACACCTATAAAGTAGTTGGAACTTCTGTGAAGAAAATCAACTGATAAACACAAAATACCAACTTCATTCTAGTCTGAATTTTGTGCCAATCATTTTAGAGAATTAGAAAACCAAATCCCATAGTATCATGTTTCATAGACAATTCAGTCATTTAAGAAAATTTAGGGGGGTGGATGTGGCTCAAATGGTTGGGTGTCCATCTCCCACATGGAGGGACCTGGGTTCTATTCCTGGGACCTCCCGGTAAAAAAAAAAAAAAAGAAAGAAAATTTACTGGTGTACCAGGTGGGTGACAGAATAAGAAATAATTGATGCCCTAAACAAGAATGTGCAACAGGCAAAAATGAGAAAATAAACAATTAGAATACAGTGGGATAAGTATAATATATAAAACCCAACTGATGTCAGAGGGCACAAAGAGGAAATACTGCATTACTAAATTGACACCACTGGTGAACACAATCATGGTTTAACCTAATGGAAACTGAGATCTTTGTTCTTCTTACCTCTTGTATTGTTCTTCCTGATACTGCTGTTTTACTTTAGCTTCATTTTCTATTGTTTCTTTTATCTTTTCCTCTAGCTGCTTCTTCCCCAAAATACACATGTCTGTGACACAGACCTTATGAGCATGTTCTAATTTCTGCTGCAGATCCAAAATCTTGGATGAAAAAAGTTTACAAGAAAAGTATTAAGAAGACTGTGACAAACTTTCCATTTAGAGAACTGCCATACAAACATCAAACCTAGTGATGTTAACATACAAATCTGATCTTTAAAGTAAACTGTGTGGCTTGACTTATTTTAATTTTACAATAAATTTCTTAATTTTATAATATGTAATACATTCACATGTGTGTGTTTATGTATGTGTATATGTATAAAAGAAACTACATAGTGAAAAGTCTCTTCCCATTCCTGTCCTCCCTTCCTGCCAGTTTTCTGTCACCAAATAGTTAACCACTATCTTTAGTTTCTTGTGTAAGCTCCCAAAGATTTATTTATGTATGTATAAGCAAATGTTACTATATAATTCTCCCCCCATACACATATTTTTACACATATGATAGCATACTATATATACTTATGTACCTTGCTTTTTTCATAACAATACATCTTGGTGATTTTTCCACATTATATGCACATATAGAGTTTTCTTTTCTTTTACTGCTGGATACCATTCCACTGTGTGGATATACCGTAACTTACTTAACCAGAACCCTACTAAATGACATTTAGGTAAATTACAATCTTTTGCAATTATAAACAGTAATATTGCAAGCATAAATTACTAGATGTGGATTTGCTAAGAAAATAGTTAATTTTATTTGTTTTTGATAGATAATGCCAAATTTCCCTCCATAGGTATCGAGTGAATTTACACTTCTAACTGCAATGTGTGAGAGTGCCTAATTTCTCCACAGCATGGCTAAAGTCATGAATATTATCTTAAAGTAAAAATTTCTTACAAACCAAGAGCCTATTAGCATATTTACTAGCACCAATAGTAGGTTCTTTAATGCCCTGACAGAACTAACAACTTATGGATTCACAAGGGAGATGTATAATTATATTTTAGAATTCATATGTTAAACTAAATGTGTCATTTAAAAAAATTTGTCAGATAAGTAAATCTCCTTAATTTGTTTGCTTTTTTAAAAAAATAAATGCTGTCTCATCCGAAATTGTGATTGTTAATAGTAGATGCTCAATAAATAATTTTTTAATGATCAGATTCAGCAAGGCAGCTGTTCTGCCCCTAATGTATACCTGACTCAACAATGAATCCTTTACAATGTTTTGGCACCAGATTCCCCACAAGCAACCAGTGAATGCAAGTGGATGGCAGCCCCTTTCTAGGAGAAGGGCTTTCTGTATCAACCCAAGCCCTGGCAGCTAGGTCCTTGCAGAGCTCCACATGCCCTAGGAGAGAAGAAGATGCAAATGATCCAAGGACAATGGTAGTAGGCAGACAACTATCTGAGGCCACCTCAAGTTCCTTGGGTTCCCCATTTAATTCTGCCTAGGGAGGATTCTTAATTACAGATATTCAGTCTTAATTCAACAGATGAAAGGATCACCACATTGGCTTCTCCATCAAGCACATACATATGTTAAACTTTTGAAACCAAGTTTGCCACCCAACTGAACACAGTAAAGTATACACATATTAAGTACACTCAGTGAAGTCTTATCTGAATAACTGCTTTCCAGACCAAGATATAGAATATACCCAGCACCTCAGCAGACCTCATGTCTGCTCCCAGTCAATACCCGTGACAGAGATAACCGTTAAATAATTATTATATTATAGTTTATTCGTATAAATGGAACAAAACTGCATAAACTCTTGTGCTGGCTTCTTTAGCTCAAAATTAGGCTTTTGAGATTCATTTAGGTTGCTAACATCTACTTATTGATGTTCAGTTTATATTTATATGGTTTGATGATCGGATTTTTTTAAATCTAAAGTTTGACTCATACAAATCTGCAGATCAACTTGTGCAACTATTGCATACTACTGCCACCTGGTGTCAGACAATCTAAAATGCAGGTGCAATATTTTAAAATGGTTCATTTTATAGCACAAATCCCTATAAAAATTACAAAATAAAAATTATATAAACTGCCAATTTAAATGAGAGAATAATTTCTTTTAAATTTGAAAGTATAAAACAAAAATCATATGGGGTCATCCAGTTGTTTAAGTTCATGCTGTGCTTTAATGTAACTTACCTTTTTAAGTTCATGCAGTATTAAAAAACACTCAAGATTTACTGAAATTGTAGGAGTAGGTAAAGTCAAAAGAGAGGAAAGAATGGTGAAAGTAAAGAAAAATAACCTGGAATCCTATCAAGCTTGCACCATATGTTTCTTAAAATCTTCAAGAAAATTGGATTTCAGTAGTGGTGTTCAGAACATGCTACTTGAAAAGTATGAACTTATATGGATATAATTACCTTTTCCTGTGCATCAGCAACTTTAGATTTCTCCTGAGTCAGCTTTTCTTGCAGGTTGTTCTGTGATTTAATGCTCTCAGCCTGTTTCAGTACTTCCAGCTCCAGTTCCTTGATTTTCTGCTGACAGTGCTTCCATTCTGCTGTGAGTGAGGAGCACATCTTTGCACTGTCTAATAACTTCTGTTGGGCCTGTTTTAGTTCAATTTTGATCTAGAGGTGGGGAATAAATAAGAGTGATAAAAATAAACATGGAATAAATGTGAATGTGAACAATAAAGAGCAGATTTCAAAGGAGTACAGTCCCCCAAAGCTGACAAATACTCATGTCATATGACTGATTACCTCTCTTTGGTGCTGCCCTGTATTAGTAAGGTTAGCCAATGTCTACATAGCCAAATGGCAACTGCATAAAGTTATGCATAAACTCTTAAGAGTTTCTATACACACACATGGTCTAAGCATTTTCCATCCTTTGTATTTTTGCCAAGAACACCACTGACTTCCCCTTTACCAAAATAAACCCAGTGGACAACTGACCTCTCATTAGCATTCACTCCTTTCATCTCAGAAAGCCTCCTTTCTTGGAGTCTGTGATACCTCTTTGCAGTTCCTTCTTGGTTTCCTTTGTAGATTCCTCTAATGCTACCCAACTTCTAAATATATTGGACTATCTCAGGCCTTGAGAGTGGTTCATTTGCTCCCTAGGTTTGCTTCCATGACTTAAAATACATCTTTATGCCAATAACTGCCAAAGTGAAACTCCTTGAATCTGTCCATCTGTCCAAAATTGTTCTTCTTTCAGTCTTTCTGATTTAGTAAAATTAGAAAAATGATGCAACCATCCAACCTTTTGTTCAGACCAATATACTGAGTCATCCTTGAGTCATCCTTTTCCATCTTGAGCCAATTCCAATCATTCAGTGCATGCTGTCACTCTACCTCCACAAACATATCTTGCATCAATCCATTTGTGTTGTTTTGCCACCACTTTAGTCTATAACCTCGTCATCTCTAACCTGGTTTATAGCAATAGCCTCTGCACTGGACCTGCCACTTCCATTTTGCTCCTTTCTAATCTATTCTCTACACAACAGCCAAATCTTTTGTTTAAAAACATAAATTGGATCACTTAACTTCCCTGCTTAAAATCTTCCAATGCCTTCCCATAACTCTGTGAGTAAATCCCAGCCTTTGCCCACCTCTTTAAAACCATCTTGCATTCTCTCTTCTTCCACTGAACTCCTGTTGTGCTGGTTTTTATTTAGCATTTCTAACACACCAAACTTTCCCACTATTCACTCTGCCAGGAATATTTTCCCTTTTCCTTCTTCCTTGTATGGTTGGCTCTTGCCTATTCTTTAGGTCTTAGTTTATTATTATTATTATTATTTTTTTTTTTTTTTAAAGATTTTATTTATTTATTCATTTATCCCCCCCTTGCTGCTTGTGCTCGCCGGGTCAGCCAACCACGCCATGCGGGCGGGCCCGCCCCCACCAGGAGGCCCCGGGAACCGAACCCGGGGCCCCCCACATGGCAAACGGGAGCCCCACTGATTGAGCCACAGCCGCTTCCCTAGGTCTTAGTTTAAATGTCACTTTGTTAGAGGAAACTTTCATTTATGTAATCTGAGGAGGTCACCTTACTTTGGATATCACTGTACCACATTTATTTCCTTCATAGAACTTATTACAATCTATAATTAAATATTTATTTCTCTACTTGTTTATCATCCTTCTACATTCCAAGAGAGCAGGGACTGTGTGTTTTATTCTCTTGCAATACCTGAGGCCTATCAAAGTGTGAGACAGTAAGTACTGAATCAGTATTCAATGAGCAAGTAATTGAATAATATTCTAAGGGATATCAGAATCTGATGAATGTAGACACTTGGGGCTCACAGACAAAAATACTAAAAGAAAATTTCACATAAAACTGAGTTCCTTGGGCTCATAACTTTTCAATTGAATTAATGGAACTTAGAACTAATTTCTTCTACCTGTGACTTCTGTGTATTAGCCAGTCAGACTTTATCAAGTGAATCTAAAAGTTACTAGTGTTCAACTTCTTTAAGCACCAGTTTCTTCATCTGTAATATATGGATAAATAACTACTTACCTCATAGAATAGTTGCAATGCTGTGTTAGATATGACAAGCAATTAAATTATCAAGAATAGAGTCAGACACACAGGAATCACCTAATGAAAGTTAGCTATTATTATTATTATTCAGTTATCACTTATAGAATCTCTAAGATATTTGAAGTTTAGAATTGAAGTAGAGGGAAGTGGCTGTGGCTCAATCAGTAGGGCTCCCGTTTACCATATGGGAGGCCCCGGGTTCGGTTCCCAGGGCCTCCAGGTGAAGGCAAAAGCCCGCCCGCACGGCGTGGTTGGCTGACCCAGCGAGCACGAGCAGCAAGGGGGGGATAAATGAATAAATAAAAAAAAAAAAATAGAATTGAAGTAGATATTAATATAACTACTTTACATTTGTTAAGGCATCACATCTTTGAAGTGGCTGGGATTTATATTTTACTCCATTTAGAGATGGGGAAAAAAAACTAAGTTTCAGATACAGTGGGTAAATGATAAAACCAAGGTCTGAATACAGATTTTCTGACTCTAATCCAGTACTCCATACTATACTGCCTCTAAATTGTGAAATACATGTATTTGCTATTTCTTCAAAAAGAATAAATAGAGTAGGTCAGCAAAGCTAAAAGTTGGTTCTTTGAAAAGTCTAATAAACTGGCTAAACTTCTAGTGAAACTGATCAAGGGAAAAGCAAGAAAGCATAGATAACCAATATCATGGAAGTAAAAATATACTATCACTATATTAAAAAATAATAAGAGGATATGATGAATAACTTTCTGTAAAAATTTAAATGAAATGGAAAATTTTCTAGAAAAATAAAATAGACCAATGTTGATACATGAAGTAAAAAACAAAACAAAACAAAACAACAAAAAACTTGGCTTCTCTTTAATTTCTATTAAATTCTATTTATTTCAGTTTTTATTAAAGAAACCAGATCAGTAATAGGACATCTTTATAAAAGAAAACTCTAGAATCAGAAGGTTTCAGAGATGAGTTTTCCTAAATATTTGAGGAGAAATAATTGTAATCTTACACAAACAGAACAGAAAAAGAGAGTATATTACCTATCTTATTTTAAGGGGCTAGGGCAACCTTGATACCAAAACCTGACAAGGATGTTACAAGAAAGGAAAATGCAAAAATCCTAAAGAAATATTAGCAAACCAGATCCAGTAAGGTAGAAACAGGATAATAATTTATGATGAAGTGGGGTTTATCCCAGGAACACAGAGTTGTTTATATTAGATAATCAATGTAATTCACCACATTAACAGATTAAAATAAGAAACTATTACCTTCTGAATAGTGCAGAAAAAAGCATTTGATGAAATGTAATATGCATTCATTATAAAACATTGATTAAACTAGGGAGAGAAAGGAATTTTCTTAAGGTGATAAAGAATATCTAAAAAAAAAAAAAACCCTAACATACTAAAACGTAATTAATGGTGAAACATTGAGAGCTTTTCCTTTGACACTGGGAATAAGATAGGATGCTATCACCAGTTCTATTCAACATGGTACTTGAGGTCATAGCCAGTGGATAGAAAGAAAAAAGAATGAAAGGTATAGCATTTGGAAAGGAAAAAATTACTTTTATTCTCAAATGATATGATTGCTTGCATAAAAATCCAAAATTATATATATATAAATTATGAGAATTAATAAAAGAGTATGGCAATATTTTAGATAAATTAACTGATTTCTATATATTGACAATAGTTAGAAAATAAAATTTTTAAAAAGTTACCACTTAGTATGGAAAATATCAGCATTCAAATCTAACAAAAGATGTATAATAGCCCTACAGAGAAAATTATTACAGTATTGAAAGAAATTAAAGAAGACCTAGATAAATAAATCCATATATTTCATAAATTGGAAGACTCAGTATTGTAAAGATTTAAATTCTCCCCAAATTTATCTATATATTCAATGCAATCCCAACTGAAATCCCAAAAGGATGTGTGTGAGTGCATGTGAGTGTAACTTAACAGACTGATTATACAATTTATACGGACTACAAATGACCAAGAATAGCCAGAACAATGAGGAGGGGGGTATCCTTTCCAGATAATTGGATATATATATATATGGAAAAAATAAATATGGACCCCTACCTTACACAGAGACAAAAATCAATTCCAGGTGAATTTAAGATCAGAACTTGAAAGTAAAGCTAAAAGCTTTTAGAAGATCATGTGGGAGAATATCTTTATGACCTTGAGGTAGCCAACAATTGATTAAATCAGATTAAAAAATCTCACTAATCATAAAGGAAAAGATTGATAAATCAGATTATATTAAAATTTAAAACTGTGATTCATCAAAAGATATCATTGGAGAGTAAAAAGGTAAGACAGAGTAGATTTTGTAATATATGCTCAATAAAAGGTTCTTATATAAAGAACTCCTACTTAATGGGAAAAATTAAAAAGGCAGAAGCCCCAGAACAAGTAGATAATATCTCAAACAGGCAGTTTACAAAATAGGAATTCAAATGCCAAATAAATATGTAAAAAGCTGCTCAACCTCATTTGTAAACAGAGAAATGCACATTAAAACTTCAAGGAGAAATTAAAAAAAAAGAAAAGATAAAATAAATAAATAAATAGATAAACTTCAAGGAGCTACCACTATACACAAATGTACTAGATTAGCAAAAATTTTTAAGTCTGCCTGTACCAATAGTTGATGAGGATGTGGAACAATGGGAACTTTTGTACTCTGGATGAGAATAGAAAACTTCGGAAAAGAGTTGAAGTAACGCGTACTCTATGACTCAATAGTTCCAACCCCAGTATATAACCTAGAGAAATACACACAGGTATCAGGATGCATGTAAACATGTGCTCATAGCAGCATTTTTTTAAAAAGTAGAAACATTGTTTCCACTCCTTTCACATATCTTATTATTCAGTAAAGAGTCCTATATTCATTAAATGAACATATTTGGAATAATGCACTATTACACTCTCTGGGAGATAACTTTCCAGAGTACTTAGTGAACCCTCACTTCCTAATTTTGTATTCATTTCTGAAAACTAGAAATTCCTTCTCCAAAAAATGTTAAGGGGTATGTAAAATAATTAGACACTTTCTTAAAAAGAATTGAGGGAAGCAGATGTGGCTCAAGCAGTTGAGCACCTGCTGCCCACATGGGAGGTCCCGGGTTGGGTTCCCAGGGCCTCCTAAAGAAAATGAGCAAACAACAAGCAAACAGATGAGGGAGCCAACACAGGGGAGCCAATGTGGCTCAGTAGTTGATTGCTGGCCTCTCACATATGAAATCCCAGTTTCAATCCTGGTCTCGGTGTCTCAAAAAAAACAAACAAACAAAAAGAATTGAAATGATTGTATGTAATGTTTTCCTTTAGAAATTAAATCCTATGAACAAAAATGCCTCGATATCACTGATAGGTCATTGCAGGTCAACAGGAAAATAAACTATAATAATCTTTGATATTATTAAGAAATTCTAAACAAAGCTCTCATAAGTTTCCTATTTTTTCAGTGAAAACTCCTTTTTCCTCCTGTCATCCTAAACCAATTTGCCCTTTTCTCATTATTTGGAGAATTGGTATAGCCTTTGAAATTTCATTGACAGGAGCAAATCTACTAACTGTTGATTTTTTTTTCTCAAAAGCCACTCTAACCTATTAGATAGCCTGGGAGTTTCATTTTTCAAGAACAATCAAGCCATGAAAAAAATTCAACAAGACACAGATAAAGTCAATGAATAACCCTATCAAGTGTTGAAATATTTGGTGCATTACATTGGCTCAGGATTATGAAACCTAAACTTCTCATTGCAAACAGAAGCTGGGTACAAGTCCTACCATAACATATTATCCATTAGACTCCATAGATCAAGAAAGCTAAAGGCCACTGGGATCTGTGCTCATTAGTCATAGAACCAACATTTAGCATTTGACAATAATATCATGTATTATTCCTCTGGTAGTGATGAAATAAGACAACAACCTGGAGCAAACACCTTCATGGTGATGGCATGTGCATCCAGGGTAGCTTCTTCAGCTTTAGGTTGGGACATTTGAGTGCCAAGAAGGGAATAATGTCTCAATGTTGGTGGTGGCAGAGCGGCTTTCTGTCTGAAGCTCTTTAAGACTATAGCTCTTTTTTTAATAGCCTCAAACTGAAAACAGGCCAAATGTCCATAAACCAAAGAAAGAAGAAATAAAATCGGCATTTTTTACAATGGAATGCTATACTGCAAAGAAAATGAATGAACTATGGCTATACACAATAACATAGATAATCTTGCAGACAAAGTTGAGCAAAAGAAATACAGACACAAGGTGTATACTAATTGATTATATTTATAAAATATTAACAAATAGGCAAAACTGAACTCTGTTTTTATGATTCATACATAGGTTGTAAAATTATAAAGTAAAGCATGAAAGTTATCACCAAAATTAGTGGTTACTGCTAAGGTGGGAAGACAATGGGAATGAGGCAGACAGTGGGCACTGGTGTGTTGGCAATATACTATTTTTTGTTCTCAGTGGTGGTTACGTGGGTATTCACTTTACAACAATTTGTGAAAGTGTACATCAATGTTGTATACATTTTCTGAGTGTTAAAATTTCATATTAAAATAGCTAAAATATAATAAATTATTATTATTGTTTCTTAATCCATCTCATAAATATGCCTAACATTAGCCAGAGACCCACAACTTCATCATGGCTGAGTGGATTTTTTAAAATGCTTGCAAACTGTGTTGCCAAGCTGAGGTTCCAAAATGACTGCAAATTGAAGAGAGGTATAATATGGAAAGATAAGTCTACAGAAAGAAGAGAAACAGACTTGGGTTTAAATTTTGACTCCACAATTTGTTAGCTTTGCAACCGAGGACAGCGTCTTCATTTAAAATGCTGACCCTTCAGGGTTGTGGGGAGGCTTATATAAGAGATAAAGAGGACAAACTGTCAATAAAATGTAGCTCTTATATATTACACTACTAAGAGGCCTGGTCTAAGGGGACAGCCAAGAAGCTGATGCCTCATTACTAAAATGGCCAATCATTTACCTCACCATGAAGGAGATTTAAAACAGAAGAAAAAATATTTTCTCCTTTTACCAAATCAAGCTTAAGAAAGTTGTCTTGGGAGAGAAAGTTCAGAGTTAGACAGTTAAAATGATCTAAGAAATGTGTATAAAGGTTAAGGTGAAAGGTGCCATGAAGAAATGTGATAAAATTTTGGAATTAAATTAAAAACTACAAAGGCATAAGGGAATATCACCAATATTCAAAAAAATCATGAAGGGAAGAGCTTTATTTAAACATTCCTGGAATACCAGAACTCTAAGAAGCGAGGCAGGTTAATACAGGGCAACAAGGAAAAGACAGCACAACATGACCAATAGACAACATGGCTGACAGACAACATGGCCATGAGACCCTGCTGAGACCTTGACCTTGACCTTGAGGTCCCAGGAAACTCTCTCTGGGACCTCCCTTTGGCCCCAGATATTCCAAACAGTCCTCACTATTGGTCCCCACTATTGGTGGGGTAGCCAATAACAGCTGGGGCCCCTCCCCTTACCTTTATTAGCAAGGGGATGAATAATTAATAGTTTAAAAGGTAACCACAGGGAAACGGCTGTGGCTCGATTGGTTGGGCTCCTGTTTACCATATGGGAGGCCCCAGGTTCGATTCCAGGGACCTCCAGGTGAAGGCAGGCCGGCCCGCAAGCTGACGGCTCATACGGCGTGGTGAGCTGATGGCCCGTGTGGTGCAGTGAGCTGGCTCAGCAAGATGACACAACAAAGAGAGATAAGCAGACACAGAAAAACGCAAAGCAAATGGACACAGCGAGCACAAGCAGCAAGGGGGGGGGTAAATAAATAAATAATAAAATCTTTTAAAAAAAAAGGTAACCACAGAAGCCAGAGCTTGCTCTCTCTGCCTAGAGGAGGCCGCACCAAATCTCCATGTGTATTTCTGTCTTTCTTTCCCATCTCTCAGCAAGCTCTGTTCTTCCCCCCTATTTTCCCAATAAATTCTTTTTACTGGCCTAACTAAACTGGTGAATTCTTAAATTCTTTTAGGCAATAGCCAAGAACCTAGAGGAATCCAACACTTCCTAGGCTTCATTTGGTGAGTGACAGCCAGGAGTTCTAGAGGCAAGTAACCCTCCCCTACACCTGGCAAGGACTGGTGAATCTAAACTTTTGATAGCCTGTCTGTGCCCTCTTTTGGTTCTGCCATTTTAAAGGGGTTCCTGGATAGGATCCCACAGGACATAAACTCGGTCTGCCCAGACTTCCAGCTCCCTCTCCAGAGGTAGGAGGGGTGAGCCCCCATACCACGTAGATCCAAGGAAGTTCTGGGTGGTGGGTAAAACTGCGGTTGAGACCATGGAGCAGGAGTCCACTGGGGAGTTTATCAGGCCCTCTCTGTGAGTTCAGAATGGCTATCACCCATTGTATCATTTCCTTAGACCACTAGTTAACTCCTTTTAATTAAAAGTGCCTTTGATCTTTCAACTACTGCTGTCCTCATCTTGGGTCTGTGGGATGCTTTAGAATGCCTTAGAAACTGAAATGCATTTGTTAGCAAGGCATGAGCTCCACTCTTAGTAGTTCCCTGAGGCTTTGCTCCTTCTCTGCCCCAGGGAGGCCCTGACATTGTCTGGGGAGAGGGGGCAGGGAGTTGGGGGGTGGTCCCTGAGGGTGTTTGCAGGCAAGTCACAGGACAATTATTCTTTAGTTTTTTTTTAGTGGGCTTTTAATGTTGGGTTTAACTGCGGACCTCAGCCCCTGGGAGGGGTTATGAGGTGAGCTCACTCATAGCCAGCTCCTAAGATCACTGCAAAGTAGGCAAAAGAAAGGTCTCTAGCCAGCCCCTTTCCTAGAGTCAGCCCACGTTGGGTATTCGATCTGGGAACTGGACCCAGATGCCCCCAAGAGCTCCAAGGCTCTGGGGACACCCAGAGACAAAGCTCCCAATCCCCAGAACATGGGGATAGCTAGCAGGGCTCCCTAGTTTCCAGGATGCTGGCTTGGCTCGCGATCCATTCAGTCAGATCTAGTGGTGGGATGCCCCCAGACTGATGAATGCATTCTATCCTCCTCTAGGATAATGGGTGGCTCTTCTGGAGTTCCAGCAGACTCCCCACTGGGGTGCCTTCTCAGTAACTGGGACGACCTGCCTACTGACTGTCTAAAAAGAGACTAACCTTTTCCTGCCACACCATGTAGCCGCAGTCTGGCCCAGAGTGGGCTCTATATGGGACCTTGAATTCTAGTTAAACCTGTGTAAGAGAGAAGGAGCGGACAGACAGAACTGAGGGCCAGAGACCCATGTCTCCTTACAGGGATGAGGAAATGCACTCCATTTACTAAACCTCTCCACTGTAGAATAAGGAACCTCATGTGCCATCAATTATGATTAAAAGGTTCCTGGCTTGCGTAACTCCTTGCCTATTTCCTTGTAATAATCCAATCCTTCTACTGAAAAAGACTTGCAGGGTTTTACGCCTTGCAGGAGGTAACTAATGGGATGCAGCCCAATTCCTTTTTCCTCAGGAGCATGGCTTCTCTGGACCCCTTAGCTCCTTACTTAGCAGCTGCCCAGAGATTTTCCTGGATAAACTAACCTGGAGGGTCCTGCATGAAGTTTCTGCCATGGACAGACACTGGGAACTTTACATCTAGGTAACTCTAAAGTCAAGTCTTTCCCTAAACTAAGCTAAGTGTGTAAAATCCTCTCTTCTGTTCTAATCTGTGCTTGCTTTAACTTTGTTAGTCTGTTCATGCCTAGGAATTTGTAAATCAGATTTCAGGTGTTACAAATTGGATAATAGTGAAAAGTAACCTAAAAATGAGTCTTTAAATGTCAATACTATCTTGTAATTGAATTTGATGTATAATTCACAAGTGGAATTAGTTCAGCTGTGAGAAAAGCAGAAAAACTTAGCAAAGTTGTTACTAATAAAATTCTTTTTGTTGCTTAGTTAATAAATGGAAGTGCCCAAATTGTTTTTAAGTGGAAATTTAAAGAAACTGTAACTAAGAGTTAAGATTGTTATACACAGTCATAAATATCTATGCACCGAACCAGGGTGCCCAAAAATATATGAGACAAACTCTGACAAAAATGAAGGGAGAAATAGACATTTCTACAATAATCGTCGGACACTTCAACACACCTCTCACATCATTAGATAGAACAACTAGACAGAAGATCAACAAGGAAACAGAGAACTTGAACAATATGATAAACAAGTTAGACCTAACAGACATATACAGAACACTGCATCCAAACTCAGCGGGTTATACATTCTTCTCAAGTGCCCATGGATCTTTCTCCAGGATAGAACACATGTTAGGTCACAATACAGCTCTCAATAAATATAAAAAGATTGAAATTTTACAAAGCACCTTCTCAGATCTTAATGGAATGAAACTAGAAATCAATAACACACAGGAAAAAAGTAAATTTGCAAATGTGTGGAGACTGAACAACACACTCCTAAATATTCAGTGGGTCAAAGAAGAAATTGCAAGTGAAATCAGTAAATATATTGAGACAAATGAAAATGAGAACACAACATATCAAAACTTATGGGATACAGCAAAGGCAGTCTTGAGAGGGAAATTTATAGCCCTAAATGCCTAAAGAAACAAGAAAGAGCTAAACTCAAAGATTTAACTGAATAACTTGAGAAACTAGAAAAAGAACAGCAAACCCATCTCAAAGCAAAAAGAAGGAAAGAAATAATAAAGATTAGAGGGGAAATAAATGAAAATGAGAACAGAAAAGCAATAGAGAAAATCAACAAAACCAAAAGCTGGTTCTTTGAGAAGATCAATAAAATTGACAAACCCCTCGCTAGACTAACAAAGAAAAAAAGAGAGAAGATGCAAATAAATACAATCAGAAATGAGAGGGGGGAAATTACAAATGACCTCACAGAAATAAAAAGAATCATAAGAGGATATTATGAGAAACTCTATGCCAACAAACTAGACAACCTGGATGAAATGGACAAATTTCTAGAAATTCATAACCAACCTACACTGACACAACAAGAAATACAAGAACTTAACAAACCAATCACAATCAAGGAGATTGAATCCGTCATCAAAAATCTCCCAGCAAAGAAAAGTCCAGGACCAGATGGCTTCACAGGTGAATTCTACCAAGCATTTCTAAAAGAATTAACACCAATCCAGTTTAAACTCTTCCAAAAAATCGAAGAGGAGGGAAAATTACCCAACACATTTTATGAAGCCAACATCACCCTAATACCAAAGCCAGATAAAGATTCCACAAGAAAAGAAAATTACAGACCAATCTCTCTCATGAACATAGATGCAAAAATTTTCAACAAAATACTTGCAAATCGAATCCAACAGCATATCAAAAGACTTATACATCACGACCAAGTGGGATTTATTCCTGGTATGCAAGACTGGTTCAACATAAGAAAATCAATCAATGTAATACACCACATTAACAAATTGAAAGAAAAAAACCACATGATCATTTCAATAGATGCAGAAAAGGCATTCGACAAAATCCAACATCCTTTTTTGATAAAAATACTTCAAAAGATAGGAATAAAAGGAAAATTCCTCAAAATGATAAAAGGCATATATGAAAAACCCACAGCCAACATCATACTCAATGGGGAAAGGTTGAAAGCTTTCACCCTAAGATCAGGAACAAGACAAGGATGCCCACTGTCACCATTGTTATTCAACATTGTACTAGAAGTTCTTGCTAGGGCAATTAGACAAGACAAAAAATTAAAGGCGTCCAAATAGGAAAAGAGGAAGTAAAACTCTCACTGTTTGCGGATGACATGATCCTGTAATTAGAAAATCCTGAAGTATCCACAACAAAGCTACTTGAACTAATAAATGAGTTCAGCAAAGTGGCAGGATATAAGATCAACACGCAAAAATCAGTAATGTGTTTGTACACTAGTACTGAACAATCTGAGGTGGAAATCAGGAGGAAAATTCCATTTTCAATAGCAACAAAAAGACTCAAATACCTAGGAGTTAATTTAACCAAGGAAGTACAGGACCTATATGCATAAAACTACAAAACAATGCTAAAAGAAATTTAAAAAGACCTGAACAAATGGAAAGACATTCCATGTTCATGGATTGGAAGAATCAATATCGTGAAGATGTCAATCTTGCCCAAACTGATTTATAGATTCAATGCAATACCAATCAAAATCCCAACAGCTTACTTTACAGAATTAGAGAAGGCAATTACCAAATTCATCTGGAAGGGTAAGTGCACCCGAATAGCCAAAAGCATTCTAAAAAAGAAGAGCAATGTGGGAGGATTTTAATGCCTGACCTTGAAACATATTACAAAGCTACAGTGGTCAAAACAGCATGGTACTGGCATAAAGTTAGACATATCGATCAGTGGAATCGAATTGAGAATCCAGAAATAAACCCTCACCTATACAGTCAACTGGTTTTTGACCAACCTACCAAGCCCACACTGATGGGAAAAAACAGTCTCTTCAACAAATGGTGTTGGGAGAACTGGATATCTATAACCAAAAGAATGAAAGAGGACCCCTATCTCACCCCTTACACAAGAATCAACTCAAAATGGATCAAAGATCTAAATATAAAAGCCAGGACCATAAAACTACTAGAAGAAAATGTAGGGAAACATCTTCAAGACCTTGTAGTAGGTGTTGGTTTATTGGACCTCACACCCAAAGCCGTGCAACAAAAGAAAAATTAGATAAATGGGACCTCCTCAAAATTAAACACTTTTGCACCTCACAGGAATTTGTCAGAAGGGTGAAAAGGCAGCCGACTCAATGGGAAAAAATATTTGGAAATCACATATCTGATAAGGGTTTAATATCCAGGATATATAAAGAGATGTTACAACTCAACAATAAAAAGACAAATGACCCAATTGAAAAATGGGCCAAAGACTTGAATAGACATTTCTCCGAAGAAGAAATACAAATGGCAAAAATACACATGAAGAAATGCTCAACATCACTCATGATTAGGGAAATGCAAATCAAAACTACAATGAGATATCATTTCACACCTATCAGAAAGGCCACTATTAAAAAAGACAGAGAACGCCTCCCGCCTACCTATGTGCCAGGTGTGCATGAAATCTAGGTGGAGCTGCAACTCCTACCCTACAGCTCAATGGACTCATCCAAGTCACCTGGTGAAGAGACAACGATGGGCAATGGCCATCCCAGGGAATGGAGAGGGCCTGCATGTGCAGGCAGGATCATCCCACCCACCATATCCATGGGATATAAGCCCTCTCTCACTTGGAGTTGGAGTGGACATCACCATCCCAGTCCCCTCAGGACTGGGGGAAGAACCATGGACTAGAATGGACTTGATGGTATTCTCTTGTTCACCTATGGTGATTCTAGCAATGCAAGAAATTATAACAATGAGGTGGAGCCAGTGGCCACTTGACACTTTTGGGGTAGGGAGGGGATGAGCAGTTGAAATACAGGGGCTTCTTTGGGAGTTGGAGGTTGTCCTGAGTACTGTTGTGGCAACGGATATAGGCCATTTTAAATCAGCACACACCACTCAAAACTGAGTGGGAGAGAGTGTGGTCTACAGTGTGAACTGTGGTCTATGGTTGGTGGCAAGGCTCCAGGATGTGTAAGTTCATTGAGGGTGGTGGGCCACACTTGTGGGAGATGTTTGTGTGGGATGTCGTGGGAGGTGTGGGAGGTGGGCAACATGGGAATCCCAGGGGGTTCCGTGTAACATTTTGGGTAATCTAAGCACCTCTTAAAATATATGTGTATATATATATATATATAAATAACATTTTTGTAAGCAAATACACATATATGCATATATATTTATATATCATTTTGCAAATGTTTGTATGTATTATGAGAATTTTGATTTTTACCCACAATAAAAATAAATTAAAAAAAAAAAAAAGGTAACCACAGACACTGTCCTGATTTTGTGATAATCAGGGTAGGCTAAACATTCACTATATTAGAAACCATGCATGTGTTTTTCTCCCTAGGTCTGGTTTTTAGAATGCTAGTGATAAACTAAGCCTGATTTATTATACGATCATCCTGTAAGGGAAATGACTGTAACTCTAGGTATCTTTGGTCAACCTTAAGAGATATAGCAGGGGGACAGATGTGGTTCAAATGGTTGGGTGTCTGTCTCCCATATGGAGGGACCTGGGTTCAATCCCTGGGACCTCCCGCTAAAAATAAAGAAAAGAAAAATATAGAAGGCATGTGGGCCACCAGGCCCTGTGTGTGGGTGTCCCATCAGGCCCCACGAGTGGGTGAGCACCCCAGGCCCCACGCACATGGGCACTGTCAGGTCCTGTGAGCCACGCAGCAAGATGATGACGTAGCAGGAGAGTGACACAAGGGAGAGCTAAGATAAGATGTGCTGAATAAACCAGCAACTAAGGTGGTACAGTCAGGTAGGACGCTTCTCTCCCACCATTGGAGGTTCCGAGGATTGAATCCCAGTGAAGACAGGAGGAGAAGGGTGAGAAGAGAGGGCAGAAAATGGACACAGAGAGTTGCCCAGCGAATGGACCCAAAAACAGCAAAAATGGCGGTGGTAGGGGTGGGGGGGTGGGGCTAAAAATGGATAAAAGTAAGTAAATAAATAAATCCTTAAAAAAAAAGTATAGGGGAGTAAGATACAGACTATAGTTGTTAGCAATACTTTGACGATGCTCTTTCATAATTTGTTAACAAATGTTTCACAACAATGCAAAGTATTTGTGGTGGGGTGATGTATGGAGCCCTGTATCATGTTATACATGTTTGTTTTGTAAGTTTACTAAACACTTATTGTTTATGTATGTTCATATATGAATATTTCAATAAATTGTTTTTAAAATGAAAAAAAAAAAGTAACCACGGAAACCAGAGCTTGTTCTCTCTGCCTATAGGAGCCTGCAGCAAATCTCCGTGCGTATTTCTGTCTTTGTCCCATCTCTCAGCAAGCTCTGTTCTTTCCCCCCATTTCCTAATAAGTTCTTCTTACTGGCCTAACTAAACTGGCATGTTCTTAAATTATTTTATGCAACATAGCCAAGAACCTAGAGGAGTCCAACACTTCCCCAGCTTCAGAAGAAGTTCCCTTTAAGTTTGAGAAAAATGAACGTTTGTTTCCTCTCTATCTCCTCTGCTAGACTGTAAGCTCCTAGAAGACATAGATACTGTTTTTAAATTTTTTTTTCTTTCTTTTTTTTTTCTTTGAATACTTTTTTTTTTTTTGGTCTATTTTTATGTCACCATTCAAATAAGGTCCATTTATCCAACTAGATCAGAGGTTGGTAAATTTTCCTCATAAAGAGCCAGATAGTAAATATTTTAGACTTTGGGGCCATGCAGTCTCTGTGGCAACTACTCAACTCTGCATTTTTAGTGCAAAGCAGCCATTGACAATATATAAACAAATGGATGTGGCTGTGTGCCAATCAAACTTTATTTATAAAAACAGGCAGCAGGCAGGATTTGCCCCATGGGCCAAAGTTAGTGGACTCCTGCACTAGACTATAATATAAGACGTGGGAGTATAAATTGTGTTTGTTGTGCCTACCATGAAACCATCAGTGTTGAGATTGTCTGCCTGACATATGCCTGATGTTCAATAAATATTTGTTTTTGTTGAATTCCAGGATCTTAGATAGGTACTTACAGAAGCTATTTCTCTATTATACATTTACAGAAGTGAGCCAAAATTAAAAGGAAGTACTATTTTACATGGTGGTTCATAAAATCTAGATGAAACTATGGATGGCAGGTCCACATAGATTATTTAAAAACAAACATGTTTGGGGGAATGTTCCTCAGACTTTTTGATGCTCTCATGTCAGGAAGAACAATTTTTGTCCTTCCATGAATTGTACCTAGGTGCAGTTGATATTTGACTCAGGCAATTAATAATGGACACATCTATTAGTGATAAGTAAGTCTAGAGATACAACCAGGGCAGGACAACCAGGATTTTTTTTTTTTTTTTTTTTTTTAAGATTTTATTTATTTATTCATTTATCCCCCCTTGCTGCTTGTGCTCGCTGGGTCAGCTAACCACGCCGTGTGGGCGGGCTTGCCTTCACCAGGAGGCCCCGGAAACCGAACCCGGGGCCTCCCATATGGTAAACGGGAGCCCTACTGATTGAGCCACAGTCGCTTCCCGACAACCAGGATTTTGACTCTGGTCATTGAAATGTAGTAAATGCTAAAAATGTAAAATAATGACATAAAAAAACTGTGCACTTTAAAACTTTTTATATTTACAGGTTGACAGCAGACACACCAGCAGCAGGGAAACAACTGAGCTCTGTACCGACTTAGTAGAGAAAAGTTAAAGGTAGAAGTTCTCAGATAGCTCACACTATTACACCCAACTGTGGACCTTATCATGAATTATAAAGTTGTGGGATTTTGTTTTTCAATCCCCAGGGCCAACTGAGACCCTTCGATAAAGGATGTGCCCATGCAAGTTACCTTAAGGCTTTCTTCCTGAAGTAAACTATTATGTTGCTTTAAGTCCAAGTTCTTTCCACGCTCATATCGAAGTTCTTTTTCAGCCGAGTTGCACAGAGTCTGGAGTCGGTGCAAATTCTGGCGAAGTTGTTGTAGTTCCTCTTGCTGCTGGTATTTTAATTTTTCTCCAGATGATGGATGCTAAAGCAAACATATTTTAAGGGAAATACAATTTAAAAGAATATTGGTAAAACATCAGTTCAAGCTGTTAAAACCAGAATTGTCAGAATGTGATTGTTCACATGTAAATTTATTTTGGTTTTAGTTTACCTAAGACAAAACAGGCTTTTACATTTATGGCTAGTTGGTACAAATCCACATAATTTAAAACCTGTTAAAGTGAAAATATCAGGGAAAATATGTGAACAAAAGCAGTTAATCACAATCAATTTCTTCTCCTACATCTATGAAAGGGAACAGAAGGAAGGACAATTTTAGAGTAAAATATGCATTTGTTGGGGAGTTCAAAAAGTCAGTATGTAAAGAAGTAGAATGTGAATGTGTGTGTTCTGGCAAAACAAAAGAGAGAATTTAGTAAGAGACCTTAAGTGCCTTGCCTTCCTTATTACTTTCCTTTTACTTCCTGAGGATCCTTCTCCAGTTACCCCTGAACTACAACACAGTCTCCCATCTGGTCCCTCCAGTGCAATAAAACCCTCTTTAGCAAAGGAGGAGTAATTTGGATTTTCTACAAAATGATAGGCACACACAGGTATGCCAAGAAGATTTAAAAAAGCCAATCTTATCCAGTTCAATAGATAACATACGCATAGAGTTTCCTTAGTCCTGATCTAGTATGCTTCCTGTCCTTGATTTTCTGAGAAGCCCATGTAATTATTCTAGTTCTATTTTGATTCCGTCCTTGAAGCAACACAGAATTTCCCAAGTCCTGTCAGCCCTTTATTTCCTATGCTGCTTTAATCAGAAAGGCAGTCTGAAACCAATAAGATCCCTAGAGAAAATTCTTTAAGGGATTATAATGTAATTATTAAGAACTCTAACTTTGGAACTGGATACATCTGGGTTCCAATCTTGAATCTATACTTACTAGTTGGGTGATCTTGGAAAAGTTACTTAGTCTTTCTACATTTCAGTTTCCTCATCTTAAAATGGGGCTAGTAATGATAACTGCAGGTTGGAGTGAAGGGTAGGCAAGATAATGCATGTAAGCATTTAGCATGATGTCTAGCAAATAATAAGCACTCAGTAATATTACCCATTACTGCTGCAGCTACCTAGTATTTCTTTACTTTAACCACTTTCTTCTTTCATATGAAAACAAGGGTTACTCTAGCTTCTTATTTGACCTATTATACAGCAATTTTAAGCAATTAATAATCCAACAGCCCATGTAGTCACTTAACATACCAAACCAGAGAAATACAAAAGCATCATCCCAATATATTAATGGGGAAAAGGCACAGACTACTTTAGCCTGCTTTGAAGTGAAAAGTCATACTAATAATTCTTTTTGTCTACATTTTTCAGTCAAATCACTTTGCCAGAGTAAAATTACAAGCTATTTCTCAAGACAGGTAATTGTCAAAGAAGCTACCGGCTAGCCAATCAAGTGGCTAAGATAAAGAGTCTCTATTTTTCCTTACCATGTAAATCACTTCCTTAGTAAAAAGTTATTGCAGAAGTATAAAAACATAATTCAAGCTACTAGGAACAATGTAAGAGCACAAAGTAAGCACTTGGGAGTCCCTGTTGATCAATTAACAAATTGATTAAGCCAATTACCTTCTCTGAGTCTCAGTTTACTCATATGCAAATTATAGGCAAAAGGCCAGATAGTATCTAAGGTCTCAAGGAATTTTTAATACTAGAAATTAAATATGAACCAAGTTTATATACTGATTCTGAAGGGAAGATCACTCCTATTGTGAATAAGAGTTAAAGACTACTGGCTTCAAATATTCTCATCCAATAAATGTGGTCGTAATAAAAGTCTGGTGCCATCACATATGTGAATCATTAAAGTAAATCCACTTGTTCTGACTCCAAACTCATCAAACATCCTTCAGATTTTGATTTGTCTTCCTTGGTCCTCTACAAGGAAAAATGTACTGTTCATATAAACATGTACATATGACATTTATAATTAATTATTACAGAAGAATAACGAACTGACATTTTGATTTTACCCAATAGTCTTGTAAATTTGGTTAATTTGAGTTTATCCCTAAGACATGGGCTAATATATCAAGTTTTTAAACCTGAGGGCCAAACCCTGAGTAAATTGACTAAGATAATCTATGATACACTGGGAGGGCTTTAGGGAGCCAGCCTGCCAGCCAACCTCAGACACCAGCTTGACATGAGGACTGTAGGTTTTCTTTGAATTTCTCAGCAAAGGGAAAAAAATGATGTAGCAGTTAAAAGGCAAAGCTCTTGAGACACTTAAGTTCTATCATTTCCTCAATGTGTCATTCTGGGCAAATTTAAAGCCTCAGTTTCACCTAAAAAGGAGCAGCAATAATATTCCTGCCTCATTGAATTGTTTAATACATACAGGGTGTTTAGTATATATAGTGCTGAGAGCATAGTAAATAATATTAGAAAAAATGTGAAGCTAGGTTATAAACCTATAAAATTAAGATAATTAATGCTGTCTGGTTTGTTTCAAGAATATTTGGAGGGGAGAGGATATAGTTAGATCCCCAGTAATCCTAAAAACAAAAGCAAACAAACAAATGAATGAAAAAAAATCAACTCTCACTGGGGAGCAGATATAGCTCAGTGGTTGAGTACCGGTTTCCCATGTATGAGGTCCTGGGTTCAATCCCTGGTACCTCCTAAAAAAAAATTTTTTTTTTGAAAGTAGTATCTAGAATCTAGCTATTTGGAATATTATTGAACAGCAGAAATTAAGCCCCCAAACACCATGAGCAGCCACAAATGATGTCACAAAATAGATATAAGCAATACAGCTCACATAACTTACTCATAAAAGATATTCTCACAGTTTTTTCTAAGGATTTATTATTTATAAGTATTCTTTAAAGTGTGGCATCAGGTCTCAGTCTGTAGCTGCTTAAATTTGTATGTTATGAGATTAAGAAGATACAGCACATATTGCTAATAGCTACATACTAAATACTATAACCTGATAACCAGGGCGAAGAACAAAAAAAATACATACAAGCATACACACCATATACAAGCACTGAAACATAGAGTAATCTGTAGCCACCAATGGTTCAAATAGCCCTACATTTAGAGAGAGGTTCTGAAATTATCAGTGCACAGTACACTCCAGAAAAAATCTGTCTAAAACGTATTTTCTTTTTCCTGTTTAAAGGATTAAATGAAATAACGTGTGCAAAAAAGTGCTTTGATGAATGTAAAGTTCAAAAATACAAATATATTATTTTTTTCTCATGAAGCCCATGTCTGTCTTGTTCATTGCTGTATATTCCTTGGCACAGGGTCTGCCACATCATAGGTATGCAATTAATATTGGTTGAATAAATGAATAACAGCAATTCAAGGTTCTTTCAATAATTCAGGGTTATAATTATGGAAAACAATTACCGAACTGTGCTAGAATTCAGTGAAACCCTAAGAGGTTACATAGTATACAGGACTATTTGTCCCTCTACAAAGTGGCTACTCCCCCTTCTTCCCCTTATACTTTTTATTTACTTAATATTTTTTCATCTCATTCCTCAGTGTTAAGAAATGATTCTTCAAATATGGGAAAAGATAAACAAAGAAAAATCAATAAATTAACCAGGGTATTACTTCTCATAAAGTACAGTATAAAGATCATTTTGAACTCTTAAGCAAAAATAATATAATCTTTGTGATTATCTTGAGCCTCTGCTTAACTCCCCCTAAAATGACCCAATCTCCAATAAAGGGACTATCTAGGAGTTGTTTATAATAATCTATTTTTGGATATTTAATGTCATACTCCCTTTCATTCTGAACAAATACAGTTTTCTTCCAAAGGTTTATCTGAATATTCTTTCTGGGATATATTTTCCTTGTTTATTGTGACTTGCCTAGTTTTTAAAACTGTGTACCTGAATCTCTTTTCAAATAAATTTTTGACTTACTTTTCTGTTACTCTTCTTCTTTTTTCTAAATGTATATTTAAATCATTTTTCAAATGTATATCATCAACCTTTTGGAGTTTGTTTACTTATGAATAAAAGGTCTCCCTCTTCTGTGGGTCTCTAAAAGATGTGGGTGGGAGATCCTGGATTGCTTGAGTGAGAACCAAGAGGTGGCTGCTAGTCACTCCCTTCATTTCTCCTGCAGGCAGATCTCTAAGCAAAAGCATACTTAAAATAATTCCAAGTCTTTGGTCGTTTCCCCCCCTAAAACAAAGCACTTTGTACGTCTAAGCTATATCCCAAGAATAGAAAATGTGGTACATACGCTGCCATTCCCCATCCCATCTGCACAAGGCAGACATTGACAATAACATTTTTTTCTGCTGAGCTTAGCTGGAGTCTAAGAACCCTTAATAAATAATAAAATGATGGGCTTAATTCAGATTTCAGTCGCTATTTTATTACTCTTCAGGCCATGCTTATATTAGCAATATCAAATTTGTGCTTATATACATAGTTGATCATAGCAAATGCATCCGGTCTGAGCATTTGTTTATAGCACCTACCTGGGCACTACTGTCATCTGAACTATCCCCAGAACTCTGAGACTGGAGGAGACTCTGATTCATGCGGCTCAGCTCTTCTCTAAGCCTCACAACTTCCTCAGGCTTCATGGTTAACTGGTGTTCTTCATCTTTCATGTCTTGATTCTGTTGTGAATACTCCTCCTTCTGCCCCTCTCTTGGAATAGTGCCCTCTTTTACTGACTCCTCTGGAATTTCCTTCTGCTTACTTTCTCCTAATTCTGGACTTGGTGCAAATATAACAAAATGCTCATTATAGTAGCAGAGTATGGAGAAAAAGTCTACAAGTCATGAAAGTACTGCAAGTGAGATTTTCAACTTGAATCCTAAAGCAGAATAGTTATTATTATAAATAAATTTTTAAAAAACAAATGAGTCATATTTTTTACTTGCATTCAGGGTGATGACCTATCATAGATTTTGTCTACACCCAAACAACCAGTTTAAATATTTTTCACTTTTCAACATTTAGTTATGGCATGGGGCAGATACAGCTTTAAAAGATAACAAAAGATTCACTCAATAAGCCCTAGGCACATTAGCAAAACACTAGGGCTACAACAGGACATAATACCTGCCCTAAGGAGTTTACAGTTTAGTGGAAATAAAGATACATAGACAAGTGATTAGATTAAACTAGTAGTAAGTAATCTGAGATCTGATAAATTAGTAGGCACAAGCCAGGCAAATGTTTAGGTAGGGTGTGTGTATATATCTTGGGGCAGGGAGGCAGCAGGGTTTGGAATAGAGGAAAACGGGGGAAAGAGAGTGTTTTAAGGATGATAGAATAAATAGCATGTACAACCCAAAGGCAAAAGAGAGATTGTGCTTTAGAAAGATCATTTGGTGGCAAAATCAATTGCAATATTGTTGTGGTAATCCATGTAATAAATAAATAAAACAGTGAATAGAACTGGGTTAGCGGATATGGAAAGAAGTAGTGCATTCTAAAATATTTAGAAGGTTAAATTGATAAGATTTGTCATTTACTGGATGTGGCAGGTAAGGGGGGAGAAGGAATCAAGGATGACACTGGAATTTCGGAATGGGGCAAATGGGGAAGTCGATGATAGAACATTACCAAGATGGAAGAATGTGGATGTAGAATGGGGAGATGCCAGTGGTGAAGATACAGATGTGGCACAATGTGACCAGAAACCTGCGGAGTGGATAAAATGACCCAGGGAAAAGGCATGAAGTGAGAGGAGAAGATCAGTTTTTCTTTAGGATCAGAAGCCTAAAGAACTTGTAAGGTACAAGCAGAGGAATGAGAACCTACAGAGAAAGCTGAAGTCAGAGAGGGAGGAGGAAAACCAGGAGGCTCTGAACTAAAGAAACCAAGGGGAGGGAATGCACCTTCAATAGTTAGAGAGTGTGAGTAAAAAGTAGAGTAGACACAAAAATAATAATTTCATTTCTATTCCCTTCATTTTAAATCTGTTTTGGGTACCTTGGAGCCTAGTATAGCATGGTATACTTCACAAATTATAATTGGTGCTCTAATCATTCAAGAAGACCATTTGACAGAACAGATCACAAACAATAAAAATGTTCACACCCTTTAACTGAATAATTGCATACCAATGAATTTACTGCAGTAAAATAATTCATAAGATGAAAAAAGCTGAATCTATAATGTTCATAGCCATGTTATTTAAAATACTGATTAAATGGAGAACAGAGAAATGGCTAAAAGAATTAAAGAAAAATGACTTGAAAATAAATGATAAAGACTATTCAGCAAAATGCAAAAATATTTATCAAATTAAATAAAATGGTAGAACACAAAGCAATGTATGTATGTGTATACCATGTACATATGGCATAGAAAAGGTATATATAGATATGGATATGGATATAGATATAGATAGAAAAAACTGGAAGAAAACTGGGAGAATATTTATGTCTAGGGAGGCTTTTTCCTTTTAAAATTTCTCTAACAATATATAAAAAATTAAATATTTTATTTTGAAATCAGCAGTTTTTAAAAGGTAATACATTCCAGTAATATAAAACAGCATGAGATAAAGAGTAAAAAATAAATTTTTCAGGGGAGTGGATGTGGCTCAGGCAGTTGGGTGCCTGCTTCCCATGTGGGAGGTCCCTGGTTGAGTTCCCAGTGCCTCCTAGAGAAGATGAGCAGACACAGCCAGCAGACAGACATGGGAACCATCTCGGGGGGAGGAGAGGCAGGGAAATAAAAAAAAAATTTTTCATAAAGTAACAATGAATTGTTCCCTCCTCCATAAATCCTTTTCCCTTTCTTACTCCCATTAGAGGCTATATATTTAATATACTTAAAGACTGGAAAAATGCAAACATATACCTCATATTTTAAAAAATGGAAAAATGACTTCTGCTTCTAGGAAAACAGAGTAGACATACTTTTCCCTATCTCTCCCACTAAGTACAACAAAAAGCTCTGGACATTATATATAAAACCAACAGAAAACTCTGAAAGATGAAGAAAAGAAGGTAGACTGGCTATGGAACTCAGGACCTAAGCAATACATAGCAGCAAGTTCCCTGGATTTTCTTTTTGCCTCATATATCCCTGAGTTGGAGGTGAAGAAGCTGGCAGCCCAGAAACACCAACAGGCACAGATAAAAAACAAACAAACAAAAAACCCCAACAAAAGCCTCCTCTCTCTAGCTACAGCCTAGCAATGTACAGCCTAGCAAGACAGAAACTTTTAGACAATCACTGCTCTACTCCAGCCAAACACCACAGAAAAAGTTGTGGCTCCACCCCCTCACTTACTGGGCTGTAATGAGGTGTCCCCAACCCCTCCCCACCCCCATCACTGATGGGGTGGGGCTAGCACTTTCATCCCTGCCAGGCAGTAATGAATCATGCACACACACACGCTTGCTCAATGTCAGTGGAGACCACATAGGTAGCCTGAATTTCCACCCCCATCTGGCAGTGATGAGGCACCCTTTTCCCTTTCCACTGGAGAGGTGCAGAGGAGGTCTATTGGAGAGTCAGGACTTTGACCACTGCCCATAAGTAATGAGGTCACAACCCTACTCCCTCCCTCATGGTGTCAGTGGAGGCCATGTGGGGGGCAGAAACCCCCACCCCTGCCAGCAGTAATGAGGAACACTGCCCCACCCCCCAGATGTTAATGGAGGCTAACTGAGGAACCTGGACTTCTATCACTACCTGGAAATAATGAGGCTGCACTGCCCTTTCCCTGCTGGAGTGGTATCAGAAGCTAGCTAGTTTAAATAAGTTCTAGAGTCTCATAATATAATACCAAAAATGCCCAGATTTCATCACTCATCAATCATACCAAGAACCAGGAAAATCTCAATTTCCATGAAAAAAAGACAATAGACACCAAGACAGAGATGGCAGAGATATTAGAATTTAAAATAGCCATAATAAAAATGCTTCAATGAGCTATTGTTAACACTCTTGAAAAAATGAATAGAGAGTCTGAGCAAAGTAGTAGAAGATACAAAGAATAATCAAAGGGAAATCTCAGTACTGTAAAAAGACAATAACCAAAATAAAAAATTCAACAGGTAGGCTCAACAGAAGAAGAGAGGGGACAAAGAAAAGAATCAGTGAATTTGAAGACAGCACAATAGAAATTACCCAATCTGAACAATAGAGAAAATAAGACTGGAAAGAGGAATGAACAGAGACTCAGGGAACTGTGGGACTAACACAAAAGATCTAAACTCATGACATAGGATCCCAGAAGGAAAGAATAAATAAGGGCTGAAAATGTACTCAAAGAAATAATAGCTGAAAACCCAAATTTGGCAAAAGACATAAACTTACAAATTCAAGAAGCTGAGAAAACCCCAAACAGCAAAAAAACCCAAAGAAGCCATACCAAAACCCATCATAACCAAACTTCTGAAAGCTAAAACAAAGGAAAAGACCTCAATAGCAGAAAGAGGGAAACACCAGCTTTCCTACAGGGAAGAAACAATGAATATGACAGTGGATTTCTCATGAGAAACCATAGAGACCAGAAGGAAGTGACATAACATTTTTTAAAAAGTGCTGAATGAAAAGAACTGTCAACACAGACTCCTATACCCATTGAAAATATCCTTTGGGAATGAAAAGGAAATTATTCTTAGAGAAGGAAAACTAAAAGAAGTTTTCACCAGCAGACCACTCTAAAATAATGGCTAAAGGAAGATCTCTATACAGAAGGAAATGAATCTTGGAATATCAGGAAGGAAGAAATAACAGAAAGGTAAAAATATGGGTAAATAAATTTTACTTCTTTTGAGTTTCCTAAATTGTGTTTGATAGTTGAAGCAAACATTCTAACACTGATGTGGCTCTAAATCTATGTAGAGAAAATATTTAAAACAATTATATTATAAATTGGGGAGGGTAAAGGGACACAAAGGAAGCTATAGTTTCTCGACTTCACTTGAACTGGTAAAATGGTAACATTGGTAGACTGCATTAAGATACCACACACACACACACACACAATGTAACCACTGAAGAAGCTATACAAAGAGATGCACTCAAAAATATGAGAGAGGAGTTTCTGGGAAAGATGGCATATTAGGGAGTTCCAGGACTCATTACTCCTCTAAAATCAGCTTGAGGACAGGCAGAAACTGTCGGAAACAACTGTTCTGGGGCCCCAGAGGCCAGGGTAGCACTATACAGCATCCAGAAAAGAGCAGGACAAAAAGACTGAAAAACTGTTGTAAAACACTGTAACAAACTTGTTCTGTAGTGGTGAACAGTGCCCATCCCACACCCTTGAGGTGGGCCACATGGGACTGGTCCCTGGCTGGCTGCTGTGGACAAAGAGGGATGTGGAAGCCCTCCTCCCCAAGAACAGGGCAGGGCACGCCAAAGTGCCAAAGGACTGATCATGGCTTCTGATAGGCCAAATAGCGGCTCTGAACTGCTGTTTCAGCTTGCCTTGGAAAGAGACTTCTGGGATCATTGTTTAAACCCTGCCTCTGACAGGGGTAGAGGTCTAAAAAAACCACTGCCTCTTTAAGGTTGTGGGGAACAGTTGACTGAAGAGCTTTATCTACTGGGCAGACCAGGGAAGCACAGATTTGGGGAGCCAAGAAAAAAGACTTTTTTGGTGTCTTTCCTGACCCATTTCCCAGGGCCCTTTGGAACTGGTCTGTGTTCCCAAGGTAGGTCCCTGGCTGAGAAATACTGACTTTGGCTGAGAAATACTGACTTGGGAAAGTCCTCTACTGGGAGGTGGCCTTCCTCCCAGAATTTACCCTCCAACCAAAAGGAGCTAGAGGCAAGGAAAGTTAAAAAAAAAATTACAGGGGCAAAACAAAAACAAACAGATCAAGATTCCCAGAAAAGTAACAGATAAAAGGAAGCTTTCTCCTGGGGGTAAAGCAATTGCACAAATAGAAGCAATCTTAAAAATTGTACTGCCACTAAACTGAGAAATGTATGTATTTATTCATCTGTGTTTACTTTTTTTTTTTTTTTTTAAGATTTTATTTATTTATTCATTTATCCCCCCCTTGCTGCTTGCGCTCGCTGGGTCAGCCAACCACGCCGCGCGGGCGGGCTTGCCCTCACCAGGAGGCCCCGGGAACCAAACCCAGGGCCTCCCATATGGCAAACGGGAGCCCCACTGATTGAGCCACAGCCGCTTCCCTGTGTTTACTTTTTAGTTTTTAATTGTTTATATTTTCAATTATTAAATGTACAAAATAAAGTAAAAAAAATGTACTGCATGCTCATGACAAGAATCAGATGTAGAAAAACTAAATAAATTTGAGCACTTAAACACAGGTCTAGAAAAAGTTGAAACAAGTGTTAAAGAAGAGCCTGTTAAGGCAAAACAAATCAAGAATAAAAACCTAGGCAAGAAAGAGAAACTGATCTTCAGAGTAAACTCATCAAGATAATCAGATGCCTAGATATCAGTAAAAAATTACAAGCCATACTAAGTAACAGGAAGATATGGCCCAAATGGTCATGGGAACAAATTAAACAGTCAGAAGAGGGAAGTGGATATGGCTCAAGAAATTGAGCTCACATCTACCATATGGAGGGTCCCGGGTTTGATTCCCGGGGCCTCCTGGTGAAAGCAAGCTGGCCCTTGTAGAGAGCTGGCTTACACGGAGAGCTGGCCCATGCAGATAGCTGGTGGAACAAGATGATACAACAAAAAAGAGACACAGAAGAGAGAGAGTGAGAGACACAACATACCAGGGTGCTGGGGTGGCTCAAGCTATTGAGTGTGTCTCTCCTACATCGGAAGGTCCCAGGATCGGTTCCTGGTGCCTCCTAAAGAGATGAGAAGAGAAGACAAGCAGACACAGAAGAATGTGCAGTGAAAGGACACAGAGAGCAGACAGTGAGTGCAAGCGGCAGGGCAGGGGGGAATAAATAAATAAAATTTAAAAGTCAGAAGAGACATGGAATTTGGAACAGCTAATCAAAGATGTTCAAACAAATCTCCTAAATTAATTCAAGGAAATGAAGGAAAATATGACTAAAGAGATAAAGGATATTAAGACGACACTGGGTGAGCATAAAGAATAATTTAAAAGTATGAAGAAAAACATAACAAAATTTATGGGAATTAAAGGCACAGTAGAAGAGATTAAAAATACACTAGAGGCACACAATAGCAGATTTGAACAGGCAGAAAAAAGAATCAGTAAAGTAGAAGATAAGACATTTGAAATATTACAGACAGAAGAACAGAAAAAAGATGGAAAAAATTGAGCAGTGTCTTAAGGAATTGAGTAACAGCATGAAGCACATAAGCACACATATCATGGGTGACTCAGAAGGAGCAGAGAAGGGAAAAGGGGCAGAAAGAATATCTGAGGAAATAATGACTGAAAATTTCCCAACCCTTATGAAGGACATAAATATACAGGTCCAAGAACAATGTACTCCAAACAGAAAAAAACTAAAATACCTACTCTGAGCACATAATAAAATGTCAAATGCCAGGAAATGGATGTGGCTCAAGTGACTGGGCTCCCGTCTACCATATAGGAGGTCCAAGGTTCGATTCCCAGGGCCTCCTGGTGAAAGGCAAGCTGGCTCACGTGGAGAGCTGGCCCACCTGGTGAGCTGGCCTGTGCAGGAGCACTAGCCTGTGCAGGAGTGCTAGCTCACACAGGAGAGCTGGTGCAGCAAGATGACACACAAAAAAGAGACAAAGAGGAGAGACAATAAGAGATGAAGCAGACCAGGGAGCTGAGGTGGCGCAAGAGATTGAGCGCCTCTTTCCCACTCTGAAACGTCCCAGGATCGGTTCCTGGTACAGTCTAAAGAGAAGACAGGCAGACACAGAACACACAGAGAGCAGACAGCGAGTGCAAAACAATGGGGAGGGGGAGAAATAAATAAATAAAAATCTTAAAAATAAATAAAATTAAAAAAAAAGAAATTTATTTTTTAAAAAATGTCAAATGCCAAAGATAAAGAGAATCCTGAAAGCAGCAAGAGAGAAGCCATTTATCACATACAAGGGAAATGCAATAAGATTAAGGGCCGATATCTCATCAGAAACCATGGACACGAGAAGGCAGTAGTATGATATATTTAAGGTACTGAAAGAGAAAAACTGCCAGCCAAGAATTCTTTTTTAATTTTTCTTTTATTTTTAAAGAAGCTTTAGATTACATAAATGTTATGTCAAAAATATACGGGATTCCCATATACCCCACCTCTTCCCCCTCCCCCTCTCACATTTTCCCCCATTAACAACATCTTTCGTTAGTGTACATTTGTTACAATTGATGAACATATTGGAGCATTGCTACTAACCATGGTCTATAGCTTGCATTATAGTTTACACTTTGCACCGCACAATTTTATATGTTTTGACAAAATGTATTATAGCCTGTATCTGTCATTGCAATGTCATGAAAAACAATTCCAATGTCCCCAAAAATGCCCCATGTTCTTCCCTCTCCCTCCCCTCAGAACCTCTGGTGGCTATGCCTTTATATCAATGATACAAGTCCCTCCATTGTTAGAATAATAAGTCTACTTTAGTCCATAGTTGCATTCCCCCCTTATGTTTGGTCATTCCTTAATCTTGAGGATTTTGGGATGGTGATGACCACTGTGTTTCTTATTGAGAAGGGGCTTAGATCCCATGGGGCGGATCAGCCAAGAATTCTTAATCTGGCAAAATTGTCCTTCAAAAATGAGGGAGAGGGGAGCAGACATAGCTCAAGAGGTTGAGTGCCTGCTTCCCATGTACGAGGTCCTGGGTTTGATCCCCAGTACCTCCTAAAAATAAAACAAACAAACAAATGAAAAAAACAACTCTCACTGGGGAGTGGATGCAGCTCAGTAGTTGAGCACCTGCTTCCCATGTATGAGGTCCTGGGTTCACTCTCCGATACCTCCTAAAAAAAAATGAGGAAGAGTTTAAAATATTCACAGATAAATAGAAACCGAGAGAGTTCATCAGTAAAAGACTTGCCCTACAAGAAATAGAAAGGAAGTTCTGCAGGCTGAAAGGGAAAGAAAGGAGAGAGGTTTGGAGGAGAGTGTAGAAATGAAGATTATCAGGAAGATTAAATAAAGACTAAAAAGAGAGACAAAAATAAGATATGACATATAAAAATCAAAGTAAGTACTGCCTTTACAGTAATAACATTAAATGTTAGTGGATTAAACTCCCCAATTAAAAGACACAGATTGGCAGAATGAATAAATAAGTATGATCCATCTACATGCTGTCTACAAGAGACTCACCTTAGACTCAAAGATACAAACAAACTGAAAGTGAAAGGATGAAAAAAGATATCCCATACAAACAGTAACCAAAAAAAAAAAAAAAAAAAAAAAAAAATTCAAATCTTAAAAAAAAATAACCAAAAAAAACATTAACCAAAAAAAAAAAAAAAAAAAAAAAAGCTGAGCTAGCTATATAAATATTAGACAAAATAGATTTTAAATGAAAATCTGTTATAAGAGACAAAGAAGGACACTACATATTAATAAAGGGGCTCCACCAAGAAGAAATAACTATCATAAATATTTATGCAACTAACCAGGGTGCCCCAAAATACATGAGGAAAACACTGGCAAAACTGAAGGGAGAAATAGACACCCCTACAATAATAGTTGGAGATTCAATACACAATTCTCATCAATAGATACAACATCGAGACAGAGGATCAATAAGGAAACAGAGAACTTGAATAATATGATAAATGAACTATAGCTAACAGACATATACAGAACATTGCATCCCAAAACAGCAGGATATACATTCTTCTCAAGTGCTTATAGATCATTCTCCAGGATAGTCCACATGTTGAGTCACAAAACAAGTCTCAATACATTTAAAAAGAATGAAATTATACAAAGCACTTTCTCTAACCATAATGAAATGAAGGCGGAAATCAATAATAGGCAGAGAACGGGAAAATTCACAAATATATGGAGGATAAAAAACACACTCTTAAACAATCAGTGGGTCAAAGAAGAAATTGCAGGAGACATCAGTAAATCTGTTGGGATGAATAAAAATGAGAACACAATGTACCAAAACTTACGGTATGCAGTGAAGGCAGTGCTGAGAAGGAAATTTATAGCCCTAAATCTGCATTAAAAAAGAGGAAAGAGCTAAAATCAAAGACCTAACTGCATGCCTGGAGGAAATAGAAAAAGAAGAGCAAATTAATCCCAAAGTAATCAGAATAATAAAGATTAGAGCAGAAATAAATGAAATTGAGAATAAAAAACAATAGATAGCATTATCAAAATCAAAAGTTGTTTCTTTGAGAAGATAAATAAAACTACAACCTCCTAGCTAGACTGACAAAGAAAAAAAAGAGAGAATATGCCAGTAAATAAAATCAGAAATGGGGAGGGCGGGGGAGAACATTACTACTGTCTCCAAAGAAATAAAGGATAATAAGAAGACACTATGAATAACTGTATACCAACAAATTTGACAACGTAGATGAAATGGATAAATTTCTAGAAACTACACTAACTCTAGAAGAAATAGAAGACCTCAAAAGACCAATTTCAAGTAAAGAGACAGTCTTCAAAAACCTCCCAACAAAAAAAAAGAGCCCAGGATCAGATGGCTTCACAAGTGAATTCTACCAACTATTGCAAAAAGAATTCATACCAATCCTGCTCAAACTCTTCCAAAAAACTGAGGAGGAGGGTACACTACCTAACTCTTTCTATGAAGCCAACATTACCCTAATACCAAAGCCAGATAAAGATTCTACAAGAAAAGAAAATAACAGACCAATTTCTATTATGAATATAGGTATAAGACTTTTCAACAAAATAACTGAAAATTGCATCTCACAGCATATTAAAATAATTACACACCATGATCAAGCTGGTTTTCTCCCAGGTATGCAAGAGTGGTTCAACAGAAAAAAATAATTAATGTAATATACCATATTAACAAACTGAAAGGGAAAAACCACACGATCATCTTTATTGATGCAGAAAAGGCAATTGACAAAATCCAGCATCCTTTATAAAAACACATTGAGGGGAGTTCCGGGAAGATGGCGGACTAGTAAGACATGGGAATCTCTTCTCCAGAAAAATAGAGGACAAGGTGAAACAGCCCTGAAAAAGATCTTCTAGGGTTTAGGACAGCAGGTGAAGGCTGCACACCACCCAGAAGAGAGGGGGACAGAAGAGGGAAATCGTGACAACAGAACCGTGAGTTGCAAGTAGCAGCTTCTGCTGCTGCCGGCACCCTCCCCCACACTCTTCAGAATTCTCGGGCCTCTGGGCCTCCAACCACAGACAAAAGGGGGGTTCAGGGATCTGCCACTCCTGGAAAGGGGAGAGAGAGGGACACAGACTTAGGCTGACTCAGGTTCTGACCCGAAATTTGGGCTGCGGAGCCCCACGGACCCTTCCACACGGCGGTTTGCCCTGGGAGCCTGGAAAGGACTGGAGAAATCCGACCCTCGCAACCTCCCTCTCTTCTAGCCTGGACTAATTGTTGAGGACCCCACAGGAGAGGGGAGAGAGAGCCTGGGACTGACCCTGCTTTGGAATCCCAGGTTTGGTCTGCCCTGTCCCAAGAGCTCTTCCAGGCTGGGTGGGGCTGCGCCATTGTTTGCCTTGGAGCCTGCAAGGGGCTAAAGATATACAAACCTCCCAATCTCCTCCTCACTAACAGGGACTGATTGTTGAGGATTCAGAAGGGAGTGGAAATATTTCCTAGCTGGGAAAAGGGGGGCGCTACAAGAGAAGTCTGGAGAACTGTCTCAGAAAGCTTGAATCACAGGGCTCTTAGCCCCCAGACAGGAAGCTCTATCACATTGACCTGGTCTGTGTCACAACAAATACGCTCTGACCAGGCATTGAGTTGAGAGCTGCCAACAAGCGCCATCTCCTGGCAGACCAAGGAAGTGCACATAAGAAAATTAATAAGTAAGAGAGGCTTTTCCTGGCCTCTATAGCCTCCCTGCCCAAGGCCCTAGGAAATGACTGTACAACCAATTACTGGGTCCAGTGCCCAGTTTTGAATAACCAGCAGAATAATCTTAATAATCAAGGTTGAGCCAAAAATCAAAGAGCTGTGGTAACTCACAGCCTCCTGCCACTAAAACCCCATAAAAGGGAAAGAGATAGAGCATCTAAGTAAAATACAAACTAACCAGATGCCTAAGCACCAGCAAAAAATTACGAGCCATACTAAGAAAATAGAAGACAAGGCCCAAGAAAAGGAATACAGCAAAGTCCCAGAAGAGATGCAGAATTTGAGAGAACTAATCAGTGAGATGAGCACAAATTTCCAAAATCAAATTAATGAGATGAAAGAGAATATAGTTAACGAGATCAATGACATCAAGAAGTCATTGAGCGAACGCAAAGAAGAATTTGAAATCCTGAACAGAAAACTAATGGAGTTCATGGGAATGAAAGACACAATAGGTGAAGTAAAAAATACATTTGAAGCATACAACAGCAGACTCGAAATGATAGAAGAAAGAATAAGTGATACTGAAGACAGAGCAGCTAAAATTGAAGAGAGAAAAGAACAGAGAGAGAAAAGAATGGAAAAAATTGAGCAGGGGCTCAAAGAGTTGAATGACAAAACAAAATGCAAGAACATACGTGTCATGGGAGTTCCAGAAGGAGAAGAGAAAGGAAAAGGGGCAGAAAGAGTATTTGAGGAAATAATAGCTGAAAATTTCCCAACTCTCACGAAAGAAATGAACTTACATGTCCAAGAAGCACACCGTACCCCAATAAGAATAAATCCAAATAGACCTACGCCAAGACACATATTATTCAGAATGTCAAATGTAAAAGATAAAGAGAAAATTCTCAGAGCAGCAAGAGAGAAGCAAACAATCACGTACAAAGGACGTCCAGCAAGACTTAGTGCAGATTTCTCTTCAGAAACCATGGAGGCAAGAAGACAGTGGTATGGTAGAATTAGGAAACCGAAAAAGAAAAATTGCCAGCCAAGAATTCTTTATCCAGCAAAACTGTCCTTCAAATATGAAGGTGAGTATAAAGTATTCACAAACAAACAGAAACTAAGAGAGTTTGCAAAAAAGAATCCACCTTTGCAGGAAATATTAAAGGAAGCCTTAGAACCTGAAAGAAAAAGACAGGAGAGAGAGGCTTGGAGCAGAGTATAGAAGAAGGAAAAGCAGAAAGGATAACCTAAAGAGTAAAAAAGAGAGACAAAAATAAGATGACATATGAAAACCAAAGAATACAATGGAGGAAATAAATAGTGCATTAACAGTAATATCATTGAATGAGAATGGATTAAATTCCCCAATCAAAAGATACAGGCTGACAGAATGGATAAAAAAACATGAGCCATCCATATGCTGCTTACAAGGATACAAGCTGGCTGAAAGTAAAAGGTTGGAAAAAGATACCCCATGCGAATAGTAAACAGAAAAAAGCAGGAGTAGCTATACTAATATCAGAAAAAACAGACTTTAAATGCAAAAAAATGATAAGCGATATGGAAGGCCATTATATATTAATAAAAAGGATGATCCTCCAGGAAGATATAACAGTCATAAATATCTACGCACCTAACGAGGGTGCCCTAAAATATATGAGACAAACTCTGGCAAAAATGAAGGGAGAAATAGACATTTCTACAATAATTGTCGGAGACTTCAACACCCCTCTCACATCATTAGATAGAATAACTAGACAGAAGATCAACAAGGAAACAGAGAACCTGAACAATATGATAAACAGATTAGACCTAATAGACATATACAGAATACTACATCCAAACTCAGCAGGTTATACATTCTTCTCAAGTACCCATGGATCTTTCTCCAGGATAGAACATATGTTAGGTCACAATACAGCTCTCAATAAATATAAAAAGATTGAAATTTTACAAAGCACCTTCTCAGATCATAATGGAATGAACTAGAAATCAATAACAGACAGGAAAAAAAGTAAATTTGCAAATGTGTGGAGACTGAACAACACACTCCTAAATATTCAGTGGGTCAAAGAAGAAATTGCAAGTGAAATCAGTAAATATATTGAGACAAATGAAAATGAGAACACAACATATCAAAACTTATGGGATACAGCAAAGGCAGTCTTGAGAGGGAAATTTATAGCCCTAAATGCCTATATTAAGAAACAAGAGCTAAACTCAAAGATTTAACTGAACAACTTGAGAAACTAGAAAAAGAATAGCAAACCAATCCCAGCAAAAAGAAGGAAAGAAATAATAAAGATTAGAGGGGAAATAAATGAAAATGAGAACAGAAAAGCAATAGAGAAAATCAACAAAACCAAAAGCTGGTTCTTTGAGAAGATCAATAAAATTGACAAACCCCTCGCTAGACTAACAAAGAAAAAAAGAGAGAAGATGCAAATAAATACAATCAGAAATGAGAGGGGGGAAATTACAAATGACCTCACAGAAATAAAAAGAATCATAAGAGGATATTATGAGAAACTCTATGCCAACAAACTAGACAACCTGGATGAAATGGACAAATTTCTAGAAATTCATAACCAACCTACACTGACACAACAAGAAATACAAGAACTTAACAAACCAATCACAATCAAGGAGATTGAATCCGTCATCAAAAATCTCCCAGCAAAGAAAAGTCCAGGACCAGATGGCTTCACAGGTGAATTCTACCAAGCATTCCTAAAAGAATTAACACCAATCCTGTATAAACTCTTCCAAAAAATCGAAGAGGAGGGAAAATTACCCAACACATTTTATGAAGCCAACATCACCCTAATACCAAAGCCAGATAAAGATTCCACAAGAAAAGAAAATTACAGACCAATCTCTCTCATGAACATAGATGCAAAAATTTTCAACAAAATACTTGCAAATCGAATCCAACAGCATATCAAAAGACTTATACATCACGACCAAGTGGGATTTATTCCTGGTATGCAAGACTGGTTCAACATAAGAAAATCAATCAATGTAATACACCACATTAACAAATTGAAAGAAAAAAACCACATGATCATTTCAATAGATGCAGAAAAGGCATTCGACAAAATCCAACATCCTTTTTTGATAAAAATACTTCAAAAGATAGGAATAAAAGGAAAATTCCTCAAAATGATAAAAGGCATATATGAAAAACCCACAGCCAACATCATACTCAATGGGGAAAGGTTGAAAGCTTTCACCCTAAGATCAGGAACAAGACAAGGATGCCCACTGTCACCATTGTTATTCAACATTGTACTAGAAGTTCTTGCTAGGGCAATTAGACAAGACAAAAAATTAAAGGCGTCCAAATAGGAAAAGAGGAAGTAAAACTCTCACTGTTTGCGGATGACATGATCCTGTAATTAGAAAATCCTGAAGTATCCACAACAAAGCTACTTGAACTAATAAATGAGTTCAGCAAAGTGGCAGGATATAAGATCAACACGCAAAAATCAGTAATGTGTTTGTACACTAGTACTGAACAATCTGAGGTGGAAATCAGGAGGAAAATTCCATTTTCAATAGCAACAAAAAGACTCAAATACCTAGGAGTTAATTTAACCAAGGAAGTACAGGACCTATATGCATAAAACTACAAAACAATGCTAAAAGAAATTTAAAAAGACCTGAACAAATGGAAAGACATTCCATGTTCATGGATTGGAAGAATCAATATCGTGAAGATGTCAATCTTGCCCAAACTGATTTATAGATTCAATGCAATACCAATCAAAATCCCAACAGCTTACTTTACAGAATTAGAGAAGGCAATTACCAAATTCATCTGGAAGGGTAAGTGCACCCGAATAGCCAAAAGCATTCTAAAAAAGAAGAGCAATGTGGGAGGATTTTAATGCCTGACCTTGAAACATATTACAAAGCTACAGTGGTCAAAACAGCATGGTACTGGCATAAAGTTAGACATATCGATCAGTGGAATCGAATTGAGAATCCAGAAATAAACCCTCACCTATACAGTCAACTGGTTTTTGACCAACCTACCAAGCCCACACTGATGGGAAAAAACAGTCTCTTCAACAAATGGTGTTGGGAGAACTGGATATCTATAACCAAAAGAATGAAAGAGGACCCCTATCTCACCCCTTACACAAGAATCAACTCAAAATGGATCAAAGATCTAAATATAAAAGCCAGGACCATAAAACTACTAGAAGAAAATGTAGGGAAACATCTTCAAGACCTTGTAGTAGGTGTTGGTTTATTGGACCTCACACCCAAAGCCGTGCAACAAAAGAAAAATTAGATAAATGGGACCTCCTCAAAATTAAACACTTTTGCACCTCACAGGAATTTGTCAGAAGGGTGAAAAGGCAGCCGACTCAATGGGAAAAAATATGGAAATCACATATCTGATAAGGGTTTAATATCCAGGATATATAAAGAGATGTTACAACTCAACAATAAAAAGACAAATGACCCAATTGAAAAATGGGCCAAAGACTTGAATAGACATTTCTCCGAAGAAGAAATACAAATGGCAAAAATACACATGAAGAAATGCTCAACATCACTCATGATTAGGGAAATGCAAATCAAAACTACAATGAGATATCATTTCACACCTATCAGAAAGGCCACTATTAAAAAAGACAGAGAACGCCTCCCGCCTACCTATGTGCCAGGTGTGCATGAAATCTAGGTGGAGCTGCAACTCCTACCCTACAGCTCAATGGACTCATCCAAGTCACCTGGTGAGGAGACAACGATGGGCAATGGCCATCCCAGGGAATGGAGAGGGCCTGCATGTGCAGGCAGGATCATCCCACCCACCATATCCATGGGATATAAGCCCTCTCTCACTTGGAGTTGGAGTGGACATCACCATCCCAGTCCCCTCAGGACTGGGGGAAGAACCATGGACTAGAATGGACTTGATGGTATTCTCTTGTTCACCTATGGTGATTCTAGCAATGCAAGAAATTATAACAATGAGGTGGAGCCAGTGGCCACTTGACACTTTTGGGGTAGGGAGGGGATGAGCAGTTGAAATACAGGGGCTTCTTTGGGAGTTGGAGGTTATCCTGAGTACTGTTGTGGCAACGGATGTAGGCCTTTTTAAATCAGCACACACCACTCAGAACTGAGTGGGAGAGAGTGTGGTCTACAGTGTGAACTGTGGTCTATGGTTGGTGGCAAGGCTCCAGGATATGTAAATTCATTGAGGGTGGTGGGCCACACTGTGGGAGATGTTTGTGTGGGATGTCGTGGGAGGTGTGGGAGGTGGGCAACATGGGAATCCCAGTGGGTTCCGTGTAATATTTTGGGTAATCTAAGCACCTCTTAAAATATATGTATATATATATATATAAAACATTTTTGTAAGCAAATACACATATATGCATATATATTTATATATAATTTTGCAAATGTTTGTATGTATTGTGAGAATTTTGATTTTTACCCATAATAAAAATAAATAAATAAATAAATAAATTAATTAATTAAAAAAAAAAAAAAAAAAAAAGACTTATACATCACTACCAAGTGGGATTTATTCCTGGTATGCAAGGCTGGTTCAACATAAGAAAATCAATCAATTCAATGTAATACACCACATTAACAAATTGAAGGAAAAAAAAACACATGATCATCTCAATATATGCAGAAAAGGCATTCGACAAAATCCAACATCCTTTTTTGATAAAAATACTTCAAAAGATAGGAATAAAAGGAAAATTCCTCATTGTGATAAAAGGCATACATGAAAAACCTAAAGCCAACATCATACTCAATGGGGAAAGGTTGAAAGCTTTCCCCCTAAGATCAGGAACAAGACAAGGATGCCCACTGTCACCATTGTTATTCAACATTGTACTAGAAGTTCTAGCGAGGGCTATTAGACAAGACAAAAAAATTAAAGGCATCCAAATAGGAAAAGAGGAAGTAAAACTCTCACTGTTTACGGATGACATGATCCTGTATTTAGAAAATCCTCAAGTATCCACAACAAAGCTACTTGAACTAATAAATGAGTTCAGCAAAGTGGCAGGATATAAGATCAACACGCAAAAATCAGTAATGTGTTTGTACACTAGTACTGAACAATCTGAGGTGGAAATCAGGAGGAAAATTCCATTTTCAATAGCAACAAAAAGACTCAAATACCTAGGAGTTAATTTAACCAAGGAAGTACAGGACCTATATGCAGAAAACTACAAAACAATGCTAAAAGAAATTTTAAAAGACCTAAACAAATGGAAAGACATTCCGTGTTCATGGATTGGGAGACTAAATATCGTGCAGATGTCAATCTTGCCCAAACTGATTTATAGATTCAACGCGATACCAATCAAAATTCCAACAGCTTACTTTACAGAATTAGAGAAGGCAATTACCAAATTCATCTGGAAGGGTAAGTGCATCCGAATAGCCAAAAGCATTCTAAAAAAGAAGAGCAATGTGGGAGGAATTTCACTGCCTGTCCTTGAAACATATTACAAAGCTACAGTGGTCAAAACAGCATGGTACTGGCATAAAGATAGACATATCGATCAGTGGAATAAAATTGAGAATCCAGAAATATACCCTCACCTATACAGTCAACAGTTTTTGACCAACCTACCAAGCCCACGCTGATGGGAAAACACAGTCTCTTCAGCAATGGTGTTGGGAGAACTGGATATCTATAACCAAAAGAATGAAAGAGGACCCCTATCTCAACTCAAAATGGATCAAAGATCTAAATATAAAGCCAGGACCATAAAACTACTAGAAGAAAATGTAGGGAAACATCATCAAGACCTTGTAGTCGGTGGTGGTTTCTTGGACCTCACACCCAAAGCACGTGCAACAAAAGAAAAAGTAGATAAATGGGACGTCTTCAAAATTAAACACTTTTGCAACTCACAGGACTTTGTCAGAAGGGTGAAAAGGCAGCCAACTTATTGGGAAAAAATATTTGGAAATCACATATCTGATAAAGGTTTAATATCCAGGATATATAAAGAGATGTTACAACTCAACAATAAAAAGACAAATGACCCAATTAAAAAATGGGTGAAAGACTTGAATAGACATTTCTCCGAAGAAGAAATACAAATGGCAAAAAAACACATGAAGAGATGCTCAACATCACTCATGATTAGGGAAATGCAAATCAAAACTACAATGAGATATCATTTCACACCTATCAGAATGGCCACTATTAAAAAGACAGAGAACTACAAGTGTTGGAGAGGATGTGGAGAGATAGGAACACTTCTTCACTGTTGGTGGGAATACAGGATGGTACAACCACTGTGGAGGACTGTTTGGCAGTTCCTAAAGAAGTTGAATATAGACTTGCCACGTGACCCTGCAATACCACTACTGGGTATATACCCAGAAGAACTGAGAGCAGTGACACGAACAGACACCTGCACACTGATGTTCATAGCCACATTATTCTCCATTGCCAAAAGTTGGAAACAACCCAGGTGTCCATCAACAGATGAATGGATAAACAAACTGTGGTCTATTCACACGATGGAATATTATGCAGCTGTAAGAAGAAATGAAGTCATAAAATATATGGCAACATGGATGAACCTGGAGGACATTATGTTGAGTGAAGCAAGCCAGACACAAAAGAACAAATACTGTATGAATGCATTACTATGAACCAAATATATTGTGTAATATATTGTTTGATTAAAAAAATTTTTTTTTCATGTATCCATTACATTTAATTGAGAAATGTATATATTTATTCATCTGTGTTTACTTTTTAGTTTTTAATTGTTTATATTTTCAATTATTAAATGTACAAAATAAAGTTAAAAAAAAAACCACAATGAAAGACATGAATAGAATGAAACTTCCTCAACATGACAAAAGGCATATATGAAAAACCAACAGCTTACATCATACTCAATGGTGAAAGATTTTAAAGCTTTCCCTCTAAAATGTAGCACAAGGATGCCTACTGTCACCACTGTTGTTCAAAATTGTTTTAGAAATTCTAGCTAGAGCAGTTAGGCAAGAAAAAGAAATGAAAGACATCCAATTTTGTTAGGAAGAAATACACTTTTCAGTATTTTCAGAAGTCATAATCCTAAATCTAGAGTCACAAAAACTACAACAAAGCTACTAGAGCTAATAAAGAAGTTTAGTAAAGTGGGGAGTACAAGATCAACACACAAAAATCAGTACTGTTTCTATACACTAGTAATGAGCAATCTCAGGAGAAAATCAAGAAAAAATTCCATTTACAATAGCAACTAAAAGAATCAAATATCTAGAAATAAATTTAACCAAGGATGTAAAGGACTTACATATGGAAACTATAAAACTTTGCTAAAAGAAATTAAAGACCTAAATAAATGGAAGGAAATTCCATGCTCATGGATTAGAAGACTAAGTATCATTAAGATGTCAATTATACGGAAATTGATTGACAGATGCAACACAATCCCAATCAAAACTCCTACAGTTTAGGGGAGGAGGTGTAGTTCAGTGGTTAAGTGACTGCTTCCCACGTACAAGGTCCCAGGTTCAATCCCCAGTACCTCCTAAAAAAAAAAAAAATTCCTACAGTGTACTTTGCAGAAATGTAAGAGCCAATCATCAAATTTATTTGGAAGGGTAAGGGACCCCAAATAGCCAAAAACATCTTGAAAAAAAGAATGAAGTTGGAGGACTCACACTTCCTGACTTTAAAGCATATTATCAAGCTACAGTGGTCAAAACAGCAAGGCAGAAAAATGGATGTATTGACCAATGTAATCAAATAGAGAGCTCAGAAATAGACCCTTACATCTGTGGCAACTGATATTTGAAAAGATTGCCAAGTCCATACAACTGGGACAGAATAGTTTCTTCAATAAATGGTGTTGGGAGAACTGGTTATCCATATCCAAAAGAATGAAGGAGGATCCCTATCTCATACCATGTACAAAAATTAACTCAAAATGGATCAAAGACCTAAATATAAGAGCCAGGACCAAAAAACTCCTAGAAGAAAATGTGGGGAAGCATCTTAAAGATTTTGTGTTGGGTAATGGTTTCTCAGACCTTACACCCAAAGCACAAACAATGAAGGAAAAAATAGATAAATGGGAACTCCTCAAAATTCAAAACTTTTGCATTTCAAAGGACTCTGTCAAGAAAATGAAAATATTTGGAAACTACATATCTGACAAGGGTTTAATATCCAGAATACATAAAGAAATCCTTCAACTCATCAATAAAAAGACAACCCAATTAAGAAATGGGTATAACCAAAGCACATGCAAGAAAAGAAAAAATAGATAAATGGGACCTTCTCAAAATTAAACACTTTTGCACCTCACAGGACTTTGTCAGAAGGGTGAAAAGGCAGCCAACTTAATGGGAAAAAATATTTGGAAATCACATATCTGATAAGGGTTTAATATCCAGGGTATATAAAGAGATGTTACAACTCAACAATAAAAAGACAAACAACCCAATTAAAAAAATGGGCGAAAGACTTGAATAGACATTTCTCCAAAGAAGAAATACAAATGGCAAAAAAACACATAAAGAAATGCTCATCAATCATGATTAGGGAAATGCAAATCAAAACTACAATGAGATATCATTTCACACGTATCAGAATGGCCACTATTAAAAAGACAGAGAACTACAAGTGTTGGTGAGGATGTAGAGAGATAGGAACACTTTTTCACTGTTGGTGGGAATGCAGAATGGTACAGCCACTATGGAGGACTGTTTGGCAGTTCCTAAAGAAGTTGAATACAGACTTGCCACATGACCCGGCAATACCACTACTGGGTATATACCCATAAGAACAGAGCAGTGACACAAACAGACATCTGCACACTGATGTTCATAGCAACATTATTCACCATTGCCAAAAGTTGGAAACAACCCAGGTTTCTGTCAACAGATTAATGGAAAAGCAAACTGTGGTCTAGTCACATGATGGAATATTATGTAGCTGTAAGAAGAAATGAAGTTGTAAAGCATATGACCACGTGGATGGAGGACATTATGTTGAGCAAAATAAGCCAGACACAAAAGGACAAATACTGTATGACTGCGTTACTATGAACCAAATATATTGTGTAACATACTGTTTAATTTAAAAAAATTTATATGTATCCATTACATTTAATTGATAAATGTATATATTTATTCATCTGTGTTTACTTTTTAGTTTTTAATTGTTTATATTTTTAATTATCAAATGTACAAAATAAAGTAAAGAAAAAAGAAATGGGTATAAGACTTTAATAGACATTTCTTAAAGAGGAAATACAAACAGCTAAAAAGCACATGAAAGGACACTCAAGATCACTAGCTATTAGGGTAATGCAAATCAAAACCACGAGATATTATTTCATACCTACTAGAATAGCCCTATTAAAAAAAAACAACATAAAACTACAAGTGTTGGAGAGGATGTGGAGAAATAGGAACACTCATTCCCTGACGGTAGGAATGTAAAGTGCTGCAGCTGCTGTGGAAAACTGTTTGGCCGTTCCTCAGGAAGCTAAGTATAGAATTACCATATGATCCAGCAATCCTGCTACTAGGTATATACCCAGAAGAACTGAAAGCAGGGATGTAAACTGACATTTGCACACCAATGTTCAATACGGCATTATTCACAATTGCCAAAAGATGGAAGCAACCCAAGTGTCCATAAACCAATGAATGGATAAACAAAATGTGGTATACACATATGATAGACTAGTACTCAGCTGTAAGAAGGAATGAAGTCCTGATGCATGTAAAAGCATGGATGAACCTTAAGGACATTATACTGAGTGAAATAAGCCAGACACAAAAGGACAGATATTTTATGATCTCACCAATATGAACTAATTATAATAAGTTCATAGAGTTAGAATCTAGAATATAGGTTACCAGGAGATAGAATTGGGTAACGAATGGGGATCTGATTAGAAATTTGTACAGAATTTCTAATTAGGTTGATTGTAAATGGATAGAGGTGATGGTAACATATTATTGTGAGTGTAATTAACAGCCTTGGATTATGTGTGTGAATGTAACAGCCCTGAATTCCTTAAGGGAAGTTTTGGATCATGTATGTTACTAGAAGGAAAGCTAGAGTATAAAATATGGAACTGTATGATACAATGAACCCTGTGGATGATGATTGTGATTAATTGTACAAATATAAGAATGTTCTTTCAGGTACTATAACAAATGTATGTCAATATTACAAGAGTTAACAATAGGGTGGTATATGGGGAAAAATATAGCAAATGCAAACTATGGACTTTAGTTAACAGTAACATTTTAATATTTTTTCATCAATTGTCACAACTTACCAGACCAATGCTAAGTGTCAACTATAGGGGCGTATATATAGGAATGTTGTATTTTTACATGACTTTTACACAACCTACACCTTTCTCTAATTTAAAAAGTTACAATAATTAAAAACACTATAGAGAAATAAAATTAGAATTCTAAAAAATTTTCAAGTAATCCATAGGAAGGCAGAAAAAAAAAAAAAACAGACAAAAATGTAGTTAAAAAACAGAAAAGAAACATTAAAATGGCAGGCTTAAGTCCCAACATATCAATAATTACATTGCATATAAATTATCTAAATACACCATTAAAAGGTATAGATTGGCAAATTGGATTAAAGACATGCTGTTTATAAAAACTCACTTCAAATATAATGATATAGCAGGTTGAAAGTAAAAGGATGGTAAAAGATTTATCAACATTTATCAAAAGAAAGTAAAAGTGGCTATATTAATGTCAGAGAATTAATACCAAAGAATTTTCAAGAGACAGAGAAGGGCATTACATAACGAAAAAAGGGTAAGTCCACCAAGAAAATATTGCAGTGTTAAATATGTGTGCACAAAATAGCAGAGCTGTAAAATATGTGAAGCAAACTGATAAAACTGAAAGGAATGTTGTAAATTAAAATAAAATAGGTCTTTTTCTTTTTTTACTTTGTCATGCTGCCTTAGCATCTCTGACCCTGTCATTAGTAAGATTAGGGGCTTTTTCTTTTTTCTTTTGTTATAATGCCTCAGAATCTTAGACCCAATTGTTAAGTCCCTCAGGGATCAACCGTGACATCTTCTTACAAAGCTTCTTCCTCTTCTCCCTGTATCCTTCCTGGATTCATGGCCTCTTAAAGTCAAATACAAACTGCCCAATTTCCACTTTTGCTCCACCCCCATAACAGTATAAAGGCATAGTCTCTGGGTCCACTATACTCTTTTGCTCCCTGCCTGCTTGATTGAGCCTATGCTCCTTCAAGCCATGCCATTCCTCTCTGTTCTAGGACCTTTACTAGCAGACTTTTCTTTCTTGCACCTCTGTTGTCACTCATCCTTGCCACACCTAATTATCTACATAAGGAGCCTTACAATACAAGGAGAATTGCACAAATATATGGTCATAGAGACTTTAACACCTCCCTCGCAACAACTGATAGAACAATTAGAGAGAAAATCAAATCAATCAATGCAGAAAAAGTATTTGACAAAATTCATCACTGATTTATAATAAAAATTCTCCATCATACCAAGAATCCAGGAAACATAGGAATAGAAAACTTTCTCAATTTGACAAGTACCATCTACAAAATTTTTGCAGTAAACATTAAACTAATGGTGAAGACTGAATGCTTTCCCCCTAAGATAGGGAATAAAGTAAGAGTGTACTCACCACTCTTATTCAACAAATGGCTGGAAAGTTCTAGCCAGTGCAATAAGGCAAGAAAAGGAAATAAAATTAATATAGATCAGAAAGGAAGGAATAAAATTGTCCCAATTTTCAGAGGACATGGTTGTCTATGTAGAATATCCTAAGGAATTTATATATTTAAAAAAAAACTCCCAGGGCTAATAAGTGGGTTCAGCAAGGTCACAAGATACAAGATACACACAAAAATTCATTGTATTTCTATATACTAGCAAGGAACACATGGACACTGAAATTGAAAATGCAATACCATTTATAAATGCACAATAAATGAAATACTTATGTGTATATCTAATAGAACATGTACAGTACTTTATACGCTGAAAAATACAAAATGCTAATGAAAGAAATCAAAGATCTAAATAAATGGAGGGACATACCATGTTCATGTATTGAAAGATATGATGTAGTAAAGATGTCAGTTTTCCCCAATTGATAAACAGGCTTGACATAGTTCTTATCAAAATCTCAGCAAAATCATTCTAGATGAAATTATTCTAAAATTTATAAGGAAAGGCAAAGGAACTAGAATAAACAATTTCAAAAAAGAATAAAATGGAACAAGTCAACTCATTTTCAAGACTTATTATATAGCTACAGTAATAAAGACTGTGTGCTATTGGCAGAGGTATAGACATATAAAATAATGGAACGTCAGAGGACCTAGAAATAGATCCCCCAAAAATATGCCAACTCATTTTTGTCTAAGGTGGAAAAGCAACTCAATAGAGGAAAGAAAGCCTTTTCAAGCAACAGTGCTGGAGGAATTAGATATTAACAGGGAAAAAATGAAGCTCAACCAAAGTCTCAAACCTTATTCAAAATTTTATTCAAAATGAGTCATGGACTTAAATGTAAAGCATAAAACTATACAACTTTTAGGGAAAAATAGGAGAAAATCTTCATGATATAGGTTTAATCAATGAGTTCTAAGATATGACACCAAAAGCATGATCAATAAAAGCAGAAAATGGATACTTCACCATAATTAAAAACTTTTCTTCCATGAAAACCTTATTAAGGTGATGAAAAGCCAAGCTACAGACTCTGAGAAAATATTTTCAAACCACATATCTGACAAAAGACCAATATCTGGAATATAAAAAGAACTCTCAAAACTCAACAGTAAAAAAGCAAACAATCCAATTAGAACATGGGCAGAAGACATGAACAGGCATTTTACCACAGAAGATAAACACATGGCTAATAAATACATGAAAAGATACTCAACATTATTAGCCATTAGGGAAAAGCAAATTAAAATCACAAGATTATACTATACATTTATGAGGACTACTGAAATTAAAAATACCAAATGTTGAGTAGAATGCAGAGAAACTGTATTACCTATACATTCTATTGGGAATATAAATGGTGCAGCCACTTTGGAAAAGAGTTTGGCAATTAAAAAAAAACTAAACATGCAACTACCATGTGACCCAGCAACTGTACTCCTGGGGATTTATCCCAGAGAAATGAAACTTATGCTCCCATAAAAACCTGTAAATGAATACCTTTAGCAGCTTGATTTATAATACAAAAAACTGAAAATAACTCAGATGTCCTTCAATGAGTGAATGGTTAAACAAACTGTGGTACATACATACCGTGGAATACTACTCACAATAAAAAGGACCAAACTATTGATACATGCAGCAACCCAGACAAAGCTCCAGATAATTATTCTGAGTGAAAAATAAAAGCCAATCACAATAGGTTACATACTGTATAATTCTATTTATCTAACATTGAAATGAAAAAAATTATAGAAACAGAGACGAGGCTAATACTGGTTGCCACGGATTAGGGAGAGGATGGAAGTAGGAGGGAACTGAGTGTGACTATAAAAAGACAACATGAAAGATCCTTGAGGTGATGGAAATGTTCTGTACCTTGAAAGTATCAATATCAATGTCATGGCTGTGATATTATACTACAGTTTTGTAGGATGTTACCATTGGGGAAAACTGGGTAAAGGGTAAATGGGATCTATGTATTATTTCTTACAACTGCATATGAATCCATAGTTGTTTCAAAATGAGACATTTACTTTAAAAGATGTAAAAAAACTATGAATTGTTATTTAATTTTAATACCTATGAAGATGCTTGACTTGTTATATTTAGAAGGGTGAATGACTTGATAAACAGTAAACTTAGCCAGGCCAATTTAATTTCCCTCTGTAACTGTGTAGTGGCCATGTAGACACAGAAGACAGAAGTAGACTTCATTATGTTTCTAGAGTTTAAAGATAAGATTTAAATGGTCCTCTTTTAAGGTGGGTCCTTGAGAGTTCCTGTAAAGCCACATTCAGAGCAGGGCAGTCAATGACTCTCACTGACTTGGAGGGAATGATGAGCAGTGCTCTTCAGGGGACAATCCTGGGCTAATGCCATTTTATTTTATTTATTTATTTATTTATTTATTTATTTATTTATTTATTTATTTTTTAAGATTTTATTTATTTATTCATTTATCCCCCCCTTGCTGCTTGTGCTCGCTGGGTCAGCTAACCACGCCGTGCGGGCGGGCTTGCCTTCACCAGGAGGCCCTGGGAACCGAACCCGGGGCCTCCCACATGGTAAACGGGAGCCCTACTGATTGAGCCACAGCCGCTTCCCTAGGCTAATGCCATTTTACATCTTCATCAATGGTCTGGTTAAATGAACTGTGCTCACACTTATTTATTAATTATGGATAACTAGCAATACTTTGGAATATGGGAATTTAATTTATAATGATCTTTATACTTTAAGACAAGGATCCATTAAAATAAATACAGCAAAAAAGAATAAGCTTTATCCTTTCAAAAGAGAAAATCTCTACACTTAGAAATCAAAGGTAACCTGAACAGATTTTTAAAAACAATATATACTGTATAGGAGGAAAAGTTGTGTATGTCAAAGTGGACTACCAGCCAAAAATATCATGGAGCTGGGAACATGTCCTACAGCTAACATATCTCAGGGATTGTAAAACCCATTATGACTCTCAAATTTCCCCTCTCTAAGATAGTTCTTAAACTTTATTTAAAAGCTCTATTTCCTAGTTCTGATGGAAGCTCATTCTACCTGTTATTTTGATAACATTCTATAATTTTGCAATTGTCACCAACCTTCAGTTGGCAGGAGGTGTCCAGGCAGCATCCCTATCCTATTCTTTCTCGAGTTGCCTAGATACTTAGCAGTCTTGCAGAGGCTGCAGAGATTCAAGAAAGAGAGAATAACAGTAAAAGCCTCAGGTTCTAGTGCTGGATTTTTCACCTACTACTTATATATCCCTTCACAAGGTACAATCTCTTGAAGACTGTCTCTTCATTTGTAAAATAGCCTTATCTTACTCATAAGATTGTTGGGATCTTATAGGGTAAAATGCGAAAATATTTTGAAAACCTACAAGTACAAAGTATCATTAAACTAAAGAATAGGCTAGCAATGGAGCTCTGTTCCCAGAGAAGAAGGAAAAGACTAATGAATTCATTCATCAAATATTTTATTAATTATCAATTATATGCTAAGTACTGACTAAGAATTCAAGGGTGACCAAGGAAGCCAAGGTCCTTGCCATCATAGAGCACAAATCTAGAGAGAGAATAGGAGGACAAAAACAAGCACATAAACAAATAATGTGATTACAGACTGTAATAAGTCACAAACAAGGTGACATGGTGAAGAGTATTTGGAGAGCAGGAGTTAGGATTTCTCTAGACATGAGAAGGTGATAAGGAATTAACCAGATGAAAAGAGGAGCATTCTGTGCAGAGGGAACTTTTCAGTGCAAAGATCCTAAAGTGGGAAAGTGCTTTAAGGGTTGGAGGATCTGGAAGGCAGCATGTTGAGCAAAGGAAAGAATGGTATACGATGAAATTGGATAGGGAGGCAGAGCCAAGTCATGGAGGGCCTTATAGGTCATGGTAAGGGTTTAGATTTTAAGTGCAATTGAGAGGTTATAAGAGGGGGAGTAATATTATTCGATCTGCATTTCTAAAAGATACTCTGACTGCTCCTTGGAGAATGGACTAGAATGGAGGTATGGAAGTAGGGAGACCAGTTGGGAAGATACGGGTGAGTGGTAACAGTGTCTTGGAGTAGGGCAGTAGCACTGGGGATATAGAGGAAATAAACATATTCAATATTTATATTTTGATGTTAGAACTGACAAGATGTGTTGATGGCTTAGAAGTGGGGAGAAACCAAGGGTGACGCTTAGATTTTGGCTTGATCAACTGTGTGAATGGAAGGGCTATTCATGGAATGGATTGGATTAGAGAAGGAATAATTTGGAGGAGGAGGAAAATAAATAGGTAGTCTGTGCAGTGCATAGAAATTCACTGTCAAGTTGAACTGGAAATTCCAGAAACTTGAACATTTATCAAATAATTCTTGATAAAGGTAGCAAGGAGGCAATGAGAAGGTGAAAGAGAATTGTTAGAAGGAATAATGCTCATTAAGGTGTAAAGTTAAGGAAAGCTCCCAGCTGTTCTGGCCCATTTTTTCTAATAAAACAAGCAAAGGCTGAGATCAGTTGGGCTCTGTAAGTTTGGAGCTGTCATTAGAAGTCCAATTTTGGGTTCAGCTGCAAGTACACAGTGGAGGTATGGAAAGAATTACATTCATTCAAATATTTTTTTGAGTACCTACTATGTGTCAGGCATTGTTCTAGACACTGGAGACGTAGTCCAGAACAAGACAGACTGGGCTTCATTCTTTTTCCCACTCCATCCCCATGTTATGCATAAAGAAGGGAAGCCCTAAGCAATTTCCAAGCACCATAAAGCTTACTTTTCTAAAAACTGAGCTAGAACCCAAGTGTTCCAGCACTTGTCCTCGGGATATTTGTGGCTATGTTCTCTCCAAAGCTGATAAACTTGTTAACGTCTCCTAACTCAGAGTCAGGAGACCTGGGTACTACTCCAAGTCCTAATAATAACTTGCTATGGATGTGACTGTGGGTTAGCTATTTCATTTCTCTTGATTTTAAAAGACCTCATCTGTGAAAAGAGAAGACTTAGCTAAATACCAGTGGTTTTCAAACTTACTTTAGCTGTGGACCCTTTATTGAAGTAAAATCTTACACAGGGCCCCACATATTAAACAGATAAAAGTGGAGCTTCTCTGGCTGAAATGCGAGTGGAGGGCTCACACTCCCACTGATTCGTCTCTCCTCATCTCCCAAGGTAGTTTCTGAGCCCTCTCTTCAGAACTCCTAAAGTTTTGGAGAGTAGAAGTTTGAAAATTACTGGGTTAGAAGATCCCTGCTGGTCCTTCCTGTTCTAAGATTCCATTACTCTATAAAGAAAGCACTATAAGCAAGAGAAAAACAAGACACAGTCCATTACCTTAAAGGGACTTACAATCTAGTGGAAGATATGTACTACAAGAGTCAATTAATGTGGTTTATGGAGCAGCTTCTACATGCATGGGACCATTCCAGGTAGGCTGTACCATTTCTATTTCTTTTCAATTGAAGACCTTGGCTCATGGCTTACTGGTGTCTTCTTCACCCCAAGTCCTGCCATCATCCTGAAAGATGTCAAGGTCCATATAGATTACCCTCCAAGGCCTTGGCATCACACTTTCAGTCTCCTTATCTCTAATTACCCCCCTCATCTCTCCTACTTTGCTAACTACTTGCATGACCATACCATAGATTGTTTGATCATCTGCAACTACTTCACTTCTTCAATACTAAAATTAGATATCACAATTCCAGATTTCTTTGTACATAATTTGCTCTCAGTGTAATCATAAATACCTTAAATTTCTTGTCCCTTTTTTTCTCTCTCTCCACTAGCTCCCTTTATTTACTTCTTTATCTAGAGTCTAGAATTCACTATTTCAATCACTGTTTAAAAAAAAATGTTTAACTTTATTGCCACATTAACTTTCCATTGTACTTGTGGCAAAAACTCAACTCTGGATAAATCCAACTGTCATGTTTATACTAAGAATAATAAATATTGCTAAAGAATATCACATATTCTCAAAGATGAATGCCAAATAAATTAAGGGTCTTCAGCCTTAACTGGGCCATCAACAATACCTGCTCTCCCCTGTCAGCTTTCTGTTCTGTTCTCTATAATGATTATTTCAAATAAATTTCACTCTTTTAATATTCTGATATTTCTATTTCCTATCTCCCTCTTAGCAGATGACTTTGCTTCCTATTTCACAGAGGATACAGAAATCAATGAACAAGTCCTTTGACTTCATCTAAGTTAAAAGGTGACCTACACCCCTATCCACACTCCATTTCTTCCTCCTTGCAATGGACAAGGCAGTACACCTTCTAGCTAATCCCTCTTCTGTTACTCTGAATCCTTTCCCTATCACTGTTGGAACTCTTTTCCATCAACCTTTAAATACACACAAATTTCTTCTTCCTTCAGCTCCATATTCTCTTCTTCCCTTAAACTTTTAGGGAAGCATTATCTACATTTACTATTTCACTTCCTCATCTCCCACTCCTCAATTCATTCCCATTTAAAATTCCATGGGATGGAAAGCAACCTGTTTTCTTCCATTCATTGGAACTACTCTTATCAGTCTTCAGCCACCTCTTTATTGCTAAATTCAGTAGTCACTTTTTATTCATTATTTTACTTGACTTCTTAGAAGTACTTGACACTACTGACCACTCCTTTCTTCTTGAAACACTCTAATCTGGCTTCTGTGATATCCACTGTTCTGTTTTCTCTTCTACTTCTCTGGCTGATTCTTTTCCGTTACTTTGGGAGGGGGTACTCTTTTTATCTTATATATAAGTTTTCCTTAGGTTTTTGCCTTCAGATGCTTTTTTCAAGCAACATATAAGGCTACCTCATCCATTGACATGCCTTGCTACCACTTACTTGTTGATGGCTCCCAAATTTATCTCCAGCTCAGGCCTCTCTCCTGAGCTCCAAACTCAAATCCAACTGTCTACTGAATATGTCCTCTTGGCCATTCCAAAGACACTTCAGAGTTAATGTGTTAAAGCTGAATTAATTTCCCTCCTCCCTTAAAACCTATGTTCCCTAACTCAGTGAATGATACCATCACACCAGAAACTTAAATGTCAATGTTAAGCTCTTCCTATACCCAAGCCCCTGCCTACCATCCTCTCTTCTTCATTTTCTACACTTATCAATCCCTAAATCATGTTGATTCTCCCTTCTCTCAATTTTATCCACTTTTCTCCACCCCCACAAACACCATCTTCTCTCTTGTACCAACAATCTATTTTCCACACAGCAGGAAGAATGATTTTTTTCAAAAGCACAAATCTGCTTTTGTTTATCCCAAGCTACTAAAACCTGCAATTGCTTTCTATTGCCCAGACTCCATAACACAGACATTCATCTGGCCTCTGCCTGCCTCTTCATTCTCATCATCTCTTCTTCATTTCCTCTCTTCACACTCTATGCTATAGCTAGCTGCATCAAGATAACTTTTAGTTCCTCAAACAAATCATGCTTTCTCTTGCAAATTTCACACCCTCCTCCCCTGAAAATTCTCCCCCATCTTTTTGCCTGGCCATGATTACTCATATCCTCAAGATTTAATTTAACCTGTCACTTCTTTTAAGAATATTTTCTGGTTCAATAGCCTGGATTAAGGTCCCTGCTTTGTATTCCACATAGTATCCAGTAAAGCCTGTTTATCTTCCTATCAGATTTTATGAACTATAAGGGCACAAACTGCATCTTATTTTGTGTCCTCAGTATCTACCAACAGTACCTGACACATGGTAGATACACAATTTATTGTTGAATGTGGTTGTTATGGACCTGAAATAAGTGAAGGCTGTGAAGTGGGACAGAAAGATAAATGAGCAGGGAAACAGTATGAGAAGAGGACAGAGGGAAACATACAGCAGCTACATAGACTTCTCACAGTCCCAGCTGTGGGCTGCAATTTGGACCAAGTTATGGAAACAGGTGGCAGCGAGAAACTCCTTATAGAGAAGCCCAGTATCCTTCTCATGGCAAGGTTCTCCATCTCCTAGATGAATTAAGGCCACAGCCTTGTTCTTTGTGACAAATATCTCTGCCAATTACCCCATGCCAGTTGGGTGGATTTTTGTCAGTTTTAGTTATTAATGTTGACTCCTTCTCTGATTGGCCATTTTCATCTTCTTTGCCACTCTCTCTATCCAGGCCACTATCTCCTCATTTGTGGCTCATATCTGGATTAACTGGTCTATCTTTCCTCTCTAACCTATGTAATATGGAGATACTAGAAAAATCTCCCTCAAAACCTTGTATATACTGTTCTAGCAATCAAGAACTAGATTTTGTTTTTCCCACAGCAAACATAAATGCTGTGACCTAGACCTTCTTGGCCAGTTGCCCTTGTGACCCACCATCTCTCCAATATGTTTTTCCCACTTCTGCAACTACATTTCATGATTGTGAATCTTGGACTCAGTACTTACTCTAAACTTAGAAGGCAACTTTTAAGAGGGTGTGAAATTCAGGGGCCCCAACCTGGCAAAACAATTTTCTTCTATCTTAGAACATTTACAAATTATAAATTTTGTTATACCTAGACATATTTTTCCCAGGTTAGTAATGAGTGTATCCTTTAGTATAGTATGTAAGTCAAAATAGACATCTCTTGTTTACTTTTGATTATCTAGTTCTAGGCTTTTGCCCAGACAAAATTTGATTGCGTCTATTAGTTTCTGTGAAAGATACTTTTTTTGAAAAAGAAGAAACAATGACTGTGTAAAAGAGTTTTTAACCAAAAAAAAGGAAAAAGATTCTCAAAATGTAATTATAAGATAAAATGTTAAATAAAAACAGTAAAAAACTAAACTCCTCTACAAAATATAATCTTAATTATGTGAAAATATACATATATATGTATGTGTTCATAAAAAGAAAAGAAATAAAATTTAGGATGTTAACATCTCCCAGTGTTGGGAATTATGAATTATTATAATCACCTTATACTGTTTCATGCTTTCCAAATTTTCTATAAAAAGCATATTTTTTTAAAAAGCAGAAAAAAGTTTTAAAATGTAGTGATATATGAAAATACAAACTCTTTGGGGCATGCTAATAATTAATTTTCCGCTCACATCATTTGGAAATTAATGGCAAATTCTTATAATGATCAAGCCAAAATATGTACCCCCAAAATAACTAATGCGATATGGGATTTTCTCAATTTACCAGCAGTCCTCTCTCTCTTCCTTTGGGCTTTGAGTCTCTACTTCCAAAACTGGTTCATTGGACACAAGATCTTTATAGATATTTTCACTTATAATTAAATTAGCTGCTGCAATTTTTCCCTCTACAGTAACGTGATTTAGTTGTTCAAATTCTTGAGAAAGCTTCAAGACCTGTAAAGTTAAGTGAAAAAAATAAATATTCCATTTTTCATCTTCTTATGTATAGCTATGAAAAAGCTTAAATAATTATTGGCTTAAACAAAAAAAATTAACATCTTAATTTAATGCTGCTTAAATAATTAAATGCTTAAATAAGTATTGGCTTAAACAATACAAATTGGCATCCTAATTTAAATCTTCTTTCAATTTAACCTAATACTTTGCAGTTGTTATATAGCTTAATCCATTTTACCATGGGCATAAGGGTGCTTAAGGCCACATTTAAAAAAAAGAAGATAATTTTGGGTTTCTGGGGTTGTCTTCTCAGAGTGCTATTTAGGGTTTTGTTCTGTCTTTTAACAAGCAAAAAGATGTGCTCTATAGTGCTTTACATTATTATCACACATTTTCACTCTCAAATTTTAAATATACTCCATGGATTCATAAAAGCAATAATGTATTGCTGCAATAAAACATTAGAAAGAATATTAGATGTACATTACAGAGAACAAATTTCTTCCAGTCTGACCCTATTTGTTTGAAAACACTTGAATGGTCCTCAAATTTTTGTGTATATAAGTATCACCTGGGGAGTTTATTTAAAATGCAGTGTCTAGTTGCCCCTTTTCCCAAGATTCTGAATCAGTGGTCTGGCGTGGAAAATGGGAATCTGCACTTTAAATAAGTGTCCCAGTAACTCTGATGCAAGTGGATGCAAGTCACTGCTCTGTTGTGTGGTTTGGCAAAATATTGTTTACGTTTTTGTTTTGTTTTGTTTTGTTTTTGAGAAAGAGAGAGAGAGGGACAGCTTCTGAAGACTTACTTTCCTTACAAAAGGTTTCTTTTTATATCTTCACATAAAATGAAAGAACACTTCCTGAAGAAAGTATAAAGTGTGCAAGGAGGAATGCTTCTAAGGATGGGAGATGGATTTCCATGAAAGTATAATGCTAGGGTAGATAATATCCTGCCTGACTCCCATTTCTGAGACTCTCTGAAATTGTAAAGTTTCTACAGTAACTATTTTTGATTCTTGGAGCACAATAGTTAATTCTAAAGATCAATTTAAGTTTACTTTAAGAGATCCCTTCATTTGCTTTCTTAGGTCTTCTCAGTTCTTTGAAGAGAAAATACAGTATGTGATAAGGACTATAATCTCATAATAGCTGAAGGTAGGAACTGGAGTGGTCCAGAGATCTGTCTTGAACTGTCCCTTGGGAAGGTATGGATAGATGAAGAAGAGAATAGAGCACATTTAAGTATGGGGAGCAATATCATCAAAGGCACTAATGTGGAACTGAACATAAATTATTTGTGAAGAAGCTGATGTTACTGGAATATAGGCTACAAGATGAAGAACTGAGGAAATAAGGCAAGATTGGTGGGGAGGGGTCAGATTATGAAGGGCCTTGAAAGAGTAATTTTCTTAAGGAGGTTGCATTAGTTTTGTAAGCAGAAAAAAGTGCAAAATGTTATTTAATAACTGATTTTCATGGTCATTGTAAAAATATAAACATTACATAAATAATAAACATTAGTTTTTTAAGAAGAAAAGAAAGTCAAACAGCAGGGTTTAGACTTGAGATATTATAGCAAACTGAGAACTGCTGGAGGATTCTGAAGAGGATGGTGACATTAATTTTGAGCTTTGTTTAGGTATTCTAGATTTTCACATGACAATGACAATGGGTAGGAGCTTTGCCGTATATCATGAAGAAAGCTAAATCCACAGGACTTTCCATGACACATATATTGTGTAACAATACCAACTCTGTTCCAAAGGCTTTTCTCTATCAATATTTTTTCTTAGTGACTGTAGCTGTTTGGCAATTTGATATAATTATGAATTCCAAAAATATAATTGGATCATGCTTGTAAACTGATCTGTTTATCTGGACATGATTAAGTTATGATTAGGGCATTGACTGGGCCGTTGAGCCCCACCCCTTGGTGGGTGGGAGAATCAAATATAAAAGGCAAGGCAAAGGACAGAGGGAGCAGTTTTTGAGAAGGAGTTTTGATGTTGGAGTTTTGATGTTGGAGAGAAGGCCCCAGGAGAAGAGAAGTGAGCCGTTTGCCTGATAGTCTACAGCTGACCTTGTGGAGGAACCAGAGGCGCTAAGCCTGGAGAGAAACGCAGCCCTGGGAAGAGAGGAACCTAAGAAGCCTGAACCCAGGCAAACATTGGCAGCTGTCTTCCTCCAACACCTGGCAATGGACTTTGGTGACAGGAGAAACTTAATGCTTTATGGCCTGGTATCTGTGGATTTCTACCCCAAATAAATAACCTTTATAAAAACCAACCCATTTCTGGTATGCTGCATCAGCGCCCCTTTGCCTGACTAATACAATGACATAGCTGAATCTGATAATCAGCCATGTTTAAATACTATAGATATTAAGTTGATTGTTCTCCTTTCTGACTGGGGCCTTGGAGTAGAGTGGGCAGAGCACAGGCTGAGAAGTATCATGTTACTTGGAGAATAATTTAATATCCCTGGGCTTCGGTATTCTTACCTGTAAATTGAGGGAGTTGATCTATATGATCATATCCCTTACAGGTCTCAAATTCTGAGACTATGAATCTAGGTATTGTGATCTAAACAACAAAGACAACCTATAAAACAGGGGCTTCAACAAATACATAAGACACAAATTCTTTAGCTACTCTTCAAGCAAGAATGCCTTGAAATCTAAAGTACTCTGTGTTCAGCAGAGAAATCAGAATATAATTAAAGAATCAAAACTTCAAAACAGATCCAATTCTGAAAGTAATGTAAAAGTTTGATGGGGTAGTGATTTCATCAACATGGTGATGTAAGATATCCTCTGAAAAAGCCTCCCCAGAGATTTAGCAAATAAAAGGACAAATCCCACATGCTTAGAACTCTAGAGGATGGTAAAGACTGGAGAAGGACTCTATAAATGCTGAACCGAAGAAATGAAAAAAAAAATCTCAGGTAGGAGAATTCCATTCTGGCCCACCAGTCAATTCCCATTTCCCTTCCCCTTACTCAATCCCACAGAGCCTGTGAGTCACACAGAGGCAGCATGGCCCAGCTCCCTCCCACCACAGACAGAGACTGTCAAATGACTCACAGAAGAAGTTAGAACTTGATGCATATTCAGGCACAGGGACTTAAGTCCACAGAGACCCAGGCAGGGTGGAACATAAGCTGCAGAGGAGTGCTGCATAGAGAAGGGCCCCTGGGGGGGGGGGGAGGAGAAAGAGACCCTCTCTGGCTCCTTGGGGCAGGATATCCTAATGGTGAAGAAACCAGAGGCAGAAAAGCCTCACAGAAAAAAAAGGGGTAGGAAGTTAAACTATATGCTGTAAGATAGGATGTGTCCCAGAACTGAAAAGTAAAAGGAAAACAAGGCACTGAGTGAGGAAGAGAATTTAAACAAATCATAGGAGCCAGGGAGAAAAGCCTGCACAAAACAAACAGAACAAATCAGGATTCCCAGAGAAAGAACAGAGGAAAGGAAACCCTCTCCTGAAGGTGAAACAATTGCACAAAAAGTACAATATTAAAAATTGCACTGCATATCTAGGGCAAGAATCAGATGAATACGAGCTGAGAAAATCTAAACAGTTAAATGTGGGCTATTCTAAAGGACTAGAATAAGTTAGACCAAGTATCAAAGAAAAGCCTTAACACAAAGTCAATCAAAAATAAAAACCAAGACAAGAGGGAGAAATGGACCTTCAGAGTTAGTGCATAAAGATAGATGCCTAGACATCAGCAAAAAATTACAAATCGTACTAAGAAACAGGTAGATATGGCTCATTCGAGGGAAGAAATGAATAGCGAGACTTAGAAGTTGGAACAACTAATCAAAGATGTTCAAACAAATCTCCTAAATATATCCAAGGAGATGAAGGAAAATATGCACAAAGAGATAAAGGATATTTATAAGACAATGTGTGAACATAAAGAAGAATTTGAAAGTATAAAGAGAAACATAACAGAAATTATGGGGATGAAAGCCACAATAGTAAAGACCAAAAATATATCAGCAGATTTGAACAGGCAGAAGAAAGAACCAGCAAATTAGAAGACAGACAATCAAAATCATATAGTCACAAGAATAGATAGAGAAAAGAATAAAAATAATTGAATAGACTCTCAGGGATATGAGTGACAACATGTAGCACACAAACATATGCATCATGGGTGACCCAGAAGGAGAAGAGAAGGGAAAAAAGGCAGAAAGAATATTTGAAGAAATTATGGCTGAAAACTTTCCAACTCTTACGAAAGGCATAAATATATATGTACAAGAAGTACAACATACTGTACACAGAATAAATCCTAATAGACCTACTCAGAGACACATATTAATCAGAATGCCAAATGCCAAGATAAAGAAAGAATTCTGAAAGCAGCAAGAGAAAAGCAATTAACCACACACAAGGGATCTTCAATAAGACTGAGTGCCGATTTCTCATCAGAAACCTTGGAGGTGAGAAGACTATATTTAGGATATATTTAAAGTACTGAAAGAGAAAATCTACCAGCCCAAAATTCTTTATTTGGCAAAACTGTCCCTCAAAAATGAGGGAGAGGTTAAAATGTTCTCAGATAAACAGAAACTGAGAGAATTCATTAGCAAGAGACCTGCCCTACAGGAATTACTAAAGGGAGCTCTGCAGGTTGAAAGGAAAAGATAGGAGAGAGTGGCTTGGAGTAGGGTGAAGAAATGAAGATCATAAGTAAGGTTAAGTAAAAGAGTAAATGCAAAACCCAATAGTACTATATCCTCAATATACAACTCTGCTCTTTAATTCATATAAAAATTGGAATACAATTGAACAAGAAAAGGGCATATTTCCTGATAATAGATGTGCAAAATATAAAGTGGTAAAGTGGGAAAAAAAACACATAAAGAGGGGAAAGAGAAGGATATAGAAGAAGATAATGTGTATGCTATTGAAGCTAAGTTGGTATCGTTTCAAATTAGTAGGTTAGAGAGTAATAATATAAACCCTAGGGTAACAACAAAAAATATACAGAAACAGAAATGAGAAAGGGATAAGTCAGATAACCACAATAGATCAACTATATAGAAAAGAAGTTTGTAATAAAAGAAGAGACAAAAAATATGACGTATAAAAAACAAAGAACAAAATGGCTGTGTAAGTACTGCCTTTACAGTAATAACACTGAATGCCAATGGATTAAACTCCCCAGGCAAAAGACACAGAGTGGCAAAATGGATAAAAAAGCATGATCCAACTATATATGGTTTACAAGAGACTCACAGACCCAAAGACACAAACAGATTGAAAGTGAAGGATGGAAAAAGATATCCCATGCAAACAGTAACAAAAAAAGAGTTTGGGTAGCTGTACTAATATCAGACAAAATAGACTTTAAGTCAACAGCTGTTGTAAGAGAGAAAGAAGGGGCAATCCACCAAGTAGAAAGAACAATCTTAAATATCTATGCACCTAACCAGGGTGCCCCAAAATACATGAGGAAAACACTGGCAAAACTGAAGGGAGAAATAGACACCTCTACAATAATAGAGACTTCAATACACCATTCTATCAATAGATACTTCTTATCGAGACAGAGGATCAATAAGGAAATAGAGAACTTGAATAATATGATAAATGAACTAGACTTAACAGACATATACAGAACACTGCACCCCCAAACAGCAGGATATACATTCTTCTCAAGTTCTCATGGATGATTCTCCAGGATAGACCACATGTTGGGTCACAAAACAAGTCTCACTAAATTTAGAAAGATAGAAATGACACAAAGCATTCTCTCTGGCCATAATGAAATGAAAGTGGAAATCAATAATAGGCAGAGAACTGGAAAATCCACAAATATATGGAAGTTAAATAACCCACTCTTAAATAATAAGTGGATCAAAAAAGAAATTGCAATCATTGATACAAAGGCAATGGCTACCAGAGGCTCTGAGGGGAGGGAGAGGGAAAAATAGGTGTAATATGGGGCATTTTCAGGACATTGGAATTGTCCTACATAACACTGAAATGATGGATACAGGCCATTATATATTTTGTCATAACCTACAAAATTGTGCGGGATAGAGTGTAAACTATAATGTAAACTATAGTCCACAGTTCAATGCTTCAATATGTGTTCATCAATTGTAACAAATGTACCACACTAATAAAAGATGTTGTTAATGTGGGAAAGTGTGAGGGGGGGAGGGAGGTATATGGGAATCCCCTATATTTTTAATGTAACGTTTATGCAATCTAAAGCTTCTTTAAAAATAAAAATTGAAAAAAAAAAATTGTTGGGGAAATCAGTAAATATCTTGAGATGAATGAAAACAGGAACAGAACATATCAAAAGTTATGGGGGGAAGTGAATGTGGCTCAAGCGATTGAGCTCCTGCCTACCACATGTGAGGTCCCAGGTTCAGTTCCCGGTGACTCCTGGAGAAGATAAGCAAGACAGCGAGCTGGCACAGCAAGCTGAGGCAACAAGATGAAGCAACAAAAGAGACACAAAGAGGAAAGACAATGAGACATACAACAAAGCAGGGAGCTGAGGTGGCTCAAGCAATTGAGCGCCTCTCTTCCATATGGGAAGTCTAAGGTTTGGTTCCTGGTGCTTCCTAAAGAGATAAGATGAGCATACACAGAGAGCAGACAGCAAATGAACACATAGAGCAGACAGTGAGCACAAACATTGGGGGTGGAATAAATAAATAAATCTTAAAAAAAAAAAAAAAGGTATGAGATGCAGCAAAGGCAGTGACGAGAGGGAAAATTACAGCCCTAAATGCTTATATAAAAAAGAAGGGCTAAAATCAAAGCCTAACTGCACATCTGGAAGAACTACAAAAAGAATATCAAACTAACCACAAAGAAACAGAAGGAAAGTAATAAAAAAGATTAGAGCAGAAATTAATGAAATTGAGAATAAAAAACAATAGAATTAATAAAACCAAAAGTTAGTTCTTTGAAAAGATCAATAATTGACAAAACCTTAGCTAGACTGACACAGAAAGAAAGAAAGAAGATGTTAATAAATAAAATCTGAAATGAGAGGGGGACATTACTACTGACCCCACAGAAATAAAAAGGATCATAAGAGGAAACTATGAACAACTGTAGGCCAAAGAATCATAAGAGGATACTATGAGCAATAAATTAGTCAACCTGGATGAAATGGACAAATTACTAGAAACACACAAACAACCTACACTGACTGTACAAATAACAGAAGACCTCAACAGACCAATTACACTGATTGAATCAGTTATCAAAAATCTCCCAACAACAACAACAACAACAACAACAAAAGCCTGGGACCAGATGGCTTCACAGGTGAATTCTACCAATCATTCCAGGAAGAATTTATGCCAATCTTGCTCAAACCCTTCCAAAAAATTGAAGAGGAGGGAACAGTACCTAACTCATTGTAGGAGGCCAACGTCACCTTTATCCCAAATCCTGGTAAATATTCTACAAGAAAAGAAAATTACATACCAATTTCTATTATGAATATATGTGCAAAAATTCTCAACAAAATACTTGTAAATTGACTCCAACAGCACATTAATAGAATTATACACTATGATCAAGTTGGTTTTCTTCCAGGTATGCAAGGATGGTTCGATGCAAAAATAAAATATCAATGTCATACACCACATTAACAAAAGAAAGGGAAAATAAACATGATCATCTCAAATAATGCAGAAAACACATTTGACAAAAACCCAGCATCCTTTCTGATAAACACTCTTAGAAAAATAGGAGTAGAAGGAAACTTCCTTAACATGAAAAACCCAGAACTAAAACCATACTCAATGTTGAAAGACTGACAGTTTTCACTCTAAGATCTGGAACAAGACAAGGATGTCCACTGTCATCACTGTTATTCAACATTTTACTGGATGTTATAGCCAGAGCAGTTAGGTAAGAAAAAGAAATAGAAGGCATGCAAATTAGAAAGGAAGAAGTAAAATTTTCACTAGTTGCAGAATCCATGATCTTCTATATAGAAAGACCCCCAAAATCAATAACAAACTACTATAGCTAATAAAAAAATTCAGAAAAGTGTCAGGGTATGAGATCAACATGCAAAAATCAGTAGTGTTTCCATACACTAGTAATAAGCAAGCTGAGGAGGAAATCAAGAAAAAAAAATTCCATTTCCAAAAGCAAATAAAAGAATAAAATATCTAGGAATAAATTTAACTAAGGATGTAAAGGACTTGCACACAGAAAACTACAAAACATTGATAAAAGATATCAAAGAAGACCTAAATAAATAAAAGCATATTCCATGTTCATGGATCAGAAGACTAAATATCACTAAGATGTCAATTCTACCCCAAATGATTTATAGATCAAGGCAATTCCAATCAAAATTCCAACAACCTATTTTGCATAAATGGTAAATTCAATTATCAAATTTATTTGGAAGGGTAAAGGACCCCAAATAGCCAAAAACATCTTGAAAAAGAACAAAGTTGGAGGACTTACATTTCCTGACTTAAAGAATATTATAAAGCATAAAGCCATCAAAACAGCATGATACTGGCACGAGGATAGATATATCAACCAATGGAAATGAATTGAGAGTTCAGAAATAGACCCTCACACCTATAACCAGTTGATTTTTGACAAGGCTACCAAGTCTACTCAATTGGGAAAGAATAGTCTTTTCAAAAAAATGGTGCCAGGAGAACTGGATATCCCCATGCAAAAGAATGAAAGAGGACCCCTATCTAACACCGTACACAAAAATTAACTCAAAATGGATCAAAGATCTAAATATAAGAGCCATGACTATAAAACTCCTAGAAGAAAAGGTAGGGAAGCATCTTCAGGATCATGAGTTAAGCAATTGTTTCTTAGACTATACAACCAAAGCACAAGCAATTAAAGAAAAGACAAATGGGATCTCAACAAAATTAAAAATTTTTGCACATCAAAGGACTTTGTCACATAAGTGAAAAGACAACCAACTCAATGGGAGAAAATACTTGGAAACCACATATCTGCTGTGTTTAATAACCAGACTATAAAAAGAAATCCTACAATGCAACAATAAAATGACAAACAATCCAATTTAAAAAATGGCCAAAGACTTGAATAGACATTTCTCCAAAAAGGATATACAAGAGGCCAAAAAGTATATGAAAAGAATGCTTAAAATCACTTCTGATTAGGGAAATGGAAATCAAAACCACAATAGGATACCATTTCATACCCAATAAAATGGCCACTATTAAAAAAAGCAGATGGGAGCAGATGTGGCTCAAGCAGTTGAGCACCCACCTCCCACATGGGAGATCCTGGGTTCAGTTCCCGGTGCCTACTAAAAAACAACAACAACAACAACAAAAATAATCAAGCAAAGCAAACGAAAAAACCAACTCAGGGAAGCCAATGTGGCTCAGTGGTTGAGCACCAGTTTTCAACATATGAGGTCCCGGGTTCAATTCCCACCCCCGGTACCTCAAAAACAAACAAACAAATAAACAAGCAAACAAACAAACAAACCCAGAAAAGTACAAGTGTTGGAGAGAATGTGAAGAAATAGAAACACTTATTCATTGCTGATGAGAATGTAAAATGGTACAACAACTGTGGAAGACAGTTTGGCAGTTCCTCAGGAATCTAAGTATAGAATTACCATATGACCCGGCAATCCTGCTACTAGGTATATACCCAAAACAATTGAAAGCAGGGATTCAAACAGATATTTGCATATCAGTGTCCGCAGCAGCATTATTCACAATTGCCAAAAGATAGAAGAAACCCACGTGTCCATCAACTGATGAATGGATAAACAAAATGTGGTATATACATACAATGGAATATTATTCAGCCCTAAAAAGGAATAAAGACTTGATGCATGTGACATATTGTCTTGAGGACATTATGCTGAATGAAATAATCAGGACACAAATGACAAATAAAGTTTGATCTCACTGATATGAACTAATTATAATAAGTAAACTCATAAAGTTGGAATCTAGAATATAGGTTACCAGGTGATAGACTAGGTTTAGAGAATGGGGAGTTGGTGCTTAATTTGTACAGAATTTCTATTTAGGTTAATTGTAAAGGCTTGGAAATGGATGGCGGTGGTGGTGGCACATTATTGTGAGTATAATTAATAGCACTGAATTATATAGGTAAATGTGGTTAGATGCAGAAATTTTAGGTCATATATGTTGCTGGAATAAAAAACTAAAAGATAAAGCATAGGACTGTATAACACAGTAAATCCTATTGTAGATGATGGACTAAGTTTATAGTACAAGTATAAGAACATTCATGAATTATAACAAATGTATGACACTAATAAAATGTGTTAATAATAGGGTGGTACATGGGAAAAATACACCTAATGTAAATTGTGGACTATAGTTAATAGTACTATTTTAATATTATTTTATCAGTTGTAACAAAGGCACCACATTAATGCAAAATGTTAACAATAGAGGGGTGTATTAGCCAAAGGGGTGCTGATGCAAAATACCAGAAATCAGTTGGTTTTTATAAAGGGTATTTATTTGGGGTAGAAGTCCACAGCTACCAGGCCATAAAGCGTAAGTTTCTTCCCTCACCAAAGTCCATTGCCACTTGTTAGAGCAAGATAGCTGCCGATGTTTGCCAGGGTTCAGGCTTCTTGGGATCCTCTCTTCCCAGGGCTCCATTTCTCTCCAGGATTAGCTCCTCTGTTTCCTCTACAAGGTCAGTTGTAGACTATTAGGCTCTCTAGCCTTTGCTTCTCTCCACAAGGCCAGCTGTGAACTCTCAGGTGAATGACTCATCTCTATCCCAAGGCCTTCTCTCCTTCTTCACCAGAACTCCAACATCAAAACTTCTCTCTCTGTCTTTTGTCTTGCCTTTTATATTTGACTCCCCCACCCACCAAGGGGTGGGGCTCAACACTGATGTGGCCCAGTCAACGCCCTAATCATAACTTAATCATGCCCAGATTAGCAGACCAGTTTACAAGCATGATCCAAAATCTATTTTTGGAATTCATAATTACATCAAACTGCCAGACTGCAACAGGGGGTATATGGGAACATTGCATTTTTTTACATGACTCTTCTGTAAGCCTACATCTTCTATAATTAAAAATAAAAATACTAATTTAAAAAAACATTATGCTAAGTGAAAATAACCAGACACAAAGTACTACATATTATATTATTTCATTTATATGAAATGTAAATATAAATAAATCTAAGGAGATAGATATAGATTAGTGGCTATGTAGGGCTGGAGAAGGATAGAGTGATTGAGAGGTGACTGGTAAGGACTATGTGGTTTTTCTTTTTGGAGTAATGAAAATATTCTAAAATTGATTGTGGTAATGAATGCACAACTCTGATTATACTAAAGGCCACTGATTGTACACTTTAGATGGATTGTATGGTATGTGAATATATCGCAATAAAACTGCTTTGTAAAAAAAGTTTGATGGAGAACAGAATACATATAATCTCAAAGTATCTCCCCATAAGATATTCAGTAATTATAAAGGGAAAATAATAACTTTATAGTTGAGAAACCTGGCAGATACAATCTTAACAAAATGGTAAAAATTAGTAATGCCAGTAGTTGAACAAAAGGATAACACGTGTCTTCTAATATAATGCACTGAGGACACAACATCACTTCTGCAGTGTTCCTGCCCAAAATGCATTACCTGAATCACATTGTGAGGAAACATCAGACAAACCCAAATTGAGGAATATTCTTCAAAATAAATGATCAGAACTCTTAAAAATTATCAAGGTCATAAATGACAAAGAAATACAGAGGAAATGTTACAGATTAAAGGAACTAAAGAGACATGACAATTAAATGCAATGAATTATCCAATTAAATGCAATGAATTATCCTGGATGGGATCCTGGAGTAGAAAATCTTTTCTCTTGTTATATAGTGGGAAAATTGGCAAAATTTCAATATTAGATACTAGCACTATATCAATGTTAATTTCCTGATTTTGAGACTTGTACTGTGGTGATATAAAATATATTTTTGCTGTTTGTTTTAGCAGACACATGGAAATATTTAGAGTAAAGAGACATGTTTTCAACTCACTTTCAAAGGGTTCTGAAAAATCTGTATGTGTCTGTGTATGTTTGTGTGGAGAGAGAAAGACAGAAAAAGGGAGAGAATGATAAAGCAAATGTGGTACCATGTTAACATTTGGAGGGGTGAAGGTATAGAGGAATTCTTTTTACTATTTTTGCAACTTTTCCATAAGTCTGAAATAATTTCAAATAAACATTTTTTAAAAAAAGAGAGCCAGCTTAGAAGAATGATCTGGATCTCTCATTTCTATATTGCTCTCTTCATCTCAGTTCACCCTCTGTGTTAACTTTCTGGAGTTAAGTTTCCAGTTTGAAAGATGAGGTCCTTTAATTGTACAGAGTGATGATTACTCACCTTGCTGACTAGGTCCCACAAACAAAGCTTCGTTGTAAGCTATGCTCTAGATATCCACCCTCCCAGGCAGCAAACCCTGTGTTCTGGCTCCTTTCCTCCCCATCACATACTATCTGATCCCGGTCCCAATCCCTCAGGAATCTTCTTCCTGCTTTCCAGAGTAACAACTACACATAGGATAAATTAGGTCTTGATTTAGTCCTACACCTCACACTTAGTGTTAAAATATATTTAAATGGCAATCATGCCTCCATTCCTTTCTACCATTTTAATCTAGCTCAAAAGAGTGAAGAAAGAAATTTTAGCCAGGAAAATCTGATGATAACTTAATTGGTGGGACTCTAGAAATTACACAAACTCTCCATTTGGTGTTGGACTAGCCCTGGTTCTGGCAGCCATTTTTAAACTTGGGGAACAAACTGGGGTCAAGACATTTGAAACATTTTCCTAATTCTATGTATGAGCTTAATTTCCAATGTAAGTGAGAAAGATACTTTGATTCTAAGTTTTTAAGTTGAAGACACTTAAGAAGACCTTTTACATTAAAATGTGTGATCCAAAAACTAAACTGTGAGAGGCTGATTCACAGTAAAAATCCTAAGTGCCAAGTACTGGCTGAAGTCTGAATACTTATCCTGAACTATAGGCTGACTTATAACCCACACCATTTGTCAATTTACTCTAAAATAATAAAAGAAATTAAAATTTTCAAGTTGTCTATTACTGAAAATTAATTTCTTTATGTCCTATCCTCATTAAAGATATGTTGAACACTGAATATTTAAATATTTATTAACTAAGTCTCACCTTTGTTTCTAATTCAGAATTTTCTCTTTGTAGTAGGTCATATGCTATTAAAAAATGGTGTCTGTCTTCTGTTGCCCCTCGAAGACTTTGAATTTCATTATAAAGGCACATGAGTTCTGATTTTGATTTTTGCAATTCCTGATTAAGAAATTAAGATATTTAGCAGAATTAAATAAGACTATTTTCCCATAAAAAGTTTAATGCTTATGAAAATGAATCCTGAAACGGACCTTACAGACAAATTTTTTGTTTTAAATATTCCAACTTATCTTTCTGGCAGACAGACTCCTTTCTTAGGAGTTAAAACAAAGTTTACTTAAATCAATTAATTAAATTGAGCATTATTTTCTGTCATTTACAGGTTGGAAGACTGGACTTTTAGAGTCATTCCTATTTTCAGCAAGACTTGGGTAGAGGTAATTTCTTCAGCAGTTCTTGCATTAAATAGATAATTGCCTGCTTAAAAACACATTTTTAAAAGTTACCATTTATATATTTTATGCTACATGGTTTACCTTTAATCCTCGTGACAAGAAGGATTGTTGAACTAAGGCTCAGAGAGCTTAAGTAACCTGCCTAAATTCACAAAGCCAGGAACATGTGAAGCTAAGATTCAAATCCATGTCTGTCTGACTTCACACTCTGTGTTCTTATCTACTAATTATGCTGACTTATTTAATGATGTATATTCAGTGACTTAATTGTTAGAATTCAACTAGGGCTTCCTCTAATCCTGATTTTTTTTTCATATCCATGAGAGAGAACAATTAAGTTAGATGTAGATTGTTATCAAATTTCTAAATTGATGACATGTAATATGCAGTATTTGACAGATGATATAAAATTTACTCCAGGAGAGGAGCTACTTCATATTTTCCTAAGGCTTTGAAGTCCAAGGAAGAGGAGAATGCCAATAGGAAGGCATTGGGCAAAAAGGTGAAAAGGTAGGCAGTGGCTACCCAAAACCACTGAAAAAGGGCAAGTGACATTGATATTGATTTCCTAACTCCTTATCTCACTGAAAACTCTTATAGGTGATCAGGATGGATTTGGGGGTATTGCTCTGGATGCCACCCACCCTGCAAACTAATTAAATGCCACAGTCACCTAAATTGATGATCTATACATTCATGAACTGATTTTCAGCTGTCTCTTCAAACAGATGCTAATTATGTCTCATTTCCAAGATGGAAGGATAAGAGGTTAAAACGAGACAAGTCCATAATTCTATGATCACCATAATAACCAAACACCTGCTACTTAAAGGACTCTTTTTTGATTAATGCTGGAATTCAGTTTGGTGAAACCACAGTCACCCTGTTAATATCTGTACATATCTTACAGCTTCGATTTATTTTAAAGTCAAAATAAATAGTTACATGGAATCCCTAACTTAGGAATGCAATAGAGAAAATGAACATTCTGAAAGGCAAAATGTCAAATACCTCACTTTCAACTTTCAAAGCCTTCTGTACAGTGTTAAGATCAGATGTCAATTGCTTTCTCCTCTCCCTCTCTTCTGACAACTCACTTTCAAGTATTTCAATTTTTTCTTGGCTCATTTTCAGTATCTGTAAAAAGCATTTTACATAATTAATTCTATAGACAAAATCAGCATTTCCTATCAATTCTGACAACAATTTTCTGCCTAGCTCAATTATATAGTCATTTGAGGGATATAAGAACCTGGGAAATCTAGTTCATGGTACCACAGCTCATAAGATACATACTTCTCTCTTCAAGCATGTTTTCTCAATTGTAAAATGGAGTTAATATTTGTCCTGCCTACACAAGCGAATTAATTGCATATTTGGTTTGGCCAGTGAGGAAGTATACTGGATAAGAGCTCTACCAGTCCTGTTCTATTTATCTACACTGGGACAAGGAGCCAGTTACTTAAATTTTCTTACCCTATTTAAATAATAGGGTAATGATGCCTGACTTATGGGTGTATATGGGCATAGAAAGTGCTCTGTAAATTGCAATTTATATTATTATTGGATGATTTTTAATTTTTCATATTTATTCTTAGGTGAAGCAATATCTTTCAATCATCCCTACAATTTCAACACACTGTGTTATGATAAATACATTTTTAATGGGATCCTGCATAACTGACTGTTTCTGGCTACTACTTTATGTAACCACTGATCACAATCAAAGCAGTAGACTTATTATTCCTTGGAGTGCACTTTCTCTTTTTGCTTATTTTCAGTAATTCTTAATTCTATCTTTTTATTTCTTACCTCATTGAAATCTTGTACTTTAATTAGAAAACGTAACTAAAAACTATCGTTTTATTTCTTACCTCATTGAAATGTTGTACTTTAACTGCCTCTTGATCTTTCATACTGGTTTCTCTTCTGTCTTCCTATATTACTGATAACTCGGGCTCTAAGATGGAAAACTTAACCCAAATAATTCACCAGTTAAAATATATACACGTGTTATTTTTAAAAATACTGGACAGATAAGCTATATTTCTTAAATGCAGTTCCTGAGGCTATACCCCTGAAATGTCCTACCAACAAATTCCACCTCCTATCTGGTATTGAATACTGTGGAAAGCTGCTTTATTATATATGTGAGCCCTTGCTGCTGTTTGGCAGCTGAACCAAAGGGAACAAGTATTAGAAAAATACACTTCAGAATCCTGATTGTTCTGAATTAATCAAGCTGCTCATTTACCTTTTTCATGTTCAATATCAATAGCACAGGAGCAGCAACCCAAAACTGATGTTGGAAAGAGTGGGAATGCTACTAGAAAAATGGATGCTGAAACAAAAGTGTATCTCTTACAAATTCTCCCGTCCAGTGGGGTATGGACAAAATGTCTAGTGAAGAATCATGTCGAATTCTAGCAGCACTGCATAAGGATATGGGGAATGATACATTTTGCTCCCAGAGCAGATTTTCCACTCTTTATCAGCTACTGCCTGCACTAGTAAACGTTTTGCACATCTACACATGTGTCCAAGACTCCACTCAAGATCTTCCTTAGCCCCACCCTTATACCACCTAAGCTGTCTCAGGAAAAAGAGGGAGGAACACATTAAACACTTAAAAATGAAAACTCCCCTCATTTTCTTTGTGTTTTCTCAGTATAAGAATGTCATATATATATATATATATGAATATAATATAATATATATGAATATAACATATATGAATGTTATAATTTTTATGATAGTTTTTCAAAAGAATATATATTTGAAATTTACCATAATTAGTAATTATGGCACAATGGATATATTTATACATTTAGGCAATTTATGCCTTCATAAGACTAATGGTGGAAGTATAAAGCAGGAAAACATAGGAAAGGGGAAGAAAATAATGTGAGAATGAGCAATGGGATATAGAGAGCTCTGGGTAGCTGAAGGGAGCCTACCTCACCTGTCAGCCAGCAATAAACAAAGAGGAGGACTAAAAGGAACTGTCTCATTAGCATAGGGTAGCCACCAACGACTCTGGAAAACGGTGTAACAGCTCAGAATTTTCCACTTTCAATGTTCTACTATCTGAAAAGTGGGTACCATCTAGTGCTCTGAACTAAACTGTGCCTCCCAGGTATAGCCTGACAAACTGCTTTGCCATCCCCACACGTGCTTGCATTGTGTTGTGCCCTCTCACAAGCACAGTAAAATGAGATGGCAAAGGCAGGTACCGTAAAGAATAAAACACTGTCCTGTCATAACTTTTAGGAGGAGATGGTTTGTGTGTTCAGATGGTATGGTGTAGAAAATGACTTTAGGGCCAGACATCTGCATCAAGCCCTGGCTCTGCCTCTAACTTTGGTCACGTTTTTTAAATTTCTCTTAAATCTGAAATGGGAATACAACTACTTACCTTGGGGAAGGCTGTTATAGGACTGCAAGAGATTATGTTTATTAGACACCTAGAACAGATCATGGCACATGATAAGTGCTCATATATTGTGGCTATTATTACTGCCAGATACCTAGCATTTCTTCTACTTTAAGCATTTTCCCTGAGAACAGGCGTACGAGCAGCACTGAAATGGTTTGTTAGTGGTAAACGGGTCTGCATGTAGAAATGGGTAAAGAACACAATTACATATTGAGAAGTCTGCTTAATTTAAGGGAGTGATTTGCTAGATAATTTTTCCTTTTTAAGCCATGGAACTCCCCCTACCCTATCATTTTCAAAAGAAATCTGGAAGACTTTCTAAGAGTGCCCAGAAGTGGAAGCTTTTCTGGTTGATGCGGAGAAAGAAGAGCTAGAGACTTAGATCTGTGAAACACTGAGGTTCCTGAGAACACCATTTGAAAGTCACTGATTGCTTTAGCTTCCCAGCTGCTAAAACAAATACCATACAATGGATTGGCTTAACAACAGGAATTTATTGACTCACAGTTTCAAAGGCTGGAAGCCTTGCTTCCTCCCCATGTTGTTACCTTCTGGCTGGCTGGCAATCTTTGGGGTTCTCTGGCTTTTCCATCAGATGGTAATGCACTTGGCAGCATTTCTCCTTTCTCTTCTGGGTTCCACTGACTTCCAGCTTCTTGCTTCTCTTGTGGCTTCCCCCTTCCCTGTCCAATTTCCTTTGCTTATAAGGACTTCAGCCATATTGTGTTAAGGCCTATGCTCATTCAGTTTGGGTACCCCTTAACTAATAATATACTCAAAGGTCCTAATTACAAATGGGTTCACACCCACAGGACCAGGGGTTGGGACCTGAACATGTCTTATGTGGAGGACACAATTCAGTTTCCAGCACTGATCCAGTGACAAGAACATAGGTTTTGTAATCTGGCTGAGATTTGAAATCTTGGTTCCCACACTAATGAATCTGTGATCTTGGTTTCCTCATCTGTAAAGCAGGGTGAACAATATCTACCTCCCAGGATTTCTGCTAACATTAAAGGAAGTATTGTCAAATCCCTAGCATAGTCATTACAATATTGCAGACAATATTAGTTTCCATCCTGTTGCTTCCCTTTTTGAAGGAAACAAAAAATAAAGTAGTCAGATATTAGAGGGAATGACTGCACAAGGAACCCGAGTGCCCATCTAAAAGCTGAAGATCATGCCAGGGATATAGCATGGCACTAGGTCAAGATCTGGAAAAAACTCCTGGGAAAGGGCTATTACTTCCTCCCTACTTGACTAGAGCACTAACTTCACTTAACTCATTTCACTTAATTCCTCTGCTGAGAATGATGCTTAAGTTAATATTTACTGATATCCCCATTACTGTGCTGCCAAGGAAGCTTGAGGCTTTTTTTCATGAATGATCAAGAGGGAACTTAGAAGGAAGAACCAATTTAGTACTACTCTTTCCTCAGGAAAAGACTTTAAACGGTCATTTAAATGTAATTGATTATTGTGACAATTTGAATTTTGTCACTACCAGAAAAGATTATGTTCTAGAACGAATCCATTCCTGTGGGTGTGAGGCCCATTGATGGCATTAAATTCAATTAAGGGACCTTTAATTAGATCACCTGATTAGATGGCTTTAGGGCTTTCGATTGGATTACATCAGTGAGGCGTGACCCAGGTTGGTCTCTACCCTCTTGCTGTGCCTTATTTAAACTGAGAACACACACAGAGAAGAGACACAGAGAATTGGCGCTGTGCCATTTTGATCCTGCCATGTGAAAGAGAGGGCTCCAGGTTTGCTTACAGCTGCAGAAAGACAGTGAATCCCCAAGCGGCTCAAGGAGATGAAGCCCAGGGAGAGATGCCTGATTGCCCACAGCTAACTAAGCTCAGGGAGACGGTGAACCTGGAGGAGCAGGAAGGGACCTCAGCAAAGATGGGTAGCCATCTTGCCTTGTCATGTGGTATGACACCAGGATTACCAGTAGCTGACTTTGGTGAGAAAGCATCTCTGATGATGCCTTGATTTGGACGTTTCACAGCTTCGGAACTGTAAGATTTTCCCCTAATAAATTCCCTTTATAAAAGCCAACCCATTTCTGGTGATTTTGCACTGGCAGCCTTTGGCAAATGAATTATTTATTCACTGAGAACCTTTTCCAGTTTTAAAGACTTCTACTTGTTGACACCTTTAAAGAGAAGCAGCATTTATTTACAATGTTCTCATTATCCCATTCCAGCTGGGCCTAGGTGGGTTGAAGTTAAGTGAAAGGATCACTAGAGATTCAATATAAAGCTTTAATTTATTACTTTAGAAATCCACACTATTTCAAGTCTTGATGACAGAAAAAATAAAACTGCTTTAAACCATAGCCTAGAGAATTATAATTTGAGAAAAATTGTCTGCTATATAAACATTAAGGAAACCTGTATGTTCTTCTCCAAACATCTTTTAAAATAAGATAAATGGTCATTTACTCAGAATATCATAGATAACACCTGTCATAGAGGGATGTAGGTTATTTCCAAGGATCTTCTCTAATCTCAGAATTCTAAGATACAGAGGATGACATGGAGGTGCACCACTGATATCTGCCTTCAAGAAAGAATTTGCTGCACTCTTCCCAGGCAGCCTGGAGCCAAGGACAGAGCACGACAGGGATATTAATGCCCAGCCATTTCTGCCCAATGAGGAATTCCTCTACAGGCTCTCATTGTGCTGAAGCTCCCTGTTGGGCTGGCTGGGATTTTCTCAGAGCTGCCACCACAGTCTGAGGCTCTTCCTATTCAATCTTTCTTCCCTTTCTTTCTTTTCTTAAAATAATTTATTTTTAACTGTGATAAAATATATATAACATAAAAACCATTTTAAACTTTTTAAATGGACAATTCTTTAACATTAAGTACACTGATGATATCATGTAACTTTTAATACTATTTCCAGACTATTTTCATCCTCCCAAATGAAATGTCATATTCATTTAGCAATAACTCCCCACCCCGACCCTCTGTAACCACTATTCTGCTTTCTGTCTCTATGAATTTATTTGCTTATTTTAAACATCTCACATAAGAGAAATCATACACTATTTGTCCTTTTGTGTCTGGCTTATTTCACTCAATATGATGTCTTCAAGGTTCATCCATGTTGTAGCATGTACCAGAACTTCATATTTTCTCATGGCAGAGTAATATTTCATTGTATGGAAAGATGACATTTGGTATATCCATTCATCTGTTGATGGACATTTGGGTTGCTTCTACCTTCTGTCTATTGTAAATAATGCTCTGTTGAATACTGGTGTACAAATATCTATCCAATTCCCTGCTTTCAATTCTTTTGGGTATATACCTCAGAGTGGAATTGTCAGGTCATATGGTAATTCTGTTTAATTTTCTGAGGAATCACCAAACTGTTTAAATTACATTTAAGCACCATTTAAATTACCATCAACAGGGAATGAGTGTTCCTGTTTCTCTTCATCCTAGCTAATACTTGTTATTTTCACTTTTTTTTTTTTTTTAAATAATAGCCATCCTAGTAGATATGAAGTGATAACTCATTGTAGTTTTAATTTTCATTTCTCTAATGGCTAATGAGTTAGGGATCTTTTCATGTACTTATTGGCCATTTGAATATCTTCTTTGGAGAAATGTCTATTCAAATTCTTGGCCTATTTTTTAATTGGGTTGTTCATCTTTTTGTTGTTGAGGTTGTAGTAGTTCTTTATATATTTTGGATATTATACCCTTTTCAGATATATGGTTTCCAAATATTTTCTCCCATTCTGCAGGCTTTTTCACTTTCTTGATAATTTCCTTCAGTGTACAAATGTTTTTAATTTTGATGATGTCTATTTTATCTAGTTTTTCTTTTGTTGTTTGTGCTTTTGGTGTAAGATCTAAAAATCTATTGCTTATTACAAGGTCCTGAAGATATTTTCCTATGTTTTCTTATAAGAATTTCATAGTATTAACTCTTATATTTAGGTCTTTGATATATGTTGAATTAAGTTTTGAATGTAGTAAGAGGTAGGGGTTCCCATTCATTCTTTTGCATGTGGATTTCCAGGTGTCTCAGCACCATTTGTTGAAGAGACTATTATTTCCCTATTGAATGGACTTGGCTCCCTTGTCAAAAATCAACTAGATGTATAGGTTTATTTCTGGACTCTAAACTCCATTGATCTATATGTCTATCCTTACACCAGTACCATACCTCTTGTTTGTTTCTTTTTTACTAGGCAAAGAACTTTATTAAGTTCTTTATTTGTTTTCAAACTTTACTCCCAGGCTTCTTCAGCTTAATTAGCTACAAAGAATGAAATTGTGGATAAGCAAAAACTGAAAAGAACTGCAGTGTCTATGGGGCTTGAGCTTAAAAATATTAGAGATCTAGATTTATTAGATCCATAAACAAAACAATTTTAAAAAGCAGTCATAATATAAAATAGTAGCTCCAAGTAACTTCAAATTCTATCTTCTTCAGAAGTTGACTCAATTCAATTTGCCTCATTCTTGGACGCCTCATCAAAATTCTCCACAAGATCTGGAACTTCATCATCATCTTCCTTGCCAGTAGCAAGTGGTGTTTTTCCATCCACAGATTGTTTGGGCAGAGCTTCGGCCAGTCTCCTCAAACTAGTCAGACTGTCTGCGCCAAGCTGGTTTAAGATGCTGGGCAGCATTTCTGTCAGCTGCTTGGTCTCAGCACAGCCTGTAATGGTGAACAAGTTCGCTGCCAGAAATGCCTGAACTTTAGGGTTATTAAGTGGATAACTGTTTCTTGGTTTGTAAACATGTTAACCTCTTCAATATCAGAGATACTGTTTATCCCAAATTTTTTTAAGGAGAACTGAAGTTTTTTATGATTGGTAGCCGTTCTATGAACCACCTTCTTCCTTCTACAAGCAGTTCCTTTTCTATCAATGCACGCTTGTGCTTACAATTTGGCGAGCTTCTCCTGGTTCCTGATAGTTTCTTTCATCTTGTTAGAGCAGAAATGGGGCCACAGAGGGTGCTAGGGTTGACGCTGAGGGGGTCTCAGGTAGATCAGCTGAGACCAGGAGCGCACACACAAGGGGATGCAAGATGACAGCTAGAGGGAGGCCGGAAATGATACCTACCATACTGTTTTAATTACTGTAGCTTTGTGGTAAGTTGTGAAATCAGGAAGTATGAGTTCTCTGACTTTGTTCTTTTTCAAGATTCTTTTGGCTATTCGGGACCCCCTGCAATTCCACATGAATTTGAGGATCAGCAGCATTTGACTTCCGGGAAGATGGCAGACTAGTAAGACACAGGAATCTCTTCTCCAGAAAAATAGCTAGAGAACAGGCTGAAACAGCCCCGAAATAGATCTTCTAGGGTTTAGGACAGCAGGTGTAGGCTGTACACCACCCAGAGGAGAGAGGAACAAAAGAGGGAAATCGCAATGACAGAACTGTGAGTTAGAACCAGCAACGGCTGCTGCTGCCAGCACCCTCCCCCACACTCTTTAGAATTCTCGGGCCTCTGGGCCTGCGACTACAGACAAAGGGGGCTCCAGGGATCTACCACTCCCGGAAAGGGGAGAGAGAGGGACACAGCCTTAGGCTGACTCAGGTTCTAGCCTGGACTAATTGTTGAGAACTCCACAGGAGAGGGGACAGAGAGCCTGGGGCTGACTCAGCTTTTGACTGGCAGGTTTGGTCTGCCCTGTCCTGAGAGCCCTTCCAGGCCGGGTGGGGCTACGCCATTGTTTGCCTTGGAGCCTGCAAGAGGCTAAAGATATACAAACCTCCCAATCTCCTCCTCTACTAACAGGGACTGATTGTTGAGGATTCAGAGGGGAGTGGAAATATTTCCTAGCTGGAAAAAGGGAGGGGGTGGCCAGAGAAGACTGGAAACCTGTCTCAAAAAGTTTGAATTTCAAGGCTCTTAGCCCCTAGACAGAAATCTCTATCACATTGATCTGGTCTCTGTCACAACAAATACACTCCGACCAGGCATTGAATTGCGAGCTGACAATGAGTGCCATCTTCAGGCAGAACAAGGAAGTGCACATAAGAAAATTAAATAGGAGAGGCTTTTCCTGGCCTCTATAGCCTTCCTGCCCAAGGCCCTAGGAAACGACTCTACAACCAATTACTGGGTCCAGTGCCCAGTTCTGAGCAACCAGCAGGACAATCCTAACAATCAAAGTTGAGACAAAAATCAAAGAACTCTGGTAACTCACAGCCTCCTGCCACTAAAACCCTATAAAAGAGAAAGATAGAGCATCTAAGTAAAATACAACCTAACAAGATGCCTAAACACCAGCAAAAAATTACGAGCCATACTAAGAAAATAGAAGACATGGCTAAAGAAAAGGAATACATCAAATCCCAGAAGAGATACAGAATTTGAGAGAACTAATCAGTGACATGAGCACAAATTTCCAAAATCAAATTAATGAGATGAAAGACAATATAGTTAAAGAGATAAATAACATCAAGAAGACATTGAGGGGGGCAGATATGGCTCAAATGGTTAGGCGTCTGTCTCCCATATGAAGGGACCTGGGTTCGATCCCCAGCACCTCCCAGTAAAATTTTAAAAAAAGACATTGAGAAAACGCAAAGGAGAATTTGAAATCCTGACAGAAAAGTAACAGAGTCATGGGAATGAAAGACACAATAGGTGAAGTCAAAAACACATCTGAGGCATACAACAGCAGACTCGAAATGATAGAAGAAAGAATAAGTGATACCGAAGACAGAACAGCTAAAATTGAAGAGAGAAAAGAACAGAGAGAGAGAAAAGAATGGGAAAAATTGATCAGGGGCTCAGAGAGTTGAATGACAACACAAAACACAACAACATACATGTCATGGGAGTTCCAGAAGGGGAAGAGAAAGGAAAAGGGGCAGAAAGAGTATTTGAGGAAATAATACCTGAAAATTTCCCAACTCTCACAAAACAAGTGAACTTACATGTCCAAGAAGCACACCATACCCCAATGAGAATAAATCCAAATAGACCTACGCCAAGACACATATTATTCAGAATGTCAAATGTAAAA